>OZ010794.1:130962322-132162322 GCA_963932465.1 Maratus speciosus
TTGCTGTTTTTAATTAGAGCATCTTCGAGATTATTTAAGCAAGGGTCAATTTTTCTGTAAAAGTGGTGACAACTGAATAAAATTTTTGTACCAACCGTCTGTCCTAAAGGGGTTAATGTGGTGTCTTTCAAAATATGTAATATTTCAAAAATGTTTTTCAAGTGAAATATAAAATGTAGCATATAATTATTTTCAATAGAACTCTATATCAAGGAGCTTGAAATGAGCGAATCAAAAATTACAGATCATTCCGCCAGCTGTTATTCTTAATTTTTGAAGTTAGATTAATTTGAAGGACTTATTCTTAATTTTATTCTTAATCCTTAAATTTTGAGTTATTCTTGGAAAAGAATTCTCATTGCAATCTATTTTCCAAGAAATCAGAGTTATCAGTTTGGCCTCCAGTTTTATTCAGTCATTTCGAATTCATAACAGAAATAAAGAATAGTATTTTATGATTTATTTAATGAGATACATTTAGCGACTAGATAAAGTAAAAATTCTTCTTCGAAATTTCTGGTATGAATTCAAAATTTCGGATTAAAATTGGAGGCGAAACTGACAACCCTGACTGAGATTGTGTGAGGTACACATTTTCTTTTTTTTCAATTTACTAATTTACCTAGAAACTTCCTTGAGTTTCAAGACTTAAATTTAATTCTTAATCCTAGAACTACCGGAAATTTTACTCAAGTTTTATAAAAACATTCTACACCAGAATTTTTACTTAAAACTATTTAATTTGTTTATTTAACTTATTATTGTCTGATTTATACATTTAGTTTGTTTTGAAGAAATTTCTGGTTTGAATAAATATTTTGAATGTACATGTCGGGTCCATTGGACCCTTCTGGTAGACAGAGGGTTAATCTTTTTAAAATTTTCGATTTTACCTTAATTTTTTCATTAACTTCTTAAGTAGTTTTAAAATTACAGTTTATCTTTCTCCAATGGCTCACAAATATACAAGACATTCAAACAATAGGCTGAGTGTTAAGCTGACCACAGCTAGGTAACTCCTCAATGCTGCTCTACTGTTCAGCAGTGTTCAGCGATCACATAAATTGAAAATTCTTCTTTCGATATTTCCGGTATGAATTTAAAATTTTGGGTTAAAATTGTTAGTCATCTGGCAATCCTACAGTATAAAAAAACAGTGTTGCCATTGGGCTACCTTTTTAGGGTTTCGTTCATCTGATGAAACCCTATTCGTCTCACTCATTTGTCTGTCTGTCCGTCAAAGAGCCCGTTCTCAGAAACTATGCATGTTGGAGACTTGAAATTTTGAGTACTTATAGCTGAACACCTCACATAAACGACAAATCCTAAAATTTTGAAAAAGTCTTAAATTTAACACTTTGGGCTCCCACATGTGTATTTCAAACATTTCTTTCTAAGTCGGCCCCTAATAAGGTTGGAGCCATGAAATTCCGTATACTTATGGCTGAATTCCTGAGACAACAAGACAAATCATAAAATTTTTGAATTATTTTTAATATTTAACCCTTTGGGCACCAAATTGTGTATTTTAAGCAATTTTTTCTAACAGAGCCCCTAATTAAGTTAGAGATATGAAAATTTGAATTATTATAGTTAAACACATGAGCCCACACAACAAATCCCTAAACTTTGAAAAAGTGTTATATTTAACCCTTTGGGCTCCAATTTGTGTATTCTCAGCAATTCTTTATAACAGATTTCCTAATCAAATTGGAGGCATGCAATTTTGTATTCTGATAGCTAAACACCTCAGATCACACGATAAATAATAAATTTCGAAAAAGTCTTATGTTTAACCCTTTGGAGTCCAGCTTGTGTGTTTTAATCAATTCTTTTTAACAGAGCCCCTAATTGCATTGGAGACTTGGAATTTTGCATACTTATAGCTGAAAACTTCAGATCACACGACAGATAATAAATTTCGAAAAAAGTTTCATATTTAACCCTTTGGACTCCAGCTTGTGTAATTCAAGCAATTCTTTCTAACTGAGCCCATAATTAAATTGGAGATTTGAAATTTTGCATACTTATAGCAGAATACATGAGGCCAGGCGACAGATAATAAAATCTTGAAAAAGTCTTACATTTAACCCTTTGATCTCCCACATATATATTTTAAGCAATTCTTTCTAAATGAGTCCCATAATTAAGTTGGAGACATTGAAATTTTGATACTTATAGCTGAACACTTCAGATCACACGACAAATAATAAACTTCGAAAAACGTTTTATACTTAACCATTTGGACTCCATCTTGTGTGTTTTAAGCAATTCTTTATACCTGAGACCATATTTAAATTGGAGATTTGAAATTTTGCATACTTATAGCAGAACACTTGAGGCCAGGCGACAGATTATAAAATCTTGAAAAAGTCTTACATTTAACCCTTTGAGCTCCCACATATATATTTTAAGCAATGTTTTCTAAATGAGACCCATAATGAAGTTGGAGGCATGAAATTTTGCATACTTATAGCAGAACACCTGAGACCACACGACAGATATTTTTTTTTCGAAGAAGTTTTATATTTAACCCTTTGGACTCTAGCTTGTGTTTTTAATCAATTCTTTCTAACAGAGCCCCTAATTAAATTGGAGACATGAAATTTTGTATATTTATAGCTGAACGCGTAAGATCATAAGACAAAATATGAATTTTTGAAAAAGTCTTATAATTAACCCTTTGGGCTTCAACTTCTGTATTATAAGCAATTATTTCTAACTGAGCCCTAATTAAGCTGAAGTTATGAAATTTTGCATACTTATCGCTGAACACTTGTGATCACATGACAAATGATAAATTTTTCAAAAAGTCTTATACTACTGACTGCTCTGGGCTCTAACTTGTGTTTTTTTAAGCATTTGTTTCTAACTTAGACGCTAATTAAGCTACAGCGAGCTAGTTTCACTTGACGGCTCCGGGAGGGGGGGGGGGGTTCAATTTCCCCCCAAACCCCTCATCTGATATATCATTTGACGACCCTTTGGCTACTCTGTCATTTTATGCACAATAATCTTTCATATTTTATTTCCACTTGGCCAGGAGGGCTTTCCTATTTTAAGTTTTATGGGTCCAATTTCATCGACTAATATAAGTGCGAATAGCCTCTGAAACGGAGTTTTGTCGGGCAGACGTTTGTTTAAAATAGAGTGCACTCCCTAGTTGCGAATACTAGTGTGGAGCTAACAGATTTTGCAAAAGGATAGTGTTTTGAATGAAATATTAAACGGAACCCTCTGTGCGATCTGTGATCACACTTACCCACTTGTTTTAACACCTTAACCTACAATGACGGGCATAGCCCGCGTACTATGATCGAGCCAAATGTAAATTCTTCTTACCACTAAAATTTCTCAGTAAATGTAGTTTAATTTAATCGTCGAAATTCCATGATTAAACAAGGCGAAAATCTCTATTAAATTTTGGTGGTAGCTATGCATTTGCCAAACCGTGGAGCTGTTGGAAGTAAATCGTAGGTTAAGGGGTTAATTCAGATTTGTTGATTGGCACCACGTTTTTGAAATTGTATAATAAAGATTATTTCTGTCTTATTTAATCTGTCATTAACCCCTTAAGGATTGCTTAATACTTGGAAAAAACATCAAAAAGTACCTACTTTTAATACAAAATTTGAATAATTATATGGTTTATAAATAAAATATGCAATTATATTTTTTAAGGCGAAAAAAAGATGTTATAGAACAAATTCACATTTGTAAAAAAGCCATTATGCGAGAATTCTGTGCCTTAATGTTTGTTTTACACAATAAAAATTAATGCGAATAAGACCTTTATTTTTCTCATTTTAGATCCTTATTTATTTACATCACACAATTTTTTACAAATGATATTTCAAATAATATATTAACATTAAATTTTGATTATTAATAATTTTTTAAGTGCGATAAAAAAAAGATGTTACAGAACAAATTCACATTTGTAGAAAAGACATCATGCGAGAATTATGTGTCTTAATGTTTGTTTCACACCATACAAATTAATGCGAATAAGATCTTTATTTTTCACAGTTTAGATCTTTATTTATTTTCATCACTTAATTTTTTACAAATAATATTTGAAATAATATATTTACATTAAATTTTGATTATTAATAATTTTTTTAAGTGCAATATATTTCGAAACATGCAATACAAAGTCAAACATCACAATCAGCACCAAACACCAAACCCAAGCGGTAATATTCAGAGACTTATTTTTTTGCAGCAATTAAATCTCCAGTCTGGAAATATGACGGCACGAGAAATAATGAACGGCACCTCAGCCCGTAATATTGACACGAGCGAGAAGTAAGGGGTTAAATAAGATGACTTTCAACTATTTCAAAAAATTGGTGATAATCAAGCAATGTCAATTTTTAATAAAAAAAAGTAGCCCACTGGCAACACTGAATAAAAATGAGTTTAACATTAGGAGCACAGCGTTATAAGTAAGCGTCCTATCTTAAACGGGAGAAGTAACCGCAAGATTAAAAGCGAGGTCACATCAATCAAGATCATGCGCCACGTAGCGGATGGAGTGTAAACTACAGGTAGATACCTAACAGTTTTCTTACTCACACCACTAAAATTGTAAAGTTTTTTTCACCTTCATTAATAACTGAAACGTCGCGGACAAGGTGAAGAAAACTTCTTGGTGTCTAGTGCATCTGGATGCCCCTCTCGCTACGCCATCATTTTGCAATGAATAGGGCAAACAAAACTCATCTCCATGAGTGGCTAAAGATTTCGAAAATACGCGCCACACTGAAAGCCCGCGTGTGTGAATTATCACTCCGTGCACAAGATGGCGCAACTGTGTTAATTTACGCCCGATTCCAGTATTAAGTTTGCACGCTTACTTATATCGCTTTGCATTAGGAGTTGCAATTTTTAAACTTGCATAAGTCCTAAATTTTTTAATTGAATCACTTTCCTATTGGTATAAAATACGTTTTAAGGAAATGCCACTTATTCTTGTGTGATACATGTTATGTTTTATATATTAAATAATACTTCTGGTGCAAAATATATTTAATTTTTCCTTAGGGAATACGCCGGACATAACGGCAATATGTCTAGTGCCAAAAATTCATGCAAGAAACGTGGTTAAAAATAACTATGTTTCAGTAAAACGCCGACAAACAGTTACTATTAAAATCCGGCATATAACTAGCATTTATAATACCCAAAATAAGATCGAAATTTACAGGTGCGCGTTATACGCCGAATATAAAAATAATAGACTTTAAAATAAGGAAGAGATGAGCATAAAAATTAGATTTCTACATGCACCGTAATTACTGTTTATTTAACCCTTTCAGGGGCAAGTAATTGCATTCCTGTAATGTTGAATTGACAATGGAATACCCGAAAATTTTTGTTTCAAATAAAGAAAAGAAAATTTTCAACTTTTTTCCACCAAAGCTACAAAAGTAAAACTTAATAAAACTTTTCTGATGTAAATCTTGATTAATCGTATGTGGAATATAATATATCCCACTGCCCTTCAAGGGTGTTAAAAGAAATGACATTACCTTGTGAACTTAAAACATTTTATTATCTTGTAACATGAAATTTTGTTAAATTCGTCTTCTGTTATATCTTCAGGCACATCATCGAATTATGTTTCATCTTCATCACCACTGTTACTGTAATTCACAAATAAGTAATCATCTTCCGTTCTATCTAGATTGTTAGATATACAACATCTTTTAAATTACTTTCAAATTATGTTAGGTTTAATTTCATTTCGTGCATCTATTAACCGCTCACACACTGTTTCTAGAGTGGCATGCGCATTTGGCCTCATTTTGTAAATATTTTGCAACCTTCTAACATCCACGTACTGCTTGTCACTTCTGTATAAAATTATTCGAAATCCTATGAAAATTAATGACTTCAAATGAATCCCTATTAAAAGCCTATGAAAGTAATTTGATTTAATGACTTCAAATGATAAGAGTATTGCATGTGTACGTACGTTTCAGGTTCCTTTGTAAAGAAGTGGATGCGCGTTAAACGGCGAATAAATCTATAAATAGGAAAATGCAGTCTCAAATCGTAGGTGCGCTTTATACGCCGGATTTTACAGCAGTTTACCTCAGGGTTGCCAGTTTGGGCCCCAGTTTTCCGAATTTTCAAATTCACACCGAAAATTTCGAAAGAAGAATTTTTACTTTAAGTGATCGCTGAATGCCTCTCATTAAAGAAGCATAAAATACTATTCTTTAATTCTGGTGCGAACTAGAAATAATACAATAAAAATGAAGGCTAAATTAGCAAACCCGACACATCCTGCGTTTAACGTTTTATGCAGTCTATGTAAACTTCATTATAACACAGAAAACTCATTTAGTCTTTACTTTAACATTTTGTCAGTGACTTTTTCTGGTATGAATTATTTTTTTTCCTTTTAGTGTTTGATTACTGTTAACCCCTTGGGACGAGCGACCGGTATACGTGACGCGTAAGGTGCTCAAAATTTTCTAACCAGTAAATTTTTATTGTAAATTTTGTCTTATTTAATTCGAGCATTTTCCCGATTCAATTAGGCAAAAATTTCTGTAACCGGTGATAAAAAATTAAAATTTCTAAAAACGTTCATCCCGAATGGGTTAACTATTTTTTTTTTTTTTTTTTTTTTTTTTTTTTTAACATAAACCGAAAGAAAGCATGATTTTTAGTCGAATGGCTATTTTCGATTTTTCTGACAGAATTACATGATTAAAATATATTAGTTGTTCTCGTTATATTTTTGGCTAACTGTAAATATACGTTTAAAAAATTAAAGTTCGCGTAGAATAAACGTTTTGGTTAGTATGATATTTTCATTTCTTCATGATGAAAGGTCAAATTTAAAAAATATATATATATTTGTTAGATGTGCTACAGTGACCCTAAGAATTGAAACAAAAGAAATTACATATTTTATTAGATTTGCCTATTTTTAAATATTTTACCCATAATACTATATTTAAAAACGTGATTTATTTCACTCCACTTGATTTTGTATGTAAAGATGAAATTTTGAAATAGATTTTCAACCCAATTTCTGATGTGCTAGAATTGTAAAAATGACTTTCACAGGCGTGTTTCCAATGACAGTACAGCATTTTAATATATTTATACCTAAACTAGCGGACTTCGGGAGCTTCGCTGGAAGGTTTCTCTAAAAGAACCTTGAATCAGAAAAGAATATATCTAGCAAAGATGAAATGTGTTTACCTATTTTTTTAGTATGTTTTTTTTTTTTTAATTTGAATTTCACGCTTCTTCCTAAAATGGCTACTGAGATATGCCAAATGCTCTAAAAATTTCGACCCCCTTTTGTGGGAGGGAATTTTTAAAATCGATAAAATATGTGATTAATTACTTTTTTAGTAAATTTATTTTGTGGAATTTCATGCTTCTAGATAAAACGGCTGCTGAGATATTGTCAAATGTTCAAAAAGTTTCGACCCCCCCCCCATTTAATCCTCTTAAACGGGAATTTCTAAAATCGTTGAAACGTATGTTGAATTCTTTTTTATTAGATTTATTTTCTGGAATTCCACGCTCCTAACTAAAACGGCTGCAGAGATATGGCCACATGCTCTACAATTTTCGACCCACCCACCTTTAACCCTTTAGTAGGGGAAATTCCAAGATTTCGTCCTTACTGCTCTTTTCCCCCTCAATTTTCATGCTTCTAGGATCAGTAGTTTGGGCTGGGCCTTTTATATATGGAGATAAAGATTTAAAACTACCTCAAACGATTTTTCGCCACAGGCTGTAATGTAATGGAATTCTTTTGAGTGACCCTGTAATCACCCACTTCCACCCACCTCTACCGAACTACCTTTCTAACAGCAGGAGATCAAGGACTATCTGACGACTACAACCGCGTGTGGGTGGCAACATGTGTTCATGGAGCAAAGTCTGTCTTTACCCACAGACAATTGACTTTTATATGCTATATATAGATAGATTATGAATTAATACTTTTATTTTAAATCATTTTTCCGCTAGTCTGTCAGAGTTGATAAATTGCGAAATATGTAACTCGTATAACTGTATGAACGTACATTTGAAACAACAATGCGTTTAATGATCAGCCAATTAACGCTCTCCAGAATATGCTAAATGGCTGTAAAATTGCAGCAATGAAACATTTTAATGTCTAAAATATAGAAAATAAATGAAAAATAAGAATTGAAGGGTGTAATATAAAAATGCACTTTTATCTATTAATATTTTAATATAATTTGTTTACAATTATACGTTGAGAAACCAGTTAAGTAATCCTAAAAAGAAAGTTTAAATAATTTTCTTTTTTTTCTTTCCTTTTGTCATATGTAAAAAAAGCGGTAAAAATTTATGTATGTTTCAATTAATTCACATTAATTTCTACTAAGGTTAAAAAATCATCAAATTTTTCATAAGAGAGTTCGTTTCTTACGCCAAATTAATATATATATATATATTTGGAATTTTTTTGCGAAATAAACATGAGTTACAGTAAAAATATAGTCTTGATTTTAAATATAAATGCTGATAAAAGAGTGTTTAAAAAAACAATTTTTACCTTTAACTTATTTAACAACATTAAGCTTTCTTCTGTGTGCATTTGATTTGTTTTATTAAATAAAATATTTGGTGCAAAATAATTATTTCATCTGGTCTCTGGCTAAAAGAAATGTCTTTAACTTGTTAATAATTATCACGAATTCACAATTTGCATTGCCAATTAGGATCAAAATACTATTTGTAAGACAACAACATTTTTTTTTAAACATTGCGTATAATGCTTATGGTTCGTACAAGACTGCCGCCATTCTCAATACTAATTTTTTCCTTATTTAACTGCAAAAAAAGTTACAAGTTCTGCCATTTATCAAAGACAGCATTTTAATTTGAAGAATAAAATATTATGCAAAGATTTCTAATCTGAAAACGTGGTACCATACTCAGTGATGGAGCAGTGGTGCAGCAATTGGTCAATTTTAATAGCGTTGACAAATATCAGAAATTCTGAGCTAAAATTAAGGGAAGAATACTGATTAAATTTTGCGGTGTCGATTAATTCTCTGCTGCTACACTGTTCCATCACTGCATACTTCTTGCAAATTCGAAGGAATAAATGCACCTTAACCCCCTAATTCTCGCTCCCGTGTTATTCACGGACTGTGACTTTTATTCAGATTGTTTGACTCCCACCTCTTTTATAAAATAGTATAATTGGCTTTATTATGGTATCATTTTACGTGTCATTAAATAAGGTGAATATTTCTTTTTCAAAAAAGTAGTGCCAATCAGCAATTTGGAATTTAAACCGTAATTTAATGCGACAGTTAAGCGGTTAATAAAGTTACATAATTATAATAAATTTATACACAATTCTTTAATAGCTCAAATATAGAAAATACGTTATAAATAAAAGAAAGAAGAATGTAATATTAAAATAATACGCTTTTATCAATTAATATTTTAATATTAATTAATTTAAAATTATAGGTTGAGACATCAATTTCGAAATCGTAAAAAAATAGTTTAAATAATGTTTATTTTTTTCTTTTCCTATTTCTCTATCCTAAAAAAGAAACAGGTCAAAAGTTGATATTTTCTAACAAATTCAGCCGCTTGCGCTTTCTATCAAGCGTAAAAAAAAAGAAGCGATTTTTTTCATAATCGAGTTCAGTGCCTGCGCCAAATTAATATATTTTAACGAAATTTTTTTGTAAAACATGAATTTCAGTCAAAAAATTCAGCAAAAATGATTTTAAATATGAATGCTCATAAAGGAATGTTTTATACTTTTATTTGTTTAATAACATTAGCTCATTTCTGAGCATACTTGATTTGATATATTAAGAAAAAACTTCGGCACCAAACGTTTTTTCTTTCTTTACCTGGCCTCTGGTTAAAAGCTTAGAAATCATACAAGTCGTATAAGTCTACCGCAATCCTCAATATAATTTTTAGCCTTATTTAATCGCAAAAATGTTACAAATTCTACGATTAGTTGAAAAGAGATTTTTTTAATCTGGAGATTAAAATACTAGGCAAAAATTTCTAATCTGAGAAAGTGATACCATACTCCTTCGAAATTCAGGACTGAACGCACCTTGATAGTGTTGAATACTTATCATAAATGCATTTAAACATGTATTAAAGCAAATAAAATAAAATTTCTGGTTTCATTAACAATCTCTGTGTCTGCTTTCATGGCATGCGTTAAATCAGACTAACTAACACCCACCCCCTTAATACTAGGCTTGAGCTCTGACACAAAAATGGCGGCTGTCGTAGGCAATTGTTTTTATCGTTTTTTCGGCCCCCTGAATTTGTACACCAGTATTTCCAAAAAGTTTTTTTTGACTTACTTAATCTCACAAAAATAAAGTGGATAAATCTTTTAAAAGCTATTTGTTTTTAAATTCAAAGGCCGTACTGATACTGAAAATAATCCGCCTACCATAGCCGCCAATTATCTGTCAGCTCTCAGGCCTGGTATTCAGGGGTGGTGGAATCTATCACAGTGATGATGTGGAAAAAATTGATTTTGGACACAAACAAATTTTAAAGTTATTGCTATCATTTATTTAGTTAACCCTTTAGTGCTCAGCTTTGCATATAAGCAAACAAACCTGGTTTGAATTTAATAGATTTTTTTTTTTTATTCGCATATTCTTAATTCACACCAGAAAATTAAAATAGTAATATTTTCTTTAATTAAAAAAAAGCCATTCCGTATATAAATAAAGGGAAATTAACCATTGAAACTTTCTGGTGTAAAGTCAGATTCCCTGAGCTACGTAATTTCTAGAACGTACTCTATCATGGAATTAAAGGGTTACAGGTTAAGTTTTATAAATTAATTAATTAATAAATTATATAAAAATAAGGTGTTTTTAGATATTAAAGTATTTACTAATTTGCATTATTTTAGCGTAAAACAGCCACACGACAGGAGTTTTTACTTGCATTGCAGATGTGCAACAGAAGAAAAGATTGACGTATTATAGGAAAAATATATGTGATTTTTTTTCATTATTTTTCCTGTGTAATAAACATTTCAGAGAATCATATATATATTTTTCGAAACAAAATAAAAAATCGCGCGTTTAAGGGTTAATATTTTGTTTTTGAATTGATGTTTATGAAAATATATCTTAAATACAGGGCCTGATTACTAACGGAGCACACTTACACCAATAAATTTTAAAAGAAATGGTCGTCTTAACTAAACGCCGGATACATAACAAATTTCCGCCATGAAGAAGGCAAATTTTTCTGTTCACTGGTAGGAATGTGACCCGTTGGTATTCAGGGCTGCTTGGATATACATTTAGCCAAAGAATTTTTCTTTTGGATTCCGGGAAAGGTTGGAGCGTAGTCTCTAGCCACTCCCTTTGTGCAGATAGGCTATGTTTAAATGGATTTTTGAATTTTAGGTGTGAATATGTTGTCCGTATTCTAATACTTGTGTAATATAAGCGTGTGTGAAAGAGCCGCCTATGATGTCATTTTTTTTACTTTTGCAAAGTATGATTGAGTCTCCCTAAATATGACTGTTGCGGTTATTTTAAGAAATCTCCAAATTATAAGCAAAAAACTTGGCAAAATTTGGGATTGTTTTTGTAAAAATGTTAATTTCTCTATTAGTATACATGCTATCCTCATAAAAATGAACACAGTTTATTACAACAAGTCTCTTAATGATGTTCTACAGTTTGAACGCTTTTGATACATTAGTTTTTACAGGGTTAACACTAGAACTACCACAACCGTCATTTTGACGGGTTTCAAATTTCATGCTTAAAAATTTGATATAATTTATGTTTTGTTCTAGAATTTCATGATACGATTTTTAATGAAATATAAGGATAGTTAAATATTCCTATTCAATTTCAACTCACCCACTTTAATTTCCATAATCAGTATGACCTTTGTCTATTTATACCAAGAGCCGTCAAAATGATGGCCTTGGCAATTTCAAAGTTCAATGATCCAAGTGTTCGGCAGCCGTTACAAAGAGATCTATTTTGCTCCGATTCGATTCAGTTTACTCGAGGTCGGAAATGTTTTAAAGAACTATTGGAAAATTACTATTGAAGACTTATATGCGTTTATAGCTATTTTGTATGCTCGAGGAGCCTGCGAAGTGGGAAATTTGAAATTATCCTATTTGTGTTCAAAAAATGGAGACCTTCTTTCTTTCATAAAACTTTGAGTAGAAACAGATTTTCAGGAATTATGAGATTCATTCGTTTCGACAAAAAAGGGAGTGTTCGCTTACGAACTGACAAATTTGGATTAGCTTCCGAAATGTGGAAGTCCTTTATTGATGAGAGCCAAACTTGTTACAAACCAGGTCAGAAAATAAGCGTAGATTAACAAATGTTACCCAAAAAGGCAAGATGCAGATTTCTGCAATATATGCTCCATAAACCGGAAAAATTCGGAATAAAGTTATTGTTAGCTGTAGACGTGCGAAGTAATTATGTTATAAATGGCTTTCCCCATTTAAGCAAAAATGAACTTAGACCATCAGGATTAAATTTGAATGAATTTGTAGTTTTGAACCCGGTAAAAAAACTATGTAAATTGTGGGAGAAATATAACAACGGATATTTTTTTTTTTTACAAGTATACAACTCGCAAAGAAGCTACTAGCAAAAAAACAAAAAAAAAAAAACAAAAAAAAAAAAAAAACCAAGCATTGTTGGAACTATGCGAGCAGATAAAAGAGAATTGCCAAAAATAGCTAAAGTCAGAAAAGATAACATAGCTCTTTTTTCCACAAAACTCCACAAATCAAATGATATTTTTGTAACAATTTACAAAAGTAAGCCTCCTAAAAAAAGTACTACTTCTACATAAATCCGTAAAAATTGCTTCTAATCGTAAAAAAATTCCTACAACTGTGTCGTTTTACAGTGAGACTAAGTTTGGAGTAGATGTAGTTGAACAAATGGGCAGCAAATATAGCATAAAAGCAGGGTCAGGTAGATGGCCTTTGCAGGTGTTTTAAAATATTTTGGACTTGGCAGCAATCAGTGCGTGTAATTTATATAAAGAGACTTGTGATGAAAATATAACCAGAAAACAATTTCTATTTCAATTATCCGAAGATTCAATTATCCCCCAGTGAGTATAGGTGCTGCAGAAAAGAAGCCTCTTCCGAAAAACAAGAACGGGAAGCAATGGATTGTACTCCAGAAAACTAAAAAAAAAATCCTTATTAACGCAAATCTTGCTAAATTCGATTGTGTAACAAAAACAGAGCGATATTTACCTGCAATGTATGCAACAAATATGTTTGTGGCAAGTGTTCATCTAAGATAACACATACTTGTAAAATATGTGCCTCATAGTTATTTCATACATATCAAATGTTCTCTGCTATAAATGCAAATAGAAACTGTTTTTGTTTCTTTTTTTTATCAATAATTAATGAATTATTATATTAAATGTTGTTTTTGTTAAATTATATTCTTTTATTTACATTAACATGGTTCGTACGCCTCCTTGAATATTGCAGAACAGAAAAATTTTCGGCATCAGTATTTCCTTATAGAAAATCTCTTCTTAAAAGAAGGCGAAATTTTGCGCATTTAACCTAGATATCTTTTTCTATTAAAATATAATGATAGTTTTCCTGGAGAAATAACGGTATCCGTACGAACCATTATTAACCCTCCGTCTACCAGACGGGTCCATTGGACCCGACAGGTACATACAAAATATTCATTCAAACCAGAAATTTCTTTAAAATAAACTAAGTATATAAACCAGATAAAAATAAGGTAAATAAATAAGTTAAATAGTTTTAAATAAAAATTCTGGTGTAGAACGTTTTATTAAAACTTGAATAAAATTCCCGGTAGATCTAGGGTTAAGTAAGTTGCAAGTGTTCATCAACGATAACATGTACTTGTAAAATATGTGCCTCATAGTTATTTCATACATATCAAATGTGATTACATGTAAATAGAAACTGTTTTTGTTTGTTTTTTATTAATAATTAATGAATTATTATATTAAATGTTATTTTTGTTAAATTGTATTCTTTTATTTACATTAACTAAGTGGAAAGTGTTTATCTAAGATAATATGTACTTGTAAAATATGTTCCTCATAGTTATGTCATACATATCAAATGTATGACATAACAAAACTATAAATGCAAATAGAAACTGTTTTTTATTAATAATTAATGAATTATCATATTAAATGTTGTTTTTGTTAAATTACATTCTTTTATTTACATTAACTCAGTCAAAAGTTACAATGAAAGCCATGATCCAAAATCCGTCAATTTGACGGGTGCGGTAAAAATAGGTACATATTTAATATCGGTAGTTCTAGTGTTAACTAAAAGATATTCGTTCTTTTTCAATTTGTTGACGGTCCCCTATGGGATTTCGGGGGAAAAGCTTCGCGGAAATGTATCACCTATACTATTCTGTTTACACACCTGGAGTTTTAGGATCATTCCTCATGTATTTTTCTAGAAAGTTAACCCTTTCCAGCACAGTGTGTCCGGGTCGTGATACCTAATTTTAATTCCAAACTTACCACCGGTACCAAGAATATTTTAGTAACATTTTGCTTATACAATCAACATGTCAAGTAACATGTTTTTAATATCTAAAAAAGTCGTTTTAAAATTCCGGTGTCAGTCAATCATTTCATCATTTTACAACAAAAATTCACTGTGTCGGAAAGGGTTACTAAAACGTATAAAATAGCAAGTGTTTAATCATCAGTGGCCATATAGTGTACATGTTCTTCAAATACAAAATACTATTTTCATAAAATATTCAATAACACCCGGAAAAATTTAACGATATTTAATTATAAAAAAAAATAATATAATTATGCTAATCAGTTTCCGATTACAAATTCTCTCTAGGTCAAGCCACAGATTATATAAGCAAGCAAACTCCTTGTTCCGTGGTGGGTTTGCGAGTAAAGAATATGAAAGTGTTTGATATGCATTTAGAATCTAAGGACAAAGCGATATAAGTAAGCGTCCTATCATAAATGGGAGAGGTCATATCAATAAAGGTAGCACGCCACGTTGCGGACAGAGTTGAACTACAGGAAAATGCCTAACTGTTTTCTTACTTCACACCACTAAAATTGTAAAGTTTTTTCATCTTGACTAATAGCTGAAATGTCTCTGACAAGGCGAAGAAAACTTCGTGGTGTCAAGTGCATCTGGATGCCCATCTCGCTACGCCACTATTTTGCAATAAATGTGGTAAACAATATTCAGTTCCATGAGTGACTGAAGATTTAGAGAATATGCGTAGATATTCGATATTCTGTCATATATGGCGTCACAGAAAAAGCCAGCGTATGTGGATTATCGCCCCGTCCACAAGATGGCGCAATTGAGTTAATTTACACCCGGTTCCAGTATTAAGTTTGTACGCTTGCTTATATCGCTTTGGCCGTAGATGCCGCAAAGTATTATTTTATTTTATTACAATTATCTCGTAGAGACATAATCACGTAATATAGTTACCGACATTTTATGATTAACTCTCTATTTCCCATGGTAAAATACGATCTTGAAATTCCATGATTCAGAGAAAATGAATTCCTACCAGAAAATGTCAATAATAAATTTCTCTTATCTAATGCCGGAATGCCTGCTATTAAATAAAGCAAATATTGCTATTGTAAATTTCTGGTATGAATGACGAGGACTATCTAAATAAAAAATCCACAAAATTAGAAACGATCATATATGCTACCAAGGGCATTAGAGTGTTAAATTTATCCAATAACACAATATAAAAATAGCGGTAGTTAAAATAAAAGTTTAGTATTTGCTTGAAGAAACCAATAACTTTACTCGCTACTCAAAACTTTTTATGAGATCGACTTTTTATTTACAGCATACATGGTGTCCTCTCCTATACTTATCAAGAACTAAGTAATTATGTTGTTAATATGTTAAAATATTAAATAATAACGGGGTTTACGAAAAAATTGATTTCAAATAAACGTTTTTCTGCACATAAGTTATAATATATATATATATATTCAAACATTCTTACAAAATTAGATAGTCGAGGTATAAAAATAATTGCTATAAATAATATATTTCTTTTCTTCATAGGGTTACAATAAAGACAACACCTTAACCCTTTGAGGGACAAGTAATTGTGTTTCTGTAATGTTGAATTCGCACCGGAATCTTCAAAAAATTTCATTGCAAAATAAGGAAAAGCAATTGTACTTCTTTTCTCAACCACAGTTATAAAAGTGAAAAGTGAAATTTTTTCTTGTGCGAATCTTCATTAATCGTAAGCTGGATAAAATATATCCCTCCGTCCCACAGTGGAGTATTTCACCCGAAATCTTGGCCAAAAATATTTTTCTATGTAAATATAGTCCAATTGCCCTGAAATTATTTTATTGGGTATCACTATGGCATGTTTGGTATTGTAAATGAAGTCTATAGCATTTACAGTTCATTTACAGAGACACTCAAAAGAATTGAAGAGAAGTCCCTTACATTATGGACTATGGGAAAAAATCGTTTGCTTTGTATTTTAATGATATCACACTATTTTAAACGTACTGAAATTTATGTATGCATCACTGAGGTTTACTAAGGAATATTCTGGAATATGGTGTGCATAGAATATATCGTTCATTTACAGGAACACACAAAAGAATTTGGCTGAAAAATAAATTTAGCTATTGAAGTCTATGACCGATAACTTCTGGAAGTGCGTTTGTAGTTGTGATATGCGTTTTTAAATTCAACTTTTTTTTTAAATATTACTTGGCGTGGATACATTCTATAGATCATATACAGGGCTGCACAAAAGTTCTCGAGTACATTTCCGTTTGTTCACGGAAATGGCTGAATGGAATTTTTTTAATGTGCTGTGCGTTTCACTGATATAGTATACATACAAATCCATAGCTTAGTTCAACATTTTATATCTTAAAATCTGACGAAGTGTAAGTAAGATTTTAACACTTCACATAATTATAAGTATATATTTTATAAATATTTTGACAACTACGAAAAAAAGAGACATCATTTAAGAAGAGCACAAAGACAAAAGAAGTTAAAATATTAATTTACTAAGTAGATATTTTAAAAATACGAATACCTCACATGCCCATAGACTAAACACTACCGAAGCGAATTTGAAAGTTGAGTGACTAGCAGCCTTGAATATTTACTGTTCATGAGAGAAAAGTAAATGTTGATAGATTGTTTTATTTACTAGCAATGTTTAACTGTATTTAATTTTGCTGTATATAAAATTTATTATTTACATTTAATTTATTTTAATAATAATTATTCTATTTATATTACATTTAATTCAGATTGTTCACATTTGATAAAGTTACATTGAATAATACATTTAGTAAAGTGGAATATCTACAGTATATAGACTGTATTTAACTACAGTATTAACACTGTATTTAACCACTTCAACGGCTGCCCCGAGATAAGTAGAGGGTAAAAGCACTGTTTCCCTACACCGGTCGCCGGTGGATTAATTGATTACCAGCTTCAATCTGATTCTTTAGAACTCGGTTTTTCATCTTTTTCATTACTCTCTTCTAGGTCTTTATCACGACTACCATCAGACCTAGCTGGAAGCAGAAGTTGCAAGGTCTCGCTACTGTATGGCTTGCTTTTTGTCTAGAGCAGCTTATAAAAGGATCACTGCTTAAAAGCAGCCAACTTGGGACATATCTGATGGAAACTTCTCTATCGCACTTTCTTGAGTCTTTGTACAGTACTGTTTAAAGTGTTTGTTTCTGGCATCGGCAGCCTCTTCTGATCGTTGCATTGGCCAATGGGTAACGACTGCTTTTTTAATTACAGTGATACCATCAATCAAAACCTTGTGCATTGTAGGAATCATAGCGTGCAAATTGTAAATGTTCACATACAGGTTCACAAACAGTCTTGCATGTTTGGAACTTTTTTCGTCAATGCGATGCCAACTTGTTATGACTTCCAATATTTCTTGAAACCTTTTAATCATTTCTGCGTTTACTCCAGATATCTTTAATTTCCTCCTTTCTTCCCTTATTTTCCAACTATGAGCCCCCGAAACTAATTAGGGAACACTTTTTCAATAAATAACACAATTAATACAATTGGAAGGTGATCGGATATTTTTATCAAGAGATATCGAGTTGCGTGAGTATGTATGTACAGTCGTGAAAAAAAAGTAAACACCACTACTAACTCTTCAACAATTTATCGTAGAAGAAAGTTACTGGTACCGAACGATTGGAAATAAAGTCTACTTTTAAATGGTGTATATAAAATTTGCTTAGGGGGCCCTCTACATATTAAAACGAATCGAAACTTCCTTTTTTTCAATGACAATACCCAATTTTAACGAGATATTTTAAAATTTCGGTTCAAATTATGCCTATACACCAAATTTCAAGTAGTTAGAATGATAAGTTTTTGAATTATAAACATTCAAAATTTAATGCTTTTAATGTTAAATAACATTTTCATATTTTTATTAATATCTCCAGAAATTATGCTTTTATGTGGTATTTTTTTTTTGTAGCAATAATACTAATATACCCAAACATAAATACGCTGAATTTGATATTTTTATAATTTTATGGTATGAATTATGAATTATGAAATTTATATTCGAAAAAATTATGAATTGCAACCTACAATTTTTTTGATGAATTTAGATTTATTAAGTCCTGCTTTATGTAAATCCGAAATTTCACATTTTTCTTCGAAGTAGTTTTCAAATTATGCTTAAAAAACGGCAAAATGATAGTTTAAGGTGCCGTCTATGATAGAAGTGGCTAGATATTTTGAAATTTCTTCTGTTGTATTGTAATCTAGCAGGCTTCATTGACTTCTTAAGGTGCCTTGGGCTCCCTCGGTGATGGTGGCTCTCTCGGTTAATAATGGATTTCCGAACTTCAGTTTGGATACAGCCCTTAAAATACGCTCCTTTTAAAATAATTAATTTCTCGGAAACTTATAATAAGAATTGCATAAAAATTTCTTTTTAGGCTAATTGGAGGATGTAGAGTTCATTTATGATGTCGGAATTGTGTACTGCTATTGAAAAAAACAAAGTTATGTTTCGTTTTAATATGTAGAAGGCCCTCTAAGCAAATTTTATCTATATCATTTAAAAGAACACTTTATTTCCAATTGTTTAGTACCAGTAACTTTCTTCTACGATAATTTTTTGAGGAGTTAGTGGGGAGTGTTTACTTTTTTTTCCACGACTGTACCTACATACGTACGTACGTACATACATACACACAAAATCTGTAGTGCAAAAGCTCTCCGGTAATATCCTGTGAGCTAAAAAACTGCAATACGACAGTAAATATATAGCTCTTAACTCTTCAAATCGGTGGCCGCAAAACGGTGCATTTAAATAGTCATCCGAAAATATATATATATATATATAAAAATGGCAACAATATGCAGAAGATGTTTTTGCAAAAATTGGCACTCAAGACTATAAATAATACGATTATAATTCAAATATGGTCCGGCAAAGCCCGGCACATATTTAAAAGGATTTTGATATGTTTAAATTAGAACCAAAAGCGCTTTAAAATAACCCTTTTACAAAATTAAGGTTTTTTTTTATTACATTAAAAACTACACTATTTAAATGAACATAATTTAACCCTAAGCTTTGACCTTTGTTAAACACGTAAGCCCTTTTTAGTTTCAATTCAACAATTCATTGAGCCACAAAAAAATTATATTAAACATAACAGAAATTCCAAAAAGCAACAAAAATCCACGTCTTCTCACAAAGAAACCTCCTCTAGTTCCTTAAATAGACATAGATCGATGAGCCAATTAGTTAGCTATTAAAAAATATGATTTTTACAATTGTTTACGAAATTTTAATTTTTGCATTTTTGGCCAGGTTTTTGGGTCAAATACTCCACTGTGCGCCCCTCAAGGAGTTAATCTATTTTAGGCCAAGCATACAAATTTTATAAGATGTGATATTATTTTCATTGAAATATGCTTAAATTACATTCATTAAGACAAAAGAAAGTTTCGTCCATGAAAAATAATATTTTATTTGAGAAATAAAATGCATTTTGCATTTTATGCTTTCCTTCAATGGTGCGCTAACAAATCATTAAATTTAAAATTAATATATTTTTTTAATTTTTTTATGACATTTGTTTTATTATTATTTTTTTTACAGAACTTTAATCCATTATAAAAACATATGATTAATCTCAAGTGGAATAATTATACATTTCCAAAAAGTCGAATTTGTCAGTAACCGTTTCAATTTTAGAAGACTAGCATATTTTGAAAATTTCTCAGCAGAAAGTGTTTACACCAATTGAATTACTGATATTTTATAGATATCTCCAGAATCCTTAAAAATAGCAGAAAAATAAAATTAGTGAAAAATATCCGTCACAGTGTTCATAAAAAAATATTCATTGAAATGTTGCGTTTACTCAACTTTGGCCTAAAAAGGGGTTAAGCTTACTTTTTTTTTTATCATAAATTGAAAGAAAACATAAATTTCAGTCAAATGCCGGTTTGTGTCTCAATTGGACAATTTGGTGTTCAAAATATCTTGGGTTATCTCTCTCTCTCTATTTCTTTTGTCGAGTTTTAAGTAAAAAAAAACATTTATTTTCTATTTAATTTGTTAAATAATTCTGGTGGCAGTCAACCTAATCAACATTTTACTATCAGAATTACTTTAACCACAGAAAGATTAATATGATGAAGAAAATATTTCAAAGATATTTGTAATATTCCAAAAATTACAAATGATTTAGAAGTCATTTAGTTACGAATTAGCTACAGGACAACAATTGCCATCAAGTATGGCTACATTCCTGTTGTGCTGGACTCCCACTTGCAATCTTTTTTAATATAACTTTTTTCAATGAAAAATATTCTTTTTAAAACTTTCCGACATAGATGAAAGATGTTTATGAATTCAGTTTGTCTGTCTCTGTGTCTGTCTGTTCTCTAACTCGCGTAAATACAGCTAGATTGTCGTGAAATTTATGTACGGTGTTTGGAGTTTACCATGGCATGTTCGGCATTGAAATTGCAGTGTGTACCGTTTACGGTTCATTTACAGGGACACTCAAAATGTTACTTGGCATTACGTCCTATGAGGAAGTATGGTTCTCGGTACATTTTACTGATATTACACAATTTTAAACATACTGAAACTTACTTATATCATTGAAGTGTACAAAAAGGCGCTTATTGTAGAATACGGTGTGCATATAATTCATCGATCATTTACAAGGACACACAAAAGTATTTTGCTACAGTACTGCCTATTAAGATTAATTGCTTTAAGTGCGAATTAAGTTCTGGTATTCGTTTTAAAATGCAATATTTTTTGCATATTATGGTGTGTATAAATTCGTCGGATCATATACATGGCTACACACAAGATCTGAATTAAATTTCTGTTTATTGGCGGAAATTACTGAATAGAAAATTTCGAATATGCTATGCGTTAAATTGAACTAACTTTTAGAATTCTGCGTAGTATACATACAGATACATAGATCATATACAGGGCTGCACAAACAAATCGGATATGTTAGTATTGGTGGTAATTGCAGTAATTTCGTTTTCATCTGCGTTATAGATTTTCTAAATTGATTATTTGGACAATATTCACCTTAATAAAATATAAATTTTTATTAAAGTATTCTGAATGTGTTGGAAAGTGTTGCATACTCTATGCTGGATGCATTATTTTTCGTTCTTGTTTAGATTTCTCTCGCAAATATTGCAGAAACCTACACGAGGGGTACTTTTTTGAAAATTATTATGTAAAACTACCATGAAAAATTTTCCTTAAGAATTGTGGACTTAAAAACAGACTACTGGGAACCTTGTCTTGTATAACACATACACATACGTACCTGGAAGAATGTTAATTATATACAATAAACATATAACCCTTTTTAAAACAAATTACAATAATAACGAATAAATAAGAATTTTCTAGAATCATAATTAAACTGAAACTTAATACATATCTTATTCTAATGTAAAGAACGATAACATCTAATTTTTACATTTGATGAAATACCCACAGAAATCAATACTGCTTCGCTATGTCTGTGTGTCGGCGATGGTTAGCGGAATGTAGCGCAATTGTGAATGTAGCAGAATGTTTGAGGACAGTCCAAGGCAGGTCCGAAAGCAACTGACACCCAAAAATTTCGTTTTTTGAAAATTAACCAATGTATTATTTAAAAATACTTTTCGCAAATTTTGCACTTTCATCAAAAACTCTTCTGTTTTTTCTGAGTTTGCGCATTCCTAGAACCCGATTTAAACCGTGGAAAGAAATGCAGAATCGAAAGCTGTGATGCAGGGGGGTTTTCGTCACTTTTTTTTTTTTTTTTTTTTACTTCTAGCGGTCAAAATGCTTAGTATAATTAAAAACAGAAGACATTGTCTAAAAAATCATATTTTTGTGCCTTAAGTGCCGTGACGAATTTGAAAAAAATATCACTGTTAACATTCTGAAAAAATCTTCCACAAAGTGTCGTTTTTGCAGTACTTTTCTCTCCCACACACCACCAATTCCCTAGGGCCCAATTTTGATGGTACAGATAAAGAAAAAATACACATATAAAGCGGATACGCTCTACAAATCTACGGTGTAATTAGTTTTCAAAAATATTAATTTTAACCCTTTAAAAATATTCTCGACAACAAATCATCTTCAGTCATTCTGAGACGGTATTTTTTCTACGGTAAAAGTGCATAAACGTCTGTATTTGAACAGAATCTTTTCAGAGCATCTCAGCAGATCGGATTTACATCACCGAAAAATTTCCTAATGTTCGGAAGAGTATAAATATTTTTTTTGCAAAATAAAATGTGAGAACATTTTTAGGAAAACAATTAAATCTGGGTGTTATGTCTTCGGCTCAAGTTTGCACTACTAAATATGCATATTTTTTCACGAACCTTTTAAGACTGCTTCGATACAGTTATATTTATAACCTATTAAAATTTCAGAGAATTCGGACGATAAGATTTTTTTTTTGTTATGGCGAAGGCACAGATGCGAAAACAAGAAAGAAAGCGAGTGGAAAACGTATTCGTCTCCTATCTAAATCTCAATATTTTTTCTCGAATTTTGCAACTGAGGTGTATAACAGTATTATTTGAAGTCGTTGTTAATCACGAAAAAAAGAACTATTTTTTTAGTTACTCAAATAATTGAATTAGGAATGAAACTGAGGAGATATATATGTCGTCTAGTTGCAAATCCGGCCACCTCAAAAAAATAAATTTTTAGGGGATAGCTTATTTTGTTGCCACACTTAGACAAAATAAGATTGGAACCAAAACTCTGTAGTTTTATAGTCATTAGGACAATATGTTTGACTGGCTTTGGCATGGTTTATTGTTTCCAGATGGCAGAAACGTTTACTTAGAGCTTAAAAATCTGAAGAAAAAAAAACACTTTTTCTAATTTTGAGGAGTTGGCCGGTTTTGCAACCAGACGACAGATACAGAATATTGTCTACCATTTGTGAGTGAAGTAACTGAGGAAGTTATCACAAGATAGCGGCTGTTTCTTAAAATCGTACCCACAGTTTGTGATTGGGGCAAATTTCCACCAGTAAATTTTAACAGAAAATTTCATCTTGTTTAAGCGTGGAAAGTTTTTGTCACAAATAAGGTGAAATTTTCAATTTTTTCTGGTATTAGCTTGCACAGGTAATATAACCTTTTTATCTGAAACTGACAGAAGGTTGTCTAGGTAATTACAATATGGCGGAAACGCAGGGTCTGACTACCACTGAAGTAAATTTCCACAAGTAACAATGAATATTTCCTTTTGCCCTTATTTATGACTGAAATTTTTCATTTATAAAGCGTTTAAATAAGAAGAAATCTTATTTTTAAATTTATTGGTGGAAGTTTTCCCCGAAGACAGCCAATCCCTGCGAGAACGGTTCCAATTGAAGCTTCAATATTTTAAGGATAATGTCAGTACCCCTTTATTAATATTTCCATTACTGAAGTAGACCAAGCGAAACAAATGTCTTCTTTTAAACAAGTTGCCACTAAATACCAATATTTGTTGTCGATTGATTCACATAGGCTATGAAAACATTATGTTTTTCACATGTAAAAATTTCAAAAAAATTGGACGATAACGATTATTTCTTTTAAACATTTAAAATACAGGACGCTCACCTCAAAAACACCATTATTTCGACAAACTTCAAAATTACGCATCGACTGCGAAAATCAAGTTGTGCTTTTAGCAAGTGATCGACTATCGATTTGGTTCAGATATACTTGCATAAAGAGATGCAATAAATGCTTTAAAAGTCAAAGAATTTCCGCTTTTTCGCACAGTCAGCGGGCACGTATTTTATATAACTTATACAAATCTTTCCGCATATGTAGAAGTATAGTTTGTGAAATTTATTATATTTTTAAGAAAAATAACATTTGGTAACGAAATTTCTAATTTGAAATAGTGATTCCATTCCCCTATGACATTCGGTGGAATGTTCGTATCTTGAAATCAAGGTATTTAGAGATAATTGAAAGATTATAAACTGTATATAAAAATCACTTTAAAACATATCAAAGTACTCATTAATTGCTATAAGTGATAAACATACATTTTAAGGCAGCAAAATACCTTTATTTATTTACATTTTGACATGTTTCATTGCAACATTCTCAAGAAAATAAAATCATAAAAATGTTTTCGTAAAAATTCAAATTGAAAACTAGTAAACAAAAACAAAAAAATATGCGAATATCTATTCGCATGCGTCACGCGACCGGGTGATCGCGTGATTTTTGCTTTTGTTTACCAGATTTTAGCTCACAGACTATTAAATCCCAACAAAAAATTTTCGGTAAAAAAAAAAGCGCCAAGTTCTCCTTAATGTTTCGGCCAGAAAAAAGTAGTGATATCTGAAGTTCGCACAAGGGCATAAGTTAAAAGCCAAACATCCCAAATCTTTAATTGAAAATGGCTTCCTGCGACTTGACCGTTAATGCCTTCTACAGTATTTCAATATTAATTATTGGAAATTTCGCATTTATGACTTATTTAAATATTAAAATTAATATTAGTATGCAAAGAGGCAAATTCACATAAAGACATTATAAGTAAAAGATTTCTGATAAATACCATTCAATTTCAACAAACAATAGTTTTGATTACAGATCATTTAGTCCACATGTGGTTTAATTGCCATTTTGTACGGTCTAAAGCTAAAGTAATTAACGTAAAACCCAAGAAATAAAACAAAATTTACTTTCTTCAAATCTCACAATATGTTACATTATATTTTATTGTATAATATTGAAATCTTGTGCATTCATGAAAAAGATTTTTTTCGTTTGAATATTTATTATAGTTTGTTTGCATACATTAAGAGGTATTCGATTTATAAACAATTAAAAGCTGATACTAATTATTTTTTAGCAATTAGGGATATTACCTTCTGAATACAAGTATTTTGTTATATTTAACTCCTAAGCATTTAAATAGACTGAAGTGGTTTAAATGATTTTTTTTAAATGTGTATTTTATTTCTGTACTTTGTGCCACAAAATGCCTAAAATAATCAAAAAATGTAGTTGTTATGTAGCTTATTTGTACATACTTTAAAATTTGAAAAACCCTCTGGAAGGCATTAACGGCCAAGTCGCAGGAAGCCATTTTCAATGAAAGATTTGGGATGTTTGGCTTTTAACTTATGCCCTTGTGCGAACTTCAGATATCACTACTTTTTCAGGCCGAAACATTAAGGAGAACTTGGCGCTTTTTTATTTTTTTTACCGAAAACTTTTTGTTGGGATATCACTACTTTTTGTATGTTTTTTCAAGTTTTTTTCTAAGCTATATTAATATAAAAAACCTTAAATTCCAGTACTTTTATGTTAGCCGGGAGCAAATATCCTAATTAGCATTTTATTTTTTCGCCAATAGTAGTTTTCATTTTTCACATGTGTAAATTAGAAACAATGATTTGATTTCCAAATAAAATATTTTGGTTTATGTTATTATTTGTTATTTATTTATTTATTTCTATGTTAAATATCCTATTAAATAAAATGAGGGAAATGCATCTATTTTAAATGAGATGACTGAAAAGTTTATATTTTTAAATGAAATGAATGTAATATGAACAATAGAGTTGGGGACATTATTTGGCGATTTGCCACTCGCGCCCGGCTAGCATAAAAATACCTAAATTTATTTTATTGAGCTTTACAAATTCATACTTTACTTCTTTTATATTAAAGTACTAGCCGCCTCTAGCAAGCAATATATACTCTATTAATTGCATGCTAAACGTTGCATCATGTTACTGTTATTCATAATTCAATTTACTTGCCTATTCTTTCGCCAAGTCGGAAGCTTTTGATAGAGAAATCAAGAACTCTTTACGATCATGGAAGCACATCATATATTTTGTGTTGTTATGTATTTCATTCTTTCATCACAAATATCTCTTAACTCACTTATGCATGTTTCCTTATCTGTTACGATTCGTTTTATAATGCGGAAATTTTTAATCGTATTAAGTAATCTTTTCTAATTGGGATCACTGCCAATTATTGTATTTTAACTGATACGATTGGGTACAAGTGAAATGATTCTTATTAAATCCTTTGATAATATCTGCACTTACATTACACCATATTGATGCTAATATATTTTTGTTTCATGCTAACCTTTTCAATAGACTCGATTACGGAAGAATAGAAGGTCTACGGGCTCACTGTTATGATCCATTTGAAAATCTATCATTCTTCTCATCTAATCGTGTTGAAGAACTAGCCAATTTGCCATGGTTTTAAGTTTTTAGCTAATTTTATTCGAAACCTGAAAACTAAAATGCGAGGAACCGGATTATAGAAGATTCCTTCTAACGGTACATATCGATTAACAGGTTACATATTATGAAATTATAATAATCATAAGGAGAATTGTCAGTTTTGGTGCTTTAATAGTTTCCGTAAATTCTATGTATATAATACAGAAGTTTCAGCAGAGTAAAGATTAACAACATAGTCACAGTGAGTATAATAACAGTACAATATATTAACAATAGCAGAGGTTTTGTGCTGTGACGAAACTACTGGCACTTTGGAAATATTCGTACGTTATATTATTTAACTATTCAGATGATATGCGGAAAAATATAAATAGATGGCTCGCATTAATAATTAACTCATTGAAAAATAGCCACAAACGTCAAATACTCGCAGAGCTTGGCGACATTTAGTGAAGTGTCACCAAATTTGGTAATATATCATGTCAATTCTCAAATATGGCGACAAAAAAGTTTTGATTGTTCTGATGTCATAATGATGCATATGTATTATTTATTATACACATACCTATAATATGTATGATGCAAATATATTACGTATTATATGCATATGTATAATATGTATGATGTATATGTATAAAGTTCTAACCCATTAAACGCCAACGCTACCGTTGCGGGAACAACTATTTATTATTTTTTTTCTCAAAATATTTTTAAACTATTTAAAAAAT
Source organism: Maratus speciosus (assembly GCA_963932465.1). Lineage (NCBI taxonomy): Eukaryota > Metazoa > Arthropoda > Arachnida > Araneae > Salticidae > Maratus > Maratus speciosus. The sequence continues at coordinate 130,989,880 of OZ010794.1, forward strand.
ACATTTTGTATTTAAAAGTTAATAGTATGGAGTCTAATATATATATTTTTCAGAATGATACATTTATATTTTAAATTTTTTGCGGATCTTTTAAATAAGATAATTTTGGGGTTTTCGACTATCTCAGTTAAAAGCAGTAAAAAGAAAGAAAGAAATTCTTTATTTTTTTCAAGTACAGTGAATATTTAAAGTCAACATTTCAGTAAACGATACATTCCTAACCCGAAGTAAATATATCTATTTATAGCTAGGTTAGACAGGTTTATTTGAAATGTTCCCACAACGGGAGCATTGGCGGCTTGTGCTTACACTTCCGTCCCTTTGTTTGCAAGCGCGCTTTCATGAAGAAAGAAATATGTTTCTAGGCAGTAAGTGAGGAGAAATCAGTTAACTGTTGGAGGGAAAAAGGGTGATTTATAGACCATATGACTATTAGACATAGTGATTATAAATTTTGTTTAATGCCATTTTGTATTCATTTTTATTAACAGCAATACATTTCAGTTCGCTTGAGTATGGATGTGTAATATTATATAAAAAAACAAAAACAGAACCCCTTTGAACCAGATTAGATTTAATAAAAAGCATCAATAAGAGCTTAAAACAAAACAAAAAAATTTTTTATGATGTTTATCCGTTTAAAAAAAAAAAAAAAAAAAAAAAAAAAAAAAAAAAAAAAAAAATTAAAGAATTTTGTCTGATTTAAAATAGAAAAGTAAAAATAAATACAGGATTGCGCTATAAGGGATTGTGAATTATTACTAAAACATTAAAAAAGAATATTTTGCAATTTCTTGTAACTAGAAATTTGAGCATAAATGAATGTATAATAAAGTTGTACTTAGCAGCTACTTTTGAAATAGACATCCATAGGCAGGGTAATATATATATATATATATATACAGAAAGAAAAATTACGAAAATTCAGAATTTTTCATATTATATTAATTTTAGTAACGGCTCTTGTAGATAAAATTTAAATACGCGGAAGCCTCTTATTGCAGAAGTAATAAAAAATAATGTATTTTATTAAATAATTTGAATAACATAGTGTAGTAATAGTAGCCTGAAAAGCATTTAATTTATTTAGGTGAAATATGTCTTAATTTCCATTTGTAAAACAATTGCTTTATTTGAAACAGATAATAAAGAAAATTGAATACATCATTTAGGAATCAATATAGTTATAATTAATAGACAACGTGTCCATGTAATAAACTACTTTAATATAAGTACATAGGAGAAACCTAAATGTAAAACACGCACACACACAAACATATGTGTGTTTGTGTAGTGTATAATGCAACATAATGTAGAGTTTTTCCTTGAAGGTCTGTAAACAAAGTGTAGGAACATAATAAAAAATAAGAGTCACTTTAGTTTTCTGAAATTTTGACTACTCGTTCAGAAAATTTTAATGAAAGTGTTTTTCAGATTTTCAGATTAAATTGTTAATATATGTATTTTTAGTAATTATTTATATGTTTAAATATAATTATTTGCAGCTTGCAAAAAATGATGTGTTTATTAATTTTTTTCTAACCGTATAATTGCATTGGGGCAGGAGAAAATAACGTGCGGTTCTTTCCGATTTGGAGAAAGGTTCAACTTCCATTAGACGCCAACGCTCCCGCTACGGGAACATGTTATATATTCAAAACGGTTACAGTTATTAAAAAAATTTCAACTCCTTTATCATATTGGCATCTTATTTATATAAAAAATATGTATAAACTTTATTTTGTTAAAGCGCTTAATATAGCGGCGCTTAATGGGTTAACATCACTAAAACGTACTTAAAAGAATAGTGTTCCCTAAATAGTAGGGATAATTGCCAGATTGACCAGAGTGCTATTGAGATTAGAATTCCGACATTTATAATAGACCGGGAGGCGTCTGCACACACCATCACCTCATCGAGTTTACAGCTGAACTATTAGGATTAGTTAAAACTAGATTAGTACATTAAAATGCAGCTGGTCTGTTAAGTCATATCTTGGTAGAAACAACCTGAAGACCTAATTTTAGTGGGTGACTGATAGGTTTACTATTGTATTTTCCTGCATCCAAAAGTATGAAAACATGGAGGAATAGGTGCAGGAAAACACAATGGAAAATCCACCAATTAACCGGTAAAATCGGATCTGTAGGTGGTTTCCACAAAGATATGACTTGGCAGGCCAGTTACCTTTTAATACGCTAATCTATTTTTAACTAGTCCTAAAATTTCAGCGGTCAATTCGATGGGGTGATGATCTGTGCAGACGCCTCACGGTCTTTAATAAAATTTGTTTTAAGGAAGTAAAAGATAGAAAGATGGACAGATAAACTGACAGATTTGCCTTATTAAGATTTTTGTAAAAGCATATAAAATTTCATTCAGCTTGAAATCATGTAACACCTTTATAACTCAGGCTAATTTTCTGTAATCGAGTTTTGGCAACCAACATATGTTATCTATAACTATAATCTTTCTTTTACAGATTTAAAATTAATAATAAATTAACAGTAAGTAGGCTAATAATACAATATAATAACATTAGCAGCGGACTTCGAACACCGCATCTGTCGCACATCGTTAAAGACAGCTTTATTAGTTACACATTTCATTTAATTAAAAGCAGATTTTTAAACTTTCACATGAGTATTAGGATATTTTTCCATTATAGGGACCTTGACGTTTTTTAAAAATCTTGGCGCAATTCGGACTTCAGAAACTGAGATATGTTGCCAAATGATATAAACAACTATGAAAACAAACCTGATGAACTTTTAGATTATTTATATACATATAAACATTTTTTTTATACACGTATAAAATATTGTTTTTCTTATACAAATTATTTATGTTGGTATGTAAAAATAAATAAACGGGTTCCTTACATTAAATAAATTGTATAAATATGGAAAAAATTGCTTGTGTATATGACACAGTAGATAGGTTGCCAGAAAATACGTTATTATCAAATTTTTTTTTTTCTCGTCAAGGCTATTTTCTCTATTTCGCCAAGGCTACTAGATCGGAAACATACCGAATTGCGGTTATATTTTGTTAAATGTTTTATTGTTTTAATATCGTGAATATATCATAAACTATACTGATTAAAATTTTTAGGTATATTCATTTTTTTTCTATTTAACAAACATCTTTGGGAAAGCATAGGTATAAAGTTTTATTCTGCTTGAAATTACATGACCCCTTCAAATCTCTGTAATCGAGTATTGGCGACCAACATTGGCGTAATTGAATGTGAAGGAACTGTTTACGGCCAAATGAACACCCCCTGTTTGAAGGGTTTAGAGGCGGAATTTCTGTGTATTCAGATTTTTCTGGTTAATTGTGCTACAAACCCGACTTACTTGTGAAATTTCATGATTCTACGACTTTTAGAAGTACCTTAGTTAATTGATGATGCGAAGTGAGTCAGTGACAAAAAAGCGCTTTTTCGGAATTTAATATTTCGAAAACTACTAAATACAGAAACATGAAATAGTGGAACCTTAGTTCAGTTTGATCATACGAACATGTTTATAAAAGAAAAAAATCTATATCTCTCCCTAAAACGACGTTATGAGGGGGTGAAAAGTATGCCGAAATGGTTCAGGAAAAGGTAGTTTACGGCTTGTGCGAAATTGGCGGACGCACTGCCGTGCTCCCAGATCCTGAGAGCTTATGTGTCCGCCGGTTCTGTATGTACGTACGTAGGTATGTAACGCGATAACTCTTGATAGAAATATCCGATTTGCTTCAATTTTTTCTCTAGGTTCATTCTGATAAGGCGCTTCCTTCATTAGATTTTGGTGTTCATTGGTTAAGGATAAAGGAGGAAAAGGGGGCTAGTCCGCACCCGCTTAATTTAGACAAATGGGTTTTTCATGCACAAATATTCGATTTGCTCCAAATGTGGTATACCGGTTTATTATGTTAAAGAGCTTCCCTGATTAGATTTGGAAGCTCATTACTTAAGTATAAAGGGGGGAAAGGGGGTTGCCCCCTTAATTTAGATAAATGGGTTTCATGTAGAATTATTCGATTTGCTCCAAATTTGTTATACCGGTTTATTAAATTAAGCAGTTGGATGTATTAGATTTGGAGGTTTATTAGTTAATTATAAAGGGAGGAAAGTGTGGCTACCCCCCCTTAATTTAGATAAATGGGTTTTTTATGCAGAATTATTCGATTTGCTCCAAATTTTATATACCGGTTTATTATATTCGGTTGTCCCTCAAAAATGTCTTTGCCGTAGAATGGTATTTGATCTTGAGGGCCCTCCGTACATCAACTCCGGCTCGGTAACCTCGAATTGGTTCGTGGGCCCGACTCCTTTATAGGTGTTCGGTTCCTGCGGGCTGTCGGGGCGTCCCGGGTCGGGAACCAAGAGAAGGAACCATTTGGCTCCTCTAGCTAAGTGGCGGGATCTGTCGCATGCGACCAATCATCCTCTTGGGAATAACCGGTGTGACGTGCGCTGGGCAGTGCACCGGCTTGACCGGAGTTTGCGTGTGGATCGGCCCTGTCGGGCCACTCCTGGCGGCGACCTTCGGGACGCGCCGCGGGGTTTGGAACGGGGGTCTTTCCGCACGTAGACACATGGGCCTGCAAGGGCCTGGGACCGGAAGATGAACCCCTCATCTATACCGGTTTATTATGTTAAGGGGCTTCCCTGATTAGATTTGGAGGTTCATTAGTTAAGTATAAAGGGAGGAAAGGACGGCTAGTCCCCCCCCCCCTTAATTTATATAAATGGGTTTTTCATGCACAGTTATTCGATTTGCTCCAAATTTCGTATACCGGTTTATTATGTTATATTTGATATATTGATTAGATTTTGAGATTTATTGGTTGAGTATAAAGGAGGGACGGGGGTTAGTCTCCCCTTAATTTAGATAAATGGGTATTTCATACAGAATTATTCGATTAGCTTCAAATTTGATACACCAGTTTATTCCGATATGGCTTCATTCATTTGATTTCGAGGTTCTTTGGTTAAGTATTAAAGGGGGAAAGGGGGGGGTAATTACCCCTCTGTTTAATTTAGATAAATGTGTTTTCATGCAGAATTATCGAATTTAGTTTAAATTTTTTTTTCTAGGTTCATTCTTATAGGGAGCTTTTCTGATTAGATTTGAAGGTTCATTTTTTCAGCATAAAGAGAGAAATGGGGGAGCTAATACCCCCTTAATTTAGCGAATTGGTTTTTTCAAATCAGAATTATCTGATTTGCTTCAAATTTGGTATGCCAGTTTATTATGTTAAGGAGCTTCCCTGATTGGATTTGGAGGTTCTTTGGTTAAGTATAAAGGGGGGCAACGGGGACTAATCCCTTCTTTTATTTCACGAGGGGCATTATTCTTTGATATAAGAGTATAATATACAAGTAGTGTGAATAGCCTATGAGCTCAATGCCATCAGTTTAACTGGGCAATTTCCTTTTTATTCAATTCGCAACTGAAATGAAATTTCATGCATAGTATGCAATAGATATTCAAATCTATAAATTATATACAGGGATTCATAAACGATGTCGGATATTTTTCAAGCTATAGATATTGATGGCTGACATTGTGTTTTTAAATATATTATGTGTATTCCGAAATGGTTACTTAGACATAAGCTTTCACCTTATTAAAAGGTAAAGTTTATTGCAATAATATGAATGTGTTCGAAAGCATTCCGTAATCTACACTTGACGCATGCTTTTTCTTTCTTGTTTTAGAAAACTCTCTGTCATACACTTTTAGTACATAGTATCCACACATAGTATCTCTGTCATACACTTTTATTGGAATATTTTAAAGAGAACTTTACTACAAAGAAAATGTTTTGTACATTACAACATAATATAATATAAAAATAGTCCCAGCGCTGCCCCATAATAAATGCATTAAAACGATTTTTTATATTGCTGCCACACAAACCTTAATTACGCCATTAATTAATCCATTCATCTTATACATAATAACCTTTTACCAAATTATTTAATTAATCCCGGAAATAATACAAAGATATATTAATATATAAATTTAAGATATCTCTTAAAAATAGTGCATCAGTCCTCAGACTGTTGCGTTGGAGCTCTGTTGTGAGGTGGACGTAAGAGGTGCGGTACCATCGCATGTTATATTTTTCGCATTGTGAATGGCAGGTGTGGCGGTTCGTTAGAATAGTTTTCGCTCGCTATTTAATGCTGCATTATGACGGCTGCAGATGATCAAGGTTATTATATTAAGGAAGTTATCGACAAAATATGTAATGGAACGTTAAACAGCAATTTCAAGGACCAGTTTGACAGATTTTCTTCAATTTTTGAAGAATATGCTAAAACCATATTAGGTGATTTCTACACATTTGTGGATCAATATATTTTGGACATTAAGGCTAAGGACGGCTATTCTGCTTCTGCTTCAGAGCAAGAAGAGGTAAGGAAAACTTGCCTTGATGCTTTTACTTTGCTTAGGGAGCCAACCCATGAAAATTTGTTAAATTCAGTTATCTTTAGTTTTTTCTGCTCTATTAAGTATAAGAAAACTCCTAATTTTTTTCTTACTAACAAAAAGATCCTAAAAAAGAAATTTTCAACGCTGTTAAGAAAGGAGTTAAACGACCTATTTCGGAGGAGAGTTCTCCTATCCCACTTAGTAATAAATATAAAAATATCGCTAGCGAAGTTAACCTAACTGAAAATGTGGATATGGATGAATCAAATGTTAGTGAAAATACACAGGATACTGTCAAAGTTAAAAAATCTGTTAACCCTTTCTACGTCGAAGTCGACAGCAATTGGGCGACGGTTGCCCATGAAATTACGGAGTTAAACTCAGAAAAACCCAAAATAACGCTAAAAGGCGAACGCATTGTTATACAATGTAACTCTGATAAGGACTTTAAATCTACTCAGAAATGGCTAGACCAAAACAAAAAAGAAATATACCACTCTTGATCCTAAAGAACTTCGACCCAAAAAAATATGCATTAGGGGCCTCCCCTGTTACACCGATACTAAAATTATTGAAGATAGTCTCAGAGAGCATGGTTTCACAGTCACTTGGGATGCCATGCTTAAAAATCGTAAAACTGGCCAACCAATGCCGATATACATGGTAAATGTTATACCTCGTAAGAACTTTGAAGAAATTTACCAAATTAACAATATACATTATATTTCTGCTAAAATTGAAGCTTTTACTAGCAAAAATCGTGTAAAACAGTGTTACAAATGTCAAGGTTACGGTCACGCATCAGAAGTGTGTGGCTTCGATGCTAAATGTGTAAAATGCGGAGATCTACATTTAAGTACAGATTGTCACCACAAGGGGCGTATTAAACCCACTTGTGCCAATTGTGGACTCGGGCACCCAGCGAATTTCCACGGTTGTCCAAAAAATCCCTATAGACTAGAAAATAAACAAAACCGTAAAACAAGTAATAGCGTCAGCAATCTATCCCAAGAAACCCAAATCTTAGCGGATATATTTAAGAATTATAATTATACCAAAAATACTAAAGACTCTGAACCCTCAACTAGTAATGTAGAATTAAACTCTGATAACAATGATAGTACTACCGCAAACACCCATTCCTCCCCTACTATTGAAAATTCTAATGCTCCTACTAATTACACCAATGATATTAAAGACATTCTTCTTTCAACGAAGTTAATCAAATCTTTCAAATCACTAAATTCCTAAAATGTATAAAGAACATCTCAACTCAGACTAAGAAACTCGATAATCCAATGCAAAAATTGATGGTTATATTAACTGAATTTGATAAACTTGCAAGTCATATCAACATTAACGAAGATTAAGCTCTTCATTTGCTAAACTTTTTTCCTTATTTTTGTTTGTGTTGTTTGTTTAAAAATTTATAAAAAAAAAAAAAAAAAAAACTTATATTCTTGTATTTTATGCTCTTCTCATGATATTACTCTTATTTCTTTCATTCTCATGTTTAATTCACCTCAAATTACTAGACTGGGTGGACGCCGTCCTCTTGCTGTCGTTTGATCCCCTCGGTTTTTGCATTTAACTGTTTATTCAGTTTGAACTCTCCTCACTGTAGCTTTTTCTTACATTTTTATTCTTTTTTACTTAAAGTAATTTAAATTCTCTTGTAAATATGTATACATTTAGTTTTGTTTCTTTTCTTCACTGTGTTAAACTTTTTTACTTATCAAGCTATATTAAATGTATGGTCTCTGAATTGAGTCTTTTTTTTATGGGGCTTCCTTTGGTAGCTTTTTCGCCTGTCCTGGATATGTATGTGGATCATATGGAACATTTTTTTCCCTCCTACTAGTTATACAAACATTTTTTTTCTTTTAAAAATTGTCTATCTTTTTAGTTTTTTACTCTCTATTTTTTATGGCTACTAGCCGCGTTTAAACGCTCTTTTTTCTAAGGCTCCCATTGCATTGTAACACGATTTACTCTTAGCCTGGATGTAAAGTTGCCAAGCAACTAGGGAGTCCATACACCAGCTTTATTGTTCCATTGTTCCATTAATAACAGTGCACAAAAAAATTCTGCAATCGGTCAAGCAAGCAAACGCAGTGTTTTTATTAAGTTTGCAAATCGAGAATGTGGAAGTTCAGATAAACTTCCGTTGCTCGCGATTGCCAATTGAAATAGTTTTACCCTTTCGTTCGTGCATATTCGTCGAAAAATTTACGCGTCATTTAATGAGAGAAATTTCGTGATTAAATCGGGCGAATTTTACCATATGAAAACAGCTGTATTCAAAATAAAATTTTAATAATTTGCTTCAGGGTTGGCTGTTTTTTCTCCATATTTATTACGAAAATCCTAATTCATACTAGAAATTAAAATTAGTATATTTTGCTGTACTTAATAACAGAAATTGTGTCATTACCTAAAGTACAGATTCCTCTTTCAAAATTTCTGACAGGATTGTGAAATTTCGAAATAAAATAGAGACCAAACTGACAAACCTGATTTACTCCACGAAATCAATAGGTTTACTCGCATTTCAAAACTTTTTACGAAATTGACTTTTAATATGCATCTCATCTATACTCTCATCACTATCACGGGTAAGATATTTCTGTTGGTAATATGTTGGAATATTAAATATAACCAGAATTTACTAACAAATGTATTTAGAAGTAAATGAATCCTGAATCTACATTATTAAAATCTCGAACAATACATTTACTGTAAATAGGGTTACCAAATTGTCTTCGTTTTCTTTTTTCGGCAATTCCGAAAAGGTAACACAAATTTTGAATTGTAATTTATGTTCAAAGATAGACATTTAGTGATTACAAAACGTATAAATCAGTCTGCAGTAATTTTCGATGTGAATTCCGAATTTTATAATAAAAAATGTGGCCAAACTAGAAAATCTAATTGGGAATTAAAATTAAGTGTTCTAAATAATATAGCACCCCTTTTCAAAGGAATAAATTTATTCAGTAAATAACTTCTAAACCCTATGTCTTAATATTACTTTACAAAGACTGTAAAAGAAATATATCTCGAGCCTATACACATATTTTAATCCAGAATTTCTCTTTAATATTATTTATCATAATTATTTATCTTATTTTTATGTAGTGTGTATTTAATTTACTTTATTGATAAACCTCTGAACATATACGTACTTTTTAACGTCTGAATTAAAATATATTGATGGCTGAAATTGTATTTTTAAATATGCTACCAGGGTTTGCACAGTGTTAAGCCACGCCCCATTTTGAAAGGACTCGTGAAGAAAATTATCTTTATAATAATACTGGTGGTAGAGTCCTTACAAAACGAGCTTCGCTTAAACCCTTGGGGACGAGCGACCGGTATCCGTGTCGCATAAGGTGCTCAGAATCATTGATTATTCTTACCAGTAATTTTTTATTGTAAATTTTGCCTTATTTAATCATCCGAGCATTTTCCCGATTCAATGGGGGAAAAATTTCTGTTTTAAAAAACCAGTGATAAAAGATTAAAAATTATGTAAGACGCTCGTCCCGAAGGGGTTAATAGCGTGCGAACCCTGGCTATGCGTGAGACTTGGAGATCTATAGCGATTCCACTGAACCGTCTTAACTTAAGAGATTTAGAGGCAATGCATTTCTGCCCCGAAAATGTTCAAATAATTAATTCGCACCGCAATATACGAAAAAATTTATTTAAAAATAATCAAAAGCTTTTCTTCACGCTTATTATGAGATTGAAACTGCATTAAAAAATTAATGGTGCTAATTGGTAGTTTGGGCATTAAAAGTAACCTTTTGCAGACTGAAAACAGCGCACCTGAAAGGGTTAAGTAGCGTATTGACATTTTAAAAGGGGAAATTATAGTCCGGATTAATCCAACATGCTTTTGAAACGGACCGCAGAAAAATAACTGCCATTACAGACTTTTCATGGAAGGACGACTCACTAAGATATACACGTACAGAGATGCCATGTGTCCGGCTTTTTGGCACACCCCTATTATCTTAGAGAAAATGTTTTTCTTTTAAATCGCCCAAATGTATAATTATATAAAAGAACATTTTCTATATTACATACTGGTATCCGAAAAGCCGGAGACTGGGCAGCTGTGCCCATAAACAGGGGTGTAAAAATCTAGGCACCAGCGGCAATTTCTCACCGCTAAATTTTATTCGTTATTTTTCATCTAATATTTCGTCTAATTTTTTTGTAAGAATGTAATAAAATTTAAGCGATGTAAACTAGTAAATTTCAGTTGTAAGAGAGTGCTCGCTGGCGCCTATAGCGTATGATTTTTACACCCTGACCATATAGCTTGAACGAATCAGGTTTGATTCCGAATGAATATTTCTTGTTTCTAAAAGAAAAACTTTAACAAAAACTGAAACCAGTGTGTGTTCAATGTTTTTTTTTTTTTTTTTTTTTTTTTGGTTGTGGTTAACTTTAGTACTGAGGGGGTTCTGCGATGACAGATCGAAAATTATACTTTATATGATTTTGATTTTAATTTGAATGTTTTTATGTATATGGGGCATTCTCACAATCTTTTGACTTTTGGGGAAAAAAAAATCTGGTGAAATTAAACTTGGTAAAATAACATTTTAATCTGATAGACGAATGACTTAACGATTCAAAATGAAGAAAAAATTGTCAGCAGATAAAAACGTTTTATTTAACTGACGTTTAAGTTAAACATGCGAGTTTAATTTTCCTCACCATTTTACCCCTATAGCTTTTTATTTTATTCTAAATTTTTACTTACAATGAATTTGCATAGTACCCACAGGACATTCAAATAAGAAATAATAAAAATTATTACTTTTAAGTCAGAATTTTTATATAACATTGTCTTAAAGGGATGTTAAAAAAGGGACGATAAAGTAAAAAAGGGGGATGGTATAGGAAAAAAGGGACGAAATGGTAAAAAAAGGAACGGTGAGGATGGGACGGTATGGAAAATTACCACCTATTTTTAGGAAAATCATGTTAAGATTAAGAGATAGCCACAATGTTCATCGATTTTTAGAAACAGTTGTTAACATTGGATTAAATTATTATTATTTTTTTTTAATTTACCTCGAAAAGTGCAGGAATAAACCTTGGGGACGGTAAGACTACTAATAAAGGCACGATGCTTGAAATTGATATTTAAATGCTGATTTAAATTCTACAGTAAATTTCCTGCCAAAGAATTTTAGACATTATTTCTCTAGCATACATCTGCATGAGAAAAAACTTGAAAAAAATTCTGTGGCTGCATCTGAAATGATTTTCTGTATAATTTTAGAAGAAGGATGGTAAGGAAGCTAAATCCCAGGAACAGAGTTTAAAAAATAATAACAACCCTAAAAATGTGTGCAGGTTAATTTTTAGCTACATATTTATTTAAAACAATAGTTCCAGTTTCAGGAAAAAAAACATTACATCGAATTATTTTTATTGAAAATTTTTTATCCAGACAGCCCCAAACTTAAAAATCAGCATCAGGGACACGGGACGGTATAGGAGCTTTCCAGGTGTTTGGACCCCCAACATCGTCCAAAACTTATTTATATCGTTAATATTGTTGCGCAATCATGCAATGGGATGTTCCCCAGCATATGAAATAAAAAATAAATAAAAAAAAGTTTATTAAAATATAAATTATTATTCAGGGACATGAAAGTCAAAAGATTGTGAGAATTCCCCATATATATATATATATATTTTTTTGTGTGTGTGTGTTTGTTTTACTGTATTCAAGTCTGTCTAATGTTTCACATATAGTTTAGAGCAGTGGTTCCCAACGTGGGGCGTACGCCCCACAGGGGGGCAATATGGCTTTTCAGGGGGGCAATTTCAGATTTCTTCTTAACAAATTTTCTGTCAATTTTTTTTCTTATAAAAGTATTGCCGTAGTTTAAAAATAGAAATAATATATGAAAAAAATTAAAAATAACTTTAAAAAAAATTAAGTTTCGATACGTTCCATTTAAAAATTAAAAATACACCTACACCGGGATACAGTAAAATCTCCCTAAAGCGACCGCGTTCTGTTCCAATAAAAATTGGTCGCTCCGAGAGGTGGTCTCTTAATGGAGGTCATGTTTAAATCTAGATTTTAATTGTTGAAAAAAGGTAACAATTAATGTTACTAAAATTTATTTTTCACATTAGGAAAAAATATTAAAATTTGAGTATCAAATCAAAAGTTAATTACATAAGTTAACACTGTAACCGCGGTAACGGGTCATTTTGACCCGTACCTAATGAATAGATGTCGAGAAGAGCCAGAAATCTCTTTATAAAATAAGTTAAATATAAGCTTCACAAAAATAATTTAAATAAGGAAGTTAAATATTTTTAAATAAAAATTCTGATGTGAAATATTTTTAGAAAATATGAGTAAAAATTTCCGCGGTTCTAGTGTTAATTACTTCAGAGTTTAAAAAATGAATACATTGACATTTGCTTTGATTCTACGTTTTTTTTTTCTTTTATAACTTTTATTTCCAAGTCCTTTCGAAATTCAGTAAATAAATGCAAAGTTTTTTTGAACGGGAACAAATAATGAAGATTTCGTTAATTTATCTATTTCTTTGAGAGTTTCCGGACAGAATAGAGCAGTTGAGTTTATTGATTGCCATTCTTAATTTGTCATCAGAGTTAATTCATTGCCTAAAAAGGCACTAAGGGGTTTAAAAACTTAAAAGTTACAGGAATAAAAAAAAAAATCTAAACTTAATTTAGAAATTTGATGAATAATGCGCTCTCCGGAATTATTTTTTTAATAAAATCTTCTTCAAGCGACCAGGAAAAAACGAAAATAGTTTCATTTTCTTCAAAGAAATTGGTCGCTCCAGGAGGGAGTTCAACTGGGATGGTGTCTGAATGGAGGTAAAATTAGTATTGAGCCCATGGGAATAAATTTCGTTCCATGAAAAAATGGTCATTCCGGGAGGTGGTCGCACAGGGAGGTTTCACTTTAATTATATGGAATCGTTTTATGATGATGCGAAAACCTTTTAAAACCATAAAAATTAACATGATTTTTTACTATATAAAAAGGTATGTTTTTAACTTAACATCCCCGTATACTGGATGTATGAATTAGATGACAATATGCAATCCCTCCCAGCTAAAAATGAACTGTAGTTTTTTTACAGAAATGAGGTATTTTTCAAGTTTTTCTACGGTCAACTGTAGTTTTTTTTTTGTAGTGCAATATCAACAGTAAAAACACTTCAGTTATTTTCCAGTTATTGACAAGTATTTTTTCAACCCAAAATTAAAAAAAATAGTAAGACTTTATGTCTACAGTAAAACGGCAGTGAATTTCAAGTGATTTTATAGCAATTAATTCACAAAAATTTTCGGTGATGTATCTGCAGTCTGACTGCAGTTTCTGAAGAACTTTACAGGTCTTAATTTTGTAAGTATGATTATTATAATAGTAACTACAGTATAACAGCAGTTACTGTAAGATTCTTTTGCAAGACACAATGCTGTATGATTGTGTGATATTTCCCGAATTTTCTAAAGTGTTTAAAATTGTTTTAATTTTGTGAGAGTTGCATGTTATGAAACACACTTTTTAAATACTAATGATAATTAATACTCTTTCCAAGACTTTTAAGGACTTAATTGAAAGTCACATTCCTACCTAACGCAAAATTTTTAGTTCCTCTTTCATTTTAAGCTAAGATAAAAAAAAATTAAATTTCACTATGATTTTCAAAATCAGAGAAAAAAAATTAGTTAAATTTCAAAATCGAGGGAGGGGCAGTGGCATCAACCCACCTGTGCCCCTGCCCACTACGGAAAATTCTTAGTTTTTTTTTAGCTTACTCTAAACGAATAAATTTTGCTATTTTTTTTTTCAAAATCGGAGAAAAATATTTTAATTAAATTTCAAAAGCCAGGGGGGAGGGGGGGGGGTGGAAATGAGAAATTTCTTCATTTTTTTTATTGTAAGTTACTCGAAAAGTATACATTTTACTATGTTTTTGAAATAGAAGAAAAGGAAATTTTAATTAATTAACTTTTGAAATCCAGGGAGGGGCAATAGGTTTCTCCTACCCCCTACCCTATCCCTAACTGAAAATTCTTAATTCGTCTTTTATTCTAAGATAATTAAAAAAAATCAGTATGTTTTTCAAAAGCGAAGAAAATAGTTAACATTTAAATTCAAGGGAGGGGCAATCGCTCAGCTATGCCCCTTCCCCTAACAGGAAATTCTTAGTTTCTTTATTTTTAGTTAGTCGAAAAGAATAAATTTTACTACTTTTCAAAAGTGGAAAAAAATAAATTTTTATTAGTTACATTTTAAAATCCAGGGAGGGGAGGGCAATGAACCTCTCAACCCCCCCCCCTCCCTCCCTCTTAATGTAAAATTTCTCATTTTTCTATTCTAAGTTGCTCGAAAAGTATAAACTTTACTATGTTTTTGAAAACAAAAGAAAAAGAATATTTAATTAATTAAATTTTTTAATTTAGGGAAGGGCAATAGCTCTCTTCTAACTTCGTTCCCCTAAGAGAAAATTCTTAGTTATTCTTTTATTTTAAGATAAGAGAAAAGATCAAATTTCACTATGTTTTTCAAAAATCAGAGAAAAAAAATAGTTACAATTTAAAATCGAGGGAGGGGCAATGACTCACATATGCCCCCTTCCCCTAACAGAAAGTTCTTAGTTCCTTTATTTTAAGTTATTCGAAAAGAATAAATTTTACTATGTTTTTGTAAATTGGAGAAAAAAATTGCTAATTAAATTTCAAAATCCAGGGAGGGGCAATGAGTCTCACCCCCCCCCCCCCACACACACACACACACCACCACCACCACAACCCCTTAACTGAAAATTTCTTATTTATTTTCATTTTAAGTTACTCAAAATATTTACATAATGTTTTTGAAAACAGAAGAAAAGAAATTCTTATTAATTAAATTTTAAAATCAAGGGAGGGGCAATAGGTCTCCCTTGCTCACTGCCCCACTATCTTCATAACTAGTTTTTAGTTCCTCTTTTATTTTAAATTACTCGAAAAAAATTTACTATGTTTTTCAAAATCGAAGAAAAAGGAAATTTAATTAGATAAATTTCAAAATCGAGAGGGACAGTGGCCCATCCATTCTTTTATATGTCGCCCATGATTAGAAATTAGAAACACAGGTGGGTTTACTCATTGCATATTGCATAAATTGTTTTTCTTCCATATCGGACATACATATAACTTCCAGTTTTCCACTTTTACCTCATAAAAACAAAGAAGAACAACAAAAGAATAGTATAATTTTCTTCCTTTATTTTAAATTTCTCATTTGGACATATGATTTATTTTTCAACCCCTTACAGCTGAATGTCTAACCCCATGGTTTCGTTGCAACTGCAGGAGAAGCATTAAAGAAACACCTCAACTCACGGAAACGCCGGCTTGTTTATGAAAATCGGCGCGGAGTACCACGTTGATTTGCTAAAAGAAGTTCATTTATTTTGCAGTTTGGCGAAAAATATCACCACTGTTTATTGAAATAAAGTGGCTGTATGGGTATTTTTACATTCTCAATCGAAAGAAATTAATTTCAGATCCACACGATTGAGTTAATTTGAATAAAGTGATAACGATTTATAAACCGTCGCAATTTTTGTACAATCATCGTTAGTATTTCAAATCTAGATGAGATTGTACTATTAACGGTTAATGCATGCGAAAAAAAAAAAAAATTAGGTCCATTTCATATTAACAGGATTAATTAAATTCAAATGTCATCCAAAACATTTGATAAAATTTTGTTTCTGACAATCCAGATAGTTCGATTTTACTTGATTTAGTGCACTTATCTATTTATAGTAATTAACAATGTTTTATTTCAGATTTAGCTTCAATCAGTATGTTCTTTTAGATTAAAAGTTTCAGAATTTTTATATATCTTACACAGATACTTATCTGTGCTTTGTATTAAAGTATGTTTTGATGTTCAGTTACACAAAAAATAAATACTGAACTTCAAATTATAAATTGATGGCTGCCTAGGATACCTACAATAAGTGCATAACATTTCACAGGTAAGTAACTTATTTTCTTTTTAGGAATGAAACAGTTTTATGTAATACAAAGCGGTTAGACACATTGTGTTAATAACATAACATAGTGTTAATAATAATTTTTATTTAATGAGTACATACTCACTAATTATGTAAAATATTAAATTTTTTAAATGAAGCAATCTTTTTTTACTATCATATGAATTGTGTTATTTTAAAAAGAAAATTTACACTTCTGAATGGTAATAGGGCCAAATTAGTTTTTTTCGTCAATTATGACACTTCTCAGAATCAAATAATAAAGGCAATATTTTGCAATATTATATTTCTACCCACTGTTAAAATTTAGTTTTTTCTTGATACTGATTAGTGAAACTCGTGGGATTTCTATCATATGGTCGATGAATGAATTTAGACTTTCAGAGCACTTTTTCAGATTTTCCCTGCAAGCGATCGAAGAATTATTTTTTTTTCCACATGACAGAGTTTTCATATGCGTTTAAATTTTTTAAATGATTTTTTCATTTATTAAGAAGGATATTGAATGAGCTTGGTACACCGTCATGTTACAATACACACAAGCTAATGTTAAACCACTGAAAATATCCTTAATTATTTTAAATGTTTTTTTTGTGCATAGGAGGACATTGAATGAGCTTAGTACACTGTCATGTTACAATACTCACAAGCTAATGTTAAACAAATGACAATATCCTTAAATTTACGTTAACACTTTGGCTGCCGCCCATTTTTCAAAATCTGTTCCCAGGCACCGAATGCGTGACTTAGAGATCTGCACGGGCAGACCCGTGGCCCCAGAGTTGATTTCAGGGGGTGGTCCGGGGGGGGGACATTCCTTCCAGAGCAATGAGAGCCCTCCCCCCCCCCTTGCCCATCCCCTGAAATCAACTCTGGGGCCACGGGTCTGCCCGTGCAGATCTCTAAGTCACGCATTCGGTGCCTGGGAACAGATTTTCAAAAATGGGCGGCAGCCAAAGTGTTAAGGTAAAATTTTGATCAAAATCCCAACTAAAGGATTTCTCTTTTTTGTCCAACAATCAACTGGCAAATTTCACAAATTTGTCTGATGACTTAATGACTATTTTCAGTTTTTTTTCATGCAACTGATTGACAATTTTTGCAATATTATATTTCCACCCACTGTTAAAATTTAGTTTTTTCTTGATACTGATTAGTGAAACTCGTGGGATTTCTATCATATGGTCGATGAATGAATTTAGACTTTCAGAGCACTTTTTCAGATTTTCCCTGCAAGCGATCGAAGAATTGTTTTTTTTTCGCCATGACAGAGTTTTCATATGCGTTTAAATTTTTTAAATGATTTTTTCATTTATTAAGAAGGATATTGAATGAGCTTAGTACACTGTCATGTTACACTACACACAAGCTAATGTTAAACCACTGAAAATATCCTTAATTATTTTAAATGTTTTTTTTTTTTTTTTGTGCTTAGGAGGACATTGAATGAGCTTAGTACACTGTCATGTTACAATACTCACAAGCTAATGTTAAACAAATGACAATATCCTTAAATTTAGGTTAACACTTTGGTTGCTGCCCTTTTTTCAAAATCTGTTCCCAGGCACCGAATGCGTGACTTAGAGATCTGCACGGGCAGACCCGTGGCCCCAGAGTTGATTTCAGGGGGTGGTCCGGGGTGGGGGACATTCCTTCTAGAGCAATGAGAGCCCCCCCCCCAGGGCCACCCCCTGAAATCAACTCTGGGGCCACGGGTCTGCCCGTGCAGATCTCTAAGTCACGCATTCGGTGCCTGGGAACAGATTTTGAAAAATGGGCGGCAGCCAAAGTGTTAAGGTAAATTTTTGATCAAAATCCCCGACTAAAGAATTTCTCTTTTTTGTCCAACAATCAACTGGCAAATTTCACGAATTTTTCTGATGACTTAATGACTATTTTCAGTTTTTTTTTTCATGCAACTGATTGACAAATTTTGCAATATTATATTTCTACCCACTGGTAAAATTTAGTTTTTTCTTGATACTGATTTGTGTGAGCTTAGTACACCGTCATGTTACAATACACACAAGCTAATGTTAAACCACTGAAAATATCCTTAATTATTTTAAATGTTTTTTGTGCATAGGAGGATATTGAATGAGCTTAGTACACTGTCATGTTATAATACTCACAAGCTAATGTTAAACCAATGACAATATCCTTAATTTTTCTTTTAAATGTTTTTTTTTTTTGCATAGGAGGATATTCAATGAGCTTAGTACACTGTCATGTTACAATACTCACAAGCTAATGTTAAACCAATGACAATATCCTTAAATTTACGTTAACACTTTGGCTGCCGCCCATTTTTCAAAATCTGTTCCCAGGCACCGAATGCGTGGCTTAAGAGATCTGCATGGGCAGACCCGTGGCCCCAGAGTTGATTTCAGGGGGTGGTCCGGGGAGGGGACAAACACATTCCTTCCAAAGTAATGAGAGCCCCCCCCGTCCACCCCCTGAAATCAACTCTGGGGCCACGGGACTGCCCGTGCAGATCTCTAAGTCATGCATTCGGTGCCTGGGAACAGATTTTGAAAAATGGGGACAGCCAAAGTGTTAAGGTAAATTTTTGATCAAAATCCCCAACTAAAGGATTTCTCTTTTTTGTCCAACAATCAACTGGCAAATTTCACCAAATTTTCTGACGACTTAATGACTATTTTCAGTTTTTTTTCATGCAACTGATTGACAAATTTTGCAATATTATATTTCTACCCACTGGTAAAATTTAGTTTTTTCTTGATACTGATTTGTGTGAGCTTAGTACACCGTCATGTTACAATACACACAAGCTAATGTTAAACCACTGAAAATATCCTTAATTATTTTAAATGTTTTTTGTGCATAGGAGGATATTGAATGAGCTTAGTACACTGTCATGTTATAATACTCACAAGCTAATGTTAAACCAATGACAATATCCTTAATTTTTCTTTTAAATGTTTTTTTTTTTTTTTTTTTTTTTTTTTTGCATAGGAGGATATTCAATGAGCTTAGTACACTGTCATGTTACAATACTCACAAGCTAATGTTAAACCAATGACAGTATCCTTAAATTTTCTTTTAAATGTTTTTTTTTTTTTTTTTTTTTTTGCATAGGAGGATATTCAATGAGCTTAGTACACTGTCATGTTACAATACTCACAAGCTAATGTTAAACCAATGACAGTATCCTTAAATTTACGTTAACACTTTGGCTGCCGCCCATTTTTCAAAATCTGTTCCCAGGCACCGAATGCGTGGCTTAAAAGATCTGCATGGGCAGACCCGTGGCCCCAGAGTTGATTTCAGGGGGTGGTCCGGGGAGAGGACACACACATTCCTTCCAAAGCAATGAGAGTCCCCCCGTCCA
Organism: Maratus speciosus; assembly: GCA_963932465.1. Classification (NCBI taxonomy): domain Eukaryota; kingdom Metazoa; phylum Arthropoda; class Arachnida; order Araneae; family Salticidae; genus Maratus; species Maratus speciosus. Next base: position 131,009,746 of record OZ010794.1, read on the forward strand.
CCCCCTGAAATCAACTCTGGGGCCACGGGACTGCCCGTGCAGATCTCTAAGTCACGCATTCGGTGCCTGGGAACAGATTTTGAAAAATGGGGGCAGCCAAAGTGGTAAGGTAAATTTTTGATCAAAATCCCCAACTAAAGGATTTCTCTTTTTTGTCCAACAATCAACTGGCAAATTTCACCAAATTTTCTGACGACTTAATGACTATTTTCAGTTTTTTTTTCATGCAACTGATTGACAAATTTTGCAATATTATATTTCTACCCACTGGTAAAATGTAGTTTTTTCTTGATACTGATTTGTGAAACTCGTGGGATTTTTATCATATGGTCGATGAATGAATTTCGACTTTCAGACCACTTTTTCAGATTTTCCCTGCAAGCGACAAGGTACAAGTGTGCTGTTTTTTAAACATTTCCGCTCAGTGGCCCTTTTTATCTAGAATCAACACTAGGATAGTGATGATTCTAGAAAAAAGGACTGCTGTGTGCGAATTTTTAAAAAAGGGCACTCGCAGAACAGAAGTATAAAAATCTAGGCGCCAGCAGGCAGTTTCTCACCACTAAATTTTATTAGTTCTCTTCACTTAAATTCTTACAAAAAATTTAGGTGAAATATTAGACAAAAAATAACAAATAAAATTTAGTGGTGAGAGACTGCCCATTGGCACCTAAATTTTTTTCTTGCATTCGTGTACCTTGTTCACAAAAAATAATTTGAATTGGTTTTCTTAGACTCCTTTTTTATTAGTGGTGTACCGAGTAGTACTTTGGCCGAGTACCGAGTACTCGGCCACTGACTACTCGACCGAATACCGAGTAGTTGTGTAATAAGAAAAACTTTTATTTGTATGTGTGAAACTAAATTTTAATCTTGAATTATTTTATGAGGGGTTTTTGCTTAACTTTTTCTATATTTTGTACACATATTGTTAAATACTGAGTAAATAGTTTTATGAATTACTAGCAAACCCCGCGGCTTTGCTCGCGTAATATTTGAAATATGCCAAGTGATATTTATATGTGTAATTTTTATTAAAAGGTACTAACTAAATTTTTATTTTATTAAAAGGTAATATTTTATTTTATTAAAAGTTGTTTTTTATTAAAAGGTACTTATTACTTTTAGGAATAATTCAAAAATTACTATTTAAAACACAGTTTGATTAAACATCATTATTACACTGCATTAGGCATAAATGAGACTTAAATTAATAAAACTAAAAAAAACTAAATAAATGATAATTCAAAAAATATTTTGAAACGTTTATGCTCAATTAATACGCTCATTTCAGTATTCATTTGAAGTTTTGAATTTTTTAGAAACCATTTTCTTACATCTTAAAATTAACCATCATGTCAAATTCCAAGTCCTAACCTCTCCCAAGTCCCAAGTCCTCTTCCAACATAAAGGGCTATGTTGAAACAGGAACTGTCACCATTAATTTGCCAACATTAATTTTGAAATCGGTTTGCTATTTCCTAATATTCCACAGAAACGTAATTTAGAAAGCTTTTAAAGCCCTTTTTTAGAACGTTTGTTGTTCCTGTGAACCCCAGGTGGTAGAATCACCGGCATAAAATACAGCCTGTGTAGGATCAGAGACTGTTACCATTGATTCGCAACTATTACATTTATAATCGGTTTATATTCCCTGAAATTGCATAGAATCGTAATTTAGAACTTTTTTAGAATGCTTTTCGCACCTCCCCTTCGCTTCACCCCTTTTTAATTCGAATTTATTTTAGACGTTTCTTCGAGGGCATTTATATTTTATAAGTAACTACACCATGTCATATTTAAAGTTTCTAGCCTTTTCAGTACCTCAGAAATCGCAATTTAGAAAGTTTTTAGCTCCTGCAACCCTCAGGTGGTAGTGGAACAGACATAAAATATAGCTTATGTTTGAGCAGGTTCTATCACCAAAATTTGTCATCATTATTTTTTTAATCGGTTTGGTAATTTATAAGTTTGCTTAAAAATTGTAATTTATAACACTTTTCACTCACTTCATTTTTTTTAATTTGGAATTTTTTTTCGACTCTTCTTAGAAAGCAGTTGCATCTTGTAAATAAATACCATGCCATACTTCAAAGTGTAAGACCCCTCAGTTGTGTAAAAAATGCAAATTAGAACATGTTTTGCTTTTGCAAACCTCAGATGGTAGTGACAGCAACATAAAATATAACCTATGTTATAGCAGGGACTGTCACCATTGATTTGCAACCATTACTTTTGAAACAGCTTTGATATTTCCTTAGATTGAGTAGAAATCGCAATTTAGAACGTTTTTAGGACACGCATTTTCACCCCTTTTTAAATTTCCAATTTTTTTGAAACTGTTCTTAAAAATCATTTATATCTAATAAATATGTACCTTGCCTAATTTTAAGTTGCTAGCCCCTACCGATCAAAAAAGTCGAAATTTAGAACGCTTTTTTGCTCCTGCAAATTCTTGGTGATAGTGATACCGACATAAAATAGCGTCTATGTTAGAGCAGAGGCTGTCAGCATCACTTTCCTACCTTTACGTTTGAAATCAGATTCATTCTTCCTGAGATATTGCCGACAAATCGGCATTTAGAACGTTTTTAGAACGCTTTTCGCGCATTTTGCTCCTGCATCTCCCCTAGGGTAGTGGAAACAGATATAAAATATAGCCTATCTTGGAGCAAGATCTGTCACCATCATTTTTACACCATTATATTTGAAATCAGTTCAGTACTTCCTGAGATTGCATTGAAATCGCAATTTAGAATGTTTTTTACAACGCTTTTTGCGCATTTTGACCTCATTTTGAATTTCGATTTTTTTAGGAAATGTCCTTAGTGATCATTGATATCTTATAACTAACTACCATTCCAAATTTCACGATCCTAGGCCCTTCCGTAACGCAAAAGCCGCAATTTAGAACGTTTTTCTCCTGCACCTCCTTTGGGGTAGTGGCACCAACATAAAGCATCGCCTATGTTGGAGCAAGGGTTGTCACCATCATTTTGACGCCATTATTTTTTAGATCAGTTTGGTATTTCCTGAGATTGTGTAGAAACCACCATTAGAACGTTTTTTAGAACGATTTTCGCGCATTTTCACCCCTTTTAAATTTCGAATTGTTTAAGAACTGTTCTTAGAAATCCTTTATATCTAATAAGTAGCTAATATTTCAAATTTCATATTTCTAGGCCCTTCGGTAACGCAAAAATTGCATTTTTAGAACGTTTTTGCTCCTGCACCCCCTTTCGGGTAGTGGCACCGACATAAAACATAGCCTATCTTGGAGCAAGCGTTGTCACCATCACTTTGACACCATTTTTTTTTCTTTTTATCGGTTTGGTATTTCCTGAGATTGTGTAGAAACTACCATTTAGAACGTTTTTTAGAACGCTTTTTATGCATTTTCAACCCTTTTAAATTTCGAATTGTTTAAGAACTGTTCTTAGACATCATTTATATCTTATAAGTAATTAATATTCAAAATTTCATATTTCTAGGCCATTCAGTAACGCTAAAATCGCCTTTTTTGAACGTTTTTTGCTCCTACACCCCCTTTGGTGTAGTGACACCGACATAAAACATAGCCTATCTTGGAGCAAGCGTTGTCACCATCATTTTGACGCCAATATTTTTTAAATCGGTTTGGTATTTCCTGAGATTGTGTAGAAACTACCATTTAGAACGTTTTTTAGAACGCTTTTTGTGCATTTTCACCCCTTTTAAATTTCGAATTGTTTAAGAACTGTTCTTAGATATCATTTACATCTTATAAGTAACTAATATTCAAAATTTCATATTTCTAGGCCCTTCAGTAACGCTAAAATCGCATTTTTAGAAAGTTTTTTGCTCCTACACCGCCTTTGGGGAAGTGGCACCGTCATAAAACATAGCCTATCTTGGAGCAAGCGTTGTCACCATCATTTTGACGCCAATATTTTTTAAATCGGTTTGGTATTTCCTGAGATTGTGTAGAAACTACCATTTAGAACGCTTTTTAGAACGCTTTTTGTGCATTTTCACCCCTTTTAAATTTCGAATTGTTTAAGAACTGTTCTTAGATATCATTTACATCTTATAAGTAACTAATATTCAAAATTTCATATTTCTAGGCCCTTCGGTAACGCAAAAATTGCATTTTTAGAACGTTTTTGCTCCTGCACCCCCTTTCGGGTAGTGGCACCGACATAAAACATCGCCTATGTTGGAGCAAGGGTTGTCACCATCATTTTGACGCCATTATTTTTTAGATCGGTTTGGTATTTCCTGAGATTGTGCAGAAACCACCATTAGAGCGTTTTTTAGAACGATTTTCGCACATTTTCACACTTTCAAATTTCGAACAGTTCATAGAAATCCTTTATATCTAATAAGTAGCTAACATTTCAAATTTCATATTTCTAGGCCCTTCAGTAACGCATAAATCGCATTTTGAAAGTTTTTTGCTCCTGCACCCCCTTTGGGGTAGTGACACGGACATAAAACATAGCCTATCTTGGAGCAAGCGTTGTCACCATCATTTTGACACCAATATTTTTTAAATCGGTTTGGTATTTCCTGAGATTGTGTAGAAACTACCATTTAGAACGTTTTTCAGAACGCTTTTTATGCATTTTCAACCCTTTTAAATTTCGAATTGTTTAAGAACTGATCTTAGACATCATTTATATCTTAAAAGTAACTAATATTCAAAATTTCATATTTCTAGGCCATTCAGTAACGCTAAAATCGCATTTTTTGAACGTTTTTTGCTCCTACTCCCCCTTTGGGCAGTGACACCGACATAAAACATAGCCTATCTTGGAGCAAGCGTTGTCACCATCATTTTGACACCAATTTTTTTTTATCGGTTTGGTATTTCCTGAGATTGTGTAGAAACTACCATTTAGAACGTTTTTTAGAACGTTTTTTATGCATTTTCAACCCTTTTAAATTTCGAATTGTTTAAGAACTGTTCTTAGATATCATTTACATCTTATAAGTAACTAATATTCAAAATTTCATATTTCTAGGCCCTTCAGTAACGCTAAAATCGCATTTTTAGAAAGTTTTTTGCTCCTACACCGCCTTTGGGGAAGTGGCACCGTCATAAAACATAGCCTATCTTGGAGCAAGCGTTGTCACCATCATTTTGACGCCAATATTTTTTAAATCGGTTTGGTATTTCCTGAGATTGTGTAGAAACTACCATTTAGAACGTTTTTTAGAACGCTTTTTGTGCATTTTCACCCCTTTTAAATTTCGAATTGTTTAAGAACTGTTCTTAGATATCATTTACATCTTATAAGTAACTAATATTCAAAATTTCATATTTCTAGGCCCTTCAGTAACGCTAAAATCGCATTTTTAGAACGTTTTTTGCTCCTACACCCCCTTTGGGGTAGTGGCACCGACATAAGATATAGCCTATGTTCTAAGTTGGACTAACACCATCATTTTGATACCATTGCTGTTGGAATCGGTTCGGTAGTTCCAGAGCTTACCTCCTACAAATAAACAATTTTTTCCTCTTTATAATAGGAGTATAGATTACATATATTATACATTGATATTCGAATAACTTTTTACTGATCAGTTTGAAATTCTTACAACAACTCGATATTGGCCGAGTACTCGGCCAAAATTTCGCCGAGTATGCCGAATACTCAGTATTTACCGAGTACTCAGTACAGCTCTATTTTTTATCAATAAAATTTTGCAATGTTTTCCTGTGACAGATTGAATTTTGCGATTTTCCCCCCATTTAATGTTATTATGCAATAACTATTTTTCAATTATCAGTTAATGTGACTTATTTAGCAGTTTTTCAGCTGCAATCGGTCGACAAATTTCACATTTTTTAATGCCACCAACTGAAGAATCTTGTGAGTTTTGTCTCGATTGATGAATTTCACGATTGATTTCTGCAACAGGTTGACAAGTTTCACAATATTTTAAAGCAGCCGACTGAAGAATTGTTCTGTTTTTTTTTTGTTTTTGTTTTTTTTTCAATAATGGTTGTTAGTTGCGTTTATGATGGCCAGTTATCAGCACGAGGGATATAGGCCCTAACGGGGGGGGGGGGGGGGAGTGCCCTCCGTGGGTGGTCTTTCTAAGGGAATCTAGCCCGTATTTATGCTTGGAAAACCAAGGTCCGAAGAAAACTCTGAAAGATTAGGCTGACGGGCGCTATTGGGATCGAACACAGCACCTCCCGTCTACCAGCTTCGAGAGCAGAACCTCTCGGCCACTGGTGGGGCTTTTCAATAATGGACTGGGGAATTTCATAAATATTTTCATTGAGTGAGTAATGATTTTTGCAATTTTTTTCACGGTACCAATTCTCGAGTTTTGCAATATTTTATTTCTACTGATCGGGGAAATGTGCGGGAGCTTCCTTGCGATTGATTTGCAAAACTCGTGCGATTTTTTTCATATTGTCGATGGATGAATTTCACAGATTTTCACCACGGCCGATCGAAGAATTTCATTATTTCTCTTACTTTTTGAACTTTTTTAATATTTTCATCCTTTTAGATTGGATTTCTTTACAGAGCCCTCCGATAAATGTCATTTATAATATATAAAAATTTCATAGAGGAGTGAGGATGTATTCCAGGTGGTGCAACCCCCCACTTTTCAAAATTTTGCAGACATCCCTCATGTAACTTGTTAGAAAGGCCCCATCACCACTTATTTATGTTATGCACATCCGGCTTTCCTCACCCGCTTTGCCCCCCCCCCCTCCAAGGGGGAACTTTTCTAAATTTTGCCATCATGCCTTGTGACATACTGTTGGAAAGCCCTGTGAGCACTTATTCATGTTGTGCACATCCGGTTCCCCCCCCCTAGGGGGCACTTTTCTAAATTTTGCAGTCACCCATCATGTGACATATTGTTGGAAAGGTCTAATACCACTTATTCATGTTATGCACATCCGGCTTCCCTCACCCCACTTTGCCCCCCTCCCCCAAGGGGGGCACTTTTCTAAAGTTTGCAGTCACCCATCATGTGACATATTGTTGGAAAGGCCTAATACCACTTATTCATGTTATGCATATCAAGGTTTCCCTCCCCCACTTTGCCCCCCCTCAAGGGGGGCACTTTTCTAAATTTTGAAGTCACCCATCATGTGACATATTGTTGGAAAGGCTTAATACCACTTATTCATGTTATGCACATCCGGCTTCCCTTACCCCACTTTGCCCACCCCCCCAAGGGGGGCACTTTTCTAAAGTTTGCAGTCACCCATCATGTGACATATTGTTGGAAAGGCCTAATACCACTTATTCATGTTATGCATATCCGGTTTCCCTCCCCCCACTTTGCCCCCCTCAAGGGGGGCACTTTTCTAAATTTTGCAGTCACCCATTATGTGACATATTGTTGGAAAGGTCTAATACCACTTGTTCATGTTATGCACATCCGGCTTCCCTCCCCCCACTTTGCCCCCCTCAAGGGGGGCACTTTTCTAAATTTTGCAGTCACCCATTATGTGACATATTGTTGGAAAGGTCTAATACCACTTATTCATGTTATGCACATCCGGCTTCCCTCACCCCACTTTGCACCCCCCCCAAGGGGGCACTTTTCTAAATTTTGAAGTCACCCATCATGTGACATATTGTTGGAAAGGCCTAATACCACTTATTCATGTTATGCACATCCGGCTTCCCTCACCCCACTTTGCCCCCAAGAGGGGGGCACTTTTCTAAAGTTTGCAGTCACCCATCATGTGACATATTGTTGGAAAGGCCTAATACCACTTATTCATGTTATGCACATCCGGTTCTCCCCCCCACACACTTTGCTCCCCCCTGAGGGGTCACTTTTCTAAATTTTGCCGACACCCCTCGTGTGACCCATTGCTGGAAAGGCCAACGGCTACTTATTCAAGTTATGCACATTTGGCTTTCCTCCCCACACTTCCCCCCCAAGGGGGGCACTTTTCTAAATTTTGCAGTCACCCATCATGTGACATATTGTTGGAAAGGCCTAATACCACTTATTCATGTTATGCACACATCCAACTTCCCTCACCCCACTTTGCCCACCCCCCCTAAGGGGGGCACTTTTCTAAATTTTGCCGTCACCCATCATGTAACATATTGTTGGAAAGGCCTAATACCACTTATTCATGTTATGCACATCCGGTTTCCCTACCCCCACTTTGCCCCCCCCCAACGGGGCACTTTTTCTAAATTTTGGAGTCACCCATCATGTGGCATTTTGTTGGAAAGGCCTAATACAACTTATTTATGTTATGCACATCCGGCATTTCTCCCCATATTTTCTAATAAATTTTTAAAAGGCTACAGTCAAACTGCAAAAAAAATGTAGTTGGGAGACTGCGGTGATTTGGCACAAATCCCTGCAGTTCTTTTGAAGTCGACATAACTATAAATTGACTGCGGTGAGTGTGTAGTTATCAACTACACATTTACTGCGGTTAATTTATAGTTATGTCGACTTCAAAAACACTGCAGGGATTTGTGCCAAATCACCGCAGTCTTCCAACTACATTTTTTTTAAAGTTTCACTGCAGTTCATTTTTAGCTGGGTTGTCTCCGCCATGTTAAATTCATCAACTTTATGTACCCTTTTCTCTGAAATGGTGAAAGATAGAGGTCTAGATTTTTTAGAGTAGTCAAAATAACATGATTTACGTATTTCAACAGACCATTTTCTTTCTAAGTGAAACTCAAAATTAATTATTACTCATTTATTGAAAGTCATTTTTAAATTAGCATTTATGGTTCAAGGTTTCACTGTTTAAAATAAATAATTCTCAACAAATCATTAAATCCCTGTGTTAAAGTATACAATATAACATAATATAATTATTTAAAAAAAATATCTGGCTCCTTAAGTTTAACAGATATTGAAAAAAAGAAACATAAACATGAAAAATCCAAGTTTTCAGAATAAGTCAGTTAAAGATTTAAATGACCATTAAGCTGTGAAGTACTTTTAGAAAAAATAAATAATTTCAACACTTATTTTTTTATATATAATCATGTGTGACACATCGTTGGAAAGATAATAGTTTAAACTATTTAATGATATAAAAAAGTAAAATTCGAATTTTTGGTTGAATTTTACTTAGCAATAAGAATTTTACTGAGCTTAGAAATAAGAATGTTTAATCAAAATGTGAATCAAGAATCACAGCTATAAGTTTATTACTAATTGTAAAATATATTTTTTATGCTTGAGCATAAGACGATATCAAAATGGGAAGAAATATTATATACTTTTGTATGAATTCCAAAATTTCCGTATCGTATAGAAAGTTTTGCCTTAATTATTCACTGAAAAGTATTAAAATGTTTGAGAATCAATAATGTGAAGAAAATTAATTGGTGTAAAAACTAGAGTATATATTATTTTTCTTCAATTTTGGAGTTGACTTATAATTGAGTAAATTCGGTACATTGTATAATTATACCATTTTTGAAATGGTTAGCCAATGGCCATATAAAAAAAAAAGTTCTAAACTTATCGAATATGGGTGTCAAAATTTTTTTAAAAACTGCCTGTCATAGTTTAAAGCGTTTTTAGTTCTCGAAGCCGATGGTAGCAAAAATAATCAATCATTTTGCAGAGAAAAATGAATTTGACAGGCCCGTCAGAAATGTGTGAATAAACACGCAAGTAATGTTGGACAGCTACACAGTTCTATGTAAAATACGGATTTGGTTACTTTCACCACTCTTGCCATTTGAATTTCTCTTTAAAATTGCTTGATTGCTACAATTGTTTTGATATTTTGTTATCCTCATTATTTAATCTGCCATTATTTTGTCATTAATAAGACGAATATATATTCTTTAATGTGGTAAGAATTAAGCAATATGAATGAAAGAGTACCCGAACTGCCAATACCGACTTACACAAGAAACTGAAAAGTGTCCGAAAACAAATGGATTGCATATGTATAGCTTTTTAACCTAATTTTTCTTTCTAAATTATGTAATCATGATTTGAAAAAAAATTATGGAATAAAATGTTTTCTGCTTCTATGCTGTACGTATTTGATTTTATTTACTAAGAAAACTTTCAGTGCGAAATATGTTTATTTGACTTAAAGGTAAAAAGAAAGGGAAGGTCGGCAGTTATTTAAATGTTTGTTTTTCTTATTTTAAAAAATATATTAAAAATATTATCTTATACCGGAAAAAATCTAGCAGAACTTATAAAAATAAAATAAAATAAATATCCAATAGCATGCTAGGTAGGCTGTTGTACTTCCACTCTAGTTACCTAACTGCGTGTCTTTGTGCAAGGCAGTTAGAGAGAGTAAAAAACCCAAAAATGTCAATTCGCTACTATTAGACACTCATTATTTTTATGGATTGGTTTCGTAGGTGATGTGACATAGGGAAATTTAGTAATTACTTCTGAATATTACATTATTGCATTGATATATGTAAAATATTAGATTAGCATTGATATGGCTTTTTCTACAGATTTATATTTTATTAATTATTCTAACTTGTATCTTGCGCTGGATGTCGATTGGTTACCTTGCGCCAATTAAAAACACTCAACCAGACATTCAACCAACCGAGCTTTCTAAAAAACTCAAGAAACGATATTCTTGTAGAAAATTTTATTGTTTCTCATCTCAAAAATATATCTTTATGATAAATTATAAGAGACGATATTCCCGATGAAATGTCCCTAAATTTATTACTATTTTGAAATGTTATCATCTTTATCCTAAGCGAAAAGTAAGAATGCGGAAATCTATAAAATGGAGAAAAGGTGTAAAATTTAGAATTCATATTCCTTGTGCACATTTGAACTGTTTTTAATGTAATGTATTCTCATGCATATTTCGTGATATTTTTAACCCTTTCAAGCTCAAAACTCTTCCATTGCTAAAATGTTGAAGTAAATGAACGGCACCGGAATTTAGGAACAGATTTGCTTGTAAATAAGAAACGGACTATCTTTCGCATACGTAATTACCGGAAAATATTATACCAAAACTCTGGTGCCATTTGTGGCATTTATGAATTACGATTAAGTGGTTTTATAAACGTACAACCACCCTTGAAAGGGTTAATGCGTATAATGAAGACACTGTCAATCACATGGCCTCGTCAGTGGCCGAGAGGGTTTGCATTCAAAGCTGGTAGACGAAATGTGCTGAATTCGAAACTATGTCCTTCAAGAAGTTTTGCGTGGTTTACTACGAACCTTGCTTAAACACGGATTAGATTACCTTAGATCCTTAGAAAGATACTCTAGTAGGGCAATTTACCCCCCCCCCCCCCACACACACACACAGTCCAGCATTATATGACTCGTGCAGGAAATTGGTCGTAACAGAGCTCTAAAATAGGTATCGTATGGTGTCTTAGTTACTTCCGATGTAGATCTCCACAGTCCAGTGAGTAACCCTCTCGCTGCGTAAGTAATTCTTCCCGATGAGCGTCTTTTACAGAATTTTTAATCTTTTATCACCGATCCTTTAAAGCAGAAATTTTGAGTATGGTAATCAGAGTCCTGATTAAATCAGGCAATGTTTCCGCTAAAAAATAACGGAATAACCAAATAGCATTAATTTGACGGGAAAATGCATGCCCGAGTATTTCCTGGGTTGCGCAGCGTGAGGGTTAACATGCTCGCCACACAATAAGGAGCTCAGAAAAGAAACTTTCCGGTTTTATATCTGTGATTCCGATAGGACACACTAAAATGTTTATGATGCCCCTTTTTTAAAAAATAAAAAAACATGTAAGCATTGTCTAGGGTACCTTTAGTTGTTGGTCTTATTCCAAACTTTTAAAACATTCTCACCACTTTTTTTTTTTTTTTTTTTTTTTTTTTTTTGTGTGTGTGTGTGTGTGCAAGTTGAATAAAAAAAAAAATGCTTCTTGTGTCAATGCACGGACGCTACAAGTGCAGAGAACTGGGTCTATTTAACTGTCCTGCTGCCAATACAATGCTGCTACTGGCCAGTGTTGCCAGTGGGCTACATTTTTTTAAATTCAGATTTCTTGATTTTGAAATCTCACTTTTTTGAAGTTGTAAAATTCCCTTTGTTTTCGCTTTTATTAATATGTCATTAAATAAGGGGCATTTTACCATTTCAAAAAAGTAGAGTCACCAAGAATCTGAATTTAAAGAAAGTAGCCCATCTGGCAACTCTACCACTCGCGACTATTTTTTAATTCTTTAATGTTTAAAAGTTCATTATCAAGACCACAAATTGTAATGCAAACACACGGCAGAGTTTTTCTTAAGGGAAAAAAACGACTGGGACCGCACGCCCACTCGCATTAATTCCATTCTAACATTTTATGCTCATTTATTACAGGTAAATCAATTTTATCCTTTTTTTACATATGCTTTAAGTCATGTGTTTGATAAAACTGTTCAAGAACTTCACACAAGTTAGACGTGTCTAAATTATTTAGCTCTCCTGAACAATCGTACTTTTCAGATACATATCACAATATCTCATAAAGTAATCGAGCGATTTTGTTAATTTTGTTTAGGTGGTAGAGCGTAAATATAATATTAAATGGTGCAAACAGCAGATATTAAAAATAATAATAATAATTACTTTCAGAAAAAAAAATCCCCAAAATGGAAAATTTCTAAAATATTGCAATTGCTCTAAAATAAAAAGTTTTAATTGCAGAAAAGAAATGTATGCCATAAGTCTTGACCATACCTCAGTGAATATGGATTCCAAATTTCATCAAAATCGGTCGCGTAGTTTCCGAGGAAACGCGTATTAAAACAAGTATATTTCCCATAGGATTGCACCCAGTCTTGTCTTCCCTCAACCCTTTCAGGGGCACAGTTCTTATGTTAATTAAATGTTGAATCCATTGATTCATGTCGGAATTTAACCCTTTAGTGCGCAGCTTTGCATATATGCAAGCAACAATGTTTTGAATTTAATAGATTTTTTTGTTTTTCGCATATACCTAATTCACACCAGGAATTTAAAATAGCAATATTTTCTTTCATAAAAAAAAAAAAAAAATCATAGGAATTAAAGGGTTAAAGGTTACGTTTTATAAAATAAATAATTAAATGAAATAATGTATTTGGAGACATACTTATTAAAGTATTTACTATTTTGCATTATTTTAGATTAAAACAGCTACACGACAGAAGTTTTTACTTGTATTGCAAATGTGCAACAGAAGAAAAGATTGACGTATCATATGAAAAATATATCTCTGATTTTTTTTTTCATTATTTTCCCCGTGTTATAAACCTTTCAGAGTATCGTATATAATTATTTCGAAACAAAATAAAAAATCGCGCATTTAATGGTTAAGAACAAATTTATTTGTAAATTAGTAAACGATTTTCTTCCTGAATAATTTAGTTATAAAAGTAAAAATTCATTCCAAAATTCCTGTGCCATGGTACCATTTCGGAATATAAATTAGGTGGTGTATATTATATCCCACCGCCCTTCAACGAATTAAGGCATCAATTCTAAACCTAATTTTTACATTTCGTTATCGAAGATAGACGTTGGGGCGTAGAACAACCTTTCTTAACCCTTTCAGGGGGAAAGAACTTTTTTGCGTAAAATGCTCAATTATTGATTCACACCAGAATTTAAAGACAAATTTACTTGAAAATAAGAAAGTTTTTCTTCGCGTACTTGATAAAGGGAAAATTTTCATTCCAAAATTATGGTTCCAGTGTGTCATGAATTAAAACTAAGTGGTCCAAAAATGAACCACCGCCCTTCAAGGAGTTTACTATTTTATAGGCAAATATCATAGGCAAACGTGGACATTGAATCTTTAGTTAAACCCATATAATTTTTCATGTATTAAGAATTTGCAAGCATTTATTCGAAAACATATGTATTTATATCATATATTGAACCATAGTTTATGAACTCGAAAATTAGATATTAAATCTATACAGTAGAATATTTTTATTCATGCATTAAACTGAGAAATCTACCTAACCTCAAGATTTTTAAAGAATGTGTGGCTCCTAAATTGCTTCCAAAAACTTACGCTTTATTGTACTACAAAAATTTTATAGTAAATTTTACCTTTTTAAATAGCCGTAATATGCCGATTAAATAAGGCAAAAAATTTCTATTAAATTTTTGTGGTCTGAAAAATCGGAAGTGATGGCAGCTGTGCTTCTATAGTTTTCGTAGAAACTCGCCGTAACATATTTGTGGAAAATCCTGATACATTTAACCCTTAGCACTCCGGTTATCTCTGCTGCGGAGCCATCATCTTTCTTCGCAGAAAAATTTTTTTGCACCAGTAATAAAGGAAAATAAAATTTAACTTCTTTAATCGGAACATTTTTTAAATTGTATACTTAAAGGAAACTTCTTTTAAAAAAGTGGTGCCGATCGAATAAATTTGTGTAAGAGGCGACGGAGTCCAAATGGTTATAGAATATTTTTCATACAGTATATAATTATAGAAGAATCGGAAATAATCTAATACATGTATATTAAAACTTTAGATATCTCAAGTTTTTATAAAAGATTCATCCAAAAATGAAATTTTCAGAATTCCGAGCAAGATATTTCTGAAAATACTCAATATTTTTCAAAGCAGTTTTCAGACGTTATAAATTATATCTATATCTCTATCTGAATGCTGAACCTACATATGTTTACATGAGTTGTAAATTTCCAGCTGTGCCTGCGGCCCATGATTCGAACTAGGAATCCCTTGGCTGAAGCTGCCAATGCTCTGCCATCTGAGCAATCCCGGACGAATCTGGAGGTCCTAATTCATTAGATGCTACGATGAATAATGTTTGCTGGGTGAATTAGATCATCCGGATTCGTACGGGATTGCTCAGATGGCAGGGAATTGCAGCTTCAGGCAAGAGATCTCTAGTTCGAATACTGGCGCGGATATTTTTCGACTATTTTGAAAATAGAACTCATGTGATTTACTTACCAATTATAATAATGACGGTAAAATTAACCATTTTGCACTCCTTTGTCACCGCTGCCGCGACATCATGTTTCTTTTCAAAATTAGTTTTTGGCACCAGTAATAAAAGAAAATGAAATTGCCTTATTTATTGAGAGTATTTTTGAAATGGTATACTTGAATTAAACTTCTTTTTAAAAAGTGGTACTGACCGAATAAAATTTGTGTAAGAGACGCCTGAGTACAAAGGTTTAATCTATTATAAATATGTTTGTTGTTTCATCAGCAAAAACGAAAATACGTAGATAAACCCCGAAAAAAAATCTATTAATTGTTATTTATATATTGTACATTTGAATTTTAAAAAATACTCAAAAAATGCTTTCGCACACTTGCAAAATCACCTTTATTTTAAACATCGCTTGAACCCAATTCACGCTTACATCTTTTTGGCTTAAAATCAAATTGTTTGGCGACAAAAGTGAACTCAAAAATCACAAATAAACATATAACATGTAAATCATAAGTACCATCATTTTTACAATTACATCTGTTAGTTTCGTCTGTAAGTCACATGATGGAAGGGTTAGAAATAAAAAAAGAACAAATCAAAAACAAAATTGTTACCACAAGGAAGGTCTCCTTAAAGAGCATACTCAAATTATTTTGAAAAGAAAAATGCTTTTAAAACTACTCATGTGTGTAGTAAAACATCAGTCAAACTTGGCGGCGGAATCCCAGTAAAAATCTGAAAAAAATCTATATATATTCGAGTATATGGCGCAAAAAGACAAACGTTCCACGCTTTTTGGCTAGCCAACACATTTCCATCCCAAATGCAAGATATTTAAATGCATTTGAAAATTGCTTGTTAAATAAGTGTTTAACCCTAGAACTACCGGAAATTTTACTCAAGTTTTATAAAAACATTCTACACCAGAATTTTTACTTAAAACTATTTAATTTGTTTATTTAACTTATTATTGTCTGATTTATACATTTAGTTTGTTTTGAAGAAATTTCTGGTTTGAATAAATATTTTGAATGTACATGTCGGGTCCAATGGACCCGTCTGGTAGACGGAAGGTTAAATGCCTAAAACTCAATAAATTTAAACTTAAACGAAGAATTAGAGTATTATTTTTTATCTTTAAGCGTATATAATTTAAAAAATAGCGTGTTGCAGTAGTTATTTAATTTTACATGGCTTCACCGGCTGGAAATGTTTTAAGGGTACTATTTGATTATTCATTCAACCAATTTCGCCAAATTATATAAATTGCCTAACTATTCACCAAATTATATAAACTGCCAAACTACTCGCCAAATTATATAAATTGACAAAATTTTTATTTTAAACAACGAAAGAATAAATAAATTTTTAAACATTAATGAAATTACAAATAGAAGTGAAATTAAAAATCACTTGATGACGCAACAAACACGTGTGCCGTGTTTAATGTCAAGTGAATGTAAAATTTACGATTAGCTATTATTGGCATTTAATGTTATATTTTGCGATAGTTATTTTGTCAACGGGATAATCAAGTAGTACCGTTTTAAGTTTGTTTTAAAAGTAGCTGGCTAATTAAAAATGCTACCCTTAAACATTTTATATTAAATACTTGTTTCCATGGCAACAATAACCTTCATTTCTTATTTCTGATACTAACAATATCGAAGGCAAATTGCCAATGTTCCGAATCGGACATTAATTTTGAATTTGGAAAAAAATTAATAAACTGAAAATTTGTTTTAAACCGTATAATTACGATAATAAAATTTTAATATATACACATATAAAGGTATATGAGAAAACTGTAGTAATAAAAATGTATTTATTTAAGTTAAACTTAATCTAACTATCTTCGTATGAAGAGTAGAAAAAGGTTTTACTTAAAAATTATTTATGATAAAAAAAAGTATCATTCAAAATTTTATTGTGCCGCCAACCAGCATTAAATCGCCAAAAAAATTAAATTTTCATTATTTTTTTACAAACGCTAAATCGAGGTTCTGCGGATTTTCTTTATAAACAAATTATATGACACGAGAAGAATCTTCTATATATTCCTCATGAGAAGATATTTTTTCAAATATTTCTGAGCATGCACTTATCGAAACTTCCTTGATATCATCCTATTAATTTTTCAGATGCATTTTTCTTAACCTGACGCAAAAGATAAAGAGCCAAATCTTATTTCAATTGCAATATTTTAACTGAGTAATTTTTTAAGCATTACGAACATTTCCTTTCATGTTTAAATTATATGTTTTCGTTTTTTAATATTATCACTCATTAAAACGGATTTTTTTCTTCTTTTTTTCTTCCTTCTTTTGTTTTAATTAAAATTAGTAACAGTTATTTCTTTTATGTTTCGAGGTGTAATAGCTGTTTCATTTTTCTTTTCTTTTCTTTTCTTTTTTTTTTTTTTTATCAACGATAAATTTCGCCAAGAAATAAAATGGTAAACCTTATCGTCCAAAATAACAGAACTTTCCGTCATAATTCTATAACTAATCTAGGTAGAATGAAGTGTTATAGCTTAAAACCTTCACTGAAACGATACCTATCTAACGGTATAATTTCCGTGTAAATCCATGCAGTAGAACTCGAAATCTAGGCGTTCGGAACGAAATTTCAGTTTGCATTATATACATATACTAGCAGGCTATGCCCGCTGCGCTGGTCAATATTTCCAAATGAACCTTGCATTAAACTAAATGGTGAATTTGAACTTGTATTTTAAACAATATGGATCTTCAGCTTGACCTTGCTCATTACTGAAAACGATGCGAACGCCATTGCGATATAATGTTATCTTAAGCGTTGGACAAAATTTAGCAATTAAGAAGTAATTGTTTTAGTTGATTATAAACAGCGCACTTAGGGTAGGGTAATGAGACCGTTATGACAACAGGAATTAATACCTCTGTAACTAATCAACATATAATAAAATCGTATATACTAACACCATTCCTAAAAGTCATGCAACAGGGCCACTTGTAACAAAATATGTTCTGTAGATTTTTTTTTTAAAGGCTAAACTTTCATAATCAGGTTCACTTAATTTTTGAACTTTTACTGTTGCTCTATAACTAAGTACTCTTGAACAATATGTATACACTAAAACCTTTCCAAAATTATTACCTAACTAATTGTGGTATATCCTACGAAAGTATTATAAACAATCGGAATGAAATACAAATGTCCGTTGTAAATATATAGTAGATGATGATGATGCGATTTTGTGTAATAGAATTCATAGTAAAGTTTTCGCTTCAAACAAAAACGATGCTTTCAACATTAAAGCTCTTACACCAATATGTGAAGTATCCGATTACGGAAGGTTAACTTGAATTCTCATGAGCAACTACTCAAAGAAAAGTGAATATGTGGCTTTTGTGATACTTTTATGTCAGCCGGGCGCAGGTCATAAATCAATAAAGATTGTTTTCATAGCATATTCTTATTTTATTATTTTCATTTAAAACACAAACCTTTCACTCATTTAATTTAAAATGCATGCCTTATGCTAATTTCATTTAAAAAACTGAAAAGATAAACAATAACAGGAAATAATGCCATAATTAAAAGCAAAAAAATATTTTTAATTTACATACGCAAAATGTAACTACTGCTACTGGGAATTTTAAAAATGCTATCAACGAGATGTGCGCACGGTTGTTATAAATGTACCCATTTTTTCTTCTTATCGAGGAGCAATTTATAAATCGCACAATATTATTCCAATTCCAATTTCTTTCATTGAGGAACCTATGACCGGAAAAAATGGAAAAAGACTCTTGTAGATTCTTCGGATGACGGCATCTGACGCCATAAACCGAGTTTCTATATATATGAAAATAATTTTTAAGTCGTTACAAACATTGCTTTCATACTTAAATATTTTCATTGGTACTACTTGTTATCCCGCCGACCCATTTCGCCAAATTATATAAATCGCCAAACCATTCGCCAAATTATATAAATTGACATAATCTTTATTTTAAATAACGAAATAACAAATAAATTAGTATAACATTAATAAAAATACAAATAAAACGTCGAAATTAAAATCACTTGATGACGTAAACACGTGTAGTTTGTTTAAATTCAAGTGAATTTGATATTTACGATCAACCATTATTGGCATTTAATCTTATAGTTTGACGATAGATTTTTGGTCGACGGAATATCTAAGTAATACCTTTTCCATTTTTGTTTTATAACGCTAAATTCTCAGTAATGTTTTCCCTTTTATTTTACCTAAAATCACTACTTTTTTTTATTTAGATGCTTGCATTTTTATTTCAAACTCATAGAGCCGTTTTTATTTTTTAGCCAAAAGGGTTGATTTGAATTTTTTCCGTTGCTAGAGTAACGGATGTAATGATAGATATTTTGAGGTTTAGATGCCAAAGACACCGCCAAATTAGAAAAATATGAAATGTGTCATGAAATGTTGGACTTATAAAAATTTATTTGGTAGCATTCGATTCAGCATACAAAACTACATTAAAATATGCTATCATTTGACGCATAATTTTGATATTCGATTTTTTCCCCTCCCCGTGCAAAAACCATTAGGGGTGACACTTTAGAAAATCCTTTCTTAGCAGAAGTTTATGTCATAAGAAGTATTTTTACCACGATTTTCAAGATTTTAGGTTCAGTAGTTTGCGCTGTGCGTTAATTAGTCCCCTAATCCAGACTTTATTTTATATACTATATTAGATATGCGATTTTGCGGTGAATCGATGATCGAAAATTAGTCCAATATCATTTGAAATGTTACATAACAGAGGAGAAAGTACGAAGAAAGACGAAGAAGAAATGTCGAATTACAAAAGACTTGTAATTTTTTTTTTTTCAAAATGTTGAATTTTTCCATAGTAATAACGTATTAAAACATAAATTTCCTTAAAAATTATCTTTATTTCCTAGATTTCGAATCTGTGAATTTTCCTATAAATGAAATTGGCGATATGACTTGAGAAAATAGATAATATTTGCTTAAATAAAATGGGTAATATTCGTTGATCTGAGTTCGAGTTTATAAATATCACATGCTTTCGGAATTACGGCGAAAAACATTTTAAAAAGTATGAAATTATTTTACAATATGTATGTGTGGCAGAAATTCACACTGAAATTTAAGTATTCGATTCCATTTTTAAAATATTAACTGATATCTATATAAGTTACAATTGAATATGAAAATGTACTCAAAAAATGATCTCTTTCACCTAAAAAAACACCATTTGTGAGAACATCCTTAAGCTAATGTCACGCTTATGCATTTTTGGCTTAAAATCACATTGTTTGGCGACAAAAGAAAAATAAAAAATTGTAAAGAAACAAATAGTAATTACACATGTGACTCACAATTACATCTGCTTGTTTCTTCTATAAGTCACGTGATGGGACAATTAGATATAAAAAAAAAGAAAAGAACAGAACAGAAAGAAAATGTCGTTAAAATTTCATCTAATCAAATTTTCAGATTCGTTTCCATAACTAACGCAAGCGATAAAGAGCCAAATATTGCGTATCAAGTGTAATATTCCTTATTAAATTAATTTTTAAGTATTACAAATATTTCTTTCAGGTTTTGATTAAATGTTTCCGTTTTTTAATATTATCACTCATTAAAACGGATTTTCTTCTTCTTCTTTTCTTTTTTTTTCATTTAAATAAAATTAGTAACAGTTTTTCTTTTATTTTCGAGGTTTAATAGCCGTTTCAATTTTTTTTATCAACGATGAATTTCGCCAAGAAATAAAATGGTAACCTTATCGCCCAAAATAACAGAATTTTCCGTCATAATTCTAAAACTAATATAGGTAGAATAATGTGTTATAGCTTAAAACCTTCCCTGAAACAATACCTATCTAACGGTATAGGTTCCGTAAAAATCCATGCAGTAGAACTCGAAATCTAGGCGTTCGGAACGAAATTTCCGTTTGGATTTTATATATATAATAGATAATAGAATAGATAATAGATTATATATATATATAATAGAATAGATAATAGATTATGTGTTATGAACTATCTCAAAGTTTAAAACAGATCGCATTGTTAGATTTCCTAATTTTAACAATATCGCGTTATGTTAGTTCCACATTCCACCACCAGAGAGCGCACTCTATTCTTAACGAAAGCGTATCTGAACGAAACTCCTTCATGCAACCTTTCCGTAGATACATGAGTCGGGAGGGTGGCGGTCTTAACCAATAATTTAAGATAATTGCTGAAATTACTACGAAAAATATTTTAAAGGGGCCCTACGCGGGCCCCTAACAGAGTTAGAGGAAATCGGAAGACGGCAAAATAATCGCGGGGAAAAGTTTGCTTGTGTGCGTTGGAGCTACTTTTGGCACGAGATCTAAGCTCTACGACCAACAGGAGCCCAGATATTTAAGGAAATATGAAGTAACAAAGTCCAAAATAACAGAATTTTCCGTAATAATTCTATAACTAATCAAGGCAGAATGATGTGTTATAGCTTAAAACCTTCCCTGGAACGATACCTATCTAACGGTATAGGTTCCGTAAAAATCCATGCGGTAGAACTCGAAATCTCGGCGTTCGGAACGAAATTTCCGTTTGGATTATATATATATAATAGACTAGCAGGCTGAGCCCGCTGCGCTGGACCATTTTTCAAATAAACCTTCAATCAAACGAAATGGAAAATCCGACCCTGTATTTTAAATTAATATGGACCGTCCCTCCGCATTTTCTGAATACGCATCGGACGCCATTGCGCTATTATATTATCTGATGCGTCAGACGAAATACGGGCAATTCGGAAACAACTCTTTAGTACATATGTAGAGTTTGGGAGAGAAATGCGGCCATTACGATCATATCACCATACTACTAAAAAAGAGAGAATTACAATGACTGCAGAGATTGACCATTTAATGAAATGATGACAGAATGTTCGGGTTATTCACTTTCGTTTGTTAGTTCTTTTATTCCGGGCTTCTCAGCTTGGTACTTTGTGCGGATCTGATAACATAAATACAATCTCTCTCTACGTTACATTATTTTTTGGTAATATACGTCTTCATTTGGCAGGTTTTCTCTACAGTTTCTTATCTTCGATTTCCAGTAGAGTAAATACAATCAAAACAGTATTTAACTTTTATATTTTAAAATATGTGAATCATGTAAAAGTGGATATTTAAAGCGGAATTGTGTGAATAAAATTAAAATAATCTCATTTTAACTGCCGTTTCTTTTTACATACCAGTTTCAATCATGCAACTATTAACCTAGGAAAATACCCTCGATAACTTATTCAAATAGAAAACTAAACCTCTAGTTTTCATTCAGTAAAATTTTCCCAATCATCCGTAATCGGATCCACAACCAAGTTTGATGTGAAACGTTAGAAATGTTCGTAACGGTATGGCTAAAAATGTACCAGAGTTAGCTATACAAAACAGAGTTAATTACGTTTCAAATTACATTCCATTAAATAATGTCAAATTGTTGTTGATTGAATTTTAGATCTTTCACTATCAAAACTCTTTGCAAATGATAAATAAAGTTAGTTATGCAAAATTTTTAGTAGTGATCTTTCTTGGTAAACCGAATATTTTTTTCCGCATTTCTCTAATGAGCGTAATAAGACGGAGAAAAAAACATGATTTTATTTTCAAGACGTCATTATTCATCAGTTTGTTGCCTAAATAAAACTAAAAACGTTAATTTGTGATTATGATCAGCTGCTCGGGCTGTGCATCAGCCAAAATTTCTTTATAATGATTGAAATTTTATTTGGATCTGATGTACTTTTTTTAAAACCTAGGGTAAATGAACAAATATTGTTCCATTGGCCACCTTTGGCATTTGAAAGTTTTTATTTTTATTTATTATTTTTTTTTATATACATTCAAAGTAATGCTTTTTTAGTGGTAGTAAAATAAACCTAAAATTTGTCACTACAAGTAGCTGCTCGGGCTGTACATCAGCCAAAATTTTAAATGGATTGAAATTTTAATTGAATTTGGGGTACTTTTTTTACAAAACCTAGGCTAAATGAACAAATATTGTGCTACCTTTGACATTTGAAAATTTTTTTTGTACATTCAAATTAACGCTTTTTTAGTGATAGTAAAATAACTGCACATGAAAAATATCTATTAGTAAATCTTCTTTCGTCCGTTTGCTCCATAACAAAAAAACATAAATTTACTAATCGCTAATAACTAAAAGTACAAATTTCGCGTAATCTTCTTTAAATCGGATTTACCGTCCACGGCTCCTTTCAAATATAAACAAATCTTCCAATACTACATAGTAAATTCGCCAATTGTAAGGTAGCTGATTATGGAAGATTCATCCAGTATCTTTTTATAACATTTCTAAAAGAAGGAAAGATATGAAAAAAAAGAAAAAAAAAGAAATGAGAATGGAATGGAATATCGAAAAGTGATTTCAGAAAGCAATTGTTATTGCAAAATGTCTTTTTTCCGTGATAGAAATAACGCATAATTGCTTACATTTCCTTAAGAATAATCTTTACCACCTGACATTGCAAGCATTTAACGTTTGTATAAGGGAAATTGGCGATATGTTTTTTATTAAAAAAAGAATGGACAATATTAGCTAATCTGGCTTCGAGGTTATAAAAGTCACAAATTTGGGGAAAACAAACCGACATGCTTTCGCAGTAAATTATAATGAGAAATTTCTTAAATGTCTAAAATTAAATTATTTTACAACATGTAAGTGCGTGTGTGGGAGACATTTATACTATAAAATATTAATTGCTATTTATGTATTGTACAGTTGAATTTTAAAAAGTACTCAAAAAATGATTTCGTACACTTACAAAATCAACTTTATTGTAAACATCGCTTGAACCCAATTCACGCTTACGTCTTTTTGGCTTAAAATCAAATTGTTTGGCGACAAAAGTGAACTCAAAAATAAAAAATAAACATATAACATGCAAATTATAAGTACTATCATTTTTACAATTACATCTGCTAGTTTTGTCTGTAAGTCACATGATGGAAGAGTTAGAAATAAAAAAGAACAAATCAAAAACAAAATTGTTACCACAAGGAAGGTCTCCTTAAAGAGCATACTCAAATTATTTTGAAAAAAATGCTTTTAAAACTGCTCATGTATGTAGTAAAACATCAGTCAAATTTGGCGGCGGAATCTCAGTAAAAATCTGAAATAAAATCTATATATATTCGAGTGTTTGGCGCAAAAAAGACGAATGTTCCACGCTATTTGGCTAGCCAACACATTTCCATCCCAAATGCAAGATATTTAAATGCATTTGAAAATTGCTTGTTAAATAAGTGTTTAAATGCCTAAAACTCAATGAATTTAAACTTAAACGAAGGATTAGCGTATTATTTTTTATCTTTAAGCGTATATAGTATATACAAACTGCGTGTTGCAGTAGTCATTTAATTTTACATGGCTTCACCGGCTGGAAAAGTTTTAAGGGTACTATTTGATTATTCATTCAACCAATTTCGCCAAATTATATGTATTGCCAAACTATTCGCCAAATTATATAAATTGCCAAACTACTCGCCAAATTATACAAATTGACTTTTTTTTTTAAACAACGAAAGAATAAATAAATTTGTAAACGTTAATAAAATTACAAATAGAAGTGAAATTAAAAATCACTTGATGACGCAACAATTACGTGTACCGTGTTTAATGTCAAGTGCATGTAAAATATACGATCAGCTATTATTGGCATTTAATCTTATAGTTTGGCGATAGTTATTTTGTCGACGGGATAATCAAGTAGTACCGTTTTAAGTTTTTTTTAAAAAGTAGCTGGCTAATTAAAAATGCTACCATTAAACATTTTATATTAAATACGTGTTTCCATGGCAACAATAACCTTCATTTCTTGTTTCTGACACTAACAATATTGAAGTCAAATTGCCAATGGTCCGAATCGGACATTAATTTTGAATTTGGAAAAAATTTAATGAACTGAAATTTTCTTTTAAACCGTATAATTACGATAATAAATTTTTAATATATACACATATAAAGGTATATGACAAAACTGTAGTAGTAAAAATGTATTTATTTAAATTAAACTTAATCTAATTATCTTCATATGAAGAGTAGAAAAAGGTTTTACTTAAAAAATATTTATGATAAAAAAAAGTATCATTCAAAATTTTATTGTGCCGCCAACCAGCATTAAATCGCCAACAAAATTAAATTTTCATTATTTTTTTACAAACGGTAAATTGATCTTCTGCGGATTTTTTTTATAAACATATTATATGTCACGAGAAGAATCTTCTATGTATTCCTCATGAGAAGAATATTATATAATTTTTTCAAATATTTCTGAGCATGCACTTATCGAAATTTTCTTGATATCATCCTATTAATTTTTCAGATGCATTTTTCTTAACCTGACGCAAAAGATAAAGAGCCAAATCTTATTTCAATTGCAATATTTTAACTGGGTAATTTTTTAAGCATTACGAACTTTCTTTTTCATGTTTAAATTAAATATTTTCGTTTTTTAATATTACCACTCATTAAAACGGATTTTTTTCTTCATTTTTACTTCCTTCTATTTTTTAATTAAAATTAGTAACAGTTTTTTCTTTTATCTTTCGAAGTGTAATACCTGTTTCAATTTTTTCTGTCAACGATAAATTTCGCCAAGAAATAAAGTGGTAAACCTTATCGTCCAAAATAACAGAACTTTCCGTCATAATTCTATAAATAATCTAGGTAAAATGATGTGTTATAGCTTAAAACCTTCCCTGGAGCGATACCTATCTAACGGTATAAGTTCCGTAAAAATCCATGCGGTAGAACTCGAAATCTCGGCGTTCGGAACGAAATTTCCGTTTGGATTTTATATATATAATAGACTAGAAAGGTAGCCCGTCAAAAATGACGGAAATTTAGATATAAAGATATATACAACTCATGTGCAAAAATATGAGTTTTCTCGCTTGTATCGCAGTGATAGATGAAAATAACACATTTTAAGAACGAAACACATTTATGAAAAATTGTGTATAGTAGAAGACCTCTAATATGCACAGTTTGGTTCCAAGTGTTATCCAGATTTGAGGCTTTTTGCGGTCATGTCTATTCAATCTTTGTTTACATTTTTTTAAAATTCATATATTGGACAATTTAGATTATTGAGCCTTAAAAATAAATAAATAACACACTTGAAGTAAGGTTAAAAACTATTAAATTATCGTATACGATATCATGAAATGGTATTATATGGTATTATATGTGTGTGCTTCACGATCTTGGTTACGACGTTGGCGAAATTGGCTGCAACTTGTCATAATCCTAATAGTGTGGGGCGCTATAACAAAAAAGTAACCAGTTTTTAGTAAAATTTCTGATATAAAGTAGCTTTCAAAAACTTGTGTAAAATTGCAGGCCGTTCTCGTGTTATGTCAGTCCTAGGGATAATATTTCTAACACTGAAGATTTTCCATGTATATATGGAATTTAGAAAAGCTTCTCCAACAGAAAGGTCCTGAAATGACATTGTAATTCCTATAACTTCAAAGTTTAATCGGGCCCTGATGTTGAGTATACTGAAATCTAATAAATACAGTTATTTTGAATATTACAACAGAATTAAACAGTTAAACTTATTTAACTTAAACCCGCTGTTACTTCCCGATGTTACTTTTTAGTATTAAGAAAGAAAATTATTTAAAATTTTCAAATCATGCATTTATGATTTTTTTCCGTCTTTAATAACTAAATAATGAAAAATTAGGCTTTTGTTCTGAGTTCATAAATATGACAATAAAATAATGTAACTAAGAGACATTGCAAAATTAAATCTTTGTGATTACAAACCATAAACAAATGATACCGCCACCATTTTACCTACTATGACGTCATTTGAATATTGCCCATTGATTGTTGGAGAACTTACTTTGTGAATGATTACCTCAATGATTTAATATTTTTGACGTTTCCCGATGAATGAATCACTTGTGTTTGTTTAGGTTTATGGAATGAGATATTAAGCTGTGAACGTAATTTCAATTGAAGTTATCCAAGGATATATGTATTTTTAATCGAAATTAAAAACAATGCTTTGATCTCGAAATAAAAAGTTTTAGTTTGTATAATTTGTTATTTCTGTTAATTATTTATTTAAGCACTTTTCCATTATAGCGCATTTTTAAAAAAAGCTTGGCGCGATTCTGGCATCAGAAAGTGAGATATGTTGCGAAAATATATAAATAGCTATGAAAACAAATCTAAAGAACTTTTATCTTTGTTTATATATGCACTTATATATATAAAAAAATCGTTTCTAAATATATATAATTTTTTTATATACAAATTACGGCAAAGATTTCAGATATGAACCGGGATACCTAACTGGCGTCAAAATGGTGTTATTTTGCCTGCCATGGTAACCCGGCTATTGGTTTTTATTTATTAATAAATTGTTTAATTACTTTTATTTTCTGTTTTTTAATTATATAAACTGCTTTGTTCTATAGTTATTATTCAAACTTTTATTTATTTATAGTTATTTCCTTTTCAAAATGATAGCAAATAATTGAAAAATATATAAGTAACTGGTATTCGAAAGCGAGATTTCTGCCAAACTGGTGTCATAGGAAAATCACGCCAACCCCCATGCTTATATGACATCTGTGCAAAAATTACTTCTGTTTCTTTATAAAAATGGGTAAATAGCTTTTTTATATTAAATTGACGGCACAGATGTCATATAAGCCCATATTGGCGAGATTTTACGCCGATGTCATATACGCACCGGCTACTTAACTGGCGCCAAAGTGTCGTTATTTTGCTTGTAATGGTAACCCGACCCGAATGTTGTTTATGCTGTTGATGTTTTCGCCAAATTGGCGTCGAAAAAAATCGCGCCAATATATGATATCTGTGCCAAATTGTATACATATGGAAAAAATTGCTTGTGAGTATGAAGCAGTAAATAGGTTGCCAGAAAATACGTTGGCAAACTTCTTTCTCGCCAAGAAACTTTTCTCCGAAGTATTGTACATAAGTAATGATTGCTAGAAATGCATTTTTCATTATGATATGCGCTTTTATGTTTTATTACATTTATGCATACTATACTGTGTGTACAAATGCTACAGTTCATATGCAGGGCTACACAAAAGAATTCGTAAGGGTTACTGAGTATGAGAGTAAATTGCTTAAAGGTGGTTTTTAAAGGAGTTATGCATTTTTACGCTGAACTGCATTTAGTTTCCTAAAAAATGTTTGTAGAATATAGATAAAATGATATAAATGGTCACGCAAAGAATAGGATACATAACCGTCTATGGATGATAATATCTGGAAATGTGATTTCAGTAGTTTTAAGAGTAGTTTAAATTAAATTTTAGCTAAATAGTGGGGCACAAATGTCACATTCGCCCCATATTGGCGCGATTCTTTTCTGACGTCAATGTCATATACGCAATGTATACTTAACCGGCGCCAAAGTGTCGATATTTTGCTTGATATGGTAATCCGGATGTTGTTGTTTATGCTGTTGATGTTTTCGCCAAATCGGCGTCGGAAAAAAAATCGCGCCAATATGGGGCGAATATGACATCTGTTCCAATAGGGGCATATAATACCGGTACTA
Source organism: Maratus speciosus (assembly GCA_963932465.1). NCBI lineage: Eukaryota > Metazoa > Arthropoda > Arachnida > Araneae > Salticidae > Maratus > Maratus speciosus. The sequence goes on from OZ010794.1 coordinate 131,038,259, forward strand.
TTGGCTATGGACGGTAACTGCTGAAATCAATTTTTAAATTTTTTTATGCGTTTTCTAAAATGTTTACTTAGTTATCTTGGTACTTCTTAGTTATCCCGTCGAACAAATTACTGTCGCCAAATTGTAAGATTAATTGCCAATAATGGTTGCCATTAATTAATTAATTGTAAGATTAAATGCCATTAATGGCCAATAAAACCATAAATTCGACGTTTTATTTGTATTTTTATTAATGTTTTACTACTGATTTGACGATTTATATAATTTGGCGAAATTGGTCGACGGGATATCTAAGAAGTAACATTATCTTATTTACCTTATTTTCCTAAATAACGAAGTTTTGTTAAAGCATTCAGGATGTGTTGGAAAGTGTTTCATATTCTACGCTTAACGCATGATTTTTCTTTCTTCTTTAGTCTTATTTTGTATTTATTTTATACTTATTTTTTTTGTCTGATACTGCTTTATAGAAACTTTGGCACAGTTGTCATATACGTTATCATATAGTGGCGCGATTTTTTTCCGACGCCAATTTGGCGAAAACATCAACAGCATAAACAACAACATCCGGATTACCATATCAAGCAAAATTACGACACTTTGGCGCCAGTTAAGTACCCGTTGTGTATATGACATTGGCGTCAGAAAAAAATCGCGCCAATATAGGGCCTACATGACATCTGTGCCGAAACTTTAATATTTAATGTTTAAACTCTTCGCTCCACTCCCTTTGCATATAGTACAAACTATAACACGGATAGCGCAAAGTAATAGACAGTTTGGTACTTTTCCACTGTAGAGGCTTTGGCATTTTTTAAAAAAAGCTTGGTGTAATTTGGGCATCAGAAAGTGAGATTTGGGAACTTTTCCGTTATACGGACACCATTGTCGCCAAGCGTAATAGTTGGCGCAAAATTGAATTGAAGCATTTTAAAAATAAAAGAAAACCATTGTCGATACTAAAGTGAGCATTTAAAAACTATAACATTTGAAAATTCCAGACTTTTACGAACTATCGCATCAAATCACAAATATATACTTAAAATAAGTGAACAAATAACTGCTATAAAATAAAGCAATAAAATAAAACTCATATTAAACTGCTGGCATAAAATTACAAATATCTTTTAGCATTTTGAAATAACTGGCGCATTAGCATACATTTTGGCATGGTGTCCGTATAACGGAAAAATATTGAGATTTGTTGTCAAATCATATAAACAGCTACGAAAACAAATTTAATGAGCGTTTTTATTTGTTTTATATGTATATTATTGATGTTTTTATGTACAAATTACATCCGTTTCTGTATAAAATTAGAGAAACGGCTTTTTTATGTTAAATAAATCGTATAAATATCGAAAAAAGTGCGTGTGTATATAAAATGGAACAGCGAATAGGTTCTCGGAAAATATGTTACCAAATTTCCTTTTTCGCCAAGGCACCTATACTGGAAAAGTATCTAAAGCACATTAAAATTGCGCAGTTAGGAGCTCACACAGTACACCGTTGTCTATTGGCTGATATTTTATTAGTAGCATCGGGAGGCAGATGTAAAGATGTACTTTAAATTCTCACCTATAGATTTTGAAAAAATATCTTAAAAGAGTGGAGTTTAAATTAAATTTCTGTGACCTCCATTATGAAAGATTAATGGTTTTAAATGGGAATTTCGCCAAATTAGCCAGCTATCAATAAGTTGGCTAACATTTGGCGCTACTGTGGTAACCCTGCATTAATATTTTCCAACAATTACTCATTTCAATGAGGCGGTCCTATCGGAATAGTGAGGGACACACAGAGACTTGGATTTTATATAAATAGATAGATAGATAGATTAGCAGGCTATGCCCGCTACGCTGGTCTGTTTATCCAAACAAACCTTGAATCAAACTAAATGTATCAGTTAATTTGACATTGTAATTTAAAGACATATGGAACCTTACCTGGAATATCCTTTCGCCCTGCTGAAAACGAAATGAACGCCATTGTGCTTATATTTTTTCTAATGTGCAGACAAATTTTCAGCTTAACCAGTCTTAACCATTTTAGTTGATCAATCACAGTAGGATCTGGTAAAGAATGATAATACAATATGCAATATAATAAAACAAACCTTGAAGAATTATTTAACTAATAATGCAAACAATTAAACTGACAAAATTCATCCAGTAAAACTTTTTTTAATGGCTGATCTTTCATACTGGGGTCCATCTGATTACAGAACTTTCCTCCATAATTCTATTACTAAGCAAAGGATAATGATACGCAATCAACTAAAACTTCCCCAAACATTGTCTAATCAACAAAGCAAGTATTATCAATATCCGCCATCTAGAACTTTTTGAAATGTCTAATCTTTCATAATCGGTTTCACATGATTATGGAACTTTCCGCCATTAATTTATGACAAAGCTATGTAGAATAATATGCAAAATACTAAAACCATATCTGAATAGGTTTCTAACAAACAATGGAATTCCTACGAAAATCCGTTGTGTAGAACTTTTTAAAAATGCTAAACTTTCATAATCGGGTTCAACTAATTATAGAACTTTCCACCACATCTCTATTATTAAACAATGCAGAAGGGTATATACTATACCCTTTTTAGCATATACTATTTTCTGAAAAATTATCTAACTAACAGTGAAAATTCAATCGAAATCAATTCGACTGAATCTTTTAAAAAGGTTAATTTTTCGTAATCGGGTTCGTCTGATAATTTTAAACTTTAAAACATAAATTTATGTATAATCAACGTAGAAAGGTATGTTATAAGCTAAAATCTTCCCTAAAAAATTATCTATCATTTCGATTCTCATCAAAATCCATTCATGTGAGCTCAAATTATATGCAGCCGGGACGAATTTTCCATTTCCATTTTACTCTCGTGTATAGAAGCATAAGTAAATAGATAGGAACATTGAACCTTAAAATTTTTGAAACTGCAAGTTATTTCTCGTTGTCTCTTCTGAATAATTTTAAAGACTTTTCAATCGGCGAGTACTGAGATTTACGATTTTATCTAAAATAAATGTATTCCATTTTGTACCAAACCATCCTCGGTAAAATGAGCCAATTTGCTGTGGGTTCCGATATTATAAAATATTTTTTTTTTTCAAAATCGCAATTTAAACTACGCACATGAAATTCTAAGTACCTCTTAGCCCTGCAGTAAACATTTTCATTTTTTAATCATCTAAAATTGATGTTATAAACTAATTTTACTTAATAATAAAAATACTTTCAATTTCAAAAAATAGTAAATTAAAATATTTTGTAGCATTACGATTAAATAATAATTTAAGCCAAAAGAAATTGGCGTTCAATAAATAGCAAGCCAGAATGTTTGGCACAGTTTGAAATTAAATTTGGCACTTTTCCACTATAGGCGCCTTGACTTTTTTTTAAGCAGCTTGGCGCAATTCGGGCATCAGAAAATGAGATTTGTTGCCAATTGATATAAACAGTTAAGAAAACAAACTTGATGAATTTTTTTGTTTCTTTATATATGTATATTATTAATGTTTTTTATATACAAATTATTCCTGTCTCTATATAAAATTAGATAAATAGTTAGAATGTTAAATAAAATGTATAAACATAGAAAAAAAGGCTTGTTTATATGAAATGAAACAGTGAATAGGTTGCCAGAAAATATGTTTCCAAATTTTCTGCTCCGCCAAGGCTATTTTCTCTATTTCGCCAAGATCCCTATACCGGAAAAGTATAAAAAAATCTTTGCACGTTTATGATTAAAATAAATCATAGCGTAATAGCGTACATTTTGGTTTGGTGTTAGTATATAGTAAAAGTAGAAAACGGTCTCCAAAAAACTTTCTTTCAAATTACGCAAATTCTGTGTAAATTCGGTTATAGAATAGGTCCGCTTTAAAAACACACAAGGAATTTAAACCTTTTCCTAAATTAATTGTGCTCCAACTCATGCCCGTTAACATACGCCAATTGTCTGTAGACTCAATTATGTAACTTATCCGTATCAAATATGCCAATTGTATGTGGTCTCAATTACGTAATTTATCTCCTTAATTAATGCATAATTTACAAACTACATTTACTTTCCAATTTTCCTTATTTTAGGATCAGTGGGTCATATGTTAAAAATCTTGGCGCAATTCGGTCTTCAGAAAATGAGATTTGGGGCAAAATGATATGAACAGCTATAAAAACAAATAAAATGAACTTTAAGTTTTTTAAAATACGTATTCCTATATATAAAATTTTTATGTATGAATGTTAATATTTTTGTTATTTACATACAATTTACTTCGGTTTTAAATAAAAAAGAGATAAATGTCTTCTTTATAGTAAATAGATTATATAATTATTGAACATAAAACTTGCATGAAAACTTTCCTTCTTTCGCGAAGCCGATTTCTTCCACCTCGCATAGGGCCTATGTTGGAAAATTACAGAATTTACCCTCATTGCTCTATGACTAAGCAGTGTTGAACAATATATTATATGCTAAAACTATCTCTGAAGAATTGCCAAATTAACAATGCAAATTCTATCAAAGAGAGTTTATTATAACTTTTTAAAAAGTCTATTGCGATAATTGAGTTCAGCAGATTACAGAATTTTCCCCAAAACTATATGGCTGATCAACGAAGAAGGGCGTATTGTATACTGAAACCTTCCCTGGAAAATTATCTAATTAACAGTTCAAGCTCCATCGAAATACATTCGGCAGAATCTTTTAAAAAGGCTAATTTTTAATTATCAGGTTCATCTCATTAAAGAACTTTAAACCATAATTAAATACCAAGCAACTTATAGCGGCGTATTATGTTCTAAAACATTTTTCGAAAAATTACCGATCTAACAGTGTAAGTTCAGCAGAACTCACGATCTAAGCAGCTGGAATGAAATTTCCATTTGAATTATATATATATAAATAAGTAGAATTAGATTTTTCCAAGAATGCAGTCGTCTACTTGAAAAATAACCAATATTGTGAAGGTCGCTCAAACCGATGCTACGCTTATGCATTTTCGGCTTAAAATTAAATTGTAAAATGAAATCGTAAAAAAGAAATATTTAACTCATAAGTAGCGTTATTTTTACTTTCTTCTATCTTTACAAGAAGAAAGTATTGGATTCATGAAAATTTTCGAATTCCGGTTTTCGACGGATTTACACGTTTTAGGGGTCAGAGATTCCAAAAAACATGTTTTTACAAAATGTCTGTCTGTGACTCTGTGAGTCTGTCTGTCTGTCTGTCTGTGTGTATGTGACACAAATTTTGTGGGCGCTCTATCTCAAGAACTAATGCACGGAATTTAATAAACATTTATATTCAGTGAGTTCCTAATACAAATTGATGCTGATTAGTTTTTGGTGTAAATCGCTCAACAGGTGGCGCTGCTATGCTGAATTTTTTACGATTTTCGCAATAGCTCCATCTCACGAACTAATGCACGGATTTTGATCAAACTTCAGATTTAGTTAGTCCTTTATATGTATTGATGCTGATTATGTTTTGGTGTAAATCGCCCAACAGGTGGCGCTGTTATGATGAATTTTGCAGGATTTAAACGATTTCCCCAATAGCTCTATCTTAAGAACTAACGCACGGATTTTCATCAAACTTCAGATTCAGTTAGTCCTTGATATGACTTGCTACTGATCATGTGTTGGTGTAAATCGCCCAACAGGTGGCGCTTCTGTGCTGCCTTTTTCACGATTACCTCAATAGCTCTATCTATAGAACTAATGGACGAATTTTCATCTAACTTCAGATTTAGTTGTATGTTGACACAAGTTGTTGTTAATTAGGTTTTGGTATTAATCACCCAATAGGTGGCGCTGCTATGCAGGAATTTTCACGATTTTCGCTATAGCTCTATCTCAAAAACTAATGCACGGATTTTCTCCAAATTTCAGATTCAGTCAGACGTTGACATAAATTGTTGCTGATTAGGATTTGGTATAAATCACCCAATAGGTGGCGCTGCTAGGCAGCATTTTGCTGGATTTAGACCATTTCAGCGATAGTCATATCCCAAGAACTAATGCACGGAATTTCATATCTTTGGAATCCTGATGAGATGCATAGATTGCCATTTAATTTTGGTAGTGTGATAGCGAATTTTGAAGTATTAACATGTATGAGATAGAAGAAAGTTTTGGGATTGGTTCATCCGACTAGTTATATTTACATCTGGTAGTTTTTTCTGCAAGTCGCATGATGGATGAGTTAAATAAAAAGAATAGCAAAAAAAAAAATAATAAATACAAATAAAAATAAAAATAAAATTAATAAATAAATAAAATTGTCACAGATATCGCCTTATCAAAATTTCTGATGCATTTTTCTTAACCTGACGCAAGAGATAAATTGCCAAATATAGTTATAAACTGCAATCTTTCATATTGAATAAATTTTTAAGCATTACGAACATTCCCTTTCATGTTTAAAATCGATATTTTCGTTGTATAACAATACCATTCGTCAAAACTGTTTTTCTTTTTCTCTTCTTTTTCTTTTTTTTCTTTTAAATAAAATTAGTAACGATTTTTTTCCGAGGTGTACAACCATTTCAATTTTTTTATGAACTATAAATTTCGCCAAGAAATAAAATGGTAAACTTATTGTGCAAAATAACAGAACTTTCCGTCATAATTCTACAACTAATCTAGGTAGAATGATGTGTTATAGCTTAAAACCTTCCCTGAAACGATACCTATCTGACGGTATAAGTTTCGTAAAAATCCATGCAGTAGAACTCGAAATCTAGGCATTCGGAACGAAATTTCCGTTTGGATTTTATATATAAAATAGATATGCAAATTTCAGTATATATAAAATAGTGTACTATTATTAATATAAACCGCAAACCATTTTTTCCCTTAGACCGTCATGGAATCCTTTTGAGACACCCGTAAATGAGCCACAAATGCTACGCATTTTATTTTCAATGCTGGGCATGGTATTGTGATGCGGAAATACTTTTATGAATTTCATGGTAATCGGACTGTATTTACGCGAGTTATAGCACTGACAAATGGCAGACAGAAGTCTATATTATCAGAAGTCACAGGTTTCAATAGATTAATTATTATTGTATTTCTTCTGTAACAATTTTTTTTCTGTGTTCCTGTAAATGAACGATAAATTCTACGCACACCATATTCTACAGTAAGCACCGTGTAGTACACTTCAGAGATGTACACAAATTTCAGTATAATTAAAATAGTGTACTATCATTAATATAAACCGAAAACGATTTTTCCCCTTAGACCCTAATGTAACGGGATTATTTTGAGTATCCCAATAAATTAACAATAAATGCTACGCACTGTATTTTCAATACTGGACGTAGTATAGTGATACCCAAATACATCTATGAATTGCATGGCAATCGAACAATATTTACGCCAGTTACATCGCGGACAGACGATAGACAGACCAACAGAAGTCATAAACACTTTTCAACGGAAAGTGTTAAAAATGTAATTAACTGTTGTATTGGAAAATCTTTACTATGTTTTAGAATAAAGAAATATAAAGTTGTAATTGAGGCGTTCAGAAGACGATCCGACTAACTCCATTTTATATGGCGTTTTTTTAAACTAAGGAACAATGAAAATTTTCTATATATTTATACAGTGACAAAAAGTTACCCTTGATTAAAAGAAAATTAATGAGTTAATTCAAAATATCCCGAGAAAAAATACTATATAGATACAATATTTTTATAGTTACAATAACTTTAACTGTTTACACGGAACCAGGGTTCGTACGGGTACCGTTATTTTCAAGGCTAAATATCAGTATTTTTTTTATAGTAAAATGAATCCAGTTTAAAAGTGCAAAATTTCGCCTTATTTAAGGAGAGATTTTCTATACGAAAATACTGGTACCGAAGAATTTCTTAGTCTGGAAATTCAAGGATCCGTAAGAACCCTGTGAACATTTTCATTTGATGGTGTTAATCAATTTGTGCACTGAACGGTTCAATGAACCCTCTATTTCACAGGGTAGAATACGTTTTACAAATTCCGTAATTCAGAAAATCTGATATCATACCAGAAGATTTGAATAAAGAAATTCGCTTATTTAATGTCGGAACTTCTGTTATTAAACAAAGCAAATATTGCTATTTTAAATTTCTGGTATGAATTTGGAATATCTGAATTAAACAATCCACAAATTTTGGAAACGCTGGTGGTAGCAAATATGCTACCATGGGCATTAGAGGGTTAAGATCATACTGTGTAACCCAGAGTAAACATGTTTCCTCCGGACTTCCACACTGTTTACGCATATCCAAACATTTAACCCCTTAATCGTCGCGACTGATAAGTGTCGAATACTTTTTTGAAATTCGGATTGTTTGATTGCCACCACTTTTCTCACGTTGAAATATTCTCTTCATTTAATGGCAGATAAAATGTCGAGAGAATAAAGCCAAATGCATTATTTAAAAAAAATTGTGGGAATAAAACAATCTGAATAAAAGAAAAGAAGCCTACACCGCCCGTGACAGTCACGGGCGCGACGACTAAGGGGTTAATGCACTAAGCGATTAACAAAATATTCAATTATACCCGGAAATAATGCATAAATATTTAATTATATAAAATTAAGTTTAGAACTAATAACAAGTGACGAGACAGGTTTCTAAAGTTCAAGCAAGCAAACTCGGAGATCTCTCGAGAGATTGCAAAAAAAAAAAAAGAAAAAAAAGAAGTGAAGTTAACAATTGTCCGGAGAAGAGGTGCATTTGATTACCTTCACAAGAATTTTAACTAGAGGAACTTTAAATGTGCATTTTATCCGGATGTTCCTCATGTACCTTTAAAGAATAGGACTATTCACTAGTTGAAATATCGAATAACACCAGAATTTACGAAAACACTAATTTGAAAATAAATAAACGATTCCCTACAAGTACATAATACAGCATGTTAATAATTTTTTTGAAAATAAGTGATATCGTCGGTACCATGTCAAACTATCCAATGTGAAATAAGTGCGCTACTTTTTTTAAATTCAGATTTCTTGATTGGCACCACTTTTTTGAAATAGTAAAAGTCACTTTATTTAATGACATATTAATTAAGGTAATAAGGGGTAATTAACAAGAGGAATTTACACATTTAGAAAAGTGGTGCCAATCAAGAAATCTGAATTTCAAAAATGTAGCCCACTGTTTTCACATTGGATAGTTTGACATGGTACCGACGATATCATTTTTATACATACACTCTACGTAGGTTTAATTTTTCTCAATAGGTAATTATTAAACTTATAGTTTTAACACTAGAGTTGTAAATTTAACACGAGCGATATACACAACTGGTATACAGATCTAGGCACCAGCGGACAGTCTCTCACCACTAAATTTTACTAGTTTTCATCGCTTAAATTTTATTAGCATTCTTACAAAAAAAAAAAAAAAATCGACGAAATATTAGACGAAAAATAACGAATAAAATTTAGTCGTGAGAGACTGCCCGCTGGCGCCTCGATTTTTACACCCCTGGATATCAGGATATTCATATTTCTCATTTATTTTATTAGGGTGAATCTGTCGTTCAGCTTGAAATATAGTTTTTCTATATTTATTTAATTGCATGTTAATTTACGTAATTTTCACTCTTTTTTATTCATTTAATCCGGACGACAGATTACTTACTCGCTACAGCTTTTTAATATTGCAGAGTGGCGTACGTAATATGCAATGCGTCTTGCAATAGAAAGGTAATTATTGTGGTAAGAATTTCATTATAAATTTTTAATTGTTGGCAGCTGCTATAACTAATAAGACACATTAACACTTGAACGCCGGAAGGAGTTGATCCGACTCCGACCATATGATTAAATATCGACTGGTACCAGAAATTCTTTCATAAAATAAGTTAAATTTAAACCAGGCGGATTTACGTTAAATAAATCAGTCAAATGATTTAAAATAAAAATTCTGATGTCAAATATTTTTTATGAAACTTGAATAAAATTTTTGGTCGTTCTGGTGTTAAAATATGTTTATTACACCCCGGTCAAATTGATAGCTTTGATCGTTCTAGTTTAAAAGTAACGTAACTGTGGGAATTTTTTCATACGAATTGTTTTAGTACCGTACTTTGTGACACTTTGTCTCGTTTTCATATTTCGAATCTCCCGCTCCGTCCGGTATGTCAGGAAAGTAAACATCAGTGCCATCTTCTAGTACGGTCTGATACGTCACCTAACAACCATTGCCCGAAGCTCTAACACCTCGCTTGTCCTCTCTGGCCGATGTAAGGTTGCAATCTGCTCCTGCGTTGTTGTCTCGAAAGCCGGTAACTTTATGTACTGAAGCACAAAGCGTATGAGGATCACATAACACAGGTAAATATTCTTTGTTGTCATTGTGTCAGTTAGAATTTGGAATAATATACCATTGAACTATTATATTAACACAATCAAACTGACTGGTAAAATTATCATACGAATTGAATATTTCCAACTGAGGAAATATGTGCCTAGTCTAGGAATCGAACTCAGACCCTTGGCTTACAAGACCAATGCTTTTACCGTTTAAGCTAACTGGGCCGACAATCAGCCAGCATATTTCTTTCAGATAACCTTATTGGTAGTGACATCTAGTCTGACATGTAGACAGCTCAACAGAATAAACCGCAGGTAAAGAAACTCCATACAGTCGATGGATATGTAGTTAAATATTATTTTAACACAATGAAGCTGATTGGTAAAGTGATAATACGAATTGAATATTTCCAACTGAGCGAAAAAATGCCCAGGCTGGGAATCGAACCCAGATTCTTGGATCACAAGGCCAATGCTTTTACCGACTAAGCTAACTGGGCCGACAACCAGCCAACAATATAAAAGCATTGACCTTGTAAGCCAAGGATCTGCGTTCGATTCCCAACCTGGGTATTTTTTCACTCAGTTGGAAATATTCAATTCCTAACATAACCTTTGTCAGGTGATATTTCTGTGAGATATAGCAGCATAATCAAAATAACTTTGTGACACATCGATTCTCTCTGAAATTAGCCCCATAAGGTTACCTTTTAAAAAATAATGATATATATTTTTGTTTTTAGTGTTATGATAGACTTTAAACATAATGAGAACGCAAGATAGTCCAAATGCAACCATTAGTGACAAGTTAAGCTCTCATATAAGGTCTTGAAGTGCTACGTATTTGTGAGAAAAATAACATAAAGTTCGTCTCGCATTTATTCCAAATTCGACTCATCTCTTACAGCCGCTTGATGTGGCCTTTATCCGTTCTTTAAAATCCAACTGAAGAAGAGTGATGTCAAGTTGGATAAAAATACCTCTGATAGTAGATGTATAAACGTAGCAAAGGACGAATTCATGCTTCTTCTAAAAGAGCTCATATCAAGAACAATCTGAAGTCGGGATTTCACTCGGAATCTATCCCCTAAATAGAAACAAAGTTTTGAAACGACCTCCAAAAACAGTGCTCGAAGAAAGCTTAGGATCGATGACGGAAAAGTTGGTAATTATGTCCTTGGAAGAGTTGAAGAAGAAACGGGGTGATATAACAAAAAATCGGGTCACTAAGACGCAAAAGGTGAATATGCTGTCTGACTGAAGGCTCAGTGCTGCAACTGTTCAAAAAACAAGAGGAAGCGATGGGGTTACGACGTGTTATGGAAGAGATGTGTTTAAGACGTGTTATTTAATTGACGTGACTACTGCGTACATAGACAGCAAAGAGGAGAAATTTGTCACCGAAAGGAAAATAACAAAGAGAGATTCGCAATCTTCCAGAAAGATCTCAAAGTCTTCTCTTAATTTTTTTTATTAGACAAAGTTCTGAATACGTTTCATAAGGTATATGGCACATTCTCAGAATTTCTCTTTATCGACTGAAGAAAAAAGATTTTATTCCGGAACCATTCATTCCTCTTCAAGGGCAGGGGTGTTAGGGAAAAAACAGTGAGCGGTACTGGATTACGGGTTTTGGTAAAACCAATTTTCGCTTGATTGGAAAACAAAAATAATAATTCAACTTTTTTTTCGTATATTTTGTAGAAAGTTATTTCGTAAAACTTAAAGCACAATTGTATTTCTTGTTTAACACTAAAAAAAACCCAGAATGTTTGTCAAGTTTTATAAAAATATTTACCACCAGAATTTTTATTCAAAACTGTTTAACTTACTTATCTAACATTTTTATTCTTCAGAAATTTTTTTGTTTGAACCGAAATATATTAATTTGGTAGGGGTCAAATGACCCCTCATCGGTTCTTTTATTGTTAATGTTTTCTCATCTTACATAATTCTATCGTTTACCTTGAGCCCTTTTCTCCCTATTAATTAATAGTCAATGTATTGTGTAATAGTCAATATATCTCTATTGTTTTGTATGATTCCCCAAAAATTCCAACATGCTATTTTTTAATTGGAAAATTCGAAATATCAAGTTAAAGAGGATCTACTATATTTTAAGAGATAATATGAGTGTGAATTATTATGAAAGAATCATTGTTATTTAAGATATGATGCATTTAATGAAACTTCAAAACGGTATTCGATTCTTTGCAGACAAACTGGAGTAAATTAATGGGACAAATCAGCGACATTTAAGGGGGTGTGCATCTATAATGTTATCACTTTAGGGGGGAGGGGAGTTTGCTTTTTGATACAGCCAAACATTTCTCTTTTTAGTAACTTTTTCTTTACATCCAAATAGTCTGTTATTTTTATTATTATTATTATTATTATTGTATGTTTCATGGAAATACAAAGCTATTATTAAAGCCATTAAATGTTTATAAAATCATTTCATTCCAAAATTTGAAATAACCCAACGTTTGGCATTCCTGTTCTCCTGCCATATGCGTATATAATTCACTGTTAGAGAATTCAGGAGCATAACATATAAAAAATGATAGTTATGATTACCGGTATAGAAAGACAAAGAATGTTTTCCACTGTTTTGTTGATCAGTTCAACTTAAAACATCTTCGAGCAAGTGCAATAAGAAAACATTACTGTTGAATGTTGGGCCTATGTGTTATTCTATAGTAATAATTAAAAAAAAACATACACCGACATCTGCCCCCGAATTGAATGATTTTTTTAACAGCAGAAGCCATAGAAATCCAGAATATCAACACAACCCGCCCCCATATAATGAAGTTTATCCTTTTTCTGTTCGGGAGTGGAGGTGAATATTTATTCGTTAAAAGATCAAAATACACAGGCTATTATTTAGAAATGATCGACTGGATGCAAAAAAATGCAAATAGAAAACCACTTTATTATATTTCTATTAATTTTTATGGGAAAACATATAAAATGCCATATAAACAATTTCCACTGATGGTTTTCGAGAAACACTATTTCCGCAAAAGAGCCCTACTTTGACGTCAAAAGTTCTGGTCAATCAAATTTCGAGATGGGAAAACCAAAATGTGTGTCTGTCTTATTTGCTCGATTACACCATGGTCAACGAGTATCCGAAAAAAAATTAATTACAAATGTTACGTATTTTTGTTCGTAGAATCCGAATGTGCTATAAAAATTGGGGGTTATCATTCAAGATTTTAAAGTTCAGGATTTCCTCTGACTCCCGGGGGATGGGTTGCGGATGTTAAATTTGGTATCACTGAGTAGCTTTTTTTTTTTTTTTTTTTTTTTTTTTTTTTATATTTAACACGTATTTTTTCGTTTTTCAATCTTATATGTATTTATCAACTTATTTGACCGTTTCCAAACTTTTCGGACACACTGTTTATTTGTACAGTGATAAAAAGTTCCCTTGATTAAAAGAAAATTAATGAGTTCAATCAAAATATCCTGAGAAAAAAATTATATACATACAATATTTCCATAGTTAACAATAACTTTAACTGTTTATACTGAACCAGCATTCGCACGGGTACCGTTATTTTCAAGGCTACATATCATTATTTTTTTAATAGTACAATAAATCTAATTTAAAAGTGCAAAATTTCGCCTTATTTAAGGTGAGAATTTATATAAGAAAACACTGGTAACGAAGAATTTCTTAGTCTGCAAATTCAAGGACCCATACGAACCCCGTGAACATTTTCATTTGATGGAGTTAATCGATCTGTGCACTGGACGGTTCAATTAGACCTTTAATTCACAGGTAGAATACGTTCTACAAATTCCGTAATTCAGAAAATCTGAAATCATACCAGAAAAAAACTTAATTTAATGACGGAATTTCTGTTATTAAACTCTAAACCGTTAAGGTTTATTACTGTTGTACATTTATAATACTACTTTTCATTAAAAGTAATTTTTCATTTTTAAAATTTTTATTTTTAATAAAATTATGTAGTAGTATTTATACTACGGTTACACTTTATATCCCAATGGCTCATTCATTTTAGACATTTAACAATAGACTGGGAGTAAAGTTGAAGACAATTCAGAAGCCCCTCCAAGTGCAAAACCTTTTAAGTCACTGTTATTAAAATAAGCAAATATTGCTACTTTAAATTTTTTGGTATGAATTTGGAATATCTGAATTGAAAAATGCACTAATTTGGAAATACTAGTGGTAGCAAATAGGCTACCATGGGCATCAGAGGATTAAGTTTATACTGAGTAACCCAGAGTAAATATTTTTCCCCCTGACTTCCACACTATTTACGCATATCAAATCATTTAACCTCCCTACCTTGAATGGGTCTAATCGACCCATTTCTACAATCCTTTTTATTCGATTCGAACTAGAAAATTTTCCGTAAAGTAAGTTAAATAAAAGGCACGGACAACTAACATAAATAAATACATTAAATAGCTTCTAAAGAAACTTCTGGTGAAAAATGTTTTTATTAACTTTGAGTAAACTTTCAACAGGGTAGGAAGGTTAATGCACTAAGCGATTTCCGAAATATTCAATTAAACCCGGAAATAATGCATGAACATTTAATTATATAAAATTAAGTTTTAAACACACTGCTAGACGCACATGTGAACGTCTTAAAATTCAAGCTAGCGAACTCCGTGATTTCTCGAGAGTTGGCCAGAAAAAAGTAGCAAAGTTAGCAATTGTCCGGGGGTGAGGTGCGTCCGTGTTCCTTCGCAAGATTTGTACTAAAGGAACTTGTAGTGTGTGCATTATATACAGGATGCTTCTCTTGTACTTTCAAGGAACTATTCAGTAGCTGAAATATTGAATAACGCCGGAATTTGCGAAAACGCTAATTTGAAAATAAATAAACGATTCCCTACCCTTACATATAAATACAACATGTTAATAAAAATTTTTGGAAATAAGTGATATCAGTTCTATACAGACACTCTTCTAACGGTTAATTTTGTTCAATAGGTAATAATTAAATTTATAGTTTTAACACTAGCGCGGTAAATTTAACACAAGCGATATACACATTAAAATATGTTTATTACGCCCGGTCAAATTGATCGCTTTGATGGTTCTAGTTTAACCCTTTCAGGGGCGGTAGTATGTTTATGAAACCAATTAATTTTAATTCCCCATTTGCGCCAGAATTTTGATAAATGTATGTTTGACATGTATGTGAAATATAGCCCTTTTTTCGTTTTTCTAAAGAAATTTGTTGATAAATCCCGGTGCCATTCATTTATTTCAACACTTTAGCATTGAAAATACTTTGTCCCTGAAAAGGTTAAAAGTAACTTAACTGTGGGAATTTTTACATATGGTTTGTTATAGAATATGAAAAATATATCGCTATTTCATATACATATTTTTTTTATAATTTTTTTTGAAGATTTGATAAGTTGTAGGCTCCCTTAACCCCTTGAGGGGCAAGCAATAACGGTTGAGAAATGCTAAATTTCCACCGGAATCCTTGAAAAATTATATTTCAAAATAAGTAAAAGCAATATTACGGCTTTTTCTACCAAAGTTAGAAAAGTAAAATTTAATAAATTTTTTATGGTGTAAAACTTCATTAATCGTAGGTGGTATATAATATATACCGGTGCCCCTCAAGGGGTTAATCCTTTCAGGTACAAGTAATTGTGTTTCTGTGATGCTAAATTCACACCGGAGGAAAACCTTAATCTGAAAATAAAAAAATGCAATTTCTCATCATTAATTTGCCAAAGGTATAAAAGTAAACTTTAACTAAAATATTCTGGTTCAAATCTTGATTTAAATGAAACGGGGTAAAATTTATCTCACCAGTCCTTAAGGGGGCTGGTCACTCAGCTTCGGAATCCTCCTCCGTAATGTTAAGTCTATGGATTTTTGATGCATTCGTGTATTTAAAATATCTCCTCTGGAAATTCATATTTTTAACATCTTTTTTCTTAAAGGATGGCTCTTTTTTCTTAGTTTTCAAAATATTTTAAAAATCTATGCTGAATTTAATATTTTATGTGTTAAAAGCGAGCAAACTCTGAGTAAGAATTTGACACATCATTTAAAATTAAGTCTATATTTTAGAAATATTTTGAGAACTAAGAAAAAAAAGAGACATCTTTTAGGAAGTGTACACAAAAAATAGAAGTTCAAAATATTAATTTCCCGAGGAGATATTTTAAATATACGAATGCACCAAATGCCCATAGACGTTGCATTAGCGAGTGGAAATCGAAAACTGAGTGACCAGCCCCTTAAAAGCCTTCTGAGCTATCGCTACGAATGCGAAGACACACCAGAGCTAATGTTAAACCAATGGGAGCTTGTTTCTCGAATTTCATGTTTCGCATTTCAATGGATAAAAATATTTTTCTTGTTATTGCTGCATAGTATATCTGACCTCGATGACTTAACGGGTGTTTTTATGTTTTTCCGATTTTGGTTTCGATACTTTTATCTGAAGATACTTAATCTTTCAGAGCCTGTTTTAAAATTGAAAGTTTGTTGAAAATAATGTGTAATCAGGCTTGAAAAGTAAGACATTATGGTAAAACATTTTTCTTACACATTGATTGTTCAATGCAGAAAAACTATTTAAAAGTATTGAAATGCGCAGGAGATATTTGAAAAAAAGCTCTTACTGCTTTAACATTAGATTGCAAGTGTTTTCCTGTTATATAAGTCTGTACATAATATGAATGAAAACAATACTTGTAAACATATTTCAACTGGACATTTTTCTCTAAAGCTGATGGTATAGGAATTAGCTATCGTGCTACGATAAGATGTAAGAACCTAGTAATCTCTGAACAACCGAAAGAATTTCATAAGTATTCCATATTAATATGACAAAAAAAGACATGTTTGTTTGTAAGTTAGTTTGTTTGTCGGCGGTAAACTGTGAAAACACAGAACCGATTTTAAATGAATGATGGCGAAACAATGTTGACAGTCTCTGCTCTAACATAGGCTATATTTTAAGTCGGTAGAGCTAGACGCAAACATGTGCAGGATCAAAGGTATTCTAAAGTTTCGATTTTTGTGATACTGAGGCAGCTAGAAGCTACGAATTTGGCATGATGGGGATTTTAAGATGTAAATGCTTGCTAAGTACATTTTCTACAAAATCTGAAATTTAATAAAGTGAAATTAGCCGTATAATCTCTAAAAATATTCTAAAATACGATTTATATGGAATTGATAGAGCAACTTCAAATTGACATAGTTATTACTTTCATGGTGTAATTGCTTTCACAGAACATTTAAAAATATATATAATTTTAAAAGATTGTAAGCTTTTTATTGTTTGAGAAACGACGTCAGTAATCTAGTCGGCATACATTTCGAATTGCAGTGCGCGATGTTCCTATGGCGAAAACCCCGCTGTTGTTCCTTGTGACTAGCAGATTCGTTATCGGAACAGTTTAATCCACCATATATACAAATCATCAACGCTAAGATTGGCTTGTAAAATTGTCACGCTGCTTCCCGATTATTCAGTTTTAAAGTTCTCTTGTTATGTGCTTTAAAAAAAATACCTATACCTACCTATTAGATGGATCGCGGAAAAACATACACTTTATGGTGAGTCTCATAACATTCGATTTCTAAACCGCAATTCTAAGGGTTTATTTTTCTGATTTACTACGAATAATAAATGAATTCATTTGTTTCATTTTGTTTCTGAGTTATTATTTTTTTGTAGTTTTTTGTCATAGTGGCAACATAAGTATCCATCTATGTTGAAAGTAAAGGGAAAATACAGATTACTGTATAGACCAATCAGAAAACGAATAAAAAGCTTCAGATATTTTTTGGATTTCCTACCCTGACGAGGACAATAAACATTTTTCCAAATGGTTAAAAGTATATATTAAAGTTGTAATTAACTCCATGCTGAATAACATATGCTTCTAACATTATAAATGACAATGTGTGTCCGAATGTTTGAATGAAGTCAGCATCTAAACGGATGAATTAATGCTTTTGTATTTTTCTGATATAGATTTATTACAACCCGGAAATGAACATAGGCTATAGCTTATTTAATTTATTCAAATAATTATCTTAATAATTCAAAATTTCATTCTTTTTCATACAGAATCAATTGACATTTTTCCGATAAATTTAAGCATCTTTCTTTCTTGTTGCCAAGAAAAACTAAATCTGGAATAATAATTTCTCCTCGACAATTAAAAATTAAAATAAAAAGAATTCAAAAGAAAATAAATATGACGTCATATTTGAAACAAAAATTGGGGTATTTTTTATTATGCATGAAGGATGAATATCGGTTACGTTAATAAGGGGTTTTCTGCCAAAAATGGTGTCATAATTAGAAGGAAAAAGAATGAAAAAGAATATTATCAATAAAGTTATTCGATTGAAAAAATATGACGTCAAATTTGAAATAAAACAGGTATTTCCAAATATTCGTTAAAAATACAATGGGCATCAATATCAGTAACTAATGAAAATAGATAAATAATGACGTCATATCAAAACGAATAACAGAAATATTTTTTACAAATGGACCCTATTCTCGCTTTTGATTCGAGGCTATAAAAACCACTATTTTACCAATTGTGACGTCACAGGAATACTGTCCATACTGATTAAAAAGTTTGAATGTAAGTTGCATACAAATGAGAGTTTTCTTTTCAAAATTCACGTTATGATTATCAGGAGCAGATATTTTTGGTGGAAAAAAAGGGGAATTAAAACGGATTAATATATTTTTTGACGCTATTTCCTCATTAAAATTAAAAAGAATTGAATTTCAATTAGTATAAATGATGCAAAAACTTGATTAAATTAAAATTTCCAAAATTGAAAACATATTTACACACATCGAAACTTCATGAATGAATTTATTCCACAGAAACAAAAATCGTCCGTCGACATATTGACGCAACCAAGGAGTAAATATAACTTCTGTGCATTTAAGTTGATAGTTATTGCCCACTATTCATACGAATTAAAATTAAAATCAAGACTCCCTTATCAGGAGGCCTTGATTAAAATAATCATATACTATTTTAATTGATTAATTTTAAATGATGGCAGTTAAAACATGTCACAAAGGCGTTTTTAGTAAAAGCTTTTATCGGTTAAAAATGATGTAATATTTTTTCATGGAAAGCATTAATTTTAATACGAAAACATTAACATAGATTTATTTTAATTTCGTCAAAGTGATGTCGTCTTCATTACACCAGCTTCGAAAGTTAAAACGAAATCTTAAAATAACAATATACTTTTCAGAAATAAAATTTTGTATCAAAAGTCGCATTCTTTGAAAATGAAATTTTAGCTTACATTTTAAATACATTTTCTTACATGAAATTTAGTATATTTAATAAAAATAATTTTTCAATGTTTTTCTAAATGTACAATAATATTGGATTTCATTAATCGGTTTCCCTTTTTTTTTAAATAAATTAAAATGCATAGTTTTAAATGATTCATGAAGTGTAAGAATATATATATTTATTTATTTATTTCGACAGGTAACATTCCGTAGGAAAAACTAACCTAGTGTCGTCATATTTTAAATCACGAAACTAATGCCAGGCGGACGTCTTTTTGCACGCTTTTTTCCTCACGTATATGCCGCTAGCATTGTGTAGGGATAATACGCAAGGAAAAAAGCGTGCAAAAGGCGTTCGTCTGACTTTAGTCTTAGCTGCTTTTCTTTCAGAAAAT
The DNA here is from genome assembly GCA_963932465.1 of Maratus speciosus. NCBI lineage: Eukaryota > Metazoa > Arthropoda > Arachnida > Araneae > Salticidae > Maratus > Maratus speciosus. Next base: position 131,058,307 of record OZ010794.1, read on the forward strand.
ATTAACATTTTATAGCAGTTTTTATACAAAATGGCGTGATTTGCACAGAATTTGAAATCGCAAATATATAAGTTTAACATCCTTTTACAGTACAATCTCCCATAACACTGGTTTCAATAAAATTTAATAAATGGCACAGGAAAGTCAACTTAAAAAAGTTTAGCAAGTAATTTCAATTTGAGATTAGGCTTTACATGTGACATCATTTACGTGTACACAAGAGCCAAAACCTTAACTAAGCAATAAATTTGCCTTTCACTTCACATACCTCTAATGTATAAAGGCACCGTGTTTATCGAAAAGCGCAAAGGAAGAAGGGAAATTTTCTTTAGATTTTAAATTATCGAAATCTATAGTTAAAAATCTCTCTGAAACACAATCTATCACTGTTACCCCATTGGAGCATATTCCTGCAAATTTCAATGCTTTCATAAGCCAAAATTACAACACACAATAGATATGAAAATGTTTATTCATAATTGCGGTGCTTTTACATAAATCGATTTATTCCTCGAAAGCAATAAGTTAACTCTATTGCTTTAATAATAAGTATTTAGGCTCAAGAGTCTTTGGAGCGTGATAAACATTTTGATATTATTGGTAGATCTAGAGCTCATAAAAGTGTGGTGCCGTGAAATTAAAATGCAATAAATATTTGAAAGTTAAAGATATTTCCCGTGCTCTTATTATTTATTTTTGAACTTTGATTATTTTTTACTTTGAACTTTGATTATTTTATCACCACGTTTGATTATTTTTTTAATACCATTTATCTTTTTTTTTCTCTTCCAAAATGTGATTTTTTGGAATATAACCTTATAATGGTGCATGTTGATTTTTCGCTTATTCTAATCATATCAAAGTCACGTCTGAAGTGACCTACTAATAACCACTTTACTTTAAAATTCTTTATTAATATATATCTTTAAATAATATTTTTTGTCTCGAAAACATAAAATAAATCAATATCCTTGAACGGAATAAATATAAAATAGAATAAATATAAATAAAAAAATAGAATAACAGAGATGTAAATTTATTCCTCATTTAATCTTAGAAAAGGTGTATGAAATTTCATGCTCACAAAAGAAATTTAAATGGTCCTATATACATAAACAAAAATAAGCAAATTGGGATCATCAGAAGTGTTTCTACTATAAAATGTGATAAAAGGTTAATTATATATGCTTTTAAATATCGAAATTTTTTACTTAATTGATGAATTTCTTCTTCTTTAAATGTTACGTAAACGCAGTCACGGGTAACAGCTAGTAGTAAATACGTTTTCACCAGACTTTCACAGTACGCATATCCTTCAACCATTCAATGCATACACAATTTCCAAACTAGTCAATTATCAATTTAAGTAATTGGACGATTGCACCATGAACTATATAAAATCACTGTATTTAAAATAAAATACACTTTGCTAAATGGTACACACATTAAAATTTTACAATAAAAACTTGAAATTTTTACAACAAATTATTTATAATAAAATTGTAAAATTTTAATGTGTGTATCATTTAGCAAAGTGTGTTTTATTTTAAATACAGTGATTTTATATTCAATTATCCCCGGAAATAATTTATTACCGTTTAATTTTATAAAAAATAAGATTTTTAGATTGCTAACTGCCGAATGCGAAGCCAGAAAACTTCAAGGAAGCGAACCTTGAAAATTCTCATGAATTTGCGAGATAAGAAATGCTTTGTACGTGTTCGAAGGGAAGGTACATTTCGCTAACTTCGCACGAGTTTTACGATGGTAACTTTTAACCCTCAGTGGCATTATTTTAGATTATTTTAGATCGGGTAAGAAATAATTTCTTAATAAATATGAAGATAAATAAATCATTTATTTCAAGAGATAAATTCCTTGATAAAATAAGATCAAAATTACTGTTCTTTTAAAAGTAGTGAGAAATCCAAAATTTTAATTTTAAAGGATGAAAAAATATAATGATTCGAAAACGCAACGCCAGTCGTTAATGTGTGCGATAAACAGGCAGTGTTGCCGAATATGGCTGATTTTTTATTTTTACAATCCGAATTCTTACCAGTAAATTTTAATACAGGGTGGCGAGTGGTCAGGGAAAAACACAATAAAAAAATGAGAAACTACCAGCATTTTCTTATAGAAAATGCTTCTCATAATATAAAGGAGCCATTTCCAACGCAGTGGTCCCGAGTCGGGATACCTAATTTTCATTCCATATTTACGAACCGCACCAAGAATATTTTAATAAAATTTTCCTTTTGTAATGAATGTATAAAGTAACATGTTTTTAATATCTGCAAATTCGCATGTAAATTCATGTGTCAGTCGATCATTTCTTCATTTTACAACAAAATTTGCCAAAACCAGAGTGGGTTAAAGATAACGAATTTGTCTTTAACATAATACTGGTATGTAACAACTTTTTTGACTGAGTTTTCCCCTGACCGCTCGCACCCTGTAATAGTTATTTTTTGTGTTATAAGATGATTGATTTTCCGTAAATAAAGTATAAGGAAATTGTTATAAAAAATAGCTGGTATGAATTCAATATTTCCAAAAGAAAATCCGTCCGATGAGGCAACGCTGTATTCAGTTTGTCACTTTTTATCCCTTTCAGGCTTTAAACAATTCAGAAGTTAAAATATTGAAGAATTTAAGAGCATTCTGATTTTAATTTAAATAAACGATTTTCTACACGTATACATAAATGCAAAATTTAAAAAAAAAAAGGAAAATAAGAAATATCAGTTCTGTACAGGTTTAATTTCATCCCATAGGTCATTCGGAATCCAATAGTGCAGCAGTTGGTAAATGTAACACAATCCATGCACACATTCAAATATGATGTGTACAAATTATAAAAAACTAATAATTTTAAAACTCCTAAATATCCCCATAAAATGCAAACTTTTTAAAATAATGTGCATTTGTTTGCTGATTATGTCTCACAAAAGGATTCTTTAATAGTCAAATTCTTTAATAGATCCAAAATTCGTAACTTAACCCTAGAACTACCGGAAATTTTACTCAAGTTTTATAAAAACATTCTATACCAGAATTTTTACTTAAAACTATTTAATTTGTTTATTTAACTTATTATTGTCTGGTTTATACATTTAGTTTGTTTTGAAGAAATTTTCTGGTTTGAATAGATATTTTGAATATACATGTCGGGTCCATTGGACCCTTCTGGTAGACAGAGGGTTAAATAATAATAATTTTGGATTTTGTCTTCCTTGTCTTCCTTAACCCCTTATTTCTCGCTCCCGTCATATTCACGGGCTGTGTCTTCATTTTATTCCTTTTCGTTTGATTTTCTCCAGTTTTATAAAATAGTGTAATTTGATATCATTTTACCTGTCATTAAATAAGGACAATAAACCTTTTTCTAAAAAAGTGTTGCCAATAAGTAATTTGCATTTTTAAACCGCAATTGATTGCGACCGTTAACGGGTTAATAATATTCATTTTTTGAAAGTTTCTCCTCCAATTAAAAAAGTAAACCTTAATTTTCAAAAATTGTCAATGGCGTCGATAGCTTAAATGGCCCAAACGTGGGAAGGCACATCCATTCAAATAGACTCAAGTTCAAGAAAAAAATGTTAAAATTTTGATCAAACGATTAGTACAACGTGACGTAGGTCCTTTAAACTAAATGGCGTAATTTATGTATTTGGTGAAACGAAAAATGCTTTTGAGTGATAATCTTAAACATTTTGTCGATTACAAAAAATGTTTTTTAAAATGTTTGGAATGTTTCTAGTTGAACCTCCTTTTAAGTCGTTTTAGAAATGACGAATTCGATTTTCTGTCAAGTTCATAGTTCCCACCATCGGTTTTGAGATTAAATGCATTTAAAAATAAAAGCACTCTGAGGACTGAAAACACAAGGAATAAAATATTAAATCAAAAACTCTAAATCAAAATAGCTCCATGAAAGAAATTCAAAGACCACATTCTGATGGTTGATAGGTGCGTTTGAACTTTTGCGTATGAAGAGGAGTAATTTTAATTTACGTAAATTAATGTGCCTTAAAATTACTTTAAAGCTTTTTTTTTTGTTTGGAGATTTATGCTGTTATAAAATAGTAAAATAAAATGTAAAATGCAAAATAATAAAACGGTTTTACAAACGTCATTCAGATAGTTCCTCTTATACCGTTATACAGTTAAAATAAAATGATTTTTCATTAAAAAATGCATTCATTTTTTATTTATAGGTGGAGACTGGTTATGAGAAGAGGTTTCGTATTCAAATATGAAAAGCATAAGCAAAAGATATGGGAGAAAAAAAAACTTGACAAACGATAATCTGATAGTAAAAAAAAGTCTATTAGAGTAGTACATTTTTATTTTATACCTGTAGATTATTTCTAACTAAAATTTCGTACGGGCAAATTGATCGACTTTTTTGTAAATATTAACGGTGAACACGAGAAAATTCAATTTAAAAATAAAATAAAATGGAAGTACAGTAACTGGTGAAATATTTTAAACATTTTACACAAGACCAGTTCACGTGTAATGCTTTAAAATCAGTTATACAATATAACATACAGGAAACATAAAATGAAATTAGTTTCGAATTTCAAAAAATAAAACAATAACAATTTTGATAGCATTACTTTATACCTCGTCAGAGAGGTTCAACACGTTCACTAAGCACATGTGTAATATTTATGATAATTTTTTGATAATTTATGTAAAACTTTTTGAAAAATCCTGGTTCAAAATTTTATTGTTGTCTAAGTGGAAGCGTCACTTTTTTTTCAAGGAATTTTAGCGTCGATGCGTTTGGTATTATGATATACAGAGGATTGAACACATAATTAAACTCTAAGTAATCTGGTGTACCAGCGGTGTTGTTGCCATATCAGCATCACACAGTCAGTTGCAATGTGAAAGGTCTGTTAACATGAGTGTTGATATTACTCCTACTCAATGACTTCACCTGTAATCGGGTGTCATATTTCAACAGATTGCACGTTGTTGCCCTGGGAACCCCCATTCCCCGCTTACAAAATCATCTACGCTAAATTTGGTTACAAAAATATGACGCTGATAAAAAATAGCATTTTCCTTCAGATAGATATACAAAAGGACCTATATACATATATAATAGGTTGAATGTGGCAGGGTCTGATTACCGGTAGGACAAACTTCCAGCAGTAAATCTTAATCAGGCCCTGGGTTGCGGAAAATTTAAATTTAAGGTATGTCTAGTACAACAAACTTTATAAACCACTCTTCTAAAGGATTAACACTTTTTATTTAAACAGACTAATGGGGTTGAACACATAAATCAGACATTTTATAAAAAAATTCCATTTAAAATATTTCAAATGTTTTTTTTTTTTTTCAAACTTTATTTAGTTACTATATTAAAATATATTTTTTTATTGGTAGATGTAATTCATGGTTCAGAATTCTAAAAAAAATAATATTAACGTTTTAAAATTCCATTAACTTATGTTAGTTATCTATTTTTCATACATTTTACCAAGATTTTTACATATGCATACACATAGATCTACTGGGATCGTACGCACCAAGTGATTCAGGAGATTTTAGGTGTTTTATGACCAGAAATTTCGCAAAGTACTGGTCGGTGTATTTGAAGATAGAATTTACTTTACATAAATTCTGGTGAAATATCTTTGAATCCCGAACAGTGTATTAAATCAATTCTTAAATATTTAATAACTGCCGGAAAAGTATTTGGGAGTGCAACTACATAGAATTAGAATTTTCGCACATTTTATGTATATTTAATAAACGTTAATAGTCCAGGGAGCAAATGCTGTGTGCTCGCATGCGTTTGCGTGATTAATGTGCGTAAGTTAGGATTTGACCGAAGGCTTATATTCGTTCTACCTTATTTGAGAGATTAATTTTTGGTACGTGTAATACGGAGTTTAATATTTAAGGTTTTTTTTTTTAGAAATTTTGAATAGAAACCGGAAATTCTGAAAGGCGAATTTTTAATGTATGTAAACTGGAAATTTCTGTCGTAATACAAACCGATATTTACTTTTTTGAATTTCCGGTATGAATTCGGATTTTCTGAATAAAAAATTGCTCTCAAATGGCAACACTGGTGTAATATACAAGCTGTCCCTTCTTATCCTATTAGATAATAGCCGGTTCTACGACCACAGGGTCAATCGTCAATCCGTAATCAGTGAGTAATCAATGATCATACTTATCTTTCTCATGATAACAACAGTTATTAATCTCATGTTTCTGGTCTGACTAACAGTTTGCTAGAAAGGTGTATGCATATATCACTAATTAAAGTGTCAAAGCAGTTTCATTTAGAAACACTTGTTTATTTTATGTCATTTTGTTGTTTTCTCTGAAATTTTCTTAGAAAGATGTGTGTACAGGAATAAGTTTTATTAAGCATATATGTTTTCCACTTTATTTAAAATGACTATTATCAAATAGGGGAGACTAGGGAGGGTTGAACCACTTTTTACAAAATGATTTTTTATCTTTCAAATATCGAACGTAGAATAAAGTTTTATATATCATTTTATTCGATATACAACCAGTTATCAAAATAAAATTGCTGCATTGCTGTAGTGCATAAGAAATTTGAAAAATGATGGATTTTAGTCATGAGAAAATAATGGGTCAAGGCTCCTTACATGTGGGAGGGTTGACTCACTATATGGGAGGCTTGACCCACTTTGTTTTATATTGAAATAGTTCTGAAGAGAAATGGAATCAATTTAAAAAAAGACAAAATAATTTTATGCTACATGCTTTATTTATTTAAAAAAATATTTTTGAAAAAACGATGCTTAAACAAACCTGTTTAGACGCAATCGCAAGTCAAAGGGGAAAATTTTTGTTTTAAATAGGATTTTGTCTGAGCAGGTATAATTGTACAGCAGGGAAAATGAAATTTTAACATTTAAAACAGCATTCCGCTAGAGACAGCATCGGTTTTCATATGGTTTCATGGATTATTATGTCCACATTTAGTAGCCACTGTCCCGCTTTTTTTTGTCTCATTTACTATTTTTATGATATTCGACCTGACAACTCTAGTTGTCACATAGTTTGGCTTCATCTCACTCTATTCATCATGTTGAAATTTGGCTACATACCTTCCTAAAGTTTTTCGATCAATGCTATGTCCTTTTGCAGCCGCATGAGTATTTAATTTATCATTAACATCTTTTAACCGTTTAAGGGGCAAAGTACTTTCAGTACTAAAATGTTGAAATAAGTGACTGGCACCGGAATATAAGAAAATATTTATTTGAAAATGGGGAAAAGGCTATGTTTCGCATGCATATTAAATAGTAAAGCCTTTAGCAAAATTCTGGTGCTATTGTGTCGTTTGCGAATTAAAATTAAAGTGGTTTCATAAACTTACCATTGTCCTGAAACTGTTAAGACGGCTACTTTCATGCTTTCTAGTCCTTTCTAGTCTTAACAGTGGTGGTAGCAAATATGTTACCATGGGCAGTAGAGGGTTAAGTTCAGACTGAGTAACACCGAGTAAATACGATTCCTCCAGACTTCCACACTATTTACGCATATCCAAACATTTAATACACTAAGCTATTTTCAAAATGTTCAATTATAACCGGAAATAATGCACGAACATTTAATTATATAACAATATGTTTTTATTAAATTGTGAAGTATTAACAGAATCTAGAAAAGTTCAAGCAAACGAGCTCGGAGATATTTCATGTGTTTGCGACAAAGAAGAAGTAAAGTTAAGAATTGGCCAGAGGAGAGACGTATCTGATACTCTTCGCAAGAATTTTTACTAGAGGAACGTTTAATGTGTGTGTTGTATAGCCCTCATCGTCCCGTATCGTCCCTCTTGTACCTTTAAGGAATTGAACTATTCAGTAGTTGAAATATCGAATAACAACGGAATTTACGAAAACACTAATTTGAAACTAAATAAACGTACGTATAAATACAACATGTTAATATATATATTTTTTAATAATAGATAGCAGTTCTGTACAGACACTCTACGTAGGGTTAATTTTGTTCAATATGTGATTATTAAACTTATAGTTTTGACACTAGCGCGGTAAATTTAACACAAGCGATATACACATTAAAATATGTTTATTACGCCCGGTCAAATTGATCGCTTTGATGAAAGTAACGTAACTGTGGGAATTTTTGCATACGGTTTATTTTAATACAGTAGACTCTCGTTTTTACGAACCTCTTTTTCACGAACACTTGCGATTTTACGAACTATAGAGTGGTCCCGAATACGCTCCCATAGAAGCAATGTAATGTTTCGCTCCCATTTACGAACTACAGATTATGAAAATCTCTTTTTTGCGAACTCAGTTTTCGTACTTCTGATTTTTTTTTTTTTTTTTTTTTTTTTTTTTTTTTTTTTTTTAATATCGGGATGCAGCGCCAATGTCAGTTAAACTCTATACAGATACAATGAGACATCAAGTGCATTCCAAGAATGTGCTGTTTTCCCCCAATCTATTTCGGAGGGAGGGGGGTATAGCAACAATTTCCAGTAGTGGTTGTCAGGACTAAGGAACTTTTTTGAAGGGAACAATAACTGTGAAAGGTAAACGTAGTAAAGGTTTCCATTGATAAATTGGAAACATATATTTTTCAAAGTGTGATTTAAAAAAAAAATACGTGATTATTTCCATTCTTAATTTTTCATCTATTTTTTCATCTATGTATTTTCATCTACTAAGTGCTAATACAGTTTGTGTTTTCATATGTAATATTTTCAGAGCATAGTAACGTATGTGTACTAAAATTATTTTTAGTGCATGAATTTGCATTTATTTCTTGTATATTTAAAAATACAGGTATACATTTATTAAATAATAAATAATCTTGAAATACTGCTTCATCTATGAACAGGGGTCATTGTGATAAAAATACACAAATAATATACGTATTCATATCATTTTTGGTATTTTTCTATTTTACGAACTTTCTATTTTACGAACTATTTGGGTGTTCCGTACGAGTTCGTTAAAACGAGCGTCGACTGTACCATAAAATGGGGTTACTTTGTGACTGGGGGGTATGTTTACTTTGTGACACCTGGTCTGGTTTTCGTATTTTAAATCTCCCGCTCCGTCCTGTATGGTAGGAAAACAAAGGGCAGTGCCATCATCTAGTACGGTGTGTCACATAACCTAACGACCATTGCCCGAAGCTCTAACACCTCGCTTGTTCTCTCTGGCCGATGTAAGTTTGTAACCTGCTCTTGTGCTGTTGTCTCGAAAGCCGGAAACTTTGTGGGCTGAGGCGTAAAGCATATGAGATCGCGTAACACATGTAGTAAAATATTCTCTGTTGTCATTGTGTCAGTTAGAATGGGGAGTAATATAACCTTTGTAAAGTGATATTCCTGTGAGATATAGCAGCATAATCAAAATATAGACACTTGTTGAGGCTACTTTGTGACACATCGAACCTCTCGTAAATTAGCCCCACAAGGTTACAGTTTAAAAAATAAAGATATATTTTTTATTTTTAGTGTCATGAAAGACGTGAAACATTATGAGAACGCAAGATAGTCCAAATACAAGCATTAGTGACAAGTTAACCCCTTCGTGACGGGAGCCTTTTGCGAAATATTTAATCTTTTGTCACCGCTTTTTAACCACTTCACCGGCGACAGGTATGGGAAACAGTGCTTTTACCCCCGAGTTATCTCGGGGCAAACGGTGAAGTGGTTAAAAACAGAAATTTGTGTCATCTTCAATCGAGAAAATGCGCTGATTAAATAAGGCAAATTTTACAATAAAATTTTTCTGGTGAGGAAAAACAGCGCTTTCTGAGCGCTTCATGCGGCACGTATACGTGCCGCTCGTCCCCAAGGGGTTAAGCTCTCATATAAGGTGTTGAAGTGCTACGTCTTTGTGAGATATATAACATTAAGTGCGTCTCTCATTTATTTCAAATTCGACTCATCTCTTACAACCGCTTGATGTGGCCTTTTTCCGTTTTTTAAAATGCCCTGAAGAAGAGTGATGTCAAGTTGGATAAAAGTACCTCTGGTAGTAGATGTATAAACGTACCAAAGATCGAATTTCCGCGTCTTCTAAAAGAGCACATATCAAGAACAATCTGAAGTCCGGTTTTCGGTTGATCGGAATCTATCCTCTAAATAGAAACAAAGTTTTGAAACGACCTCCAAAAACAGCCCTCGAAGAAAGCTCGGAATCGTTGGCGGAAAGGTTGGGAAATATGTTCTTGGAAGAGTTGAAGAAGAAAAGGGGAGATATAACAAAAAGTCGGGTCACTAAGACGCAAAAAGTTGAATGTGCTGCCTAACTGAAGGTTCAGTGCTACTACTGTCCAAAAAGCCAGTGGAAGCGATGTGGTTACGACGTGTTATGGAAGCGATGTGGTTAAGATGTGTTATGGAAATGAGGTGACTACTGCGTACATAGATAGCAAAGAGGAGAAATGTGTCGCCGGAAGGAAAAGAACAAAGAGAGATTCGTAACCTTCCTGAAATGTTTCAAAGTCTTTCCTTAATTTTTTGCATTAGGCCAAGTTATAAATACGTTTCATGCGGGATAAGGCAATTCTACAAAATTCTCCAAATCGACTGAAGAAAAAGATTTTATTCCGGAACCATTCATTCCTCTTCAAAGACGCGGGTGTTACAAAAGAAAACAGTGTGTGGTAGTTAAATTACGGGTTTTAGTAAAACCAATTTTGTCTTGATTGGAAAAAAAAAACAATTTTTTTGTCGTATATTTTGTAGAAAGTTACTTCCTGAAACTTAAAACAAAATTGTATTTCTTGTTCAACGCTAAAACACCCCAGAATTTTACTCAAGTTTTACAAAAATATTTCACACCAGAATTTTTATTTAAAACTATTTAACCCTTTATTTTCACCTATTCCTTCGTGGTACATATTTAACTTATTTTTTTAAAAAAAATCTGCTTCGAATGGAAATATTTTCATTTTTAAGCGGTCAAAATGATCGCTATGGCGGTTCTAGTGTTAACACTAAACAAAACCAGGAATTTTACTCAAGTTTTATAAAAATATTTATCACCAGAATTTTTTAACTTATTTATCTAACACTTTGCTTCTTCAGAAATTTTTGGTTTGAACCGAAATGTATCCATCTGGTAGGGGTCAAATGACCCCTCTTCGTTTCTTTTATTGTTAATGTTTCCTCATCTTATGTAATTTCATCGTTTACCTTGAAACTTTTTCTTCCAATTAGTTAATAGTCATTACATTGTGCAGCTCTATTGTTTTGTATGATTTCCCAGAAATTCCAACATGCTATTTTTTAATTGGAAAATTCGAAATATCAAGTTAAAGAGGATCTGCTATATTTTAAGAGATAATATGCGTGTGAATTATTATGAAAGCGTCATTGTTATTTAAGAAGTGATGCATTTAAGGAAACTTCAAAACGGTATTAAATTCTTTTGCAGCTAAGCTGGAGTAAATTAATGGGACAAATCAGTGACATTTAATTGGGCTGTGCATCTACAATGTTATCACTTTAGAGGGAGGGGGAGTCTCGCACATGATATCGTAAGATATCCCTGGGGGGAGGGGGGTTTGCTTTTTGATACAGCCAAACATTTCTCTTTTTAGTAACTTTTTCTTTACATCCAAATAGTGTGTTACCTTTATTATTATTATTATTATTGTATGTTTTAGGGAAATATAAAGCTGTTATTAAAGCCATTAAATGTTTATAAAATCATTTCATTCCGAAATTTGAAATAACCCAACGTTTGGCATTCCTGTTCTCCTGCCACATGCGCATATAATTCGCTGTTAGACAAATCAGGAGCATAATATGTAAAAAATGACACTTATACGTTTACCTGTAAAGAAAGATAAAGAATGTTTCCCACTGTTTTGTTGATAAGTTCAGCTTTTAACATCTTCGAGCAAGTGCAAGAAGGAAATATTTCTATTGAATGCATTATGTAACAATAAGATATTATTACCTACTTTTAAACAGTAACTAATTCTTTTGGATTTTGTTTGATGTAAATTTATTTCAAGGTATTTTATTGACTTCTTGAATCCGTAAAGAATGCGTCTAATAAATGCATGATCATATGTGTATATCACTGTAAGCGTATAAAAAGAAATGAAAAGAATGTAAAACTAAAATAATTTTTAGGCATTGCTAACGATATCATCAGGTGCAGGGGGGGAGAGGGGTTCGACGAATGATAACGTATGATATCGTAAAAGGGGAGGTGGTTTGAAATTGGCAAAATGTGTATAACGTGATATACGTAAGGTTAGTTGGGGCAACTGGGCCATGATTTTACAATGTGACTCTGGAGCTTCTGACAATTCAGCTTCAAAAAGCTAATGTTCATTTGAGATAAAGTCTGAACTTCTGTAAATGTGTTCAATTAGGTTCCCTCTATCAGACAGAAATGCTCAAAATTACATTTTTATATTTAAAAATGTAAAAATATGCACATTTTGTCTTTTTTTTCCTCATGGGTCCAGTTTCCCTATAAAAATGGGATAAGTGGACCAGGAGGGTCTATGTTCCAGACGCATTTTTTTTTTCATGTGGGATATCAGGCCCTGTTTGAAAAAGTGTGAACAACTTAAATAAATTAAACCAGGCAGATCATTTACATTATATATCAAGTAAAGATCGTTGTAAGGGAAGCCTTTGCTGTCAATGTGTCTAAAAAAACACTAAAAGTTAAAATATTAGATTTATTTATACCAAAAACATAAAAATTAAGTAAGTACTTATGTACATTAGTATAGGTAATAAATATAAAAGCCACATGGGTATTTTAAGGAAAAAATAGCAAGGTAAATCTATGAACAAACGGCTACGTGATTTCTTTGCGTCATAATATCCATTTGCATATATTTCGCTTAGTTTGGATGCAATGACGCAAAGAAATCACTTACATAAACTTCACTTTTGATTTTGGATAGCGTGGCACAAAAGATAAATCAATTTATTCATATAAATACATTACAGTTCATTGTATAGGTTCAGTGAAAGTGGTATTTTTAACAGTGTATTGGAAAATTAAAAGTTTTGGTTAGATGTGTAAATATATTTAAGCAAATCGAAAACAATTAAAATTAAATTTCAAAACAAATTGTTTAAGGCTATATCAAGGCGTCACTTAAATTTTGATCTCATATCTTTTAAAACTCATAGTTAGAATTTATGAAAAATGGGAATGATAACGCATCAATGAATAATTTTTTATACATCCTTTTAAATTTAACATAATTCTTACACATGCAATTGTAAATAAAACAAAAATAAAATGATGAAATAAATAATATAGCGTCACTTAAAATTTGATATCATCATTTTTAAGTTCCATATTTAAAATTCTTATAGCAATAAGATAAAGTGCTGCGTCACAAACTTTTAACCCGTTAATCGGTTTTTAATTGATATTAATATTACAAACAAATGAATGCCTATGAATCATTAGATAGCCTTTTTTTGTCCAGTTTGTTTAATGACAGCATCTTTTTGCTGCATTTGTGTATTAATTTGAGATAATGACATCCTATGCATGCTTTACTGTAGACGTATAACAGTGGATCACAAATGTGGAATTCTTAAACGGATGCGAATGACGTCATTTTACATAAAATAAAAGTTTGTGCTTTAAGTCTTAGAACTGAAATATGTTTTGTACTATTTATGTATACATATACTTTTTTTTTTCATCGCAGGCGACACTAAATTGTGAAAAAGCAGAATTCGTGTTTTCAAGTTATCATTATTTTTTTTGTCCCGAATCTGTTTAGAGAGTGACTGTGAAAGGTTTTTTGTGTTTCATTTTACGAGAAGTATACTTTAGACTCCTATCCAATAATTGCCATTAATGACATAATTCCTATTATTGCAATATAACCAAAAGTTACCAATGCTATAGAAAAATGTCTTCTTTGAATCTGTTAGTTATTCTTTTTGCTTAGATTATAATTTTTAATGGAACTAGGAGTCTCTTTTCTGCACCCTTTATACCCCAATCGCTGAATCTGTAATAGATTTGAGCTTAGCGTATCTGCCTCTAGTTTAACAAAAAACTGTAATGTCATGCCGTAGAATTCACATACAAGTGCGAGCTACATTGTCATACTGATTTAGTGGCCTTTTCGTAAATTGATGTATGATAAATTTTCCAATCGTGAAGTAGCATAGGGGCCGACTTAATACACAAAAATCAGGCAAAGAGGCAAGCTTCCACCTCTAGTCTTAAAATGTAATTCTTGTGTTAATTAAGTTAGTAAAAAAATAAAGTTAGTAAAAACCATGTTACGTTGCTTAACTGTGTGAACTCTACGGGAAGCCATAAGATATCCTTTCTGTTGATAGGGAAGTCAAAAAACCTAAGAGCATTTAAAAATGTGAAAAAGCTTCTCCTCTTTTATAAAAACAACCCAAGGCTTGGATGGCTGCAGAATTGTTTGCCGAGTGCTACAATTAAATTTTCATCCTGAAGTTAAAAAGCACTTAAAATGGCTTGTAAAAGAAGGCATTAAAGTGCTTTTGATTGTTGATAATGACCAATTCATCCCATCGAAGAATTGTTCGAAAGAGGAAATGTCCACTTTAAAACAATCTTTTTACCGCCAAACGTCACAAGCTTATTGCAACCAATGGAACAGTCTGTTATCGAAACCATGAAACGCCATTACAGTAGGCAACTTTTAAAGAAACTTTTGATTGAGGACGAAGACGAAGAAGATGTGTTGGCTAACCAAAAAAAAAAAAAATAATAATAATAAATTTGAAAGATTGCGCTTACATGGTGGCAGAAGCTTGGATCTTGGTTAAGGCAGTCACATTAAGACGTACGTGGGACAAGTTGAAAGGCATATCAAGTGAAGAATAGAAAGAAAAAGAAAAAAAATAGAATAAGTAAAGGAAAGGAAAGAGACAGGAGAAGATTAGGATGACGTCCCACTTAAGGAATTCAGAAACATTCTTTTGAAAATTCTTGGATGTTCAGATGTTAGTGCTGAAGATATAGGAGAGTGGACGGTGTGTGATTCATCAGACACCGAATTTCAAATTCTAAATTATGATGAATTTATTGAAAGTGTCAGAGAAGAAATTGTCGAGGAAGAAAATGACTTTAATGTCGAAGTTGAAGTAGACACGGGACCATCAGCTATTGAAGCATTTGTAGGAATTGAAACCGCGTTGAAGTGGATGGAGTTTCAGCCCGAGTGTGACCACATGCAATTTCTCACTGTCAAGCAGATGCGCTACTTGGCTGCCCGAAAACGGATGAAGACTGTCAAATAGCTTACTTTGACCGAGATGTTCAGCAAGCAATAACTTTTCTTCACAGTACGAAACATACATTAAGGTGGTTCACAAACCTATGAAAAAAATAAACTTTCTCGTACAGGCCAGGACACCCCATCATTTTTTTACATCAGCCCATACTATTATTCTGGCAAAGTTTCAATGTCCTACTCCAAGTAAAAGACTAGGCTCAATGACTGTCTACTTTTGACTTTTGGACATATTTAGCAATTGTAATTGAATTTTCTAAAATTTCAGGTAAAAACTAAATCATTTAAATATATTTTTTGTTTATATATTTATAATATTATTAAAGACTAGCAAACTAGTTAACATTAACAGATTTTTATATTTACTTTTTTGAAACAATATTAAAAACTGATATTTTTGTTGTCCTTGATAGGGAAGATCCTATTTGCTTCAACGTCTTGCAAAAGAAACTGCTTATCATCCTCATTATTTGTTAAAAGTTTTTTGAATTCTTGAATCATCTGAACACCTCTCTCAGCAGTATCATTGGCCACTCTTAGTCATTTTACATAGTTTCACCCATTTTAATAATTGATATTATTCTTCCATTCTTCAGGCGAAAGTTGTAGAAAAGTCATCAATATTCAAACGAGAAAAGAGTTCAACAGTTCTTTTTGTTGCAAAATCTCCAAGGAAATAATTTGCATAATCTTTCAATAAATTTGATTGCCCTCTTACATTTTGGATTATTCATGCCTGCAATAATTTTTGCTTTCTCTTTTGTTGGTACTGTGTCTGAAAATAGGGCAAGACCAACCAATTCATCTGAAAAGTACCACATGTGATTTTCTAGGACTTTCCTTGCTCCTAGTCCAATGTCAATAGTCTCATATTTTCTCAGGTCTTTCCATAATTGCATGTCAACTACAGGAGCTTCAGCTGCAAATAGATATTCTATCCATGCTTTGCTGTAGAAAAGAGCACTGAGCTGCACAAAATATTGGGGCTGCATTTCTTCCCTCTTAGTTAGATGTAAAACTTCTGGATGATCTCGAAAGAGAAAGATTTTGAAAAGGTACAGGAGTTTAGCCATCCACCGAGCGTGATTGATAGCACCTGGTGCTCTCTTCAATGGATTTTATATGGTGGATTTCCCAAAATAGCAAGTGTCAACTCAATCACCTCTAATGACCACGGATTTATCTACAGATAAAAGACAGGCAATGCTTGAAACTTTAAAATCTTTAGTACATTTTTTTTTCAATACTGTACCCGGAAATTATTTTGGTCAATTCCTTGCCAAACATTTTTCTAGGAAACTGTATGGTCCAAGGCACAAGCTAAAAGCCTTTACCAAGATTAATTCCATGACATGGTGTCGACAGGCTAACCACAATAGTTCAAGGCAATTTTTTTTCAAACAAATTCATACTCCTTTTACGTAACTGGTGTTTACACTCGTAGTGTCAAAACATAAACCTTGAATGCTTTCCTCTATACGCAACTCATGTAATAGTTTAAGAATTAGAATTCACTATATTTTCTGCTATTTCACTGCCACTCGATTACCAAGGAGCTTTTCTGTACCAGTTCCCGAAACAAGCACTGGCAGCTAACCAACCTTTCCTAATACAAAACATTCAGGTAAAATTTTGCAGTACTAATGGAAGACTGGAGGCCAATCTGGTTTGAAATCACGAATTGATGGCTCAAT
This sequence comes from Maratus speciosus, assembly GCA_963932465.1. Classification (NCBI taxonomy): domain Eukaryota; kingdom Metazoa; phylum Arthropoda; class Arachnida; order Araneae; family Salticidae; genus Maratus; species Maratus speciosus. Next base: position 131,075,277 of record OZ010794.1, read on the forward strand.
ATGTTATTTTCTAACTTTTTTGTTAATCGTTGTACAGTGCTTCTTGAAAGAGGAATGCCACAGAGCTGATGCAATTGGAATGATCAAATGCAGATCAGATGTCTTGTTACGATCTAAAGCACCAGTAACATGAGATGTGAACAGATCTTGTTTCTTTTCATGATTTTAAATAAATTTTTTCTTTATATTCGGAAAAAATCATCATCAACATGGGAAGTGGAATCTTAGTTTTCTGAATCAGCCATTGAACAAACACAAACAGCTGTTGATGAAGTGTCCACATCTATGACTTTTTCTTTTCGTCGTTATTCCTGTTTTTTCTTTTTAAGAATTCTCTCTTGCTTTTTTTAATAAATTCGTTATCTTCATCACCCAAATATATTTTGAGTCTATTTCGTTTATCTATAAGAAAATCACAATTGTCTATTATTTTTATTAGAATCAAAGCATCAGCACAGCATGGCCAATATCAAAAAAGGGCCCTTGCTTACAAAATGGCGGCTTCTTGTGTCAGATGTATGTGTCCGATGCATTATATCGAAAAACTGTTGCCAAATACTTCAACTAAACTTTATATTATGTACTAGGAATTATGAAAGGTTAAAAAATATGAGCTTTTGTTTAAAAATTATGTATTTTAAACACACAATATCATCAGTCTAAAACTATAAAATTATGCAAAACTACTAAAAAGTGTCAAAATGAAGTTTCATTGAGCACCACCTTCTTGTAGATGTAAACAACTGCAATTTTAGGAGAGTGATAATATGGATAAATGTAAAAAAAAGTAGGGGATGTCTTGGTCTTTACATCGAAAAAAAATTTTTTGAACCAACCTAACGTACATGTGATACTAATATAGTAATATACAGTACTTGTAAGTACGCTTAACGTGTAAATTTGTCGTCTTTTCATTTAATTAATTAAAAGCTCTTTTTCTTTAAAAATAGTTTTTTCTCCCATTTTCAACATACATACAGTAATTAATCAAAATAGGCCCTTTTTTCGTAAAAAAATCCAATTATCCGAATTTTTGATTATCCGAATGGGGTCTGGTCCCAATTGATTCGGATAGTTGGAGTTCTACTGTATATCTGAAGTCGACGTCTTCACGAGAGCTTTTTTTTTTATTTTTGTTGCAGATACTTTTATCCGAAGATACTTTCTCTTTCAGAGCCTATTTTGAAACTGAAAGTATGATGAGAAAATAATATGTAGCCAAGCGGGAAAAGTAACAAAATACCCGGCAAGAAATTGTTCTTATAGATTGATTGTTCAATGCAGAAAAATTATTTAAAAATATTGAAATGAGCAGGAGAAATTTGAAAGAAAGATCCTATTGATTTAACTTTAGCTTGAAAGTGATTTCACGTTATATATATGCTCTTAATATGAATGAAAACAATTAGTCATTAGTTATCGCACTGCGATAATATGAGATACTTAGTAATGTTTGAAACTACCGAACGGATTTCATAAGTAAGCTATACTAATATTATACAAAAGAGATTTTTGTTTGTGATTATTAGTTTGTAGGGGAAAACTGTGGAAATATCATCAAATAAATCAATAGTATGCTAAATTCATCTTTAAAAAGTTAAAATTACACTATGTGCGTATTACTTAAAAGATGAAAAATATATAAAAAGGTGTTAAATTACTTTAATATCCTTAGTACTTTCAACTATCCACGTAGTCTTCGTCAGATAATACAAAAATACAAGCGTCTTATCATGGAAGACGGCAGTATTCCAGAGTGACGCAGCCTTAAGCCTAAATTCGTAAGAATGGCGGAACTCATATATACACCTAACTCGAGATCAAAGGAAACGCGAAAACCCGCCACTTCATAACTCAGGAAATTTAGTGCATATTGTTCTATTTTTTTAAAGACAGTCTTTTATCTGCAGTCTAAACCTATTCTGAAATTTATACATTTCTATGTGCAGTATAGTTCGAGATCTCGAAACCCATTTTTAAACTAAATACGATCGATCAGATTCCTAATTTGTATTTCTGGAAAATGGTCCGGGCAATTTTCTTTAAATTGATATATAATATGAATTTATTTTACGTGAAGGGAATAACATATTGGTTGTCTTTTCGAAAACTCTCGTTCGTTAAATAATTCGATTTTTTTTCTCGAAAATGACGCGGGCGATTTTTTAAAAATCAAATAAATATGTTTGAGATGAAGCAAATAACAATTTACTTTTTTCCAGCAAGACTCTAGTTCGTTTTATAATGCGCATGAAAAATCAGACTATATTTCTTCGCCATTCTATGGAAATTTCTCCGACACTGTATTCATACACATGATTTCTTTTTAAGAGCCATTCCATATAAGAATCACCCAGGCTGTGATTAAATGGTAAACCGATTCATGTGATTTTTTTTCTCAGTGAGATGACCCTTAGAAAGAAAGAAATCCAGAATATTAATGAAGTGGGACCATTAGTTTTCATTTGGTGGGGGGTCAAATGTCAGAGCGCCGCTTGAAAAATTCAAATTTTATGTTTCGCATAGTATTTTTCATGGTATGTATTGAAGTTATCCCACAAAACAAATTACATGGCTGTATTATGTAAGGTTGGCCCTTTGCTATTCAAGAATAAAAATTATGGGATATGTGTAATGCAGTAAGCTAGATGGCTGCAAAAATTAATTTTTTTTCCGAAATTTCACTATAGTTTTGACACATATAGCTCTTTGCATTGAAATCAACCCATCATTTTTAACTGCTGTATGCTTCCCTATGGTGAAATGAAGCACAGAAAAGTAGGCCCCACCATCGGCAGACTTTAATGCATTCCTAAATTTTATGCCAAATTAAAAAAAAAAAAACATACTTTTGCCTATTTTAAGTGAGGTATGCTAGACATGCGTTAAAGTCAGAAGCCTCTACAATAATAATAGAAATGTAGAATAACTATTCACCTTCCAAAATCACCAAAAAGAATCATGGGCACTAAAGCAGTTTTCATGGGTTAATGGAAATCGTACTGTAATATAATTGGAAATTCCACGATCATAGCCTTCAATCATTGCGAAGAATAAAAATACTTACAATTATTTCTGAAATGCATATATTTTTCGTTCTAGCATGAATTTCCACATGTATAACAATAAATATTTTTAATATGTTTTTGTTACAGGCAGTGAAGATGTTTTAATGAAGTGAAAAGAAGCATGTAAACCAGATGATTATAAGCTACTTCAGTCTTGCTGCATACTGTCTGTTTGAAAGTAAGACTGTTTTTAAAAGTTATTTTAAACATGGATGAATAGTCCTTATGCAAGTTATCAAGCAAATGTGCTTGTGGGCCATATGCTGCTACAAAATCAAGTAGTTTATTTCCAGTTTCTGAACTCACCAGGCTTAACGATTTGACATGGTAATGAAAAAAAAAAGTACCAACAGAAAATATTTCTGAAAAATATCTCATAGAAAATCGAAGTAGAACTACCCTAGAGCTGGAGGATATGATTTGTGCAAATCACAGATACAAATTTGGAACATTTTGGACACCAACTCTCTATTGCGAACATCCTAATCATAAAATCAAGACAAAGAAAGGGCATGGATAGACCTTATACATTTTTGAAATATGAAGCACTGTGCTCAGAATTTGGTTCGTTCGCAATTGAAGGAGTATTATGCAGGATATTGGCAATAGCGAGGTGGTGCCGAATACAGGGTTGGAAAAAAACCGGGTTTTTTTGTAAAAAACCAAAAAAACCGGTTTATTTGGTTTAAACCAGGTTTTTTTGGTTTAAACCGGGTTTTTTAAAAATATAATTTCCTATTGCATACAGATGCATATCTGTTGCTAAAATGAACATTTTTGGATATTATATAAGTAATATAACTTTTGTAAATATTTAAATTAAATAATTACAGTCAATTATATAGAAATTTGAAATCATTTCTAATTTAAACATAATTAGTAACAGCTATGTCTTATGTTCAAAGTAAACTGCTCCACACAGTGAAACATTGATATCTTGAAAATCATATGAAGAATCTTTTGATTAATAATATAATAATCAGCCAATAAACATTTGATGCAGTTTCATGAATATAATATATTATTCTGTGCTTGTTATTATTATTTTTTTAATATCCAAATACTTCTGGTTATTTTGTTTTCTGAGTGATAACTCCAAGTGTCCAAGTCAACATTTTTGGCCATTAGATTCAGCAACTAACAGAAAAGATTGATTGGTATTATTGAAATGCTATAACTAGCATTCAATTTTTGCAAGCTGCGTTATTCAATTTGATATCTTAAGTTACTCTTTTAAATTCTTTAAGGATAATCTTCCCCAATCCAGAAAATTTTCTTTTACAACTTAACCAAAATCTTAAAGATTATTGTATTTTGTTATTAACTGCTGTAAATAATCTGCATTTTTTAAATGAAAATACTTTATGCTAAATATTGAATATTATTTATCTATTTTATCTTTTCTAATTTCACATGTTTTAAGAAAATTCTTTAGGGTACCAGATATGTTCATCAGCACATGCTAATTTTCATTCTACATGCATAGAAACATGACCTAGGCTCATTATGTCTCATGTTGACTGCTGAGATGAAGTGTTAAAAGTAGAAATTACTTCTATCTATAATTTAAAACAATTAAATTACAAAAAAGAGAAAATATTATATTAGATTTTTTCTAAAAAAAACCAATTGGTTTTTTTGACAAAAAAACCAGTTGGTTTAAACCGTGGTTTAAACCATGGTTAAAACCACTTGGTTTAAACCGTGCCAACCCTGGCCGAATATGTTCCAAATTCGTATCTGTGCTTTGCACAAATCATATCCTCAAGTTCTAGGGTAGTTCCACTTCGATTTTCTATGAGATCTTTTTCAGAAATATTTTCTGGAGGTACATTTGTTTTTATTTTTTTCCAGTACCATGCCAAATTATTTGTTATCGTGTTTCCAATGATGTGCTTCGCACAAATCATATCCTCAAGTTCTAGGCTGCACATCGATTTTCTATGAGATCTTTTTTAGAAATATTTTCTAGAGGTACATTTGTTTTTATTTTTTTCCAGTACCATGCCAAATCGTTTGGTCTAATAAGTTCAGAAACTGGAAATAATCCACTTGATCTTGTAGCAGCGCACAAATACGTGCAAACAGGACACAAAAAATCCCATATGATCATTTCGAGGATTCCGGGATTCCCAGTGAGGGGGGGGGGGAAACGAGAATTAAAATGGGTTCGAAGAACACCTCGTTTATAGCCCCGGTACTGGCTTATGGAATGATTGAAAAGGTGAAAGAAAGAGTTTATATGTCCAAAAGAAATGATGTAATGAACCAGAACTAACTGAAAAAAATGAGTCACTGCGCAGGATAACTCCATACGGGGGATCCAGGAATCCTCGAAACGATGTTATGGGATTTTATGTGCCGTACGTATGTGTGTTTGTACGTATTTGTGGGTTAAATCGTTGTTAAACATTTTCATTTTTGTATTATAATTCGCACAAAGTGTTTGATTTATGCTTATACCATCATCAAACATATTAAAAATATTTATTGTTATACATGTGGAAATTCATGTTAGAATAAAAAATATATGCATTTCAGAAATAATTGTAAGCGTTTTTATTCTTGGCAATGATTGAAGGCTATTGTCGTTGTAACGTATTTCCTAATTATATTGCAATGCAATTTCCATTACCCAATGAAAACTGCTTTAGTGCCCATGATTCTGTTTGGTGATTTTAAAAGGTGAATAGTTATTCTACATTTCTATTATAATTGTAGAAGCTTCTGACTTTAATGCATGTCTAATGTACCTCACTTAAAATAGGCAAAAATATGTTTTTTTGGAAATTTGGCATAAAATTTGGGAATGCATTAAAGTCTGCCCGTGGTGGGGCCTGCTTTTCTGTGTTTCATTTCATCATAGGGACGCATTCAGCAGTTAAAAATGATAAGATGATTTTAATGCAAAGAGCTACATGTGTCAAAAGTACAGTGAAATTTCGAAACAAATTCAATTTTTGAAGCCTCCTAGCTCACCACATTACACATATCCCATAATTTTTATTCTTGAATAGCAAAGGGCCAATCTTACATAATACAACCATGCAATTTGTTTTGTGGGATAACTTCAATGCATATTATGAGAAGTACTATGCAAAACATAAAAATTAAATTTTACAAGGGACGCTCTGACTTTTGAGCCCCCCACCAAATGAGAACCAATGGTCCCACGGCATTAACCCCTTCGGGACGAGAGCCTTTTACGAAATTTTTAATATTTTGTCACCGTTTTTTAAAGACAGAAATTTGTGTCTTCTTGAATCGATGAAATGCGTTGATTAAATAAGGCAAATTTTACAGTAAAATTTTACTGGTGAGAAAAAACAAGGATTCTGAGCGCTTCATGCGGCACGTATACGTGTCGCTCGTCCCCAAGGGGTTAATATTCTGGATTTATTTCTTTCTAATTGCCATCTCTCTGAGAAAAAAAATCACATGAATCGGTTTACCATTTAATGACAGACCCCCGATTCTGGGTGATTCTTATATGGAATGACTCTTAAGCACTTTTGGGGAGAAAAAATGTGTCCTTGCACTAGATGAGTGACTAAGGGCAATCGTCTACTAATCTCATGATCGGCAGTTCGATACTCGTTGGTTCACGCTTTTTTTTTAAGTCTGTTAGTTGACCATTATTCTTAGCTCCTTTGTAATTTTTTAATTGCTATTAAGTTAAATAAAATTACAATTATAATGATGATAATTTTATGATGATTAATTATTTCTTGGCAATTTTCCAATAATGAAAATATTACCATAAACTTTATAAATATATTTAATTTCAATCACTTTACAAAAAATATACATTAATAATTATTATTGGAATATAAATTACACGATCAGAAACGTAAAAAAAATAATTCATTTCAGGTATCCTTTTTATAAAATCATTTATTATTATTATTATGACGCTCAATCAATATATAATCACTGACATCCAAAATATTTTTTTTTATTATTATTTTCCTAGCATAAAAACTATTGTGATTTAATAGTTCTTTTATGATAAATAATTTAGTTCTAATGTTTTAATTATAAAAATAATGAAGTTTGATAACTCCAAGGCAATTGTTTTTATTTAGCCTTGCAATAACTTACTGCTTATATAGTTTGCATAACGACCATATCAGAATTGTGGTTTCGCCATCTTTCGACGTAATCGCATACTACATTTTGTCTCTATTCGAAAAAAAAAAAAAAAAAAAAACTAACGCAGCTTTCAAAGAATCTTTTGTGACGGGAGGCCTATCTCGCAAATATTAAGAAAATTACTGCATACAAAAATATTAAAATGGGTAGTATTATAAAGAAATGTTTGATAAACACGTTGAAGTAGACAGTTTTTAAATCGAAGAATTATTTTAAAAGATATTTAACATTAAAGATGGTTAAGATTGTTCCATTAAAAAAGTTTTATAGGAGTAAAAACTATACATGGGAATTTAATCATTTTCATTCACGTTAGTCATTCAATAGAAACTCGAGGTTTGCAGAGTGCATTTATTTTTTTTAACTTGCCTAATTTTTTGAGGGTTTATCTCAATTTTAAATTAAAATTTTCAGAATTTCCAGAGATATTTTTTACATATTTTAGAAAAGGTTATTATTTTAAATTGTTGCCAATTGTTAAAACAGCACAAAGAATAATGTATCGTTTAAATTAAAAAATTATTCACACGTGACTATTATAAACAGAAAAAAATCCTTTTAAATTAGAATTAAATGATAAAGTGTTAAAAGCAGGAAAATATTGAACATTACGTCATAAAAATTGTTTTTACACATGCATATTTAAAATGAAAGAAAATTATGAAATGATCAATTATTTTCCAATTAGAATTAAATGATTACGTATTAAAAATAGGAAAACATTGAAAATTACGTCATAAAAATTACATTTACACGTGAATATTAAAAGAGAAAGAAAATTTTTAAATAATAAATTCATTGATATCTATTAACAGTCGTAAATGGAGGAAATTACGTCATATTGGCCAAAGTGAACAAATAATAATATTGCAAAACAGTTTAAATTAAAAAAAATATAATTTACATGAGAGATTTATTTCAAATTTCGAGATCATATTTTTAACTATAGCTGCCAATTTTAAGGTAGCGCAAATGATAATATTATATTTCTAACAACAAATATATTTTCAGTTGAATGTTACAAACAGAAAGGAAAGTTTGGTGAAAACTATGTCAGATTTAAAAAGTTACATTTAAATTCTCTTCTACAAAATCATTTTCTTATAGCATTGTTAAAAAATACCATAAAGCAAACACTCTGTTGGCTTAGTTCCTTTTATATTTGCTAATTTTCAAATGTTTAACTAATCTTATTTAATCAAGCACGAAAACAGCAACTAACAGCAGAGGATTCGGCCTTCAAATCCCTCAGTAAGAGGGAAACCCGTTTACAGTAAGATCGCCATTGATTTTTCAATTATACAGTGCAACCTCGTTTATCCGAGCTAATTGGGACTGTTAATACCTCGGATATCGGAAATCTCAGTTAATAGAAACTGTGTGTGAAAACTTGCCGTGCTTACGAATTTAACATCTCTTTAAAAAAATATAGAACGTTTTTTAAATAATAAAAATAAATATATGTAAAGTGATAATGTAAAGGTATGCAATGTAAATTAATGTAGTGGTTATGTAAATGGTTTCTTTGCGTCATTGTATCCAAACTACGTGAAATGTATGAAAATGATAGTTTGACGCAAATAAACTTTTTAGATCAATCTTACTCACAATTTTGAATAGACTGATGCAAAAGATAAATCAATGTATTGAAATAAATACATTTTAATGCATAGCATAGATTCAATGAAAATGATATATTTAACAGTGAATTGGAAAATTAAAAGTATTGTGTAGATGTAAAAATATATTTTAACCAAGTCAAAAATAATTTAAATTGAATTTTAAAACAAACCTTTTAAAGCCACACCAAGGCGTCACATAAATTTTATATCATATCTTTTAAAACTCAAATTTTGAATTTATGAGAGATGTAAATGATAAAGCAACAGCGAATAAAATTGTATGCAGCTATTCACGTTGAACACGACTTTCGCACATGCCATTATAAATAAAACAAAAATAAAATGATGAAATAAATACAAATATATTTTTTCAGAAATAGCATAACGTCACTCAAAATTTGATATCAGTATTTTTAAGTTCCATATTTATAAGTAATGTGTCATAAACGTTTAACCCGTTAAGGGTTTTTGTATTGATTTTCAAATTTCACGTAGTTGGTGTCGAAAGGAGTGAAAGTATAGAAAAAAGGAAATATCATTCCAATTTTAAGTTAATGGTATTAATGATTGTGACTATCTCTGTTGTAAAATAGGCTATATTTTAAGTCAGTAGGTCTATGCACAAATATGTGAAGCATCAAAGCCTTTCTAAATTTTCGATTTTTGTGATTTTTTTTCTACAAAATTCGAAATTGAATTAAGTGAAATGAGAGGAATATTCACTTAAACTGTTCTAAAATACGATTTATATGAATTAATAGAGATATAAACTTGAAATTGACATCGCTATTACTTCTATGATGTAAATGCCTTCACAGAACAATTTAAAATCTATCTATCTAATTTTATGAGATTGAAAGTGTATTATTGACTAATAAGTGTCAATGAAAAAAATAAAATCGGCATACATTTCGAATTGCAATGCACGATGTTCTTATCGCGAAAACTCCGCTGTTGTCCCTTGTGACTGGCAGACTGAACAGTCTATTCGACCCTATAAACCAAAATTATCTACGGTAAGATAAGTTATAAATTTGTCAGGCTGCTTTGCGATTATTCTATTTTACTGTTCCTGCGTGTGAACTTTATGAAAAATATTACCTATATCGACATAAGTGAGTCGCATCACATTAAGGTGAGATTCATAACATTTAATTTTCTGAACCGAAATTCTAAAGGTTAAATTCTTTGATATAGAACGAATTGTGAATGCATACATAATTTATGAAATTTTCAAACAAATTCCTTATTCATTAATTTTACTGCTTTTTATAGATTATTAAATATTTGAATGTATAAAGATGACATAAACTGTTTTATTGGAAGATTTTTTTTATCGCTCAGAAGAGTTAAAAAAATAAAAAATATATTTCCTTTAAATTTTTGATAAACTTCATCTGGAATAATTTTTACTAAATATATTTTTTTCAGAGTGTTACACTACTTGCGTATATACGTATATCCAACAGTCTACGGCATAAAATAAAGTTCGAATTATTTGCAAGGTTCGAACGCCTCCTGGAATTTTGCAGATCAGAAAATTCTTCGGCACAAGTATTTTTTTTATAGAAAATCTCTCCTTAAATCAAGGCGAAATTTCGAGCGATTAGCCTAGATTACTTTTTCTATTAAAAAAATTACTGGTAGCTCTCTTGGAAAAATCCCCTGACCCGTACGAACACTTTATTTATTCCTTAAGTGCATTAATTATTCTTTTAGAATTGTCCTTTTTATTCTTATGTTAAGGGGCGTACACCAGAAATTTTAAGATAAATTTTTAACTTTATTTAATAGCATAATATTGTAATTTTTACAGGATTAATATTTCTACATAAATATATTAGTTGCTAAGAACTTCATTCATTTATTAAATGTTAAATAAAAAGTGATGCAGGTATCAGTAACTATGCATTTAAGGTTTACGTCCCTTGTCGTGAACCTTGATTCATGACCGTGAGCCTAATTCTAGCCTTATTCAATAAGAGCAGTGTGGTAATAAATAAGGCGGAAATTTTCTATTGATAAAAGGGGTGGACGTTTCTCTGGGATTTAACGAAGCCATGCGCGAAACCATTTTATTAGAACAATTTTTAAGTATACCAAACTAATCATTATTAAATTTTTAGAGTCCTAAAAGCGTAATTAACTGTTGTATTGCAATATATGTTTCAGAATAGTTAAAATGTTTTTAAATTTTAATTAATTTCATGCTGAATAATCTCTTCTTAATTCTTTGACTACGTATAAACACATATATGAGTCCCAGAGGATTTGTTTCACCCTACTTCCATCATTTTTTAATAATGATCTCTGACATTCAAAGGTATTTTCGAGAGACATCTACCACAAAGAAACATTTTTGTAAATTGTGATATGATTGATCATAAAAATAGCCGCAATTCATGTACCATAATCAACGGATTAATCCTTTCATGGGCCGTGGGATGTATACTTTCCATTTATTATTTTTTATTTCCAATTACCAAATTTGTACCAGAAATTTACCTGTAATAGTGCTCGCGAAAAAAAGCATGTACTTATTTTGAAAGTAAATTCTTACTTAAATTCTGGTGGCAGTTAGTCACTTCAGCATTATAGAAACAGAATTTGCACATGAAAGGGTTAAAAGTTTTTCCCATATTTCATAGAAACTTTTCTTAAGATCCTACTTCAATCACGAGAACAATGGAAAGCGCTAATGTTAAGTCTTTGGGGGTGTTATTTTCAAATATTTCGCTTTCGTTTAAATATATTTTTTTTATCATTTGCACAGGATAGCTGAGGTTGATCTACACCAGACTAGTTTTTATTTTTTCGTATTTGGTTATAGTTTTTTAATATTGAGATAGTTTCAATTTCAGAACCGGTTCCAACAGGTTCCGAAGGTGAAAGTAATTTTTTAAAAAAAATCGAAACAAGTGAAGACTAGTTCGGATGTAGTTTGTCCTCTGCTATCCTATGCAAAAAAAAAATCATCTAAAAATATTCAAATTCAAGCGAGATATTTGAAAAAAACGCTTCCATAGGCTTAACATTAGCGGTTTCGTTTTATCCCGTGACTAGTGTGGTCACTTAAGCATATGAATTCATTTTGATACATAATGATATTATCCCAATATATTTAATTCAACCCAGAAATAATGCAAAGTTACTTTAGTATATAAAACTAAGATAGTTGTAAAATACAGCTCATTACTGATCCTGTGAATAGATCTAGTTAGCAAGCTCTTCGTTCTCGTTTGAGTCTGCGGGTAAAGAGTGTAAAATTTGGTCATGCATCCTAAAACAACTATTGTCAGTTTTTATTACCAAGTTCATTTTAATTACCAGTATTTTCTTAGAAAAAATTTGTCTTTATTTAAATATAGAAATCTCGTGATTAAATGAGGTGAATTAATACATTACGAAATTAGTAGTCATATGATTTTTTTTTTTTTAATCTGACGAATACTATACTTTTACTGGTTTCTCAAAACCTTTTTTTTTTTAGATATACTTATCTATGCATAGCATATATGTTATCCCGGCTTATTATTTTGGCTGTTTTGTTACATTTTATTAAATGCTTATATTTAGAAAAGTGTAAGAATCTGTTTTATTTAAAGAATTTACTTATGCTTTAGATTTGTTTAAAAAATATATATTTTTTAATTTTATCAAATTTAAGGTGACTAAACTTTCCTTAACCTTTCGAATACTGGTTGGTACACATTCATATCAGTCGACTTTTAATAAATTTTTCGTGCTACCTTTTGAAAACTAACCTCTACCATACTAGTATACTTTCACTATATCACCACGTATGATTCCAAGAAAAATTATCATAAAGGTTACTTTAAAATTGTGATATGAATAATATCAAAAATTGCTAGTCTAGTCCTTAATTAAAGGTTTACGTTATTTTTTCAGACTTTTACCAAAGTTGACTTACGCATTACAATTCATTTAATACACAATAATCTTATCCTAAATATTGAACTGGAACCAGAAAAATCACAATGATATTTTAGTATATAATATTAAGCTAAAAATAGCTAAAACCCCATAATTACAAACACCAAGTAATCAAGGAATCAAACGCGGAGTTTTCACCTAAGTCTCTAAATTCTCGCCGGAATAATTGAAAAATTTTATTTTTAAATAACGAAAAGCAATTTTTACAGACTTACCTCCAAAGTTAAAAATACAAAATTTAGCTAAAATTTTCTGGTGAGAATCTTGTTTAAATTAGGTGGGATATATTTTATCCCACCACCCCTCAAGGGGTTAAAAGTTGCATAAGCTTGCAAAAACAGTCGTTGCCAGAAAAGTTTTTTTCTCAATATTTTCTTAGAAAAATAGTCGCATAATTTAATTACAAAAATATGCGATTATATCAGGCAAATAATTTATTACTAAATTAATTTATTATTAAAGATATTCAAAATGAAATTTTAGTATTTTCCTAACGAAACTATAGTTTTACTCACATCTGAAAAATTTACGACATTACCTTTAATATGTAGAAGACGAGGTGACGTTTTATACGTACAGTATGCAGGGTGTTGCCTCTTATTGCTACAAGGGACAAATTAATTCTCTACATAACACGTTGAAACGTTAAATTTCACCAGGATTTACGAACAAATTGATCTGAGTGTGCATAAATGCTTATCTGAAACTACATTAGGAACAGTGTTGGAACACCTGTGAACGAGCGGCCGATGGACACCATTAAAATCAGTGTAATTCTTCGCTTTATTAATTCTCAGAAGTTTTGTCGTTAAAGAATAAAAATGAATACATTCAAATTTAGTGGTGATATTTGGCTTTTTAGTGCGTAGTCGTTAAGGCATCTCATGACTCTTACAGCTTTAAAATTTTCGAAATTTTAATTTTTTTGGATGTTGAACTACTATATTTTCCGAACATTTTGATGTAATTGGTTTTTCTTTTTCTTTTTCTTTTTCTTTTCTTTTCTTTTTTTTTTTTTTTTTTTTTTTTCTGAAATTCCTGATAGAATAGAACTTAAGGCTTTTAGAATTATACTCGCTAAATAGCTGAGACGGCGTTTCCGAAACTTTGAAGTCATTTTTCTCCAAATGATGTTTTCGGGCATAACGCGCGCTATATTTCAAAAACTTCTGAATATTTTGCCATGAACTTTTCAAAACATATGTTTCAGGTTAGTCTGTATAAATTGAACATAAATTTTCCCTTTTATTGCTAAAACAAAAATTTAGGTGATTGTATTGCTCGAATTTTCTAAATTTTGCATTAGCTAAATACAACATTGTATTAAAAATATATAAATGCTTTAAATACAAATGTATTTAGGTTTAGGATAATTATTATAATCTGAAGTATAATTAGGTACAAAAATTTTCATTCTAGTTGCAAAATTTATTTTGTAATCCTTCGTGTAATCTGTTACACTGATTTTCTGCTCGTCAAATATCTGACAGTTTGGAACTACTGTAAATGCTAATTCAGAATCTTGAAATTTTTTAAATATTTGAAAGGAAAGAATATACTCATGTGTTTCATAATAATTAAAACTGTATCTTAAAATCAAATACGTTTTCAGATATGAAATGTTGAATATAGTCTCTTTTTTTTCCAATTTTAAGAGTCCTGAGAACCCTTAAAGCAGTATATGAAGTAAAAAATGTTCGAACATTTTTGTACAATCAAGCATTTGTGCATAAATTTTCAGTTATATAAATAATATTACATCGCGCACACATGTACACTTTTTTTTTAAACAGAATTTTCATTAAATAATATTAACATAATTATTAAATTTATTTCTGCGCATAGCTGCCAACATCTTACGCTTTTTCAGACCACAAAAATTTTACAGTAAATTTTACCTTTTTAAATCGCCGTATTCTGCTGATTAAATAAGGCAGACATTTCTATTACATTTTTCTGGTCTAAAAAAGCGGAAGAGTTGGCAGCTATGTCTGCGTAGTACGTATATAACTTTTATTCGAGAATTTCTTCTTGGAAATTGCGTCTATTATGTCACGGTCAAAATGATGGCTATGGTCGTTCTAGTGTTAAAATTATTGTTTTAATTACAAAAAGTGATCAAAATGTTAGTCTCCATCATATTAAAAATCCTTTATGTCAAAAAGATATTTTCGTAAATGTTATGAAATAAAAAATATGAACTTTATGTTGTCCACGTGTCCTATAAGTTATAGTTGGAAAAATTTCGTATTTTTGCATCAGTACAAAAATATACCAATTTCCTAGCTGCCAACTTGTACGGATTTTTCCTACCACTAAAATTTAACAGAAATTTCTACCTTATTTTATTATCAAAATTCACTGCAATTTGGCGATTGAATTAGGAAAAATTTTCTATTAAATTTTAGTGGCAGCAAAAATCCGTACAAGTTGGCAGCTATGCAATTTTATTGCAATAAAAACTTAAATCCATGTTATGTTAATAGCTGCAAAATTCCTGCATCTTTTCAAGGCAAAAAGATGTAATAAAATGTCTTAAATAAACAAAAGTGTTCAATTAAATGTTATTTGTTTCTATATTTTTACGACTTAATATATTTTATTTAACAAAAATTTGATGTATCATAAACTGTCATCCAGTAAAGCAAAATTACTGTTCGTAATATCTTGCATAAACTCGGAATTTCTGAAACGAAAGAGACCTAACGATTTAAGGCAAAAAACAAATCTGGTGATCACAGTGTGAGAAAAAGCTTAAATGAGTAGTTTAAATTCCAAATATTTAATATATAGAAATTATGCTTCTTATTAACCCTTACCGCCGCGTAGTAATTCTGATTATAAACTGATGAAATAATGAAATGACACCGCAATTTATAAACGAATTGATTAGAAAATATGAAATTGCTTATTTTCATGTTCATTATAATAGGAAAATTTTTGTTAAATATACTTGGTGCCGTTTGTCAGTTTTGGAATTAAAATTAGGTGTCCTTTTTTAAGGACACCGCGCCAGAAAGGGTTAAATTGCTCTCAACTTCGCCATGAATAATTTAATAATTTTACATGCAATCTTTACTGGTTTATTGATTATATCAACATTTTAAAACTGAGTCTTAACACGTGTATGCTTTAGAAAATCTTATTTTACAAATATATAGTTCGAAGTATTTAAGTTCCTTGACATGAATGCAGGTTCATGACAAAACTTCATTAGCCTAATTACAGCCTTATTCAATCACTGCAGCGTGATAATAAATAAAGCGTAAATTATTTTTCGATAAAAGTGGCGGGGCTTGTCCAAGATTTATCCAAGCACTGCGTAAATTGAAATATTCCATTATAACTATTTTCAATAGCATCGAATTTTAGCCATATAGGGTTATACTTTATTAAAAATTTCGAGTTATAAAAGTGTAATTAACTATTTTAATGGATGATCTTACATGTATTTTCAGAATTATTAAAAAAATGAGTTTTTAAAATGTAATTAATTCATTATGAATAATCTGTTCTTAGCCATGTTTTGCTCTACATCATTCATTTTTTGCAAAATAATCTGTGGCATACAAAGATATTTTCGAGGAAAAGCTACCACAAATAAGCGTTTTTGTGAATCGTAATATGATTGAATATAAAAATAATATCCATGCATGTCCCATAATCAACTGGTTTAAGCGACTTTTTCATACCTTCCCAGAAACTTTACTGAAACGTGTCAATTTATTTTGATATATAATAATGTAATTTGAAAATATTTAATTCAACCCAGAAATAATGTAAAGCCACTTTTCCTTATAATATTAAGATACTTGGTGTACGTCGCTTGGCCTAGAATTTGTGTAAAAAATCAAGAAAGCAAACTCAGCGTTGAGTTTGCATGTAAATAGTATAAAATTTCGATATCCAAATTTGCTATTGCAGCCATTTATTGTATGCTATTTGCACCAGTATTAAAAAAACATTTTGTAGTATATTTTCTTGCAAATATTGTCAAAGCTTATGTAAACGATTTTTGTTTCGAAAAAGTGATGTAAAATAGAATTAAAAAATATTCGCATGTGGCAGCCCTGGATATGCTCCTAAAACAACAATTTTCAGATAATATCGTAAGTTTCTTTTAACCCTTTGTAACTCAACAACCCCAAATTTGAAAAATTCTTACACATATACATATAATGCATCATTTTAAGCATGAAAAAAAAAATCAGAACAGAAAAATAAAATTTTATTTGGAAAAATGGGTTTGTTGCATATCTGCAACATCTTGCCAAATGGCACAAAAACTGAAAATATTTAAAATTTTAAATTACACGAAAATTTTTGAAACAATTGTTAGTTTTGTTGTAGCAAAGTCCCACACCACATCTCTCACAAACAGTTTGATTAAATTTTTTACAATAGGGGTATTTACAACGTATTCTTTTTTCTGCCCAATATGGCCAGTGCCCAATTTCGTTTAGACCCACTTGTTTTGGTGGAATATGTTGAGTATGCGCCCTATGCTTTTTCTGTTGAATTCTATTTTCTACGAGACCTTTCCCTTTTTTGGACTTGAAGTTAATTTTACAGAGGGGGGGGGGGATCCCTAACTTACCCTATAGCAATTAAATAACATAAAAGCTGACAAATGTTTCCCCTTTTCAATAATTATGCTCTTCTGAAAGAAATGCAACTTAAATAACCATTAGAATATATTTTCGATGCTCTTTCGATATTTAAAAAAAAAATCCATTACAAGGGAAGATATGGCGCGATGTTGGAGATCTGAAAGAAACAAAAGTTTACGTTTATCTTATACATATTATAAATTTCGTAACTCGAAAATGCTGTTTAAATAAAGAATTTAAACTCACCTTTCAAAACAATATACTTGTAGACTTCTGGAGACTTTTTTAAACTCCTGTATTTCAAACCTTAATTCAGCAAAAATCACGTGTAGCTGATCAAGCGATAAATTAAAATTTGGTGCGAAAACAAAAACCCATCAGTATCGACATTTGTTGCGGATTTAACGAAATAATTATGTTAATAGTAGTGTAATAGAATAACAACAATCAACAAAATCGTCCTTTAAAATTTACTGTTGAAATAAAAATGACGTTTTGGGTATGTTGCAGATCTGCAACACGGTGATACAAAGGGTTAATTACGAGTACATATCTTCTTACAGAAACTTTCGCCTTATTTAATTACAGAAATTTCACGATTAAATAAAGTGAATAATACATTACAAATATAAAGGTAGTCAAAATAATTTTTTTTCTATTTGTCTGACGAAATCTATAATTTCACACCTTTCTCAAAATTTTTTAAGAGATAGACTTTATACTCGATTTTCAGCTGGTGTCAATTCGACACCGAACAAATGATTACACGTCGTCTCGAACCAGAAATTATTTCATAAAATAAGATTAATAAAACCGAAAAGAACTAAGCTAATTAATTAGTTTTAAATAAAAACTCTGGTGTGAAATATTTTCATTAAAGTTTCATAAAATTTCCGAACGTTTTATGTTAATACGTATAGTATGTAGTGTTTTGCAACTTATACCCTAACAGGGACAAATTAATTTTCTTATTAACATGTTAAAATATAAAATATCATAAAGAGTAAGGACAAATTGATTTGAAAGTAAATAAATAATTTTCTGAACCTGCATTATAATGTAAATAAAATATTCACGTTCTTGTACAGTTAAGCATCGTGAAATTAAAATTAAAGCTTTGTTGACCGTTCACGAGTATACTCTTGTGTCTAAAATTATACATTGATGACTAAAGGAATACGCCGCATCATTAGTTCCGTCTACGCCATTTTTCTTAAATTCGATATCTGCAAGGGTTTTTTTTTTTTTTTTTTTTTTTTTTTTTTTTTTAGAAACATTGTGTCTTTATATTAAATAGTTGATCTTTTTTGTTAGACCCTATAAAATTTAATAAAAAATCCAAACATTTAAAAAATATCTGCCGCTCGATAATTTCGAAAAACCTTTCTAGGCAACCGACTTTAGAAAATTGGAAATACCATTGTCTCGAAAAAATAGATTTTATAGGACGCTGCCGGTCAGCAATGTGTTAAGTGATGTAAGTGATATATACCACTGCGCTTCAAAGGGTTAGATTTGTCTAACATATAATTTTAAAACTATTCTTTTCACTATCATAAGAATGGCCACGGGGAATATACATTTATGCAAATATGTACACATATTCTTAGCTAGAATATTTATTTAATATTTTTAAACGTAATTACTCAACATATTTCTATGCAGTGTTGGGATAATATTTTATACATATGTTTACATGGGAACAAGATTTTCTCTAAAGTAACAGTGGCGTGCAATAAGCCGGAGATCTGACAACTCTTAGACAGTCTAGTGTGACTAGGGATGAGATCCATATCTGGGAATGCGCGAATTCAGAATGAAACAGAAGTGTTTTTGATGAGAGTGCAAAATTTTCGAAAGGTATTTTTAATTTATATATTAATTTTCAAAAATGAAATTTTTGAGTGTCAGTTGCTTTCGGACCTGCCTTTGACTATCCTCATACAAATGTTAAGATTCCCAAGTGCGCTACATTCCGCTAATCATCGCCGACACACAGACATAGCGAAACCTTTTTTAGTATTGATTTCTATGGGTATTTCATCAAATGTAAGAATTAAATGTTATCGTACTTTACATTAGGCTAAGATATTTATTATGTTTCTGTTTAATTATGATTGTAAAAAATTCTTATTTATTCGTTATTACTGTAATTTGTTTAAAAAAAGAGTGTTATGTTTATTTTATATAATTAACATTCTTCCAAGTATGTATGTGTTTGTGTGACACAAGACAGGGCTCCCAATGGTCTGTTTTTTTAACCCACTATTCTTAAGGATAATTTTTCGTGGTAGTTTTTATAATAATTTTCAAAAAAGTATCCCTCTCGTAGGTTTCTACAGTATTTGCAAAAGAAATCTAAACAAGAACGAAAAAATAATGCGCCCAGCATAGATTATGTAACACTTTCCAGCACTTTCAGAAAAGTGTAATAAAAATTTATAGTTTATTAAGGTGAAGAATATCCAAATAAACAATTTAGAAACTGTATAACGCACATTAAAACGCATTTACTGCAATTACCATCAATACTTGATAAAATATCCGATTTGTTTGTACAGGCCAGTATATGATCTATATATTTGTATGTATACTACGTAGCATGCTAAAAGTTAGTGCAGTTATACGCATAGCACATTTGAAAAATTATATTCAGCAATTTCCGCCAATAAATAGAAATTTAATTCAGATCTTTTGTGTAGGCATGTATATGATCCATAGAATTTATACACACCATAATATGCAAAAAAAAGTTGCATTTTAAAACGAGTACCAGAACTTAATTCGCACTTAAAGCAATTAATCTGAATAGGCAGTAATGCAGCCAAATACTTTTGTGTGTCCCTGTAAATGATCGATGAATTATATGCACACCGTATTCTACAATAAGCGCCTTTTCGTACACCTCAGTGATATAAGTAAGTTTCAATATGTTTAAAATAGTGTAATATCAGTAAAATGTACCGCGAACCATATTTCCTCAAATGCCATAATGTCACAGAACATTTGAGTGTCCCTGTAAATTAATCGTAAACGCAATTTCAATGCAATTTCAATGGCGAACATGTCATTGCAAACCCCAATAACGTACATAAATTTCATGACAATCTGACTATATTTACGCGAGTTAGAGAAAGGACAGACACGGAGACAGACCGCAAGACAGAGAAACTGAATTCATAAACATCTTTCATCGATGTCGGAAATTTTTAAAAAGAATATTCTTCATTGAAAAAAGTTGTATTAAAAAAGATTCCGAGTGGGAGTCCATCACAACAGAATGGCATACTTGATGACAATTGTTATCGTTGTCCAGTAGCAAATTCGTAACTAAATGAATTCTAAATCATTTGTAATTTTTGAAATATTACAAATATCTTTGAAATATTTTCTTAATCATATTAATCATTTTGTGGTTAAAGTAATTCTCATAGTAAAATGTTGATTAGGTTGACTGCCACCAGAATTTATGAAAAAATTAAATAGAAAGTAAATAATTGTTTTCTTTACACAAGGCTCGACAAAAGAGAGAGAAAGGGAGAGATAACCTAAGATATTTTGAACACCAAATTGTCCAATTTAAACACAAACAGGCATTTGACTGAAATTTATCTTTTCTTTCAATTAATGATTTAAAAAAAAAAAAAAAAAAAAAAAAAAAAAAAAAAAAAAAAAAAAAAAGTAAGTTTAACCCATTTTCGGCAAAAGGTGCGTAAACCCACCTTTCAATAAATATTTTTTATTACTAACACTGGGCGGAGTATTTTTCCGTAATTTAATTATCTGCTATTTTTAAGGGTTCTGGAGACATGTATAAAATATTCATTAATAGTTAATTCAATTGGAGCAAACACTTTTTGTTGAGAAATTTTCAAAATACGCTAGTCTTTTAAAATTGGAACGGTTATTGACAAATTCGATTTTTTGAAAATATATAGTTATTCCACTTGAGATTTAATCATACATTTTTGTAATGTATTAAAGTTCTGTAAATAAAATAATAATAAAACAAATGTAATAAAAAAATTAAAAAATATATTAATTTTAAATTTAATGGTGCGTTTGCGGGTTTTAAGAAAACGTTACTATTTAATATTCTAACATGTTAACAACATAATTATTTAGTTCTTGATAAGTATAGGAAGAGACACCATGTATGCTGTAAATAAAACATCGATCTCGTAAAAAGTTTTGAGTAGCGAGAAAAGTAATAGATTTCGTCAAGCAAATACTAATTTTTATTTTAGTACCACTATTTTCATATTGTGTTACTGAATTAATTTAACCCTCTAATGACCATGGTAGTGACCACACCTTGTTTCCAATTTTGTGGATATTTTTATTTAGATATTCCAAATCCATACAACAAATTTACAATAGCAATATTTGGCTTGTTTAATAACAGGCATTCCGGCATTAAATAAAGCGAAATTTATCATTGAAATTTTCTGGTATGAATTCAGATTCTCGGAAATACGGAATTTCAAGAACTTCTTTTACCATGGGAATTACAGGGTTAATAATAAAATTCTGTAACTATATCATGTGACTTTTTATGTCTCTACGAGATAATTATAATAAAATAAAATAAAATGTGTGGTATCTGTGTTATAACTAATAAATCTGAAGAATTATAATCCACAATATGGGTCGTTAATAAAAGGTAAATTAAATTGAAGTTCTTTTTAATTAAAGATGCGTTGTATATTGCAATAAAACCATTTAGTTCTTTGAGGTCAGCAATTGTAAAAAAAAGAAAAAAAAAGGAAACTTCTTACTTGTATATATCTATAAACAAATAATGATGAGACTTTTAAGCATAAATCAAACTTTTTATTCATCTTGAAGAAGGGAAGTAAGAGGCCTTCACCCGTTGGTCACCGATTTTCAAAAATAAATATGCTGGCCGATAAAATAATTTATTCCTATTTAAGAATATCTTTAAAACGTAATATGCAGCACTAAGTGAATTTTCTATAGATAAAAATCTTTATTAAAGCCTTTTTAAACCATCAGAAAAATAAATTTAACAGGAGTTATTAAAATCGCAGACATCGTTTTCGAAAAGTTTTTTACCGGATCCCACATCCATCGGCAGACAGACCGATCGGAGCCCGCGGCCCCGCGATCTTTTTAAAACACAAACTAATTAATGACAGATCACCAACAAAACAGATTCTGATTTAAAATAAACGATTTTTTTAATGTATAGTAAGAAAACGGGAACTTCAAAAGTTACGGAAAGAAAAGATTTAAATCTATTAGAGAATTTAAAATATTAGGCAATGTCTAAATAAACAAATCCGAAAGAATACATTTGAAAAGTTTTATTTTTATTTGCTCTACGCTCGGCGATTAGACACACCTCTGAAAGGTCGACATCCATTCAATGCTTACGCCGCAAGAGACGATGCTCTGATGACGTCATCACAATACGTGCAGATCCCAGAGGAGAAGCATCCCAGTTCAGGCGCGACGAAACGGCGGAGAACCCGCCGATGTGCGGTTGAAACGAAATCGCTTGCGCAAAAATAAATATCGACTTAAGTTTAAAGAATATCGATGTATAAAGCCAAAAGTAACAGGATTTAAACACTGTGAGATTTCATGTCACAGCATCTACGAATCCTAAATGCATATCAAAACTTTCATATTCTTTACTCGCAAACCCACAATGGAACAGAGCGTTCGGTTGCTTGATTTACACACTATTTGTACTAGTGATTAACTATGGTGATTTATCTTATTTTTATATAATTAAACATCTTTAAATTTTTTCCGGGTGATATTGAATATTTTATGAAAATAGTATTTTGTATTCGATGAACATCTACACTAAGGGTGTTTCATAAAAGATGAGCAAAAAGTTAAAAGGTGATAGTACACATCCAAACAAACAACTTTCATAAAAGAACGCATTGTCGAAAATAAAACGCAAAGGTGCTGGCACATTTCGAAACTTGGTTGAGTGTTACCAATGGGATACTTTTTTTTAAATTCAGATCTATTGATTGACAACAGTTTTCTGGAATAGCAAAATTCGGGATATATAATGATGATTAAATAAGATGGTAACAAGGCGGATTATGAATTAAAAAAAACTTCGGGTTGCGCAGCGAGAGGGTTAACGGTCGCATTAAATTACGGTTTAAAAATTCAAATTGCTTGTTGGCCCCACTTTTTTGAAAAAGAAATCTTCATCTTATTTAATGACACGTAAAATGATACCATAATAATGCCAATTATACTATTTTATAAAACTGGTGGAAGTCAAGCAATCTGAATAAAAGACACAGCCCGTGAATTACACGGGAGCGAGAATTAAGGAGTTAAGGTGGATTTATTCGTTTGAATTTGCAAGAAGTATGCAGTGATGGAACAGTATAGCAGCAGGGAATTAATCGGCACCGAAAAATTTAATTAGTATTCTTCCCTTAATTTCAGCTCAGAATTTCTGATATTTGTCAACGCTATTAAAATTTAGTGACGACAATTTACCAATTGCTGCGTCACTGCTCCATCACTGAGTATGGTACCACGTTTTCACATTAGAAATCTTTGCATAATATTTTACTCTTCAGATTAAAATGCTGTCTTTGATAAATGACAGAACTTGTAAATTTTTTGCAGTTAAATAAGGAGAAAATTAGTATTTAGAATGGCGGTAGTCTTGGATGTACCATAAGCATTATAACCAAGGTTTTAAAAAAATTTGTTTTCTTACAAATAGTATTTTGATCGTAATTGGCAATGCAAATTGTGAATTCGTGATAATTATTAACAAGTTAAAGACGTTTCTTTTAACCAGAGACCAGATGAAATAATTATTTTTTGCACCAAATATTTTATTTAATCAAACAAATCAAATGCACACAGAAATGAGCTTAATGTTATTAACAAGTTCACACCGGCGCGGTGGGTCACACTCTGGGATGAGATTTCCGCGTATTTGAACACCAGTATATTCTTACAGAAAATGTTATTCTGTTAAATCGCAAAAATGTTCCGATTAAATGAAATATCATTTTCTCTAACAAAATACTGGTGTGGAAAAATCTCAATAGTTATCAAGTTACAGCAAATAGAATGAAAATTCGGAAAATTGTAAAAGAACCCTCATTGCTAAACTATCGATAATGCTACATAAAAACGAAGCACATATTTAGAAAGGGCAGAAAAAAACCTACAAAATGACATCAATTGTATTAAAATAGCAATATTTATTGACGAGTTACAAGCCCTGAAACAGTGAAAAAAGTACGAAATCCAATATACATCAAAATAGTTAATCGTTAATTCCAAAAAGACAACTCTAGCTACAACAAGGAAAATGTAGTAAAATTTGGTCCATTCCGAAAACTTTCGAAAAAGCTTACAATGAACCATATCGGTTTAATTGTGTGAGAGAAATTAATCAGTTTCTTAGTTACAACTCCGCTTTCTTTGACACTAGCAAAGGTTAAACTCCGCCCATCACGATTGGAAACACCGCCTTTTTAATTACTCTCAACTATACATTTTCGATCATGCTTCTTCTGAGATGCAACATTTTTAATTATTCAAGAGTTGAATGAACCAAAATAACTTTACAATAATAGACTACATTTTAAAGTGGTCTTCTATTGATATAAAGCTTAAGTTAAATTCTTTAAAATTAAACTGGTGGTGAAAATTTGGAAATAATTAAAAATATTGCGATTTGTAACTATGCAAGAAGTTTCAGTACATGTTTTACATGGACAATTATTGTATGTATATGTGCATCATAATTTATGATATGAAATAATAATAACAAATAGCATAATAATTTATTAATTATAAATTTAAAAAAGACACTAAATTTTAAATTAATTCATACAAACTTTGTAATTTACAATTTGAGTACACCACAGTCTGTGACTTACAAAATACTGTGCCAAAAAGTGTTGAAAATAAAAGAAAAATGACAAATAAAGAATTACATTCCACGTACTTTATGACATATGTGAAGCATAGTCTTCTGGCCTGCGCTGCACAGTTCAATGTCGGAAGGCAGACGAACGGACATTATTATAATAGGTGTTCGAAGTTGCGCCCATTAACAGAATCGCACAGCCGACAGCGACGTCGTAAAGATTGGCGAACACGCCGAAAAACTCCGACGGAGTTGGGAATGTCTCCTGCAGCGACAACGATTCGCGCTAGTAAATCCTCCGGTGTATCCACAGGCGTTTTATACACCAGCGATTTAAGGTGTCCCCAAACAAAAAAGTCTAACGGATTGAGGTCTGGAGAGCGTGCAGGCCAAGCAACAGGTCCACTGCGTCCAATCCATTTCCCAGGATATGTTGAATTGAGGTGATTGCGAACACCTATGAAAAAATGTGCCGGTGCGCCATCGTGCATAAACCACATATTGTGGCGCAATGTTGCTTGCACATTTTGCAGTAACTGCGGTAAGATATCCCGTAGGAAAACCAAGTACGTACTGCCATTGAGTACATCTGGGAGTAAATATGGTCCTATGAGATAATCGCCGAGGACACCTGCCCATATGTTCACACTGAACTTTTGTTGTGCGTTCGACGGGAAAACAGTGTGCGGATTTGTATATGACCATGTGTGCATATTGTGCGTGTTTACCACGCCCTCTCTCGTAAATGTTGCTTCATGAGTAAATAAAATATTTTCCAGAAATTGTGGATTATTTTCTGTTACATTAAGCAACCAGCGTACGAATTCTGTCCGCTGAGCACAATCTGTTACTGATAACAGTTGTACCCGCTGCACATGAAAGGGGTGCATGTTTTCTGCAAGCAGAACACGCCACACACTTTGGTGAGAAACACCGACTTCAGACGCAGCAGCTCGTGTACTCGTGGAGGGGTTATCTTTAAAAATATTCAGTACATCTTCTTCCATTGCAGGTGTTCGTACATGTCGAGGTTTCCCTGCATCAATGCTTGCTCTATTAAACGATCCAGTCTCCCGTAATCGTCTATCGATTTTTATGAAGAGTTTCGAACTTGGGCAACGTCTCCTTGGAAATTGCTCACGGTACATGCGCTGTGCTAGACATGCATTTCCATGAGCTTGCCCGTACATCAGATGCATGTCCGCATATTCTTCGTTAGAGTATTCCGGCATAATTATTATACATCAACTTACTACAATCCCACTTACAACAGCCTCCCTTTAACATAACGCCCACTGATGACTGCTGTTTTATTACACTTTTCTTCCTATACACATAGAAAATTTGCATAAAAAGTACTTCTTCTTCATCATCCTGAAAGTTCATGGAGGAAACGCAGCAGTCACGGAGTTTGCTTTAAGACAAGGCGAGAGCTGCACAATATGTCATTCACTTGACCAGACTGAATAATGAAAGGGTATTGATAGAGGTTGATCAGAAATGTATAATTGAAAGATATTAAAACGGGGTGTTTACAATCGTCATGGACGGAGTTTCGCCCTTTCCGAGCGTGCAACAGTACAGAGTTGTAACTAGGGAACTGCTTGATTTCTCCCATACAATTAAACTGATATGGTTTATTGTCAGCTTCTTCGAAAGCTTTCGGAATGGACCAAATTTTATAACATTTTCCTTGATGTAGGTAGAGTTGCATTTTTGGAATTAACGATTAACTATTTTGCTAAATATTTGATTTTGTATTTTTTCACTGTTTCAGAGCTTGTAACTCGCCATTAATTCTCAATATTCTAAAACAACTTATGTCATTTCGTAGGATTTTTTCTGCTCTTTCTAAATATGTGCTTCGTTTTTATGTAGCATTATCGATAGTTTAGCAATGAGGGTTTTTTTTACAAATTTCCGATTTTTCATTCTATTTACTGTAACTTGAAAATTATTGAGATCCGGCCAGGCATTATATACTGATTTATGCTCCGTGTTATCTCCTCTATTACCCCTATTAATATTGGACCCCTTTAACGGAACACCCTGTATAATGAGAGAAATTTCATGATTAAATCGGGTGCATATTACAATATGAAAACAGCTGTATTGAAAATAAAATTTTAATAATTTGTTTTACGAAATCAATAGCTTTAATCTTTTTTCGAAACTTTTCACGAAATTGACTTTAAATAAGCATAATATACTATACAAGGTTTCCGTCTTATCACTATCATGGGTAAAATATTTGTGTTGTTAAAATTTTGGAATATTAAACATCACCAGTATTTACGAACAAATGTATTTGAAAGTAAATGAACGCTTTCCTGAATCTACATTATAAAAGACTGGGACAATGCTTTTACAGGGTTACAAAATTTTACTCCTTTACTTTATTCAGAAATTCCGAACCGATACCAGAATTTTCGACTTGTAATTTTTGTTCAGTGATAGACATTTCTTGATTACAAAAAATATAAATCATTCTGCTGGAATTTCCGATATGAATTTCGATTTTCGAAATAAAAAAAATATGGGCAAACCAGAAAACCAAATTGGGAATTTAAATTAAGGGATGTAAATAATATGACACCCCCTTTCAAAAGGATAATTTTAATCACTAAATAACTATACCCTTCATTTTAATATTACTTTAACATTAGAACGTCCAGCTGGTGTCAATTCGAAACCGATCAAATGACAAAATGTCGATTCGAACTAGAATTTTTTTCGTAAAATTAATTATATTCTAACTGGAGAAAACTCGGTTGAATAAATGAGTGAAATAGTTTTAGATAAAAATCGTGGTGTTAAAATCTTTTTACTAAGATTGGCAGGGTTCTCAGCGTTCCTAAAATTTTCTTACTTTAATACCACTATTTAAAAACTGTAATCTTTATTCTAGGTTTCTATTGCAAATATTGAAAGAATCTACCAGGAAGAGATTTGATTTGAAATAGTGGTAGGAAATTAGGAGAAATTTAGGAACGCTGCGACGACTAGATTGGGTAAAATTTCCGGTCGTTCTAATGTTAAAATGACACTAAAAAATTATCTCGAGCCATTGGCTCGATATTAATTAATTATTTTAATCCAGAATTTTTATTTAATAGTATTTAACATAATTATTTATCTTATTCCTGTGTAGTATGTATTTAATTTATTTTATGGAAAAACGTCTGAAGATATACGTACAGACGTGGGAAAAAAAATAAACACCCCCTACTAACTCCTCAACACATTGTCGTAGAAGAAAGTTACTGGTACCGAACGATTAAAAATAAAGTCTACTTTTAAATGATGTGTATAAAATTTGCTTAGGGGGGCATCTACATATTAAAACGAACCATAACTTCATTTTTTTTTCAATGACAATACATAATTCTGACAGCATAAATGAAATTTACACCCTTCAATTAGCCTAAAAACAAATTTTTATGCAATTCGTACCATAAGTTTCCGAGAAATTAATTATTTTAAAACGAGCGTATTTTAAGTCCTGTATCCAAATTGAAGTCCGGTACTCGATTGTTAGCCGAGAGAGCCTCCTTCTTGAACAAGGCACCTTAAGCACCACTCAAGCAGTCACTGATGCCTGTTATATAACAGGACAGCAGAAGAAATTTCAAAATATCTACTAACTTCTATCATAGACGGCCCCTTAAACAGGGGCGCCATTTGAGAAATTTCTTGTGGTGGTGGGGGAGGGGGGAAAGATTTTTTGAGGGAAGTTATATAGCTAAGGGTAGAATCCGGGCGTATAATCCACCCCCCACCCCCCAACGGGAAACGTAAACTGAATCATGCTTACAAAAACAATAAAAACTTTGAATACGGAAACTCAAGAACCAAAGAAATACTTTGATTTAAACAGGTTTCCGTCTTAGCAGGTAAAATTTCAATGTCTTGAATATGCACAAAATTTCCTTTTAGACAGGATCCTATTATAGGTTCAATTTTTACAGGTATCCTCAAAGACTGTCAAACCATCCAGTCTGTAGTATAGCTCTGATAAGAGATGTATTACAGTAAAAATTGTGAAAACGAAGCCTGTCTATAACAGAATTCTTTCTCAAAGGGGAAAAAAAGTTTGATGTAAAAACATCATACAATTATACTCGCTAAGACACAGACCTGTCTAAAATGAAACCTTTTTCTGGTCCCTTTCGACTTCTTTTTTCAGGTTTTACTACAGGAGCGCCATTTCAAGTTTCCTGTCGAAAAACGAGGAAAAAAATTCTTTCTGTAACAGGGAGCGTGCAGAACTGCGCAAATCTCACAGAAAATGGGAAAATCCGCACAATATAGCTATAAAAATGTAGCACAATATAATATAAAATGCTCTGCGTGATTTTCTCCTCAACTTTTTTTACGGATGTATGATTATTCTGCAAATGTTTTTAATTTTCTTGAAAGTCCACAATTTTTTTTTCTTTCGAATTTCGCAAAATCAATTCGTCAATGGATCACAGGAAAAAATTTCAATGCAAATTTTGAAAAAAATATCCCCAAATCGTCGCGGAAAAAAACGCTCATTTCTCCAAACGACCTTGGAAAATATTGCTAATTTCACCAGAGATCGCGAAAAGAATTGCAGATTTTGTCAAATGATTGCACAAACTAAAATCTTGAATTTAGTAAAAAGATTGCGGAAAAATCGCGAATTTCGTCAAAAGATCGCACAAAAAATCACGAAAATTTAGTCAAACAATCGCGGGGAATTTCGTCAAGTGATCGGGAAATAAGATACAAAATTTCGTGTAACTATCGCACAAAAAATTAAAAATATTATTAGTCAGTGGTTGAAAAAAATAATCACGAATTTCAAGAAATAATCCTGAAAAAGAAACACGAATTTTGTCAAAAGATCGCAGAAACAAATATGGAATTTCGTCAGTTGGTCGCAGAAAAATATAGTGAATTTCGACAAATGGTCCCGAGAAAGAAAGAAAAAACAATTTCGATAACGGTTGCAGAAAAAAATCGTGAAGTTCGTGAAACGTTCGCGGAAAATATCGCAAATTTTGTCGGATGATCGCGCAAAAAGAATCATGAAGTTCAATCAGTCATGACATAATCAGCCCACGAACGTCATAAATAGGTCACGAAATTTGCAACTTTTGTGATCTATAGCGATAGGAAAATTTTCATTAATGATTTTCTGCAAGTTAAAACGTTAATTGTTTCGGATTGCGTTTTCGGTATTTTGAGGTGGGTTCGTGTTAATACTATTTTTCAAAGAAATCCTGAATATTTTTCAGATGAAAAAGCTACATATTTGAACATTAATGAATATTATATATATATCTTCATTTTCCTACATGAAAGGTAAAGTTTATATTAAAGATATAATTGTAGACTTCTTTTACAATGATTGTATTAAAATATTTTATAATATTGTAATAAAATTTTCTTTCATTTCGGGTCGGGTTGCCTTTCAATGGAAATCTTTTTAGCGGTTTTCGTATTTACATGAAGTTACAGTCCTGCGTCAGGATAGGTTGACGTACTTTCTTCGTTCTGAGTGAGGTGGACTTTAAGTTCATTGGATTGTGCTTTATCTTTTTCGGTCGGAGTCGGGATGACCTGGTTTTTAACAAGGAACCTGAATATTTTTCAAATGAAGAACTATAGATTTGACTATTAATGGTGCCCCATAATAATAACCCATGTGTTCATTTTTGTACATAAAGGATAAAATTATAGTTTACTTTATTATAAACGTGTTAAAATATGGAGCAATTTTCTTTTACTTTGGTATTTGGTAGAAGTCTTTCGGTTTTGGGGTTGATGAAATTGCTTTGTCAGATGTGCACAGGCTCCATTCCTAGGCGTTGAAGAATTTTGACAGTGTACCATACATAATATGATTTAATAAAGCAAATAATTAAATAATTTTATAACATTGCAATGATTGCAATAAATATAATGTGGCAGTAATAATCCGAAAAACTAAAAAAGACGGATAGTTAAGAACTTGACTTATACTTTTCCGTTCACCCCCCCCCCCCCAAAAAAAAAAGAAAGAAAGAAAGAAAAACTATCTGAAAGAACTTTACTCCTGAATTTCTAGCGCTGAGCGCACTAGTTTTCCTATGATCAAGTTGTACACAGCTGAGAAGCAATTGATAAAAGAAAACGTCTCTCATGTATTTTTTAAATTAGCCAAAGTACGATATATGTCTCGCCTTTGAAAGTTCGAATAAATAGCAAATATTTTTATAATTTATAATTTCTATGCATAAAGCATTTATTCAATGCATATGTTTTTATTGCAATCAATATTGCAATCAATAAAATATTTTGATAAAAATTACAATTAGTGATTTTTTTTAAACTTATATGAATTACGCCACTTAGCGTATGAGTTCCCAGCAATTATTCTGCAAAAGTTCGTGCACTACCATGGTGCGGTGGGCCAGAGCAAGAGATAAAACGGAGGCCCATCAGAATTTTATCTGATGATTTCCAACAGCAAAGTTGACTGAAGCTGTCCAGCAGTGGTCATGCAGTGGTAGACCATTAGCCCGAACTTCTTCATCATTGACAGCACCTATCTTGCTGCTGGCCAGCAATTTCTTCTTAGCTGGGAATTTTTAATTTCAGAAAGTGCTGAAAATTCACAAAATTTAACACATAACTCAATATGTTTTAGTTGTACAAAAATGTTTGCTTTTGTTATGTTTGTAAAAAAACGGAAAAGATTTTAGATGCAGTTAAGATGCAATTAAAATTCAATGTATCACGAACTTTTGCTTGAACACATTTTTTATGTTATTTTATTTGTTAAAACAGGAAGAGGGTTTTTATAATTATTTTTATATGATATAAAACTTGTATCATGTAAAAATACAAATATAGACCATATAACAATTATACTTCTGAAACTTTTACAAAATCAAGTATTTTAACACTCTCGACTCCGGTGTCTCTTCCACCAATTTTATTCGGTCGGCACCATGGAAGTTTCCTTTAACTCTTTCAATACCAAAGCGCCTCAAACGCCCGGTCATCCAAAATACCGAAAGCGCCCGAAATCGCCTGGACTATTTCAACCCCTCTTTTGTCCTCAGAGCTCATGTCAAGACGTGCATTGTGGGGTGTGTCTGGAGGATTATCCCCTCTTTGTTAACTTGATTTCAGAAAAGGGATTTTTTCAGGAACCAGATAAGGGAAAATGAAGTATGTTTATGCTTTTTATTTCGGCTTGAGTTTCTTATTGAAATGAAATTTTCCTTTTTTAGATAGATTTTGGTAGAAACAATACCTATTACATTTTCCCCTATGTTGAAATTTCTGAAAACTATTTGCAGATCTACGCCAATCGCGAACCCCTAGAACCCAAAACCACACAGATTTATAACTTTATCTATCTATCACTTTTTATGGGTACGATAACTTCCATAATTCTGCACAAATCTCTTCCAAACTATTACATAAAATCAAGGGGCAGAAATTCTCAGTCAGGTTCGTTAAAGGGCAAAATTGGTCCGAGGGGGTGGAAATAGGGAGCGGGTTTGTGAAAATAGACAAAAAAACAAACAACAACAAAAAAAAAACTTCTTAATTATACTACATATCAAATCACTTTAAAGTTATAATTACTTCTGGGAAAATGTCCAAAAAATTATGTATAACAGATTTTTGATATCATTAAATATGGGCTCAAGGGGAAGGAAGAATAGGGTTTTAAAAAGAAAGAAATTCATAACTTCGTCAATTAAGAACATATCAAATCCACTTAAATTTATTATCAATATTCTTAATAATATCTATAACTTTTAAATGGGCAAGTTTATAATAGGGCCAACTCTTACAGCAAAAAATAAATAAATAAATAAATAAAGTAAAAAAAAAAAAAAAAAGAAGGGTTGAAGAAGAAAAGAATTCACAACTTCGTCAATTCACGAGATATCAAATCCGCTTATTATTATTTTTTTTTTATAAATCTTCTTAATATTATCTACAATGGCTCATAGAACGAGCCCGTTTTTGTGAAAAATTGGAGATGTATGTAGAATATGTGTATAGTAAAATATGACATTTTGCTGTTTTTTTCAACAGCGAAATGTCATACATTTTACTACCGTTGCAACTTTTTTTTTCTAATTTTGTGCCTAATAAATGAGACTTCTTTTATGAAGCTTATAACAGCCTATACTAGTCAAGCGAAGAAATCTGAATGCTAATGTTAAACCTATGAGAGAATTCTTTACGTAATTCTCGCTTTCATGTTAATATGTTCATTTCTTCTCTTTCATATAGGATATCTGAGGTCGGTATCAAATGTTGTGCGCTTGTACTTTTTCGATTTTGATTATAGTTCTTTTTTTTACATGCAGACTCCTTTATTTTTCGAACCAGTCCTGAAAGTGAAACTATAGTCATATAAAAAAACTGTAAAATTAAAATCTATAAAGTTCAAACTAGCAACAATAGTCAACCAATTTCATGTATCCAATGAAAAAAAAAATCACTCAAAAAGATTAAAATACAAGCGAGAAATCGGATGTTCAGTAATTGTATTTATGTAATATTTGAGTGTAATTAAATTTATTAAATTTGTTTCATTCATTTAAATCTTAGGTTCATTTATTTCATTTATTTGGCTGTAA
Organism: Maratus speciosus; assembly: GCA_963932465.1. Taxonomy (NCBI): domain Eukaryota; kingdom Metazoa; phylum Arthropoda; class Arachnida; order Araneae; family Salticidae; genus Maratus; species Maratus speciosus. The sequence continues at coordinate 131,109,195 of OZ010794.1, forward strand.
AATTATTATTCGAATTATTATTTGGCTATTTTCTGTTATTACTAGAGGGGGGGGGGGGGGTAGGGTCTGGGCTCGGCTCAAGAACAAGTCCCACCCCTCCCCACGCTTAGCTATTGGCTTAGTAAAAATTTATATCATACCGTTTTGTACTACTTTAATATTTGACAACCTGAGGTTACTAATATATATACAGTAGAACCTCGATTATCCGACGTAATTTTGATCGTCCCTACATCGGATAATCGAAATTTCCGGATAATCGAGAATTTACCAATAATCATCTAGTTTAACATTAAAATCGTCATCGAACTGCTATTAGGACTATTTAAACTGCTTAATAAATATCCAACTTTAAATTATACATGAAAATAATTTTATTTGCTTAGAACAGGGCCGTGTACACAGGGGGGGGGGGGGGGGGAGAGTACAATTATACCAGGATCAGATCTTGTGGGATACCAAGCTAATTTCCATTGAATTCGAAGAAAGGGAAACCAAAATACTTATCTCTACTCGTGGTTTGGAAAGGAATGCTTGCACATACAAGAAATGTAAAAAAAAAAAAAAAAAAAAAAAAAAAAAAAAAACCTTTGGAAAAAATTCAGGATATTGACATCGGGTTACGGAGAATTTCGGTTAAACGAGGGTCGGATAATCAAAGTTCTATTTTACCATCTATACTAATGTGTAAAACGAAGAATTTCTGACAGTTTTCTGCAAGTAAATTGGGGGGTAGACTTATACGCAAGTCAATTACAAAAGCCAAAAAAAAAAAAAAAAAAAAACCCTTTAAATATTGCAAAAGTCTGATTTTTTATGTGTATAAATAGTAAAATAATATATAAAATATTCAAATAATAATAATTTATTATTAAAAAAAATTAATGATTTGTTTTTGTTTACTTGCTAATTTTTCGCATTAGTAAGTGAAATCTTTGGTTTGATTTTGTACAAAATTGAAATAAAAAGTTAGGGGGGGGGTCGACGTATATGCGAATATATACGTATATATACTCTATTAGTAATTATTGATTATTATAAGTTTTTGCTATGCCAATAGCTAAGTGTGTGGAAGAAGGGGGTGTTGTTCTTGAGCCGAACCCAGCCCCCCTCCCCCCTTATAGTAATAATAAAGAAATTTTTATAGTCAAATAATAACCCGAATGATATATAACATTTCTGTAACAAAATAAATGGCATCAAATATAGATTTAAGGCTTAGATAGTAACAAAGAAAACCCCCACTCCTTTCGTGCCTAGTGTCCCAAAATTGGGACGTTTAGATTTTTATATGCTAAATAAACATTTTTTCAAAGGTAATTTTTTTATTATTTTTACGTTCATATTACACCATTTACTATAATTAAGTATAATATTGAGTAGAAAAAAAAAATTCAGGCACTAATGGGTTAATTCGTCTTTTAAAATGCTAAAGGAAAACCTTCCTTATAACTTCAATTTTTGAGACAATTCACGAGGTTTTAAATTTATTTCAATAGTTCTTGCATTTCTAGTTCTGATAAATTCAGACAATTTTTAAATACATCACTGGATTGACAGCTTCAACATTTCTAATTTCATGCTAAAATGGCAATGTTAAAGAATGGTTGTATGTCAAAATATTTAGAAAACCATAAAATTTAAGTGTCCCTCAATACAAAGCGGTACTAATAAGTTTTACATTCATATCGTAAAGGTATTTCCATTTATCTGGATAACCTGGAAAAATAGATGTTTACATTTTTATTCTAAAGCTCTCTCGGAATTTTGTCCCTTGCAAAAAGGTATTATTCAGTCAGAATTCTTCCCTTTCCCCCATGCAGAGGAATATGCTAATCCTTTTCTACGCTCGTTTCCTCCCACTCCTAAGATTGATGTATTCTAAGTTGACATTTCTGCTAAGAAGAGGAGTATGAAATTTTTCGGGCGTTTCGGTTTTCTGAAGGACCTGTATAATTTCAGCATCGGTAACGAAAGAGTTAAACATACAATTTCAAAAATTCTCTGAGTAAATACCGGAAATTGTATTTTCCTTTATTACTGGCGCAAAAACAAATTTTGCAAAGAAAGATGATGCCACCGCAGAAGCGACAAAGGAGTGCAATGGGTTAACATTATTTGCTTTTAACCATTTGAAAGGCAATTCGCAAGTTGATGGCCATCCTTGAAAGTTAAAAGGAATGAACCCTTTGTTTTAATCATTAACCAGTTTCAGGAAAACGAACTTCCGGCAAAAAATTTGAAGACACCTATTTGAAATGTTCCAAAAATTTGATTTTTGAGAAATATATAGGAGGGCCCCTGACAGCAAGGGGTATAAGTGACAAACGGTCAACTACCTAACGTTTTTCTTGAAACCGTGAAACTCTTGGTGCTCAAAGGGTCTAAGTGCGCTTCTACCCATTGAAGTTTCAAGTAGCTGGACGCGGGAATGAGAAATGTGTTCTGTATAGCGTGAGGTATTGGATAGTTATTTTTATTACTTTGCTTTGCGTGAGCGTTTGATACAGTCTTTGGCCTTCCGGCAGTTTATGATTCATTATTACCAGTTTTTAGTTGTTACTAAAAATCTATGGAAGATTAAAATAAGAACGCTACTTTCGACACTAATGGTAAATAGATTTTTTCACTGAATACTTAATTGTACGAAATGTAATTATAACAATGATTACCAATTATTGCAGTTTAATTGTAATACGTATTTGTGTGTAATGAAATTCAACAGTCTTCCTTTTTTTTATTTCAATGTTGAATGCAGAGATTAAAAAGTGAAAAATTTTAACTTATGCCAAACTACATAATGAAAAAGATAAGCATTCTTTCTAAAATTATTTATAAAGAGTTTCATTTTTCTCAGACGTAATGGAAAAGAGGGAGGTTTGTGAAGTCTCTTCCCACTTAAATCAAACATATTACAACTTTAAATGAAATTGTCGAAAGCAGAATATAAGCCACTTAATTGTGAAGTTCTAGCTGTGCATCATAAAAAATACACTCATGGAAACAGATGAGCATCGTTATTTCATTTCAGGACATTCCTGAAATAAATTTGACCAAGACATTGGGCTCATATAAATCCGAAAGTAGACGTATAAAAGTGATCTGTATGTTCCAGAGCCCTGGGATCAACTTCTATATGATTCCCGTAAAAGTCCGTGTGTATGAACTATAGAATTTATACTTACCAAGAACTATTTATAAAGAAATCTCAATTTAAAAACGCGTACTACAACTGAAAACGCACTTTCAGCAATTATTTTTCATGGACTTCAATAGATCAATTATTGTTCAATTTCTTCTGTAGCATTTTTTTTTCTGTGTCCCTGTAAATGAACTATAAATTCTATGCAAACCATATTCTACCGCGTAGTACACTTAAGAATAATTAAAATAGAGAAATATCATTAAAATAAACCTCAAACGATTTTATCCCCTTAAATGCATATGGTATCGTTTATGATACAATAATTGTTCCGTATTTATTGGATTTTTTATTCACATATTCCGTATTTCCACCAGAAAAATAAAAAAGAAAATTTCACTCCATTTAATAACAGCCATTTCGTTATTAAATAAACCGAAATTTACCATTTATATTTTCTGGTATGAATTCCGATTCTCTGAATTATGAAATTTCGGGAACGCATTCTACCCTATGCATTTAAGGGTTAAACAAACGTAATGTAACGGAATTCGTTTGAGTGTACCTGTAAATCAACAATAAATGCTACGCACTTGATTTTCAATACCGGGCTTGGTGTAGTGATACCCAAATACCTCTATGAATTCTATGGCAGTCGGACTATATTTACGCGAATTACAGCACGGAAAGACGGCAGACAGACAAACACAAGCCATACACAATTTTCAACGGAAAATGTTAAAAATGTAATTAACTGTTTTATTCGAAGATGTTTACCATGCTTCAGAATAAAAAAAATATAAAGTTGTAACTAAGATCATGCTCAGTAACCCACAGTAAATACCTTTCCTTCAAGATTTCACACTATTTAAGATATCCAAACATTTAATGCACAAAACGATTTTCATAATATTCAATTAGACCCGCAAAAAATGCGTGAACACTGAATAATATAAAATTAAGTTGCAAACAGTCCATCACGACTCAAAATCTAGCAACGCTCAAGCAAGCAAGCTCGGAGATCTCTCATGAGTTTGCGACAAAAAAGAAGCAAAACTGCACATACATTAAGCGTGCAATGTCAGTACTGGAATCTCAAGTATGGTGACACAAATGCGCCATCTGGTGGACGGGCTTGATAACAGTGTTGCCAGCGGTCTGCTTTTTTTTATTTAGATTTCTTGATTGGCACCACTTTTTTGAAACGGCAAAATCATATTGTTAGCTCCTGAATTAATATGTCATTAAGTAAGGCACATTTTACCAATTCAAAAAAGTGGTGTCAATCAAGCATCTGATTTTAAAGAAAGTAGCCCATCTGGCAACACTGCTTGATAATGCAAATACGCAGGTTTTCTGTATGACGTCATATATGACAGAATATCTACTATATGTGCGTATTTTCTGAATCTTTACTCACTTATGGAAGATGACTCTTGTTTACCAAATTTATTGCAAAATATTTTTATTACAGTCTGTTTTGATAAAATTATGTGAATTTAAAAAAAAATAGTCGCAATATCATTTTAATTTGGGGAGAAAAGCACTAATGCTACGAAAGCATTACTGCATTTTGCCCTTAAACTAAATTGACATTGCGACTTTCTTTTAAATACACATATTTTATCAAAATAAGCTGTAACAAAAATATTTTGCAATAAATCTTGTAAACAAGATTCATCTTCTGTGAGTAAGTAACAATCAGAAATTCGTAACTGAATTTTTAACGAGGATTCTCTAAATGGCTTTGTCTGTTTCAAAAAAAAAAATTCTAATATGGCGATTTTAGGAAAATTATTGAAGTTATTGCCTAGATTCGCAAATTATTTAAACAAATAAATGAACAACACTTGCTCGTTTAACCCTTTCCGGCACAGGCAATTTTTGTTGTGTAATGATGAAATGATTGATTGACACCGGAATTTAAAAACAATTTTTTTTAGAATTTAGAAGCATGTTACTTTAAATGTTCACTGTAGAAGCAAAATTTTACTAAAATATTCTTGGTGCCGGTCGCAAGTATGGAATTAAAATTAGGTATCCCGACCCGGGCACACTGTGCCGGAAAGGGTTAATAGTACAGCATTTAATGCGTGCATTTTAAATTAAAGTGATTCGGAATATAAAATGAAATGAGTTTTAAATTAAATGAATGAAATATTTGTAAGTTAAATAAGATGAGTGCAATGCGAGTAAGAGGATATTGGAAATTCATCGTCTGCGTTCGATAAACGAACAAAAGGACTTAAAATCTAATATTTTATTTATAATTAAATTCTATACATATTCTAAACATTCATAAACGTTGTAATGTCATCGGGAATACAACCGTGTATATCAGTTTTATAACTTTAGCACATCAAGAAATAAAAAATGAGTAAAAAATGAGACTACAAAATTCTATCTTTACACTTAACTACTTACTAATTTTTATGCGTCATTTTTCATTTCATTAAAAGAAAATAATTAAAATCGAGCGTATTTTAATCAACAACATTTGATAATATATATTAAATAATATTTTATCTGTTTTTATAAAGGAAAGTAAAAATAAGTAACTAACTTGTTTTCCTCTTTGGAAAAGGACAGATATTAATTCTATAAGAAAAATAATATCTTACTATTTTCTTACAATTTGGAAAACTACAGCTATTCGATGGCCCACATTTTGCCATTTCATAGCTGCCAGCTTGTACGGATTTTTGCTACCACTAAAATTTAACAGAACTTTCTTCCTTCTTTAATTAACAACATTCACTGCAATTCAGCGATTGAATTAGGCAAAATAGTCTATTAAATTTTAGTGGTAGCAAAAATCCGTACAAGTCGGCAGCTATGCCATTTTAAAAAATAATATTACTTCTAAAAATAACTGCATCTTTCTGCAGTTCAACTAAGTCCGCTACGTGGCGATAATTTATTTGAACCCTAGTGACCAATCTAGTTTGGCCTAAAATCGGGTTTGGCCGGTAACATATATATATAAAAAATTCGATTTCATGCCCGAAATTTTCATAGAAAAATTTTTTATTTAAGTAATTATGAAATAGATCTCTTAGATAAAGAAAAGAATAGTATAGGAATTTTCTGGTATGAATGAGAAATTTTGAAATAAAAAAAGGGACAAATTGGCCCCCTGGTGTTCGTACCTCAGCGCGTCACTTGCGATCTTACATTCCTATACAATAAATGATTGTTACAGTGTCTTGTACTAACCCTTAAAGTTTGTACCATAAATTTAGAATCCCCATGTATAGAGAACTATCTGTAAGGGCATTGTTTTTTCCAACTTTGTGTAGAGAACAAATTGAGGCTAAAATATTAAATGTTTCAATTTCAACATAGACTTAATCTTTCGTAGAATACAATGCCATAAATTGTTTTGATTTTTAAACTTTGTGTTTTTTTAATGCATTCATTAACAGACGTATATTTTTTCTTAGGCAGTAAAATGAATTGTTAATTCTACTCACATTACTAATAGACCACATGTCAGTTTGTTTCAACCAGTTTTATTATCGACGCTTTTGGAATGTATGATAGATAAGTTAGTACAGATATGAAATCCACAAGCTCTCTGGCGCACTGGCGAGATCATAATTATATCAACACTACAGAGTCTTCTATAATCTTAAAAGAATGACATGAAGGTCCTTTTTGTGACTCAGACTCAGGGGCTTCACCAATAATCCGTTTCAGATTCATTCCACAATGCAGTAGACAGCCCGATTTTATTATGCTAATGACCCCGCCCCCAGCTGGTGCGCTAGCTGCATGACAGTTTCCTTATCTGAACCATGGAACTATTAATAAATAGGAACTGACATATCCTTAAAATAGTGAAGCTTCAACTGTAACCGCTTTCGCAAGGGTTGATTACCGTCTAGTCAAACTTCCACCATGAAATTTAAATAGAAATGTTCTCCTTATTTCAAGGCCTTTTAAACGCAAAACTTCGGTCAAAAATCATGACAAAAAGAGTTATTCATTTTTACTGGTAGAAATTTACTTCGTCGGTTGTAAGGGCCTGTTTTTCCGCCATATTGTGACAACCTAAACAACCTCCCTCCCAGTGTTAATGAATATAATTATAGTACATGGTCAAACTAATATCAGAAAAAACAAATAAAAATTTTAATCATATTTGTGAGAGAAATGTTTCATAGAAAGCCCGATAAAATAAGGCAAAATTTTCTATTCAAAATTTTCTGTTGGAAATTTGCGTCTTCGATTATCAGAAAATGTTTATCCGAAGCAAAAAAAAATCACACGCCATATTGTGACAACCTCCTCAGTTACTTCACTCGCAACTGGTAGACAGTGCACTACATGCCGTCTCCTCTTTATTCATAACTCCATTATCTGAACCATTTAACCAAAATCATGAACGCTAAAATTGGCGGAAAAATCGACGCTTTTACCAAACACTGATGTGTTACTGTTCTCGCGTGTTCGTTTTGTTCAGAAGATTGTCTTTTCCTTGGTGTAGATTTTACAAAATGATCTATATACACTACATATTAGATGAATTGCGTCGTTTATGAACCGCTGAAATAAGCAGGACCTGCTTAACGCCTGACAAAATTTTTCCTTTATTTATAATAAAAATTCTGCATAAATAAGGCGAACATTTCTATTTAAATTAACTGGTGAAAGTTAATTCCAATGGTTAGCAAGCTTTGTATGTAAGAGCTAAAGAATTTTGTTTTAGAAGAAATAATATACATAGTTAATTTTTTAAATTAATTCTTGATAGATTATTTTAATTGGTTTTCTTTAAACTTATTAATTAGTTATATATAATATATAAATGTGTTATAAACTGCTATATTAGAATATATGAAGACGTGAGTTTCAAAACTCGCCTTATCCAAAATATCAAATTTGGGGAAATCGCGAAAAACCTCTAACTGCGACCCCGTGCATCGAATACCTCCAATTTTTCTAATACTTATAACTAGTTGCTCTATGATATCATTGTGTTAAGTTGGAAAATCTACTTTAATTATTTAATTAATTAATTGGAAAAAAGTTTCGGATAAGAAGAGTTTTGTTGCCAATCTATGGATAAGATGAGTTTTGTTGCCAATCGTCTATCATACTTGCTGAAAGAAATTAATATTTTCTATTTTTGGTCATCGAATGATCATATTTTGAATTAAAAATAAACCTTACGAGAGCAATAAGTATGATTAAAATTTAGTATTACGTTTTATTATAAAATAAAGCAAACTTATCAACAATCAAATAAAACGTATCATAAATAGCTTATGAGTAAAGTAACTTTATTTTAAAGAATGTAATATAATATAATCTATATAACATATAATATATATATATATATATATATATATATATAATATAATATAATATAATGTACTTACAAAATATACAAAAAAAAACCAATTAACTCATTGAGTTTTCTTCTGTATATCATGTGGAATTTCTTCTGGAATATCATTGGGATCCTCCTCAACTGTCCCTTGCTGTTCTGGTGCCTTAGGAATGACATTTTTTATAGTAAGTAAGCATCTCCATTTTTGACCATTCGAAATCAAAATGTTTTTTCAACAATGTGTGGACACATTTGAGTTTCTCTTGCTTCACGGGGATTCCCTCCCCCTTTTTTAAAGAAGAAAGTGCGGTTTTTAGATGCCTCTAGCACAAATTTTGCACTGTGAATTTTGATATTCCAAGAATCTTCCGAAATACAGTTCAACAAATTTGAAGATGGCCATGGTTCTTAGTCTATAATACCTTATTGTAATGCCTTTGAAAACGCACTGAGATGCACTTAACCCATTGAGCGTTTCACTACATTATAAAAATGTACCTTAAAAAGGCCTTGAATAGGAAAAAAGAACTTGTTCGAAAAGGTAGAAGGGGTTATGTGATTTTGTAGTTGAAAAGTGCTAAGGGATTTAGTTCTCTGTCCACTGTCTTTTATGAGGCGTGAATGGGCGTTTAAAACTAGTTGACTAATAGCTTTCGAAAACGATTGCCTGGTTAATCCCAGACAACATCTGAAAGTATGTAACGAAATAACAGTTTTCAGGAATACAGGTGTGTGTTCCGTGTTGCTTAGAATAATGTTTGCAAACTGTTAATGTAGTATAATTTGCTTTATATGCTATTAAATTTTATCTAAATTTGAAAAGAATTTATATCTTCGTAATTACAAGCATGTTTCATTTCCTCTAAATGCATTTTTTTTCTAAACAGTTTCTGTTACATAAACTTGTAAATTTTATTAATTTGTAATGATTTAATTACAAAATTAAACTGGAAGTAATCGGTTTTTTAAATAAATTTACATTTTATAAAACGCACGTATAGCGATAGATCTCACTATACAACGAATCTCAATTAAACGTTTAGTACACTTTAGTTACACTTTTAGATAGGGCTATTCATCGTATCTCAATTTCAATTAATGCTAATATTATTTATTTTTTTCTTTTATAAATAATAATAATAAGAATAATAATTTCTCATTATGCAAGTTAGTGTAACATCTGCTTTCTTTGATTTTCTGTGATATAAATCTGAGATAGCTGATATATTGTACATTATCCTGATGAATATACCAGAGGAAAATACATTAAAATATTCTAACCCCCCCCCCCCCCCAAAAAAAAAGTGATTTGTTATAAAGTATTTCAAATGCGCATTCAAAATAAATGGAAAAAATCTTCTTCTAAATGATAATTCTTCTACCTTATTTTTTTGTGAGCAATAAAAGAATTAAAACAAATTTTAATAAGATTTTCAAAATGTGCAAATTCCTGTTTAAAAAAAGAAGAAAAAAAATACAAACTGACAACCTTTTTTCCAGCCATACATAAAAGGAAAAAAAAAAAAAAAAAAAAAAAAAAAAAAAAAAAAAAACAGGCGGATCTTTGTATCTTATAATTTAGCTTCCAGATAACAAATTTGAATTTTTATTAATTCCTATTATTTTACTGATAAATGTAGAACATTAAAAGAAAAACATTTATTGGTGTAATCAAAGTGGCAGTAATTATTTCAACCTTTCCTTTCGTCTCGGCAGGCAATTGTTTGAGTACAGTAAAACCAAACATGTTAAGGCGTTTCTTTTTTATAAAGTACACTATTTCTTATACTTAAATCATGTTTAGAGATAGTAAAGATATATTATTTAAGTTTTACAGAATTAATTAATCAGTAACACTGCACAGTACCACTGTATATTACAATAAAACCGGTTAATACGAGATCACTAGGTACGAAAACAAATTCTGTTTTAAACAGGTTTTACTAGGTGTAATTGTGTAATATTTTGTATTTGGGAACATAAAATTCTCCGTTTAACCTTCCGTCTACCAGACGGGTCCATTGGACCCGACATGTACATTCAAAATATTTATTCAAACCAGAAATTTCTTCAAAACAAACTAAATGTATAAATCAGACAATAATAAGTTAAATAAACAAATTAAATAGTTTTAAGTAAAAATTCTGGTGTGGAATGTTTTTATAAAACTTGAGTAAAATTTCCGGTAGTTCTAGGGTTAAGGCAGGATTATGTTATACATAGATTTCATTTTTACAGGTTTTACTGTAATTAATTAGTGATCATAGTATTGCATCATTAATGAATTATAGGTGTAATACTTGTGCATATGTATAATAGTCCTCCCCACTTAATCGGATCACGGATAATCGAAAACCCCGCTTATTCAAATAGAATTCTCCGGAACCGAATTTATTCCTATTGGTTCTATGTTATTTTTCCCCGCTTAAACCAAATACATTTTACGAACATCCCCGCTTAATCGAATAAGAACTGTGTGACCGATGTATGAAAATAGGCGCGGAAAGCACGTTTCAGCTAGAATTTCCTTCCACCTTTTGTCATTTCCGGTTCCTTTACGCTGAAAACAAATTTTCAGTTCTTCCTGCAATGATTTCGGTCGGCAGGTATATAATGGACAGGTCAAATGATTTCCCCACCTTGATCTCACCACCATCGCTTCTTGTTGTTAATCAGGCTTTAATGGCAATGCGTCGTCACTTCGAGACTCGAGATGGTCGTTGTGATATTTTGCACTCATTCGAAAAATAACTCTATATTTACTCCTTTAAAATTCCACTTAAACAAACCACTTTAAACGATTTTTTAAAGGCAGTATAAGTAACATAAATTAGAAGTAGCAAAGTTTTGACCAAACTCAAACGAGCTGCATTAAGTGTGATGTGAACCATATAAATGCATATACTGACATTAAATTAATAAGTATTTACTTTATATTAGCATTCGTATTTGTTTTAGATTATGTTATTCTATTTACGGTTTATTATTTTGTTAATTAAACATACCTTAGATGGCTATTTTCCCTTTTTATTACGCATTAAATATTACAGTTATGATTACCCGTTTAATCAAATACACCGCTTAATCGAATGTTATTTCTGGAACCAAAAATATTCGTTTAAACGGGGACGACTGTATTACTGATTAAATGCAAGTTTTAATTTTAACAATAAAAACCTTTAAGACGAAATGATAAGGGGCAATATAATAATTTTGAATTAGAAATTTTCCAAAGAACTTTGGATTTTTTTAAGGCAAGATTCCGCTTAGTACAGGTATTACTATGTATAAATAGGTCAATGGAGAGTCTGCATAGTAATATACAAAATAAATGTGCTTTTTGTAAGTTCCATTGTAATAAAAGGGCCCTTTTTTTCGGGTGTCATTTTTCTCCTTCTCACCACCTAGGAAAAATAATTACATTGAAAATTTTCCGATAACAGGAATTATTTTCGGTACCTAATATATTCTCCTATTCAAAATTAGAAAAATACAATCCATTTCAAATATCTGTGAAGAGTAATACCTCCCTCGCCCCCCCCCCCCTCACTTTATCTCCCATAAAACTTCCAGCGTCCATCGGCTATAAAGAGATAAAAAGGATTTAAACTTTACAACAATAAGTTCGCAACTCCGCGGGACACAAGTTGAATATTCTTAGACCAGATGGAAACTAAGCACTATTTTTAATAATTTCGAAATGTATTCATGTATTTTTCTTATATTTAGTACAGTAAGACTCCGTATTTTTTCAAAAATTCTTTGGAGAAATTGAAAAAGAATATTTGTAAAAAGAAACATGAGTTAAAAATCATGTGTCTAGCATAAATTATGAAACACTTTCCAATACATTCAGAATATTGAAACAAAACTTTACAGCTTATTACGGAGAAAGGTGGTGTCTAAATAAATAAATTAGAAAACACATAACGCATTTGAAAACCCAATTTCTGCAATTGCTGTCAGTTAGTTGGAAAAATATCTATTTTTTGTGCAGCCCTGTATATGCTCTATAACTTTGTATGTATGTATGCAAAAATTTAGTTCCGCAGGAAAATTCCCATTCAGCAATTTCTGTCAATAAACGGAATTGTACTTGCGATAGTGATTCCCTGTATACGACCTATAGAATTTATAAACACCACATAATATTAAAAAAAAAATAATAACAACAGTGAAATTTAAAAATGTATACCGCAACTGATAACGAACTTATAGCAATTATTGGTCATATGCCAAATTTTTTTGTGTGTCCCTGAAAATGAAATATAAATTCTATGCACATCATATTCTACAGTAATCGCCTTGTAGTGTACAACTCCTTAGTGAAGTGTAAAAATTCCAATATGTTTAAAATCGTGTAATATCATTAAACTACACCATACACGATTTTTCTAATTCACCGTAATGTGACGGCATTCTTTTGCGTGTCCCTGTAAACGAATCTTACATGCTACACATTTCATTTTCAATACTGAACATGCCAAATTAAACAAAAATAACATATATCAATTTTATGGCAATTGGACTAAATTTATGTGAATTAGAGCACGGACAGAAGGAAAGACAGACAAACCGAATTTATAAACGCTTTTCAACTATACTGGAAAGAGTTTAAAAAAAATCAAATGACACTTTTTATCACTTTTTAAGATTTATCCTTTTTTTAAGTTTTAGGATTTGGATGAAACCAGTTTTAATTTTCCTTCTCAAGATATTTTTATTTTTTTCATTTAATTTTTAACCCGAGAGTAGTCGCGATATTTTTTAGAACGTTAGTAGTCGCGTTCGGTCCATTTGCCGCCGTTACCAGCAGGCCGAAAACGAAGGGGAAACTTGCCGGTGTTATCAGATGATCGAAAACGGATAACGTAGGGAGAAAATATTGACTGAACTTTAAAAGATTACAGCAATTATTCATTTTACAACATTTTACAGCAATTATTTATTTCACAACCTTTTACAGCAATTATTTATTTCGCTTAAGTATATATTCAGTTGGCATCTAGATAAGTGTTTTTAATAACTCTTTCTTCGTTTTGCATAAATACTTAAAAGTAAATAGTAAATGATTTGATTGAATTTCTGATGTTACTATGAATCAATAATTAGTAGGAAAACATTTACGAATATGAATCTAAATTCGTGATAGCGTTTTTTTATTTATTTATTTATTTATTTATTTATTTATTTATTTATTTTGGAAGGACATAATCAGAGTCAGGTAGATTTTTATGATATTCCGGCACTCTATATCCATTTAATAAAATAAAATAAATAAATTTAGCATCAATATATTACACTGACATTAAATTGAACAATTAAACTGAAAATAAAAATGGAACCTATGACATGCAACACAAAAACCAAATACAATACCACTAATTTACCAGCATATTATATATATATATATATATATATATAATAAAGAAAAAGGTAAAAAATATTTAACTTCGAAATTATAAATTTAAATATTGTAACTACGTTTTATTTATTTATTTTGTGGGATGTCTGTGTGTGTATGAGGGGGGAGAGAAGGGGGGGGGGTCTCGATTTGTAGTTTTTGTACTTATTTCAGGGTGGGAGCAGCGCCCTTGAATAAAAACTCTGGATACGAACTTCGCTTATATAAAGTAAATAATAAATAAGTTATTGAAATTATATATTTAATTTAAATACATTTGCTATTGTAGATTTAAATCCTAAGATGGATAAATTATTTTAATTAATAGAACCATTGAAAGGTTCATCTTAATTGGGATGTATTTTACAGCAACTATTTAATTAAAATAAATATTCAACTGTACATTTCATAATAAGGTATTAATATTATAATTTATTGTTTTATAATAACATTCATTAAAATAATAAAAACAATAAGAAAATTTTCTCCGAAATTATAAATATGCAGCAATAATTTAATTTAAATGAATTTTCTCTCATATTCTGGAAAACATTATTCTGAAAAATAGTTTGAACAATTGATGAAGGACAACAAATTTAAATTTGTTAGATACCGTCCCCAAGCCTCTATTGGATTTCAATAATAATAATAATACTAATAATAAAACATTTTCTGCGGCATTGTTTAAAAATAAATGTGTTTTTACTTACAGTATGAAAATTTAAAAATAGATAAGTTTTTGAAAAATACTTAAAATATTTTTTAAAGTCATAGTATAAACATTCACTGAATTATCCAAAAGAGATTTTTATTTCTTAATTTCTAACCTACATTATAAAATTCTCATTATTTTTATTATTGTACAAATAAATTATATGTATGTTCTTCACAGATAATCATACTACATTTCTGAGAAAATTGTTTTATCTTTCGAATTTGTTTTATTGTACAAAAACGATACTTTTCAGATTTTGGAGATACGGCAATTTTTTTACTGATTCCCACAAAATTCTCTTCTCTCTTTTTTAATGGTTTGGCAGTGTTATTGTCTGTTTTCTTTCATTTATATGTTCCGGTAATAAATGGAAAGCAAGTTCTTTGAAATAATGATGATGAATTTCCCTTTTTTTTCCATATTTAAACGATTGTCAATTTGAGAATTTATTCCCGCAATATTTCACAATGAAAAAAAAAATGTAAGTGACCATCCATCAGTTTTTTGTGCGAACTGACTTCACAACTAATATAATAAAACAATTTTAAGTCACATTCCAAAAGTAAAAAAAGTATTCTATGAACGGGTAAAATAGCAGGTAGAAAGAAAGACGAAATAACAACAGGCAGCGAGTCCGGACCGAAGAAACTTTCCCCCACAGATTTCGCGGAAATGGGAAAGGATGAACACGAGGGGGAAAAATTCAACTAACGCAAGTGGTCGCAACGCGGTCATTTAGACCGATTGAAACTTAAGAATGCGATAAAATGCTAAGAAATAGCAGGAATGACTTGCAATTTTACTACACAAGAGTGTGAACACTCAAGGTCAGCTACCCGGAATTTGGCTATCATAACTTTAATGGGAAATGAGTTACAGGAAGATAACGAATTTCGGGCGGGGAAAACACCAACGCGCGACTATTAACGGGTTAAACAAATAGTATTAATAAACAAATAGTAGTAATTATTATCTCTGCGTATTTGTATGTATGGAATCTTTGAAAACTTTCTCCAGCATAAAAAATAAAAGCTCATAAAAATAAGAACGAAGAATAGATTGTGAGAATAGATTTCAAGAATAGATTGTGAAATACTTTCTAACACATTTATCTATCTATAAAACTGTAATGAAATTTTACCGGTAAATAAGGCGCAAGATATGTGGCAGGAAGATATGTGAGTAAACAGTATGGTAAACATATAACACATTTAGAAATGCAGTTTTATCAATTACCTTCTATAATAATTAAAAAAATAGTCAATTACGCACACAAACGGCCATGTATCTTGTTGGTTTGCGTATCCTGTATAAAAATTTTTATGTTCCACAAACTTCTATTGGTATACAAATATAGTTCAGCGAGAAAATGCATCACAGAATTAAAACTATTCTCTAAGCAACTTCCGTAGTCAGTAATACTTATATTTTTTTTTTTTCTGCGTTTCAAGAAAAGCAGGTGTATCTGTTCTTTCAACGCGCTACTTTGATAGCTTATGTATAAGAACAGCGAGTTTTATATATTTATGGAACCTTTGACCAAGGGTAGTCTTTGGGATGAGAAGGAAGAGAGTGGGGGAACGTAAAAAACTTTACATACAGATATTTTAAAGGGGTTAAAATAAACATGTTGACTAACAAACGGAAATTTTATCATCTTGATCTTTACAATGTAGGAGAGGGCAGAGTTAAAGGGGTCCTGGGGTAACAAAGTATGAGTAAAAAATTCAGTATTTAGCGCAAGGAAACACAATTTAGGCAATACATTGCATAAATAAAAATGTTTTACAAAGATCTTTGAAAATAAAGTTTAATATATAAAATTATTGGTTATGGTGGTCCATTAAATACATAAATATATATGTATATTACATATATATTGTCAGGGCCCGACTTATGTAGGTGCATGCGGGGAAGCTTCCCCGGGTCCCCCTTTTTAGGGGACTCCCATGAGAGTAGTCAGGATTTTTATTTAAATGGTGTCAAATGTTTAAAATTAAATAAAAGTGACCAAAATTCATACATTTTCGAACTTTTAAGAAGGAAGTGCGGTCCCCCTTCCCCCCTCCGCTTTCAGTAACCTCTCCACCTACGCAAATATCATTAGAAAACTAATGATTAATATTTTATTATGACAATTTAGTATTCTATAGTTTTCAAAAGCAATTCTTTATTAACGTTTTTCTATTAACGTGGCAAGTTAAAACCAATATTTATAACCAATTTGGGACGTTTTCTTTTAGACATCTTATAACGTACGTAGATAAGCAAAGTAAATGTTTGCAAAGAAATACTCGTATCAAACAATCTATCATTTTTTTTCTACTATTTTCCTACAAGTATTTTTTTTCTTAAAGTTGTGATTATCTTTTTGTGATACTCTGTATACAGATGTAAGCAGTGCCGGATATAAAACCTATGCATATAATACAATCGTATGAAGTTTATTACTAGCTACTTCCACATTATTCACAAAAAAAATCTATAGATAGATAGAGGGGGGGGGGAGAATGATTCTTACCTTTCCCCCCATAGCCTAAGTCGGACCCTGCCCTGTATATGGTGGTTAATTAATGCTCTTCCGCCTGCCCTACCGCTAACTTTTGTCAATATTATTTAGATGAAAAAAAATTGCTCGTTTAACAATAAAAACTTTGACACATTAACGAATTAATATATAAATGTAAAAGCTTGACAAATGCAGGTATGACTATGTAAATGATTTGAGACCAAATGTTTTTTTTTTCTTTCACTTTTTCTTTTTTTCACTTTTCGACAAATAAATTACATGAGAAATACAAGCGTTTTCCCATTGTAACCTTTATCGGGCTTCCGTGTGCAGAATTTTTTTTCAAAACGCCAATTTTAACAGCATTTTCTAAAAGACTTCCTTCCTATGTTTATCGAAAATTGAAAAAAAATGTTCGACTTTATAGTTTCTGAATAAGAGCACCTGCCAATTCCATGTGTTTATGAACAAAACTGAATTCAGGAATGTGTCAGAAAAAAAAAATCAATTTGGAAGATTATGCAGTTTTTGTACGGGGCATTCGCCCAGAGCCCCCCAAATTTAGTGTCATAGACCTTGAAGCAATTGCAATAAGTTGGATTTATATGATGTAACAATTATCAGTCAGCATGAGCAGGAAAGAAATCAACATTAATTGTAAAATATATTTGTGATCTCTAAGTAATCTATAATTAAAAATGGATATTTTAATACGTTAAAATAAATGTGCATTATACAGTATTAGTGTAGTTTAATGCATTAAAATAAATGTTTTCTTAGTTTAATTCTCATGGTAACGAAATGAAAAGTTCAATCATCAAAATCTAATTTAACTTTTTATTTCCAGTTTCAATACATTCATTTCATTATGATTGTTTTAATCATACTTATCATATAGTATTAGCATTAATTCTGATCATATAGTATTAGTCTATATGAGATATATTTATAAAAAAATAGATTGCCATGATTTAATTTGTCATTTAACAAACATGATTGTACAAAGTAAAGTAATAATAATAATAATAACAATAAATTTAAAAAGATAATGCTTTCATTTGCATTATTGTAAGAATCTTTTAGATAATGATTCTTCCCTGTTTTTAAAGACATATACTTACACTTAATCATATCTACTGCTTTAATTGCATCCATTCTATTGATATTTTTGAATAATTCTATACTTGTACTGTTCATTGGTATCTTTTTAAACAATATACAGTTACACTTTAATATTTTAGGCTAATTGTGAGCTTGGGGTGCCATCGCGGAAAAAGTCTAGTACTGCTTTTCCATCTGACCTTTGTAAATATTACTTGCATTGCCATGAAATCGATATATGATATGGAGGCCTGTTCACTATTGGAAATAGTGAGTGTGGACTTTATTGTTGGTTTACATGGATGTATAAAATAATTCGAATAAACTTGAATTACGGTCTAGGTCGATATCTGCTTGTAGTACTTTTTTTTTATAGTAGTATATTATTCCAATCGTAATAATTGATACACATTGCTAATGTGTACTGCAGTCTGTTTCCCATAAAAATTAATAGTAATAAGAATGCGCGTAGTGTTTACTGATCATTAATAGAGGAATTCCAAGACAACCTAAGAACAGTGCACTAAAAAAGGATGGTTGAAAAAGGGCACTTTTGTGAATATTTAAAATATTTTTTAGTAAAGGGTGGATTGCTGAAATTAAAATAATTTTAATATCTATAAAGAAAACTGTCTTATTTTGAAATTTGGTTTTCACACTCGAGTTCAAAATTTAATAAAACATTACTTTCATTATATCTTTCTTAATTTTTCAAATGGTGAAGAAAAAAAAAAGTTTTTACTTTCCAGTTTTTTTTTTTTGCGTGTGCGTGTGCGTAAAAAATTAGAGGAAAATCAAAGGATTAAGAGGAAGAACGATACTAGTCCAATTGTGGGAAATTTTGTATGACAGTTTTATTTAATGGCTTGAACGACGTAATATCGTTTGCTTATCTTAGATAGAGGAATAAGATGAAATAGTACGTTGACAATGTAGTTAAAGATAGGTCGATAC
This sequence comes from Maratus speciosus, assembly GCA_963932465.1. Taxonomy (NCBI): domain Eukaryota; kingdom Metazoa; phylum Arthropoda; class Arachnida; order Araneae; family Salticidae; genus Maratus; species Maratus speciosus. The sequence goes on from OZ010794.1 coordinate 131,128,355, forward strand.
ACAGCTGAAGATCGTATATTCAAAATGTAAATTGAAATATAGCTCTGAATAAACGGTCTATGACTATCATAAATTTTCCCTTCGATCTACAGATCCCATTTTTGTAATATGTCTGTTAAATTGTATTAAGACAAGCTTAATAAAACTAGTTTCTAAATTATTTAGATTTTACAATTTTCCTTGTGTATTCAATTTTTCCATTTCTTTAAAAACTGTTATTATATGCAGATTTTTCACCAGAAAAAATATTTTAGAAATTCTTTGAAAAATCGGGTCAAGCCGAACCGGACCCGCAAGAGACAAAACCTAACCCGAACCCGAAACAATGGATATCAACCCGATTTGCAGCAAAATTGTAGAAGTTAATCCAACTCCCGACAAAAAAAGAAAGGTTTCCCGACCCGATGCAGGACTCTACGCCATACTCAATAAATTTAGATCCTAAGTATTATTTAAATTACTTTCGAGAAAATATTTTCATTTCTGCTGTGCATTCCTTAAATTTTGTTTTCTTTGTTGAAACTTCAAAATTTTGACTCCCACTTATTGTTACCCCCCCCCCTACACACACACACACGTACACCCCGCTCTTAACTCTGCCCCCCTCTTACATTATAAAAATCAAGATAATGAAAAACCTCCACTTTTGAAAAAAGTACTTTTGTTTATGTTTTGACCCCTTTAAATGTATGCAAAATTTTGTTTCTTTTAATTCCGTGTCCTCCCCCTTTCTCTTCACCAAAAGGCTGTCTTTGGTCAAAGTTCCCATAAATATATAAAAGTTAATAGCCTTATACATAAGCTATCCATGTACTAAATTGAGAGAATCTATAGATTTTTATTTTCCGTTTACCACCCAGCCCTTTCTAGGGGCTTACTAATGAACAGCCGTCGTCTCCAGCAGAATATATTTTTTCAATACACAGCACCTATTTATTAGTGTCCTTTAAGTGTAATGCTATGTATAATATACTTTTTTGATATCAATAATAGATTTGCGGACTTAGCACGGGCTTTAGTTGAATCTTAGAATTAGTTTTCTATAACTGAAAATATTTGTAACTTTAATAACTAATAGATCTGAATTTTAGGTTCATCTAAGTATATATAATAATTATTATTTTTACCACTGATTTTTTTTGCTAAGACCTTTTCACCGTTGACCTTTTTACCTAAATTCATTTGAAATAGAGTATCTGCATTAAAATATACTGCAAACGATTTTCCCGCGTAGATCATTATGTAACGGAATTCTTTTGTGCGACTTTGGAAATGAATAATAAATTCTTTGCATTTCATATTCTACAGAAAGCATGTTTTAGTGCTGCACTTGAAACGATTTTTTCCCATTGGTCGTAATTTAACGGCATACTTTTGAATGCCCCTGTAAGTAGACTGTACATGCTACACATTTCATTTTCAATGGTGATCGTGCGATAGTAAATGTCAATAACACACAAAATTTCAGGGAAATCGAATTATATTTGCGCAAGATAGAGCACTGACAGACAAACTGAAGTCATAAACCCTTTTCAACTATGTTGGAAAATGTAAAATAAATAAATTCCTCATAATTTAGAATTACAAATTGTCATTAGTGTGTGACTTAATCGGAGAAAAATTTTCTTGATTTTACGATATCGGAGGTAACATGCGCATATCAAATATCACGAATATGATTTTTTTAAAAGTAGACCATTAAAAGTGATTATTTAAAAGTATTTAGTTAGAATAACTAAATTACTAAATTCTTCTATAAGCACGCTTGCGGAATGGGGCAGAATTTGATAACATACAGAAAATGTGCAATAACGTTTTTATTATTAAAAATAACCATAAGTTTAATAATAATTCTTAGGCTACAATAAAGATAACTCTTCGGCTATCAGTTTTTATTTTCCGTTGGGGAGGGGGGGGGGGGAGTTATTCTAAGATTTCTGCTGTGATGTCAGAAAAGATTTTTTTTTAATGATGCCCTACTTTATTTTTATATCAACAATCTTTTATGTTACATTGTGCAATATTCATGATTTAATAATTATTGATTAATACTAATTTTAAAAGAACTAGTTTAAAACATAAACATTTCATAATCCTTTTATTAAATAAGCGACAATGAAAAAAAAATATGTAGCAAGCTACCACTATTTGGAATTTTACTGTTCCTGTGAACTGTTTCCTTTAGAAATCATCTTTACAAGGGAAGGGGTGGGACTGTCAATCATAGTTTTCTCAAAGCTCAAAGAGTCACTTACAGATAGTATTTCGATGTCATTCACAGGTTGCAAGAGTTTGGATTAGATAACAATGGGAGATATTTACTGTCTTTCAAACCTTACTTCAAAGAAAACTCATAGAAACTTTTAAAGTATCATTGGAATTAATTACACTGGAACATTTGGTCAACTCTGTTGTATTTAGTAGAATGATTAGGTAAAAAATAATGATAATTGTAGATATCGTTCAGGGAAGTGTAGTCTCATAAGCATTTTTCTGGCTACACCTCTGATTCTTCTCTGTGAAACACAACTGTGAGAATAAATAAGATTTAGGGCTTTTTAATATGGCAGTTTTAATGTAAGAGTCGCTATATTGGGGCTCGTTATATAAAGAAATCACAAATAATACACAATGTTTTTAATTTTCCAAGCGGACACAGGCAGTGATATAAACATAAGAATGGTTTTTGGATTCTCTCTCCCCCCCCCCCCTCAACTTTCAAAAGAAATACAAATAGAACTTTTTTTATATTAAGCCAAGTATTTGCTGTAATAATGCTAAAAATGGGAGTATATACTGCTTATAAATATACTAATGCACGGTACATGTATCCAATTATTCAAAAATATAAGTAGGTCGAATATAATGAAAACCACACATATAAATATGTGTAAAAATACACCTTTATTTATTTTTTAATGGAAGTAAAAACAAGGAAGAGTAACTTTTGTTAAGATTATCTGTCTTTAATGCATATGAATGCATTACCTATCTTAAAATGATTATTATTTTTTACTTTGCTTAATCATATTGGTGAGATGATAGGTTGTATCTCCCAACCTGAGAAGTACTGTGTAAACATCATTTTATTGATTGAAATAATTCTTTCATGGCAAATCTCTTTGTATGTAAACTGCCATATAAACAAAAGGAAAATCGAGATAAGAATAGAAAAATAAACAACATTATGATACGTTTGTAGAGATTTTGAAATACAGCCTTCACGGTACAATTATCATTAACTTTGTCTCATATGATTAAGGAAAAGTTTCAAATTGAAAAATAAAATTACTTTACTTTTGCTCTAAAATATTAAAAAAGCATTGTAGATTACTGCGAGTAATTGGACTTAATAAAGCCGTCTATGATGTTTAATTGCATGGAGTTATTTATCTACTTCCAACAATTAATAGGCTACTTCACTCACGCGAAAGCACCCGCTCGCTAATGTTTATTTGGTGGAAGAATTTTTTTAAGATACCTCGTTTTTATTTCCATTTTTTTAAACGAATCTTTTGCATTGGCTACCTAAGATCGATCTATAGAAAGACCGTTTTTTTTCTTTTTCGATTTTGTTTAAAGTTTTTTTAAAATTTATTTAGGATACTTTTACTTTCGGAACCGGTTTCGAAAGTAAAAGTATCCCCATTAAAAAACCTTGCAAATAAAATAGAAGGAGTAAAAAAGTCCTTTGTACAGATCGACCTCAGCTACTCAAATCAAAGAAAATCGTTTAAAAATACTGAAATGCAAGCAAGCTATCTTTAAAAAATTCTTCCTTAGGAATAATATTGAATCTAGGAAAAAAGGTGACCGGAAAAAACGTGACAGAAAAAACAAGAGCGGAAAAAACGGGACAAGGTAAAAACGAGACCGGAAAAAACGTGACAAGGAAAAAAAGGTGACCGGGGAAAACGTGACAAGGAAGTGTTAAATATTGAACTTGTCGATAAATAAATGCTAAAAACTAAAGGAAAGTTTTTCCACTGTCAGTTTCTTACAGCGTAGGGGGGGGGGGGGCAGAGTTAATGGGTGAGTTTGACAACTCTAAGATTTGGTCCAAGAAAATACAATTTTAACATTTCATTAAGAGAAGTTTAGTATGACTTCTACAAAAGACAAGTTAGTGCTATCTACGGAGGGGAGGGGGGGGGGTATTAAGGAAATACAATTTATTGATTCTTTCAATTCGCTATTGATAGTTTATATATGAGTAAAGATGTTTTATAAGGCAGAGGGGGATGGAAAAAATTACATACACAGCTTGTAAAGGGAACAAAATAAAGACGAAGAGAGGAGGCATTTTCTTTAGAGGAATTTTTTCATTATCCTGCTTTTTTCTCGCAGGCTATCAAAGTCCAAGGGCTATTGTGCACGCAGGTTCTGTATGTATGTATGTATGCACTTACGTCTGTATGTACGTAACGCGATAACTCTTGACAGAAACATCCGATTTGCTTTAATTTTTTTTCCAGGTTCATTGTTTCTAAATTCAATATTTAACACTTCCTTGTCACGTTTTTTCCGGTCACCTTTTTTCTTTGTCACGTTTTTTCCGGTCCCGTTTTTTCCGGTCACCTTTTTCCGTTTACCAATCTACTTATAATGAAATTGAAAACCTATCTACATCGATGCTTTTTCTGGCCCATTCAGCGTCATTATAGACAGGTTTCACGGTGCTAGTTTTAAATTATGCTAGAATTTGAATAAAATTTGCGCAACAATAATAAATAAAAATATTATTTTTTAAGTGTAATGTTAAATTGGATATTTGAGATTTTTATTATTATTACACAGCAAAAGTGCTGTAAGTAAAGAAAAAAAAAGTTTAGTTATTTAGTATTATAGTTAAATGAAAAAAATGACATACATTTGGAAGTGAAAAGGAAAGAAAAGAACGTGTATATTCATTAAAAGAGCAAAATAAATAAATATTACATAATAAATAATGAACATGCAAAATAAATAAATATTATATGGCTAATGATATAAAATAATAATTATTATAGTAATGAATTAGAGTCTTATGGACAGAAAAAATAAAATAAGTAAACGATGATATTCTATAAAGTTGCCTAGTATATGGTTCGAAATACAATGCCATTCTTAAGCATTAACAGAAAACGAAATTCCCTAAGGCATTCGACTTAAAATACGGTAATCCAGTTGACAAATAATCTGCCTAACGCCTATTGTGTGCGTGGAAAGAGGAAGTGATTGATAAACGCCTTCTTTAACTCCCAGTCTCGAGAAGTGGGGGGAAGCTTAACGCGCAAACGCGTTCATAACCATCTGCAAGTAGAATATTTTGACCGCCTATACGCGCTTATGACCATCTACAAGTACAAAAGTCTGACCGCCTATATGCGTTCATGACCATTTAAAAGTACCAAAGTGCGGCCGCGTATACGCGTGCGTGACCACGAAAGGGTTAAAAAACTTTTAATGTGAAAATTTTACTTTCTGGATGTTCCATGGAAGGGAAAAAACTGGATGGTTTCTTGAAGGATATGTTTGAGATGTGAATTTCAAAATAAAGTTATCTTATGCAGTTTTGTCTTTGCTTGAAAAAAAAAAGCTTGGTGGAAGCGTCAACCATCTTTCATCAGAGAGAGGTGAATACTTCAGTTTCTCTTTCAGGTGAGTGCACTTTGAGAGGGCCTGAAATGCCTTAGGTTTATGCCTGATTTTAAAAATTAAATCTTTTAACCCCTTCTGGCAGTAAGAAATATAGAAAGCGATTCTCTATTTCGAACTTATATTTTAATCTTCTTTTACGTGTATTCTTTACTATCCCACGTGTTCGTATTTCTTTTTCTCTTTTCCCCCTTTCCTCACAAAATGCAAGAGTTTATTCACTGTCCGTTATACATAAGACATGCTCTAAAACTTAATTAGTTTGTATGAATAGAACAAATAAAAACTTTAAACGAAAATAGCAACAGGTTGCAGAGAAATGAAGGAAAATTACTCTGATAGTAGCTGATGTCCGTTGGTCTACGCATGCGCAGGGATAAAGCTAGTTTTGTTGTCAACTCCCTAGTGGATAAGGCGAGTTTTGAAACCAAACCAATATTTCAAAAACCCAGGAATAAAGGATAAAAATATTTCTTTTACATATTATAGTCTTTTTTCGGTGCAGGTTTACCAATAGAATAGATTGATAGAGAAAACTCGATTTTGTAAATTTTGGATAAGGCGAAATTTGAAACTCACGACTTCATATTATTTATGTTTAAGAATAGTTGAAAAGAAAAAAAAATAAAATTTAAATTAAATATTAGTTATTGTCATGCTGAATAATCCATACTTAATATGTTATCTCCAGACTTTCATCACACAGTCTTTGGTTAATTTTATCCATTCATCTAATGAATAATCATATTTTCAAATATATTTCGTTTACCCCAGAAATAATCTTTGAACATTTAGTAATAGGCAATTAATAATTTTAGCTAGCTCATCTTATCTAATTGCATATAATCAATCAAGCAAGCAAGCTATGTGAGGTCTCACATGAGTTTGTGAAAGCATATGAAAGAAATTAGAAGCTGGATTGCCAGCTTGTCTTCCATTTATATTCGGGAAACCTGAATCCGTGCTAGAAACCTAATATAGTAGTTTTTGCTTTAACCTCTTGAAGGGCGGTGATGCAGTCACGGCATCACAAAATTTTAATCCCTATTTGTCACATTGGTACCCGAATTTTTTAATGAAAATTTCATTTTTACTAAGTAAGCGAAAATATACTTTTACTTGTTTACAAATAAATTTTCTTTTAAGTACTGGAGTCAGTCAATTATTTCAACATCTTACGAATGCAAGTACCTTGCCCCTGAAAGCGTTAATTATTGCAAGATATTTTGTCATTACATAAAGTAAAGATTCTTCTTTCAAAATTTCAGGTCTGAATTTGAAATTTCGAAATAACAGTGGAGGCCAAACTGGCAATCCTGATTTGAAGAAATTATATGATTCGACACATGTGTTTTACCAACGTCCCAAAACAATTGAGTTATGGATAATCAGGAGGAGATATATAATATGATGTCTACCTGTTGCGAGTGAAGATGTAGTAGTCACAAGATGGCGGCTGCATTTTTACATCGGATTAACAGCTTTTGATTACTTACCAGTGCAAACTTCCATCAGTGAATTTGAATAAGAAAATTAATTTCGCCTTATTTAATCACTCTATTCATGCGACATTTTCCTCGTGATTATGGTTAATTTTTTTAATCGTTTTTAACAGGAGAAGTTGGCCCTGGTATTGTAATCTCTTTTCCTGACACTGACAGGTGTTTGTTTTGGTTGTTACAATACGCGGATACGTAGGGTCTGACTACTGCCGATGAATACTTCCAATAGTAACTAGTCGGATGTACCAATCCCAAAACTTTCTTCTATCTCATACATGTTAATACTTCAAAATTCGTTATCACACTGCCAAAATTAAATGGAAATCTATGCATCTCATGAGGATTCTAAAGATATGAAATTCCGTGCATTAGTTCTTGAGATATGACTATCGCTGAAATCGTCTAAATCCAGCAAAATGCTGCCTAGCAGCGCCATCTATTAGATGATTTATACCAAATCCTAATCAGCAACAATTTATGTCAGCGTCTGACTGAATCTGAAGTTTGGAGAAAATCCGTGCATTAGTTTTTGAGATAGAGCTATAGCGAAAATCGTGAAAATTCCTGCATAGAAGCGCCACCTATTGGGTGATTAACACCAAAACCTACTTAACAACAACTTGTGTCAACATACAACTAAATCTGAAGTTAGATGGAAATTCGTCCATTAGTTCTATAGATAGAGCTATTGAGGCAATCATGAAAAGGGCAGCACAGAAGCGCCACCTGCTGGGCGATTTAAACCAACACATAATCAGTAGCAACTCATATCAAGGACTAACTGAATCGGAAGTTTGATGAAAATCCGTGCGTTAGTTCTTAAGATAGAGCTACTGGGGAAATCGTGTAAATCCTACAAAATTCATCATAACAGCGCCACCTGTTGGGCGATTTACACCAAAACATAATCAGCATCAATTCATATCAAGGACTAACTAAATCTGAAGTTTGATCAAAATCCGTGCATTAGTTCTTTAGATAGAGGTATTGCGAAAATCGTGAAAAATGCAGCATAGAAGCGCCACCTGCTGAGCGATTTACTACAAAAACTAATCAGTATCAATTTGTATTAGGGACTCACTGAATATGAATTTTTATTAAATTCCGTGCATTAGTTCTTGAGATAGAGCGCCCACAAAATTTGTGTCACATACACACAGACAGACAGACAGACTCACAGAGTCACAGACAGACATTTTGTAAAAACATGTTTTTTGGAATCTCTGACCCCTAAAACGTGTAAATCCGTCGAAAACCGGAATTCGAAAATTCTCATGAATCCAATACTTTCTTCTTGTAAAGATAGAAGAAAGTAAAAATGAATACAGTCGACGCTCGTTTTTACGAACTCGCAGGGAACACCCAAATAGTTCGTAAAATAGAAAGTTCGTAAAATAGAAAAACACCAAAAATGATATGAATACGTACATTATTTATGTCTATTTTTATCAAACTGCCCCCTCTTCATGGTTGAAGCAGTATTTCAAGATTATTTATTATTTAATAAAGTTATACATGTATTTTTAAATATACAAGAAATAAATGCAAATTTATACACAAAAAATAATTTTAGTACACAGAAACATATGTTACCATGCTTTGAAAATATTACATATGAAAACGTAGACTGTATTAGTACTTAGTAGGTGAAAATACATAGATGAAAAATTAGGAATGGAAGTAATCACTTATCTTTTTTTTAAAAAAATCACATTTTGAAAAAGACATGTTGCCATTTTATCTATGGAAACCTTTACTACCTTTACCTTTCACAGTTATTGTTTCCTTCAAAAAAGTGCCTTAGTCCTGACAACTACTACTTGAAATTGTTGCTATGCCCCTCCCTACGAAAGAGATTGGGGAAAATCAACACATTCTTGGAATGTACCTGATGTCTCATTGTACCTGTATAGAGTTTAACTGACGTTGACACTGCATTCCGAAACTTTAAAAAAAAAAAAAAAAATCAGAACTACGGAAACTGAGTTCGCAAAAAAGAGATTTTCATAATCTGTAGTTCGTAAATGGGAGCGAAAAATTACATTGATTCTATGGGAGCGTATTCGGGACCACTCTATAGTTCGTAAAATCGCAAGTGTTCGTGAAAAAGACGTTCGTAAAAACGAGAGTCTACTGTATCTGTTTTTGGCATATTATGAATGAAATTCTGCAAAAATAATGAGCATAAATACAGAATAAATAATATTCAAATTTATTGGTGGGTTTTTGATCCGGAGGAAATCAACCTCTGCGAAAGCTTTTACAATTGAAGCTTCACCATTTTGAGATTATATCAGTTCTTCTTTTTTTGTAGATCCGTGCGCGAAATTTATTAACCCTTTAACAGTTTTTGAAGAGCACGGATGTGGCAAAAAAAGATTTTCTTTGTTGTCGTAACTAGAAGCTTTTGAACACCACTAAATTTGAACCTAACTTTTGCTGTATTATTGGGGGATATTTTCCGATTATAGAAGATATTTTAGTATAGAAAAAATGGTATTTTCACCTATTGTTAGTTTATAAAGTCAAATAAAAATGAAAGGGTTAAGGTATTAAGAAGAGAAAAAATTTTAATATTTGTAATATACAAAATGCCACTAGAATTTACGAATCAAACACATTTAAAATGAAAAAAGGGCTTTCCTGCACTTACATTGTAAAAGCAAAATTTTATTTAAAAAATATTCTGGTTTCAATATGCATTTGGGGATAAATTTAAAATTCTAATTTAAATATGAAATTGATGGTTAAAATTAAGTGATATAAATTATATATCACCGCCCTCCAAAGGAATAACTTTGTCCAATAGGTAATTCTTAATCAAATCGTTAGTTAACTCTAGCCCTTTAAGCGGTTTGCCTATATTTTTCCGTTTCCTCAAAACAACGTAAATCGGTTGTAGATAAAAATATTTGTAAAAGAATTGTATTTTAATATGTGTGTCAAATTAAGGGACATAAAGTATATTTTAGAAACAAACATTGAAAGAAAATATACATTAATATCAGTTTTATAAGCATTTTTTGGAAAATGCAGTGAACGCCGAGACTCTCAGAAGGCTAGGACAGCTACAATTCAAGAACAGTTATTTTTAACTCTAAATAAAACCCGTCATGGATCATTTTGACCCCTACCATATGAATATATTTCGGTTTGAACCAGAAATGTTTTTGTAAAATAAGTTTAAATTATACAAAGAAGAAAAATGTTAAATAAATATGTTAAACAGATTTAAAGAAAAATTCCGGTGTAAAATATTTTTATAAAACTTCAGTATTTTCCGGTCATTGTAGTGTTAACCATGATTTTTATTATTTCTGTGTAGTATATATTTTACTTATTTTATTAAGAAATTGATAACTGAATTTGCTTTAAGTTGCTTGATAACTTCCAAATCCTTATTTCTTTCGTTAGTTTGTTTCTTTAACCCATTAACGGTCGCATTAAATTACGGTTTAAAAATTCAAATTGCTTATTGGCACCACATTTTTGGAAAAGAAATATTCACCTTATTTAATGACAAGTAAAATTATACTATAACAAAGCCAACTGCACTATTTTATAAAACTGGTGGAAATCAGACAAATCTGAATAAAAGACACAGCCCGTGAATATGACGGGAGCGAAAAGTAAGGGGTTAAGTAAGTTTTAAACATTTTTCTGTAAGATGCTACCATTTTCTTGTTTCTAACATCAACGGTGGTTTTCATGATTTATAACCAATATTTATATATTTTTAGCAACATTTTAGTACTAAAAACTCATAATTTTTATTTTCTATTTTTAAATGTTCTTATATAATCTCAAAGAGAAACATGACGTTCGAAAATTTATTTTCTAAAAATAGTGGTACGAATAAGAATATAAAAGTAGTTGCCTGTGGTAGCCCTGCACTAAATTTTATTCCTTACTTGCCGAAGTTACACAACACATTTTAATATTCATTTTAATTTTATAAGTTAAGAAAAGAAAAGCAATCAACTAATTTTTATTCAATTTGTTTCTAAATTCTGGAAGTAGCGTGTTATTTCACCCTTTTACCAACATAATTACTAAGGACTTGAAAGATTTAAGAACATTCTTCTCTCAAATATTCCGAGAATTCGATTTTTTAGGAACGTGTGTATGAAGGAGAATCATTTTCTGCGCATTATAAAACAAGCTGCATTATGCAAGATCAGGCAAGCTGACAAAACATACAAAATGGTGCAGGAACTACTTAACACTAGAAAGGCTGAAAATTTACTCAAGTTTTATAAAAATATTTCACAGCAGAATTTTTATATAAAACTGATTCAATTATTTATTAAATAAATAAAACTGTTTATCTTTTCTGTTTTCTGCACCATTTAAATTAATTTTATTAAGAAAGGGCATAGCCGGCTAAGCATTGAAAACATGCCTTTCAATCAAATTTCTTGATTTTTTTCCCAGATGTGGATACATATCTGAAAATATATTTCCCCTATTATCACCCTATAAATGTTGATATTTAATGAGATAAAAATGTTTCCTCGATTTAAAAAAAAAAAAACGAATTTTCTCAAAAACTGCTGCTCGGAATCTCATGCCATTAATTGAAGATATATGGGTACCAAATATGCATAACTGGTAATTTTTGTATAATTTTCTGTTTATAAAAACTGTGTGAAATAACGAAATAAAAATTAAAAAATAATAAAAATCCTATCTTATGGTTATCCGAAAATTACAATTTCCTTGTAAAAAATTTCACATATGTGCCCGTATATCCTATATAAATGCCGAAAGTTTGCGTAATATTTAATGCATTTAAATATTTACAAAAATGCATTTTAAAATTATTGAAATTCATTTTAAGGTGTTATTTGGGGCCGAGTTACTCAACTTCCACACCCGTAGAATTTTTGGAATAAACAGTTACAGAATTGCTGTATTTTAAATTTTAATGAACACATGATCAAATTTCTCAACGCTGCCTATCAATGGCCCAAAGATTGGTCCAAAAATTGACACGCTGCCTCTCGATTATTCAATTTCATTGTTCTCGCGTGGGCAGGGCATGATTAGCAACGGGGCACACTTACACCAATAAATTTTAAAAGAAATGTTCGCCTTATCTAAGTGCCGTATTCATGTAAAATGTCTGCCATGAATGCGGCAAAATTTTCAGTTTTCTTTTTACTGGTGGAAATATGCCCTGTTGGTAATCAAGCACTGCGCGTGTGTGCTTTTTGCAGGGGTCGCATTCTATAGGGAAAATTTTATTGTTCCTGCCACTATCTTGAAAATAATACCTTCATCGTGACTTTTTGTGCATATATTAAATAAAAAGATCATGAGCATTACAGATTAAGTGTTCTGGTAGGAACAATAAAATTTTCTCTATACAATGCGACACCTGTTTGTGACAAAGATTACCTGTATCTAGATATTAGGTGGATTTGGGTGGAAATGTGCATTTTAAGGTGAGACTCAAAATATTTTGTAAATCGCAGTTCTAAGGATTAAAGTCTTTGATATAGAAGAAATAATGAATGCATACAGAATTTATCTAATTTTTACATTATAGATTATATTGTTTTCTTTTTAAACATTATGAAATTTTTCACACAACTTACGCATATCCACAATGATGGCGGAAAACAATTTCTAAAATATTCCATTATTGCCGGAAATAATCTACGAATATTTATATATATAGTATTAAGTTGCTGCTAAGACAGTGAGGTGCAACTCCTTTCTCAAATTAAAATCAAGCAAGCAAACTGAGTGGTTTTCTATCAGTTTGCGAGATGTGTAAAGTAACGTGTGGGTACTAGGAATTCTTAAAGAATAAGATTTAATTTAGGCAATTACGAAATGTTTGTCAATAATAAAGAAAAGGTATTATAGGAATTTCTGATATAATTGCGACATTTAGGAATTGATTGACCTGAGATCTTCCATTTATTCGCGTCGCAAATTTTTTTACGAGATTAAATTTTGATATTTCTAATAACAGGGAGCTTCTTTTTATTATTTAAAACGGTGCAGCAATTCTGTAAGTAAAATTTTAAAATATTCCTTGTCACCAGAATTTTCGGACAAAGAGATTTGAGAATAGATGTTTTCCTGGACGTACTTATAAAATTAAACTTATTCTAAACATTCGGCGCAAATGTGGCAATTTGGAATTGCAATTAAGTGACATAAATAATGTACCACCACCCCTCAGAGTTTTTATCTTGTCCAAAAGGTAATTCCTAAATAGTCATTTTAAACATTAGTTCGTCTAAAGGGCAAATTGGAGACAAGTTATAGTCACATATGCTAAACGAGAGTTTATATTTAATATTAATAGAAATAGGTATTCAGCATATTTTATATAGTGTATAATTAATTTCTTTAAGTAAGGAAAATCTGGTTGGAGATATATTTATTATATCCCATCGAATGGATTGTTAGGGCTATTATAATATAAAACGCATTGTTAGAATTTCAAAAATGATTCGAATATCGTTCAACAAGATATTTGAAAACATTTATGCCAAATATATATATTGTTTTTATAAAACTTACGAAACTTAGATATATAAATGAGGGGGCTATCTGTTATATCTACTACCACAGTGAACAAAGCCTGTTTACACACAGTTTCTCGTATATGTCATCTGTTTACAGACTCGATTCATAGTGGAAGTGAATAAAACAGATTTTATGCACCTTCTAAATGGAATATCTCATTTTTGTTTTAATGTACAGTCGTGGAAAAAAAAAGTAAACACCCCCTACTAACTCCTCAACAAATCATCATAGAAGAAAGTTACTGGTACCGAACGATTGGAAATAAAGTCTACTTTTAAATGATGTATATAAAATTTTCTTAGGGGTCATCTACATATTAAAACGAATCCTAACTTCGTTTTTTTCAATGGCAATAACCAATTTTAACGAGATATTTCAAATCTTTGGTTCAAACTATGCCTAGACACCAAATTTCAAGTCATTTGAATGATAAGTTTTTGAATTATAAACATTCAAAATTTAGTGCTTCTAATATTAAATTATATTTTCATATTTTTATTTATATCTCCCAAAATTATGCTCCCAATGTGCTAATTCTTTTTGTGGTAATACTAATATACTCAAACATAAATAAGCTAAATTTGTAATTTTTATAATTTTATGATATGAATTATGAAATTAATATTCGAAAAAATTATGAATTGCAACCTACAATTTTTTTGATGGATTTAGATTTATTAAGTCCTGCTTTATGGAAATTCAAAAATTTCACATTTTTCTTCCAAGTAGTTTTCAAATTATGCTTAAAAAACGGCAAAATGATGGTTTAAGGGGCCGTCTATGATGGAAGTGAGTAGACATTTTGAAATTTATTCTGCCGTACTGTAATCTAACACACTTCATTGGCTCCTTGATCCTTGAGTGGAGCTTAAGGTGCCTTGATCAAGGAAGCGGCTCTCTCGGTTAACAATCCAGTACGGAACTTCAATTTGGATACAGCCCTTAAAATACGCTCGTTTTAAAATAATTAATTTCTCGGAAACTTATGGTACGAATTGCATAAAAATTCATTTTTAGGCTAATTGAAGGGTGTAGAGTTCATTTATGCTGTCATAATTGGGTACTGCTATTGAAAAAAAACAAAATTATGGTTCGTTTTAATATGTAGGTGGCCCCCTAAGCAAATTTTATATACATCATTTAAAAGTGGGCTTTATTTCCAATCGTTCGGTACCAGTAACTTTCTTCTACGATAATTTGTTGAGGAGTTAGTAGGGGGTGTTTACTTTTTTTTTCCACGACTGTACTTGGTCTACTATGGTTGTGTACTGCTCTTATGGTATTCGATGCTAAATATATATATATTTTTTAAATACTTCTTTTTCTACCATAACAACAACAATATTTTATTGAAACAATTGTTTTCAACGGAATATTATGTTCACAGCTGGAAACCTTATAACTTTATTCATGTCAAATGATTATTACTTGAACGAAAGTAATCTTTCAAAGGAACTTTTCATGTTCTTATATGGTTGTATTTTTACCTTCGTTATTTAATGAAATTTCTCATTTAATCTATCTTTTTACATATATTTGACAGCCATGCGTGGTATTTTAATTTTTTGATTTATTATTGTTTTCCGATTGTGATTCCTTCTATATTAAGTCCAGAATGAATGAAAATTAATAAAATTTAATGCATTAAAATGTGAAGCACCAGTAACTTGTATTTGAACAAAAATATTTTTAACCATTTGGAAAAATGGTTATTGTTCTCGTCAGGGTAGGAAATCAAAAGCATATCTGAAGGTTTTTATTAGTTTAATCCTCATTTTATTCGTTTTCTGATTGGTCTATACAGTAATCTGTACTTTCAACAGAGATGGATACCTTCTGTTGCCACTATGACAAAAAAGTAATAAAAATTTAATAACTCAGAAACAAATTAAGATACAGCTTTCAAACAAATTGCATTTAAAAGTACATTTTTTTTCTCTATCCGATGGTATAAAAAGTAATATTGTCGGATGTTTAGAAGTTTAAGAATGAAATTTCATTTAAAATTCGTAGTCAGATTTCTTGGAAATCTGACGATGGAAAAGCCTTTTCCCGAACAGCCAATGAAATGCTTGGATAATACGTAAGTTTCAGGTGGATAATAACTAATCAAAATGAAAGAAAATGAATAACAATTTCTGCCAAAGAGTTAATTTTAATTTGTAAGATTTCCACGTGCAAAAAAAAAAAAAATGGTATAAGACAAAAAAAATAAAAAATAAATAAATAAAAAAAATAAATAAATAAATAAAATAAATAAATAAATAAAATTAAAAAAAAGATAAATAGGACAGGAATGAATATATATAAATATTTCACAACAAATACGAGGCGGAGGCGATTTTCGTCGCTTGGAATTTTTACGTGTAATAACACTATTAATGTTTAATTCATGGCGTACGTAATGTATGATCAACTCCGTGCGATTTTTTATGTCTTAAATTTTGGTCTTTGAAAAAATAATTTTCCAAATAGTCGTTGTAATTTGTTAAATTGCTTTTTTTTTTTTTTCTCGTTGTAGTTAATCGAATACCGAAAAGGTGTTTACAAAAATAATTATTATTGGAACCAGAGATCATAACTAAATTTAAATTTCGAAACTTTTGCATAATTAAGTATTTTGGCATTAATGATTTTTATGCCTTTCAAAAGTAGTGGTTTCAATCAGTGACCACTTAATTTTAATTCCTATCTACTAAAGTGGCCCTACTTGTTGATATATGTTTTTGGTATATAATGTTCTTAAAGAAAAGCATTTATTTCTTAATCAGTTTTGTGTACTGATGTGCAGAATATATGATTTTACTATTCGAATGAATAATTCTGGCATGCGCAAAAACAAGCTGTCAATCTGTTTTATTATTATTATTATTATTATTATTATTCAATTTAAACCAGAAATTTTATATTAAAAAAGAATTTTCTTATTATAACTAGAAATAAGTTAGGAACCGCATAAATATATGGGTCATTATCTGAAAAGTGGTTGTTTTTAACCCTTTCAGGGGCAAGGTACTTGTATTTATAAAATGTTGAAATAATTTATTGGCACCGGTATTTAGAAGAGAAAAATTTTGGAAACAAGTAAAAGCATATTTTCGCTTATTTAAGAAAGGTGAAAGGCCAATGTGCCAATTAGGGATTAAAATTATGTGATGCCGTGACAGCATCACCGGCTTTCAAGGGTTAAAAATTTGCGGCCCAATAAAATTGCCTCAAAATTTAGCGTACAAGTACCTTATTACTACACTGACGGAAAAAAATCCCAACACCAAGATAGACTTGTGTTTTATAAACGAAATTTGGTAGGCGTGTTTATACATCTGAAAGATTACATCGATTGAAATTTCGCGCATAAGTGTGGCGCTAGTAGCGCCATTTAGAACTTGTACATCAGGTTTACTTTAAATGCGTGCTGTAAAGTTCGTAGGCGTTATTTAGCTTCGAAATGTGACGTATTGAGTTGATGTTAGCCAAGAATGCCTTTAACAAGACGAAGAAACTACTGTCAATAGCTCACCGAGTTGGAACGAGGTCGCATATTCGGGCTACGAGAAGGTGCATTTCGTCCCGCGATATTGCAGAAAGACTTGGATGGAATTTATCCACTGTGTATGATTATTGCAAGCAGTGGTCAAGGGATGGTACTACCTCAAGAAGAGCAGGCTCCAGGCGGCCACGTGGCACTGCTGAGAGGGAAGATCGCCGTATCCGGCGTACGACTGTGGCGCATCGTACTGCGTCTGCGGCAGAAATTCGAGCTGCAGTTGATACCACAGTGACACAACGAACTGTTAGAAATCGATTACTTCAAGGACAGCTCCGAGCCAGGCGCCCTGTAGCGTGCATTCTACTGACTGCAAGCCACTGCCGTTTGCGACACCATTCGTGTCAAGCCAGAGCTTATTGGTGGGCGGAGTGGAGATGTGTTGTGTTTATTTTTCCTCAGAAAACAAACCATGGTATACTGGAGTCCTTAATAAACGGGGTGTGGCTTAATAACGTGCGAACCCTGTAAATTTGCTTCCAAAAATTAGCCCCAAAATAAGTGCGACATTTGTGGACAGTAAAAAATGAGATTTTAAACACCAAGTTGTGATACTTTTAATCGGAAATAAAACAATTTTAATTGCTATTTAAGGAATTTCTTTCAGATAATATAACTTCGGGATTACCTGCCAGATTTCGCGGAAGAAGATTTTGGCGCGACATTTTTCCTTATTGTGATAGGTTACTTTGTACGAGTGGCCTCCGTCTGACATAATAATGTTTTCCATACAGGTTCGTAATATTAAAAATACAATGTGAAGCTTTTCTACTTCTATATTTTCAAAAGCGACTTCAGCAGCATCAATTAAGTTGTCAATATTATTTGTGAGCATCTGATGTTGCAATGACTGTATAGCGTTAAAAAACCCGAGATCAAGTACATTTAACCCGCAAAACAACCAAGACAGAAGAATGAATTAAGTTTAAGCAAGGCTTTTTATTGCACAGTTGATTATATCCCACAGTTTTATGAGAGATTAAGATATGCATTACTAAAATAAATATTAATTTAATAGCTAAAACCTCCATCAAAATTGAAAGAATTGATTCACAGTAAAATTGATCCTATTCCCGATTATGAAAAAGCAGGAGTTTACATCATCCCATTCAGCACAGAACAACATAAAAGTTTATTTTATATTGGTATGGCATCTAGAAAATTTAAGGAAAGATTAAAAGAGCACATTTCTGATATCAAGTTTAACAAACCAAGCACAGCGTTATCCCGATTGCATCAAAAAGAAAATAATAAGATAAACTTCGATGAAGCTAAAATTATCATTTCAACGTCCAACCATTACTCTTCTTCTTTAATAATCCATGAATCCATTGAAATTTTACTTAGAAGTGATAATGTTTGTAACGATGGCCTTTCCTATGACATTCCCGCAATCTGGTACAATATCCTAAATATTTCAAGACCTCCTGATAATATGAACTGATCGTTTCACCCCCCTGCAAAGAAAAAGACTGAACTCCGCTTGCGTCTATTTTTGTTTTTGTTTTTAAAATGTATTTCTATTCAATCAGTCATCTTTTTCCCTTTGAAAATGAACGCGTGTGTGTTCGAAAGATCTTAGGGTTGCATTAAATAATATTTTTATATGTTTTTATCTGTTTGTCTCACCATTTAAGTGATTATAATTATTTTATAAAGTTTAATAAAATAATATATCTTCTCTCATAATAGAATGGGAGCCGGCAGCACAGACAATCACCTCATCGAGTTCATGGGGCTTAAATTCCAGAATTAGTTAAAACGGGATGTACATATTAAAACGCAATCTGTCTGTCAAGTCATTTCTTGGTGGAAAACTCCTGAAAATCCGATTTTAGCGGTTGACTCGTAGGTTTACAATTGTGCTTACCTGCACCCAAAAGAATGAAAACATGGAAGACTGGGAGCAGGAAAACACAATGGTAAACCTACGAGTCAACCGCTGAAATCGGATTTTTAGGTGTTTTTCACCAAGATATGACTAGGCAGACCGATTGCGTTTTAATATGGGAATCGAGTTTTAACTAATTCTGTAATTTCAGCCGTGAACTCGATGAGGTGATTGTCTGTGCTGCCAGCTCCCGGTCTATAAGAACAGTTGAAAAAACTTTAAAGGATGAAATAAGCGAAAGTGTTCTAAAAATGCTCTAAATTACGATTTCAATTGCATTGTTAAAGACAGGACAAACCTAAAATTTAGCATAATAGACACTTACAAGATTTAATTTCTCTCAAAGGACGGTCTCTATAAGATTCAAAATTTAAAGGGTAAAATGAGGGAAAAACCTTTTAAAAACTTTCTAAATTACGATTTCCATGGAATATCTGGAAATACCGAACCGATTTCAAAATTGTGTTAGGGAATTCATAGTGGCAGTCCCTGATCCATCATATGCTATATTTTATGTTGGTGCCACTACCACCAGAGGCGTGGTAGACCATTAGACTAAAATCTTGGTATATGGCATGATGGTTACTTTTAAGACGAAAATGCGTGCTAAGAACGGTTTCTAAAAAAATCAAAACCTCAAATGAAAACTGAAAGGAGCGTAAAACGTTCAAAAAGATTCAAAATCTTCATTTATTTAGAATTTGAGTTCTTCTCATTAATTTAAGTCTTATTTTCACCTATTGCAGTGTAATAATGAAGTTTGGTTAAAATTTGGCTGAATTAGTAATTATTTAATTATTCCTAACAGCGCATTTTTTAAAATATAAAAATAGACACATAAATACAACTTGGCATTATTCAACTATTACGCGAGCAAAGAGACGGGTTTTACCAATTGTTTATTTTCAGCAAAATTTTTCCTTATTTATTTGTTGAATACTTAAAACTTGTAAACCATAAAAATCATAATTTCTGTCTTTTTGTAAATTTCTTTAACTTTCTTGCATTTTAACCCCTTGAAGGACAGTGGCCTATATTATATCCCGCCTAATTTTAATCAAGTTTTGCACTAGAAACATTTAATTAAATTTTATTAATATAAATTTGGTGGATAAAACTTGTAAATTTGCTTTTTCTTAGTTAGAAATATAATTTTGAGAAAACTCCGGTTTGAATTCAACGTTACAGAAACACAGTTGCTTGCCTATGAAAGGGTTAATTCATATCAAGGATAATTTGAACCCTTGAAAAAAATATGTAGTACGGGTTTTTCTAGTAAATTAAGTAAAATCATACTATGAGTGTTTTATTAGGAGGCGAATTTTTGTACCGTATAATCAGGCGTAAAACGCGGGCTTATACATTGCGGTTATATTTTCTTCTTTTAGGTATATTCGTCGTAATACGTGTACAACCATCATTAATTTCTTTAAAAACTTTAAATTCACGGGAACACATGATTAAAATCGACACTACTCCCTTAATTGAAAAAAAATAATCAAGAGGCTTAAATAAATTAAAAATAAAATAAGGTATTTTCAAAAGTATAACTAGTACAAACATATAAAGAAAATGTGAGCAAATGGCGACGCGAGGACTATGATTCAAATTTTCTGCTTTTTAAAAGTTCGGATTACTTGAACGTTGCCTCTTTTTAGAAATTGTAATGTTTTCCTTATTTAATAGCAATTTAATTATAAGCCAAACACATAGCGAATTATACATTTCAGGAAAAGTAGTAGAAGTCAAGCGTGTCTCGCGGCGGACATCACGTGATCATGCATATATTTTTGCCCTTTTAAATATGCTTTGCTTAAAAAAAAGTATTTGATAATGTTGTACTCAAATGAAACTTTAAATATTAAAATGCGCTTTAATAAAAATTTTAAGTACATTTTATCATATTTAAATAATTTTTTTGTGTGTGTTACTAGAAATAAATGTAGTAATTCATATTAATATAAAAATAAAATTTTACTAAAATATCCCATGTATAATATTTTAAAATAAAAAAAAAAGTAGAAAACAATTCTGAAATAGAATGTTTAAGTAAGAATTTTATTTTAACAATTTAAATTAATCTTTAATTGTTATTTGCATCAAGATTTACTTTTATTTAAAATATTCCATTTATCATGAAAAATATAATATAATATATGTTTGCCGCGAGACTTTAAAAAGTGAACCAATATGAATTTTAAAAAGTAGCCATCTGGCGGCATATACGGGCATATACAGCATATACGCGGGGATATACGATACTGCTTTTCTTGGCACACCTACGTGTCACTACTATCCTTTTATAAACACTTCTCACATAATACAAACCAGTAATATTTAGTAGATTCTTTTATTATATAATTTAATTTTCATAATTATTCATATATATTATAAATAAGTAATATAAACATATCAAGTAACTACTGCTTTCAAAGGCGGTTGAAATACGTTGAAAAAAAAGTACAATTCTGAACATAATCTGCCTGAATTGATTTTTCAGTTAACATATTGAAGCTTATTTTATTTCAAATTCAACAGAAAATAAAAATCTCTGATTTCGTTAACATATTCTACATAGATACCAAAATCAGTGAATAAATAACAAAGGATAAAGCATCACAAAGAAGAACAAAAGCTAAAACATCTTAAAATTACTTTGTCTAATTAGATGTTATTTACATCATTACACAAACTTTTTTTTAAATGACCAAATAACCACTTACAGTTTTCATATTCCCCCCGCATTTCTGCAACCTCGCGAAATACGAATGCCAAAATCAGTGAGTAAAAAACAAAAGACAACACATCACAAAGAAGAACAAAAGATAAAACATCTTAAAATTGCTTTCTCTAACTAGATGTTATTTACATCATTAAACAAACTTTTTTAAAATGACCAAATAATCACTTACAGTTTGCATATCCCCCACATTTACGCAAGCTCGCCAAATGCGAATAACACATAATTATAATAATATATATGATGGCACATATGATGCTTTTTTTACGAAGGAAAAGTGGTTTTCTTATAAATACAAAATATGATTTTTATGTTGTTTGTTTTTTAATGTTGATATTTGACACATTTTTATTAACAGAAAATTATACAAAAATTAGCAGTTATGGATATTTAGAACCTGTATATCCAAGGTTAATGCATGCATTTCTATGGAGAAAGTTTTGAGAAAATTATTTTGTATGAAATTAGAAAAAAAACATTTCGCAATAAATATCAATAATTAAAAGTTGATGATAGGGGCAATTTACAGTTAGGTATTCAGCAACGCCTCGAAAGAGATAAGAAAAATTGATTTAAAGCCATGTTGTCCATGCTTATCTGTAAATGACCTTTAGAAAAAAAAATGAATTAAGATCTCTTATAAGCAAGGCCATATTTAGGGCATGTGCAAATTCTTTATCCTGCTACGACTATTTCAGAATAGTAATTTGTTCTTTATTTAGTCTCAGAATTATCTGATTAAAGAATGGAGTTATGAAAAAATACGAGGAGACATGTAGTGTATTGTGTACCAGTTGCGAGTGAAGTAACTGAGGAGGTTGTCACAAGATGGCATCTGTATTATTAAAATTAACCTTCCGTCTACCAGACGGGTCCATTGGACCCGACATGTACATTCAAAATATTTATTCAAACCAGAAATTTCTTCAAAACAAACTAAATGTATAAATCAGACAATAATAAGTTAAATAAACAAATTAAATAGTTTTAAGTAAAAATTCTGGTGTAGAATGTTTTTATAAAACTTGAGTAAAATTTCCGGTAGTTCTAGGGTTAAATCAACAGTTCATGATTACCGCCGGGGCAAACTTCCACCAGTAAATTTGAAACGAAAATTTATCATTGATTAAGCGTCTTAATCATGGAAAATTACTCTCACATTTATTGTAAAAATTTCTATTTATTTTTTACTGACACTGACACGAAATTATCAAAGTTGTCACAATATGGCTGAAATGCAGAGCTTGACTATCGCTGAAGTAAACTTCCACCAGTAAAAATGAATATCCCTTTTGGCCGTAATTTATGACTGAAATTTTACATCAATAAAAAGTTTAAATAAGGAGAAAATATATATTTAGATTTACTGGTGGAAGTTTGACCCGGCTATAATCGACGTCTGTGAAATCGGTTACAGTTGAACCTTCGCTATTTTGAAGATGTATAATTAGTTCCTCTTTATTAATATTTCCATTGAACAAACATAGCAAAGGATAGAAAACTGGTAACAAGCTGCATATGTTGCACTTGTCATAAGTACAACCTAGCACATAGTACGCAAGATGCGTTCACTCTTGCGCCATTTTTTCTGATTAGAAAATTTCTATTTCATATTTAAAAAGTAAACGTTGTAATAACATAATTCGAAAGCAGATTTTAATCATATTTTTCCGAAATTAAATAGGACGAAATTTTCCAGTGAAAATTTTTGGTACGAATGTGCACACCCTGCGTAATATAGTCGCTCAAATCTGGATAAACCTCTACCGGATTTTTTTTATTTTAATTTTCTTAGTTTCTACGATAACCGAGGTGTCATTTAGTCTATTAGGAAGAAACAGAAGAGGAAAATCTTGCTCAGTAGCATTCAATCTTTTTGTTAAATTTTAATGAAATGAAATCAGAAAATAACTCCAAAAGAAAATATGTTGCTTAGTGCAATTTGCTTTTTTTTAGGAAACATAAATTAATATTCCATTCCGAGCATATATTGGCGACACGCATCGTTTAACTAATTAGGATGAGCGAAGCGAATCCTCTACTGGGCTACATAATTACATTTTCTCGTACACTTTACAAAAAATCTACTCAGTATTTTGACTTGAAATTAAACATACATATAAATTATGATCTGTAGATTTGCACAATATATATATATATATATATATATATACAGGGTTCGTCCGGATACCGTTATTTTCAAGGCCATACATCAGAAATTTTTTTTATAGAAAAATAAAACTAGTTTAAACGGACGAAATTCCACCTTGTTTCAGGAGAGATTTTCCATAACAAAATACTGGTATGGAAGAATTTCTTAGTCTGGAAATTCAAGCACCCGTACGAACCCTGTATATATATATATTGCAGAATGACCTTAAAAAAAATATTATTTTAATTAATTTATTTTTCATGTTTTTCCATTATGGACGCATTTTTACAAATAAAAAAATGAAACACCTATACTGTCAGAAGAAAAAATAAATCAGAGAGTTAGTAATTATGGGCAGAATCATGATTAATTAAACAAATAAAATATATTTTCATTATTCTGCCAAACTATCACAAAAACTGTTTTTTTTTTTAATTTACCTAAGGTAAGAAATAGTTTTGGTCTTGATAGAAATAAAGTATAATCTGTAGATTCTGACAATATTATTTTCTTATCGAATGATTTAACAAAAAACATTTTTTATACTTTTGTTGAATATATTTTTCCCTTATACGGATTTATTTTTGTAAATGATAATGAAACCTGCGTATTTCTTGCAATAAATAAAAATCATTGAATCAGTAAAAATAAATAAAGTCATGAATGATTAAGTATGTAAAATATTATCGTTGCATCAAAATTTCTCATTTTTAAAAAAATATATATATATTTAATTAAGGAAAGGAACCTACATATCTGCATTTAGCGAAGACGAAATATTTTAAATATTGAAAATAACTGCAGAATTTATACTTCAAACCGTGAAAGAACATTAACCTTTCTTATGTTAGAAGTGTATGTTATTTGATAGGATAATATACATTTTAATGGAATGCTTTATTAAGATTGGTTGGAAATGGCGCATATTTTGGATTCGATGATTAGATAAGGCAATGATTACTAAAACATTTTAGTGGTGTCTAGCGAGCCACAGTTGACCACTAGGGTGGTGCGAAAAAAGTCAAGTTGATATTTCCGAGTTGCTATAGTGCGGAAAAGTTGCAATTGGTAAATACAAGAAAAACAAAAAAAAAATTATTTAAATCGGACTTTATCTTCCGATCCCGCAAACCGCCTAAAAATTTAAAAAAATTTAAAATTTCCGATTTTTCCAGAATTTTTTTCTTTTTTTACGTATATATATTTTTTATCGCTATAGTGAAAAATGTTTGCAGATTGTAATGTTTAATAATAATAAAAATAAACAGTTGCGTTTAAAGAATAGCTTCCGATCACGCAAGCTCAATAAAAATCGGCAAAAATTCAATTTTCAGTGATTTTGATGAATAAAGAAAATAATCACCTGAGATCAGTTTGCGTTCCAATATTAACATTTGCATATAAATTGTACAATGTACAACTCTTTGCTTGTTTAGATATTTGATAATGTTTAAACAAACCAGAACTCACCACGGGAAGGTAGCTGCACTTCGAGTTCAAACCACACCCTATCCTCCATCCAACCAATGAGGGTGTTTGCTATTTACATTACTTAAATACATAATTTGTTATAATAGAATCAAAACACTGTATTAAAAAACTAGTGTCGTGACAGTATAAGATATGCAATTCGTTATGTCATCTGTTTAAGTCTGACTTTTAGACGCAACTTTGTACTGCGGTTTGGAGGTAATGTCTGGTATTGTGGACATTGATTTCAGTGTGGCCCTGATGCTATCTTGATTGGGGCCCACATACCTTAAATGATGCTTCCGTTACCGATTTAATGCACCGATGGACATCTTACGTGTGGTTGGGAAATTTTTTATCATCCCAGACTGAGATATGACCTGATTGAACGAAGAAATGTATTTCTTCATGGGTTAATCTCCGAAAAAGCGGTGGAAATGTTAATTTTGCTACATTACAATCAATTAATTCTGGATTGTAGGAGTGATAAAGATTCAGATGTCTTTACCTTTTGAAACATTCTGCCTGGCTTTTAACAGCCCTAGCTCTCTATGTGCCTCCTCTTATAAAAGACCATTGCCATCAGTAGGTTTTCCGGGTGAGCAAAGAACGGGTTTCGTTCAGTTTCAAAGACTACACTTTCTTCAGGTTGTCACGAAAGTATCGAGATGTTTCAATTGCTCTGTACAGATGAATAGGCCCGTCTGTAATGTACTTACAGCATTTTATTTCAAAACAAATTGGCTAGTAAGATTTTAAAATAAATGTCAATATGGCTTTAAGGCATCCGATGGGTTTTCCACGCTCGCGTAAAGTCGAAGGGTGAGCTCGACGACCAGATTGCACAAGTGAGCAATCTGGCATGTGAAATTGGGCCGGAGTCACACTTTAATAAGTCATTTGGAAAGTTGTAACTGTTAATTGCTTGACTTACGCCAAGAAGATATCTTTAGTCCTTGCTCAACAGTTGCCTGTCCAATTCTGGAATTTCACAATCAGTCAATTGAAAATTTATCACCGAGAGCTTTACACAACAATGATATTGTGTCCAAATGGTGGTACTAAATGATCTTGGGCCAGTAGTTTCAACATTCAAATGTTGAAAAAGATGGCGGGAAGGTAATTCAACAAAATGGAATAAACAAACAACCCACTGCAGTGGTCGTCAGAGATAAACTTCAAGCTTTCTGATATCACCACCTTTCTATCCAGTATTGGTATTTGTACCATTACAGCCTACCAAATCTAAGTATTCTAGTGAAACCCTTTGTTCAGTAAGACATGATACTATGAAAGCTACAATGTCCTTAGCAGGCCCGGAGTTTGGAGGCACATGGCCTAAATAAACTGAGTCACGTTCTCTTATGACAGGAAAGTGTTCCTCTTTAATAGTTCGACGAACCTGTTTAGATGCAATACTTTCTTAAACTTGGGTATCGTCCTTTCTTCCGTCAAAATAGTATATGCCATGTAGTTCATCTGAATCCAGTTGACTTTTCTGTAAATTTTATGGAGTTAGGTGAGACTAGGTGGGAGCGCGTACGCCGACTTCAGCGCTGTTTTCCAACGTGGCTAACGGCAGTTGGGTGCACTACTAAACTTTTCAGACCTGAAACGAACTCTTCGTGGTAAGTTCTAGGTTGTTTAAAAATAACTTAATATGCTCAATAGTATCAATTAACATTTAAATCTTAACCTGAGACTGCAAATTGACCTCAGTTGATTATATTCTTAATGCATGAAAATCACTCAAAATTGAATTTTTGCCGATTTTTATTGAGCTTGCGCGATCGGAAGATATTCTCTAAACACAATTATTATTATTATTATTATTAAACAGTACAAACTGCAAATATTTTTTCCTATAGCGATAAAAAATATATAAGCGTAAAAAAAAGAAAAATTCTGAAAAAATCGGAAATTTTCAATTTTTTGGAATTTTTAGGCGGTTTGCGGGATCGGAAGATAAAGTCAGATTTGAAGAATTTTTTTTTTGCTTTTCTTGTATTTACCAATCGCAACTTTTCCGCACTATAGCGTCTCGGAAATATCAACTTGACTTTTTTCGCACCACCCTATTGACCACCCCTATTTTAAACAGTTCCCTTTACTGGTGAAATCCCAATAAATGCTCTAATTAAAGAAGACCACTATTACATTTATTTACTAATGGTGACAGAAACGAATTCCACGTTCACCTTTAGACGGTGCATATATGCATCGCCCATCTCAAAAGGGTTAACCCTTTGAGGGGCAAGCAGTTACGTTCCTGTAATGTTGAATTTACACCGGAAAAATAAAAAAAAATTGCTTCAAAATAAGGAAAGGTGATTTTTCAACCTTTTTCCGCCAAAGTTAGAAAAAAAAAATTAATAATTTTTTCCGGTGCAAATCTTTATTAATCGCAGGTGTGATAAAATATATCCCACCGCCCCACAAGGGGTTAAACGTATAGCTGTCAAATCCAGTTAACTCCCATCAGAAAGTTTTAACATTTATGTTTCTTTATGATAAAGATACCGTGAATGATAGTATGCCTGTCCCATTCGGTTGTTTACATGTAATTCTTCAATGGACAATCTTAGTAGACTTCATAATAAACACTTCCGTATTGTTCGTAATGCTCCCCGGTATTTGCGTAATACCACTATCCGTAGAAACCTTAACCTAAAAACGCCGTGAGCGGTCATTTTGAACGCTACCATACGAATATATTTCGGTTCGAACCAGAAATTTCATTATAAAATGAGTTTAAAAGATACAAAGAAGAAAAACATTAGCCCGTTACCCGCTGGTTTTACGTTCGGTCAACGGTCAAAATAAATGGACATATTTAAGTTATTTAGACACTCACTACTATTTTCCAATTTCAAAATTGGCCTCGCTGAACAACATAAAAATTTAAGATCATATAAAGGGAAAATTATCTTTAAGAGTTTCTGGTGGCAAGCGACTTTCCGCTAAAAAGTTAAAAATTTCATCCTTACAGTTTAGGCGATTAATGGGTTAAATAAAGAAGTTAAACTGTTTTAAATCAAAATTCTGGTGCGAAATATTTTTTTTTATAAAACTTGAATAAATTTCCGGCCTTTCTAGTGTTAATGCCCCTACTTTTAGAAGAAGAGTTGTTGACTTTACCAAAAAAAGTTACAATGACCTTTATAACCTCCTCATCGAAATCATTACTGAGCTACATAATTAGAACGCCTTCGAGCCTCATCACAGACAAGGACCCAAAATATCCATGGTTATGAGCGTAGATTGACCCCGAGTTCTTCACACTTCTCTATCTTATATTTTTCTTTAAACTTCCTAATTAATTATCCTTACTTTATATATATATATATATATATATATATATATATATATATATACTGTTACTAATAGATATTTATGATCTATACCGTTACTCTGTAACAGCAACAACAACAACAGAAATTCTTTGAAAAGTGCCTTTGTTTTACACCGTGACATTACATCTGTCATTCCTTGGCCGATCTGAAATTACCAGATTTGTCCGATGTTTATATATATATATATATATATATTTTTTTTTGTGCTTATATTTCTTAAACTTTTTAAACTTCTCTATATTAAATTTTTATTTAGTATTCATCAATTCCTCTCCAATTCAACTCATGAATAAAATCAATTGCTCATCAATTTAATTAAACTTCCTCAATTTTCCGTTTTTTGAACTGTTATTTTAATTGCACTCTTCTATCACATTAATACCTCCTTTTTTAAAAAGTATTTTTTTAATATTTAACTTTTATTTTATTATAAAATCTTATTGCGTAGTTTATGTACACCATTTAGACTATCTCCCAATCTCTCATTAATACAAGACAATCATTTACAGACTGGGAGTAAAGTTGGCTTCAACCCGGAAGTCCCTCAAAGTGTCTACACACTTTACCACTGTTAATCATAAATAATAATGAAAAAAAAATACTTTTCAAAGTTTGCTGATATGAATTTTAAAAGATTTGATTCAATAATCCGCCAAATTTCAGGACTGTTTACAGTCTCGGGCATGCAATGTATTGATATGAAAATTAGTAGAGGAATAATCTTTATAAGTTCACAATGCATTATCTCAGATTTTTAATTCATGAATTTAAAATTGAGTTAAAATTACATTATGTAAAGAGCTTCCTATCTGTGGTCCGTTTTCTGAATGCCAGTATTTCCCAAAACAAAATTTCGTGCTAAATGTTTACAATAAAGATTACGTGTCAAATTTTGTAAGAAAAATGTAAAAATCAGATTTGTCTTAGGAAAAAGGTGGTTATAAAAAACGGAATTAGAAGGTACCTGCACGTGATGCAATTCATCACTCGAGGTCAATCTTACAAGCATTTAAATATTCAGTTACACTAAGTGACATTCCGATATATCTTGCACTTTTACGCATAAATTGGTTTTGTACTTAACCCTGCAGTAGTCGCTTGTCGGCCTATTTGTCGCCCATATAAATTATGTTCTCATAACTCATGTCCCCTTACAAATACAATGGAGAAGTATCATTTAGCTGACGTAAAGTGTTTATCCAACACTATCGTGAAATAAGAAGACATCTCTGTTTTTCCTTCAATTACATTTTTATAAGCAAAGCAATGATGGAACAGAGGGCGCAGCAGTTGAGCGATTGTCACCACTAGATTTTTATATTATTCTTCGCGTTCAATAATCACAGAACTTAAGTCTCCTGAAGTTAGATGAATGATACTAATAAAATTTTCCGGTGTCAATTGATTCTCTGCTGACACTGTTCCATCACTGGCAAAGTTAAAATAGATGGAAAAATCTGCGCAAGGTTCACTAGTGTCAGTTCATTTTTACTTTTCCCCATTATCCCAAATCTCATTAATAACATGTATAATTTACGTAAGCGGCAAATTTATAACTTCATTGAAGTGTAATATTCGAATGTTAAGTGAGAAATGTTTCTTATTTTGCCTTTTCTGTATGCGGAGAGACGGCGGCAAAAAGACCGATCGCGACTAATAACGATCAGAAAAAAGACGCGACTACTCTCCGGTTAAGCAGTTTAAAGTCCAAACATTTAAATGAAATATTTCATGTTAATCCAACATTTACTTATCATAATTTCGTTTTTCTAAATCACCGATATCAGGCTTAAAAAATATATTACTATTCCGTTGCGACCCGCAACACATGAAGATCCCCATTTTTAGATCTAAAGCTGATGTTTGGGAAAATCTATGCTGCTATATTAATATAGATAAATCCTGGATAAACATAAAAGCGCTTAATTTAAAAGTTTAGCTATGAATCCTTTAAGTACAAAACTAATTTGTTTATAAAAGTGTGTGAAAAACCCAATGGATATGGCAAGCTTATTTTATAAATTTAAGAACAAGACATCATTATTAAGTAACCCTAAAACCTTACGTCCAATTATTTTTAAAATATAGAATTTACAAATTCAAAAGTATCTAATGGACTGTCATGATGAGGTATAACATTAGAAGAAAACATGCTCTTAAATACATCTTTGATAAAGAGTCATATTTCTTATCCTGCTCACAGAATGTATACTCCTTTATTATATGTATGGAATAATAGAGTTTACCATATTTCATCTCTTAGAAAGTGTTGACAGATGACGTCCGCTCATATTTCCATTACAATTCATTAACTGTATTCCACTGTTCTAAAGAAATTCAAGCAAAAGGTATGTCTACAATATAAAATATCGAAATACAGGAATTGCAATTTTAAGTGTAGTTAATTTGCAGAAAACTAATGCTTTATAAGAATGTAACAAATAATTAAAACCTTTTTATTTTTGAAATTTTTGGTATATTCTAAATTGTAAGATAAAAACATATTAAAAAAATATACATTTATGTTCTTTTTAGAATCTATCTATAATGTCAAATTTAAAATGGACTTGTAAAACAGTTTTGCATTTAATACAACACAACATATAAAAAAACTGTGGGTTGTTGTATAATTCAAATCAGTAATTTTATAATACATTCCTAAATTGATGTTTGTTCTCAAAAGCACCACACTGGTAATTGTTCTTGTTCAGATTCTTTGTAATCGCTTTTTCTATTTTTCGGTAAAAGCAGAGAAAATTTCATAAAATGCCGTCAAAGTTGGAGTTTTGAACCTAATTTTTCGACGCGACAGTCCTATAAAAACATAAATATCAATAAATGACTAATCATTAAACTTGTAAATAATGTTTAGAACAGGGGTGGCACGTTCGACACCACTAAAATTTTACGTAACCTTTCCCATATATAATCATCGAATCTCTGCCATTCAAGAAATCGTCTATTTCTTTAAAACATTAGTGATATCTGGCGTGCCACAGTTGGCCGCCTCTGGTTTAGAGAAGTAACTAAAATCCATTCGATTCTAAATCACATTAGTCATGCCTGCATATATCAAGCTTTTACATTAAAAAAATGAGTTTTTGATCGTATCAGAGAATTTCGCGTTATTGAGCAATGATTTTTACCCCACCTGAGAAATGATTTCACGGGCGCCAAACTTTAATAACGAATTGTTTTTTAGAATTTTTAAAAGAATAAAGACATTTTTAAACTTATGTCCATAAAGAAAGTGTGAATTTGGATAAAAAATAAATTGAAAAACGATCAATTCTTACCCCTAAAACATGCAAAAATGCCAAGTGTTCACATTCGATAGATGGAACTTGTTTGAAATATTGTTAAATATTAAATAACATTCACAGCGTAAAAAATTACTCCATTAAAACGAAACCTGCTCCGAAATTAGAAAGTAAATTTTGAATGAACAATATATTTTTCAGAAATAACATAACGTTTTTTTTTTTTTTAACTTAACATTGTAACTAGCAATCTAAAGGTCTCAGGAAAACAAGAACTCGATTCCTGCAGCATGTACCGGGGGATTTTTTTTTAATATACTGACGGTTATCGTTTGTAGAAAGCAACAGCCGTATCGGTTGAATAGACACTTTTAGACAGAACTCCACAGCCAAAGGTGAACGACCTAAAACTATACAGATTTTTCTTTAAATTAATTCCAGCCCGAATATAAATATTTTATTATTGCACTTAATAATAGACTGCCTTTTATTTTATTATAATTTTTTTGGCATATTGCTATTTCTTGAAATAGATATTATGTACAACTTTGTATATAAATGAAAAGTGGACAACTTCCAATTGCTCATCCCTTGCTTTGAACATAATATAAACAATATCGCTCAATCTGTCAATATTATAAAACAAAAACATGTCCTGAGTAATACTGACGTCATGTGGACGTTGGGTAAGCAAAGGATCTAAGCAATTCATTTACCCTTTTCTGCAAATTTAATAACGCATAACATAATTTAAATTTTTACATCGCTAGATAGAGGGGGGTGGTGTACTTTTAAATCCAATTTGTTTGAAAACTGTATCTCAATTTATTGATTTTGCATTGTTTTTAAAATAATTTTCATGCATGATTATTTAAAGATGTATGTATATCGCGCGCAGCTCGACTATGAAAGATTTACCAGTATGCACTTAAAACAGTATAAATAGATTAGTGCTTTTTTTCTGGCACCTTATGCAAATATTCCATGACAAAGTTAACCCTTAATCCGTAA
The DNA here is from genome assembly GCA_963932465.1 of Maratus speciosus. Classification (NCBI taxonomy): domain Eukaryota; kingdom Metazoa; phylum Arthropoda; class Arachnida; order Araneae; family Salticidae; genus Maratus; species Maratus speciosus. The sequence continues at coordinate 131,161,464 of OZ010794.1, forward strand.
ACAAATAGACATAAATAAAAATAAATTGAGCAGTTAAACACTAAATTAATCAAAATAAATTAGCAGCTTTATATAGAAAAAAAAGAAAGAAAAGAAAAAAAAATGAAAGAGAAGAAAAAAGAAAAAAAATCTGTGGCTATTTATTCGGCTATAAAACTGTGGCATGCGGCTAATATGAAAATACTAGCAGAACCATCCGGCGTCTCCCGTGTCAATTAGGAGGGGACTTCCGGGTAAAATATATAAAAATGAAATAATACGACAATAATAACTGATATTCGTGTATTCTCGTCCAGCAATCATTATAAAGACAATCAGGAATCATGACGTTATTGTATCGCATATTAGAGATTATTTGAAGGGAGACTAAAGTGATATAAAATAATCACATTTAAATCATATTATAAAGGTAAGGTGATTGAGATTAACTTCTTCTTCAGGATCGTCCACGGCTTGTCTGCTTATCCAGGTTACCTGAGAGATTTTTCCATTGGTCATTTATGTGTAGTATCCATTGCTTTGACCTATAAAAAAAACTTCTGAATGTGGTTTTTTTTTATGTGTCTTGCTTGATTATTCAAATTGTTGTACCTTTTCAGGGATTAATTAAATTTATGTATCACCATAAGCATATACATTTTTTAATATCTAGAGCATTAATTTTTTGCTACTTTCTTGTTTAAATAACATACAGATACTAAATTAATAATACAAAACGTTATTCAGATTACAATAAATAAATAAATAAATTCAAGGTTATAATCATTAACAAAGTACTTATTTTCTTTTAAAGTCAATAAAATTAAAGATACAGTTCTTTATGAAATCAATATTGCAGCCTTATAATCTAAATGTTTATACCTTTTGATTGACAGTTTATTTGTTGAACAAGGAAGTAATCAGGTTGGTATCAGGATGAATTTGATTATTTAAACATATTTTGCATTGAAAACATTACGTGTTTTGAAAAGTAATTAAGTTGATTTATGATAAGTTTTTCTGAAGAGCAATATTTCTAACAATATCAGCCCCTCATTTTACGAAGAACTGAAACTCCATGGCGTGAAATCCACATATAATTGCACCACCCTGCATTGTCGAATACTGCGTTTGTGAACTTTTCGTGAATTGCTATATAGGGGAAAGAAGGATGAAGTGACCATTCTAAAGTTTGATGAACTTTATAATACCTTTTTATTTAGTAAAGCTTTAGAAACAAATACCAATAGTAACTATAATTACAGTAGTTTCAATTGCTATTTTACCTTTTTTAACATTTATTTTAAGATATACACGTTACATTAAAATAAAAATTACAAAATTGACAATTTGCCCAACTAAGCTGAGCTAAGTGGCTAGGACATGTAAATGAACAAATCCCACTTATTCAGGACATACATTTAATCAAACAGGCTAAATTTAACACACATAAAAAATAAGTATTATGTTTTGTAATATTTTAAGTATAGAATCGTTACAAAATAAAGTAATCTGTAGTGAGTATCAATATGACGAATGCATGAATGCGAGTTCCCCAGCAGACTTGCAGACCAGAAATATCGAGAGCAAGCCTTTCTCTGCAAAAGTTATTGCTCGGACCTGTCTTCTTTCTTTCAAAGAAAATTATTTTGAGCTGTATTTTATTATGAATAATGAGTAAAAATCGTTTCCGCGAAAAGTTGCATCTGGCCATTTTGTCCGATCTCATTGTGTTCCAGAATGACGCCATTGCAATAACTGCAGCCTAGCATCTGATGTATATGACGTAGTGTTTTCAAACACACATTATTTAAAAGTTTATTTCATACTGATCAAACAGGATAAGAGCAAATAAATATAACACTTCATATTATTTAATATAGCTATAATCACGAAATTGTACCACTTGACTAAAATCAAAAATGTAAAAAAAACAATAAAATGTGTTAAAAACTAGAAAAATGTATCCTTCCGTTTCAAAATCGCAGACAATATTACGAGAATCTGTGACTACTGTATCCCAAAGTTCCAGATTGGCATTATACAGCCGAAAAAATCAAGTGACCGCGTGCCCTCACTGCCGACTTTACCCTTCCTTCCCTAGTATATTTACATATCGTATGTTAACTAATTTTACTGAAGTAGAGAACCATAGAGAAGTTACCGGTATTGTGATTGGTTAGCTTCTCCTAAGTTTTTTGCCTCGACGTGATAGTTGGAATTTAAAATGTTGAAACAATTTCTCAGTGTCAGTGTTGAATTCAGACACTTTTCTCCACTTTTCGACCATAGAAAACACAAAATCTCAACTCCACCGGGGGTGACATCTCATTGCTCCGGGGGGGGGGGGGATGTCCCCTCTCGGGCCACCCCCTAAATTCAACACTGCGTGTATTTTTCTCTCTCTCTCTCTTTTTTGGAAATGCCTGTCTCTGAGAAATCTGAATTTCCATATTCATTTTTTAATGAAATTGAAGAAACGTATAATCATTTAATCCAAATTAATTTCAGCATGTAGCAATATTAAGAAAATAAAAGAAAATGAGTGAAATAATTTGGAAAGTAACCTAATAGAAATTACAATACGAAGAAAATATACCTTGTGGACAAACATTAGCTTTCGCATACAGTGTTGCCACTGGAATACTTTTTTCAAATTCATATTTCTTGATTGGCACATCTTTTTTGAAATAGTGAAATTCGCATTATCTAATAACATGTTAATAGAGGTGAAAACAAGGGGAATTTTTTCATTTTCCAAAAGTGGTGCCAATCAAGAAATCTGAATTTAAAAAAGGCACTGGCAACACTATTCGTATAGATAAAATATCAATTCAAATATCATTTTAAGCACTGTGTATAATATAAATTTTATTGTAAATAATTGTAATTTATGAAATGATTGTTCATTTAATATTGGCGCCATCTATTAGTGCAATGGTAAACATACGTTTTTTATTATAATTGTTTTAATTTATTTTTCTTTATAATTTTATGCAAAGAAAATTGATAAACTTTTAATTTCAAAATTTAGTTATCTGTAAAGTGACATAGGTGCCGAATTCATGGATGAAAATCAGGCAGACTTCCACATCTGAATTTAAACGGTTATTTTTTTATTAATTAATCACGGTGATTAAATTGAAAAAAAAAATTATACAAAATGCTTAATATACCTAAATGCTAGTTTTGTAGAAGAATAATATAATCTTTAAGGTGGATCACATAAAATGCAAGTTTCGCTTAAGTAGTGAATTATTTGATTTAAAACAAATAAAGGACGTGCACATAATTCGTGCAATTTTTAAATAAATTCCCTATAGATTATTTTAATTTATGTTTAGTTTTAAATTTTATTGAATATATATATATATATATATATATATATATATAAGAACGAAACTTTATCCGTTCAGCATCGATTGCGATATACTTTCTGACACATTAAGGATACTGTAAAAAAATACATTACAGTTTATTACTGTAAAAGATGATTTCTAAATAAACTATTTGGAAAACGCAAAAAGCAAATGAAAACCTAATTTCTGCTATTACCATACATATTCGTAAAAATATCCGATATTTGTGCAGCCCTGCAGAAGATCTATAGGTGTGTATATATAATGCATAGTATGCTAATAGTTATATTTCAGTTAAACAAATCGCAGAGTTCAAAATTTCCATTCGGCAATTTTCATTAATAAACTGAAATGCACTTGAGAAATTTTAAGTAGCCCTGTATATGATCCATAGAATATATACTCTTCAAGTAATATTTAGAAAAAAAATAGTTCAATAAAAACACGTACCACAACTGAAAACGCAATTCCAGCAATTATTGTTCATAGACTTCAATAGATCAGTTATTTTTCAATTTCTTCTGCAGCAATTTCTTTTTCTGTGTATATGTAAATGACCGATAAATTTTCTGCACACGTTATTCTGCAGTAAGCACCGTGTAGTACACTTCAGATATATATATATATATACAAATTTCAGTAAAATTAAAATATTGTAATATCATTAATATAAACCGCAAACGATTTTTCCCCTTGGACTGTAATAGAATTATTTTAAGATCCCTGTAAATGAACAATAAATGCTACGCATTTTATTTTCAATACTGGACATGGTATAGTAATACACAAATACGTCTATGAATTTCATGGCAATCGGACAATATTTACGCGAGTTACATAGCGGGCAGGCGGCAGACTGACAAACAGATGTCAATATTGCCCGAATTCGCAGGCTTCAATAGATCAATTATTATTCTATTTCTTCTGCAGCAAATTTTTTGTGTGTCCCTGTAAATGAATGATAAATTATTTGCACACCATATTGTACAGTAAGCACCCGTAGTACACTTCAGATATATATATAAAGTTCTGTATAATTAAAATAATGTAATATCATTCAAATAATCCGCAAACGATTTTTATCCTTGGACCGTAATGTAATAGAATTATTTTAACCCATTACAGACTGACGTTGCGTTTTCGCAACATTATAGTTGTGATTTTTTAAAAAAAATTTGATACCAGTAAAAGAGAAAGGTAAAATTTGCCTAATTTAATTAATGCACTTTTGCGATTCATAAAGTAAAAATAAGTGGTTAACAAAAAGTGATGTGAACTGAATAAAATTCCTGTAAAACGTGCTGGTCCTTAATGGGTTAAATATCCCTGAAAATTAATAATAAATTCTAAGCTCTTGATTTTCAATACCTGATTGATTTTTGGGTATTGTGATACCAGAACACGTCTATGAATTTCATAGCAATCGGACAATATTTACGCGGGTTACATCACTGACAGACGAACAGAAGTCATAATCACTTTTCAACGGAAAGTGATAAAAATGTATTTAACTGTTTTATTGGACTATATTTACTATGCTTTAGAATAATGAAACATAAAGTAGTAACTGAGGTGTTCAGAAGAAAAACCGACTAACTCCATTTTAAGTGGCGTTTTTGTAATCAAAGGAACATTGAAATTTTCTATGTATTTATACAGTGATAAAACGTTACCCTTGATTAAAAGAAAATGAATTAAATCAAAATCCCTAGAAAAAATATTATATAGATACAATATTTTTATAGTTACAATAAATTTAATTGTTTATATGAACATTTTCATTTAATGGAGTTAATCGATTTGTGTACTGAACGGTTTCATTAACCCGCTAATTCACTGGGATACGTTCTAGAAATTCCGTAATTACGAATATCTCTCTCTATACCATAAAATTTAAATGAAAAAATCGCTTTATTTAATGACGGAATTTCTGTTATTAAACAAAGAAAATATTGCTACTTTAAATTTCTGGTATGAATTTGGAATATCTGAATTGAAAAATACACTAAGTTGGAAATACTGGTGGTGGCAAATATGCTACCATGGGCATTAGAGGGTTAAGTTCATTCTGAGTAACCCCGAATAAATAAGTTTTCTCCAGGCTTCCACACTATTTACGCATATCCAAACATTTAATGGACTAAGCAATTTCCAAAATAGTCAATTATACCCGGTAATAATGCATGAATATTTAAGTATATAAAAATAAGTTGTAAGCAACAAGCAAATTTTAAAAATTCGAGCAAACAAACTCGGAGATCTCTCATGAGTTTGCGAGAAAAAAAAGTAAAATTAAAAATTGTCCGGAGGAGAGGTGCATTTGGTGCCCTTCGCAAGAATTTTTACTAGAGGAACTTTTAGTGTGTGTATTATTTACAGGATGTCCCTCTTGTACCTTTAAAAAATTCGACTATTCAGTTTTTGAAATATCGAATAACACAAGAATTTACGAAAACACTAATTTGAAAATAAATAAACGATTCCCAACACGTACATATAAATAGAACATGTTAATATTTTTTTTTTGAAATTAAGTGATATCAATTCTATAGAAACACTCTACTTAAGGTTAATTTTGCTCAATAGGTAATTATTAAATTTATAGTTTTAAAACTAGAGCTGTAAATTTAACACGAGCTATATACACAGGGGTGTAAAAATCTAAGCGCCAACGGACAGTCTCTCACCACTAAATTTTACTAGTTTTCTTCGCTTACATTTTATTAGCATTCTTACAAAAAATTTCGACGAAATATTAGACGAAAAATAACGAATAAAATTTAGTGGTGAGAGACTGACCGCTGGCGCCTAGATTTGTACACCCCTGGATATCTGGATAGACACATTAACAATAGAACGCTCGGGATAAGTTGATACGACTCCGACCATATGATTAAATATCAACTGGAACCAGAAATTCTTTCATAAAATAACGATTTAATTACGTTAAATAAATCAGTCAAATGATTTTAAATAAAATTTCTGATGTCAAATATTTTTATGAAACTTGATTCTGGGCGTTCTAGTGTTAAAATATGCTTATTACGCCCCGGTCAAATTGATCGCTTTGATCGTTCTAATTTAAAAGTAACGTAATTGTGGGAATTTTTTCATACGAATTGTTTTAACACCGTACTTTGTGATAGGTAGGGTTACTTTGTGACACCCGGTCTCGTTTTCATATTTCGTATCTCCCGCTACGGCCGGTATGGCAGGAAAGCAAACATCAGTACCATCTTTTAGTACTGTCTGCCACATCAACTAACGACCATTGCTCGAAGCTCTAACACTTCGCTTGTTCTCTCTGGCTGATATAATTTAATATCTACTCCTCCATTGCTGTCTCGAAAGCCGGAAACTTTGTGTGCTGAAGCATAAAACGTAAGAGAATCACCTAACACAGATAAATATTCTTTGTTGTCATTGTGTCAGTTAGAAGTAGGAGTAATAAAACCTTTGAACTATTATTTGAACACACTCAAACTGACTGGTAAAGCTATCATACGAATTGAATATTTCCAACTGAGCGAAAAAATGCCCAGGCTCGAAAACGAACACAGAACCTTCGCTTACAAGGCCAGTGCTTTTACCGTTTAAATTAACCGGGCCGACAATCAACAAGCATATTCCGCTCAGATAACTGTATTGGTAGTAACATCTGGCCTGTCATGTAGACAACTCAACAGAATAAACCGCAGGTAAAGGAACTCCATATAAACGATGGATACGTAGATGAACTATTATTGCAACACAATGAATCGGATTGGTAAAGTTATCATACGAATTGAATATTTCCAACTGAGCGAAAAAATGCCCTGGTTGGGAATCGAACCCAGATTCTTGGTTTACAAGGCGAAGGTTTTTACCGTGTAAGCTAACTGGGCCGACAACCAGCCAGCAATATAAAAGCATTGACCTTGTAAGCCAAGGATCTGGGTTCGATTCCCAGCCTGGGCATTTTCCCGCTTAGTTGGAAATATTCAATTCGTATGATAGCTTTTTTTAAATAGTAGCGCGAACTGGATACAAAAATAGTCGTCCGTGGCAGTCATTAATAAATACACATATCTTCAACCAAAATCTTACAAACATTTATGCACGAAAATTTACATAGTTGAACTACGAATTCGGTGTATAAGTTTGTTTATGATTATTGCTTATAAACTGGTAAATAATTACTGGCGTAGATCCAAAATTTCTCTTTGTCATCAAAATATAACGATAGTTTTTAGAATCATGGGGCCCAGGGTCAAGTAATCTTGGCTGGGCATTGCAGACCCTGATCCTTCATGAATCGTATAGCCACAAGTTTCTTTTTAGTTTAGAAGTTACTTAAGAAAACTCTGCTGAGTGTTTGCTTTATGTCAGCCATTAGGGGCTGTCTTAATGACCATTAAATCATTGTTTACTGAGAAGACTTCAGATAATTTTTGTCATGGCTGACGTAATTGTGGAAATTCGTTTATGCGGTTTGTTTTATTATATGCAGAAAATATTGCTATTTCGTAATACAACTTATACGATTTTTTTTTAAAGATTTGATAGTAATAGGACCCCTTAACTACTTCAGGGGCAACTAAGTGTGTTTCTGTAATGTTGAATTTACACCGGAATTTTTGAAAACTTCAATTTTAAAATAAGGAAATGGAATTTTGCAACCTTTTTTCCCCACCAAATTTATTAAGCTAAAATTTAATCAATAGATTCTGGAACAAATATTGATTAAAATTACGGTACTTTCCGGAGCATAATCCGTGGATCAAACAATTTTGTTTACCACAGAAATTTTATTTAGTTATTGAAACCAATTATTTACCGCTATTTAAAAAGTTACATTTTATTTTAAAAAGTTTCTGGGTCGAAAAATAATTGTTTGATTCGCGGATTATACGCCGGAAATTACGTTAAGTGGGATATAATTTATCCCACCATGCATCAAGGATTAACAAATTACGCTAGTAATGCGAAAGCACCCACAAGCTAATGTTAAATCATATGGAGAGTGTTTCTCTAATTTTTCGTTTCTCATTTGAATGGTTTTAAACGATTTTATTTAATTTAATTTTTTCTGATTATACCTGATGTATATATCCTAGTTCGTGCTTTGTTCCGATTCTCGTTTAGATTCTTTTTTCTGCGGATACTTTGCCTTTAAGAACCCGTTCCGAAATAGAAAGTTTGTAAATACTCCCTAAGATTGTAAATACTCCCTAAGTATGTTTTCTACAGAATGTTCTAAACACAATTTATGTAGCATTAATCGGGAAAGAATCTTCACACTTCACACGGATATGACTTTTCTGACGTAAATGTTCCCACGGATCAATTAAAAATATTTTATTTCAAAAGTTTGAATACCTACTATTCACTCGTCGTCGGTAAGTATATTTCAGTAACAGGGCTCGCACCGTTAATAAATTTTTCGAACTTTGCTACCACTAAATTAAAACGATAATCTTTGATGCATAATTCTATTATAGATGTTAAGGGTACCACGAAGATTTCTTATTTAAAATACTGTAGCAAAGTGCATAAATTTTAGGAACGGTGCGAGCCCTGCAATAAGTATATTTCGGGAATGTCGTCAGTAATTATGTTTCAAATTGCTCAATTTAATATTATTCAAATTGCAGTGCGCAATGATCCTATGACGAAAACTCTGCTATTTCCCCATGGAACTGGCAGTTTGGGTATTTGAACTCTCTAATTGTTCATATATACAAAAATAATCGGCGTTAAGATTGGTTCCAAAAGTGTCACGCTGCCTATCAATTACTCAGTTTTACTGTTAATGTGTGTGCTTTGTGAAAAATATTACCTGTACCTACATATTAGGTGTGTCCGTGAAAAATGTACATTTTAACCCTTTACTGCGCAGCTTTGCACACATGCAAACAGTAGTATTTTGAATTTAATAGATATTTTATTCGTATATACCTAATCCACACCAGAAAATTAAAATAGCAATAATTCCTTTAATTAATAACAGACATTCCGCATTTAAATAAAGATTAAAAATAAAAATAAAATAAATAAAATTGAAATAAAAATTAAAAATTGGAACTTTCTGGTGTAAAATCAGATTCTTTGAACTAAGTACCGTATTTACCCGCGTATACGTCGATCCCGCGTATAAGTCGACCCCCTACTTTCCCGATCAAGAAATTTGAATTTTTAAAAATCCCGCGTATAAGTCGACCCCCCCCCCCCACTTTTTCGATTAAAATATTTTATTTTTTTTTAAATACATTATTGAAAATCACATGGAAAAAAAGGAAAGTACTAAATGTACAATAATAAAGAAACTTTATTTTTTTTTCATTTATTCGAAATCATATGAAAAAAAAGTATTGAATATGCAATAATGAACATAATAATATACTAAAATAATATACAAAGTTAAACTGATTCAAGGTCCGATTTAGTATCGGATTCACCAAACAATTCACAAAAATCCTCCGTCGTTATCGGCTCATCACGATACACGTTTTCAATCTCTGTATCGCTACATTCTTCCTCGTCGTTATCACATTCGGAATTGGCATCATCTTCTGTGCTGTCTAGTTCGTTGCTTATTGTGTTTTGTGCCGACATTTTGTACAGATAGTCACTCTCGTCTTTTTATTGCTGCAAACACAGTAAAGGATATAACATAACTGTTGGATTTTTTATGTGTTCATTATGATGTTAAAATACAATCTGACTAGCTATTTTAGGTGAACGGTGTATGTATTTGATTTAACAGTTGAATTACTTGGTGGTACTTATAAGTACCGTCAGTACACTGGGTGTTGGAGAAAACCTTCTTGTTTACTTTTAGTCTGTGTAGTTATCCATCGTTTTCATCTGCTTTAAAATGTAATTAGTAAAATGTAGTGTAGTAATGATATACCTGGCATTTCTTTTCTGTTTCATTATTATTTTTTATAGGAAATCGAAAAAGTTGCGGCACCGGCTCGTTTTCGCTATGCTAGAAATGGCATATGTAAAATCATGTATTGCATATGTGGAGATGCAAGAGAACACGTTGTCCCTGGAATATTGACGTAGTATAACTAAAGGACTGCGAACAAGATCGAAACCTTAAAGAAAAAATAGTTCTTTTAACCCTTTCAGGAGCAAAGCATTTTCACAGCATCATGGTACTTTAAAGTACCACTTTAGTTAATTACCTCTAAATGATTAAATTTCTCACGGGTGAGTATTTTTTTATGTTTATCCTTTAATTTTCATTATAGTAACTGAAAAAAAATATTTCATGAAAAAAAAATGCAGTAGATCATAATGCCGTAGATAAAGGGTTGACCCTTAACCCGGCCCGAAGGCGAAAAATAAATTACAACATAACGTACCCTGATCCGAGAAAGAAAAAAATAATTTGTATATACGCAACCCGACCCGAACCTAAAAATTTCATTTGAAAAACAAGGAATCTGAAACGAACCAAATCTGAACCCGACAAAAATATTCCAATGAACCATAACCGATCCGAGCAATCTCTATATAATAAAAGCCAGTGTAACGCTGGGCGGGGCGAATCCATCAATCTTACCAGTCTCCCAGGAAGAGACTCAAGGGGAAAAGGATCCATTCTCCCATTGGTTGACAAGAAACAAGTATCCCGCGATTACTTCTCAAGGTTACAAGTCCTGATAATTAAGCAGTAGTAGACACTTCTTCCTAACGATTTCAGTGCAAGGCACATCTCATTAAACCACCAAAATAAATCGCCAAGTATCACTTGAGATTATTTCAAGTGTTAAGTTGCAATCATATTTTAATTTTCTTTGCGACATGTAAGGAATTTTAATTTATTTCTCATATAAAGTGATTCACGGAAAACAATGAAATGGTATTTTTAAAAATATCCTTTTTTTCTGCAAAAAATTGATAAAACTGACTTTCTTTTAAAAAAGTAATCAATTTAAATATTTTAGGCTTATTATTTTATAACTTATTTTTAAATTACACATTACTTACATTACATATAGAAAATACCTACATACAAAAATACATAATAAAAAAAAATAATAAAAAAAAATAAAAATAAACATATCCCATATTTTAAAAGTAAAAAATTAATGTTTATACGAAAAGTAAAATTAATAATTTTTTGATTTATAGCTTTGCATCAGGAGGACAGAAGCTTAGGGGATTAAACGGTTGGGATTCAACCCGAGATACTTATTTATTAATCAATATACATATTTTAAAATTTTTGGATGGGGGGGGGAGGAAGGGGCGGGGGGTAAACGATAAAATACAATTTCAATGTGTTAGTAAAAAAATAGTATTATTTCAATAGTTGCAGCAGACTGTTTTAATTACGCACTTTTATTGCATATTTATTAAATTTTTGTTTTATTAAGAAATCTTAATTTTGTTATAGTAGTATATTAGCCGGAAAACCTGGTTTACCCAGAAATATTGTAAATGCTAATTGTGTGTTTATTAGAACATAAACTAGCCGAACTTTGCTCATCTAAACGCATCCATATTGTCAATTATTATTTTTTATCAGTTTTAAGTGAAAAACACAATTTTTACCCACCATCCTAGGACGGGCATTTACATTAGTATAAAATAATTTCTGAGGACATGTAACCCGACCCGAACCTAAACATGCTATTTTAAAAAACTTGGAATCTGAACCCGACAAAAATATTCCAATGAAACATAACCGATCCGATGAAGGCAAAACAATTTCTAAGAGCATGCAACCCAACCAGAACCTAAAACTTCAATTTGATAAAAAAAAAACGAAATCTGACGCGAACCAAATCTGAACCCGAAAAAATTATTCCAAAAAGCCATAACCGGATCCGAGCAAGGCAAAATTATTTCCGTGGACAAGCAACTCGAATCGAAATGAAAAATTTCGTTTGAAGAAAAAAACAGAACCAAATCTGAACTAGCCAAAAATATTCCAAAAAACCATAACCAGATCCGAGCAAGACAAATTAATTGCAACACGAACAGTACCTAAAAATGCCAGTTGAAGTCAACCTGAAACCTGACATGAACCAAATTATAATCCTACAAAAATATTCTGAAGAACCAAATCCGGATCCAAGAAAAACAAAATAATTTCTGTGAACAAGAAACTCTACCCGAACCTACAAATTTCATTAGAAAAACACGAAATCTGACACAAACGAAATCTGAACCCGCCAAAATTATTCCAAAAAAACATAACCAGTTCCGAGCAAGACAAAATGGTTTCCTTGGCTACGAAACACGTTCGGAACCTAAAAATTAAAATGGAAACAACTCGAAATATGACAAGAATCAAATCTGAACCCTACAAAAATATTCCAAAGACCCTTAACCCGATCCGAGAGAGACAAAATAATTTTCATGGACACAAAACCCGATCTGAACTTAAAAATTTTGTTTGAAAAGATCCCGAAATATGTCCCGAACCAAATACGATAACTGAAAAAAAATTTTCTAAAGAAAAATAACCCGATCCGAGCAAGATCAAAGTAATTTCGTGGTCACGCAACCCGACCCGAACCTAAAAATTCCGTTTGAAAAAAACCCGAAATATCATCCGAACCAAATTTGAATCCGACAAAATTATCCCTTAAAACCATAACCAGATGATCCGAACAAGATAAAATAATTTCCGTGGACACGCAACACGAATCGAACAGAAAAATTCCATAAGAAAAACCACGAAATCTGACTTGAACCAAATCTGAATTCGCCAAATATATCCCAAAAACCTTCTCTTTCTCTCTCCTCTTCCGTCAAAAATAGAAGAAAATGAAAGAAATATTTCAATTATTCAGACAAGGAGTGCATATTTTATTATGTAAATTAACTCATAGTACGTATTAAAGTAATAAGATCCTGTAAATGAAAAGACTTCTGCAACAAACTATTTTCAAATGAAGAAAAATCAACATTTATTTTGATAGACTGCCTCCTCCTTCTCTCTCCTCTTCCGTCATAAATAGAAGAAAGCGCAAGAAATATTTCGATTATTCAGACATTGAATACATATTTTATTATATAAATTGCCTGATAGTACGTATTAAAGTAATACGTACATGTAAATGAAAAGACTTCTGCAACAAACCTATTTCATATGATGAGAAACAACATTCATTTTGAATGACTACCTCCTCCTTCTCTCTCCTCCTCCGTCATAAATAGAAGAAACTGAAAGAAATATTTCGATTATTCAGACAAGGAATATATATTTCAGTATGTAAATTGCCTGATAGTACGTATTAAAGTAATACGTACATGTAAATGAAAAGACTTCTGCAACAAACCTATTTCATATGATGAGAAACAACATTCATTGTGAATGACTACCTCCTCCTTCTCTCTCCTCCTCCGTCATAAATAGAAGAAACTGAAAGAAATATTTCGATTATTCAGACAAGGAATATATATTTCAGTATGTAAATTGCCTGATAGTACGTATTAAAGTAATAAGATACTGTAAATGAAAAGACTTCTGCAACAAAATATTTTCAAATGAAGAGAAATCAACATTTATTTTAAATGACTGCCTCCTCTTCTCTGTCCTCTTACGTCATAAATAGTAGAAACTGAACGAAATATTTCGATTATTCAGACAAGGGATACATATTAATTATGTAAATTGACTGATAATACGTATTAAAGTAATACGTACTTGAAAATTAAAAGACTTCTGCAAGAAACCTATTTCATATGAAGAAAAACAACATTCATTTTGAACTACTGCCTCCTCCTTCTCTCTCCTCGTACGTCATAAATAGAAGAAACCTGAAAGAAATATTTCCATTATTTAGACAACGTATACATATTTTATTATGTAAATTGCCTGATAGTAGGTATTAAAGTAATGCGTACCAGAAAATGGAAAGACTTCTGTAACAAACTATTTTCATATGATGAGAAATCAACATTTATTTTGAATGAATTCCTTCTCCCTTTCTCTTCCCTTCCGTCAAAATAGAAGAAACCTGAAAGAGATATAATAAAACACTGATACTACAATATATATTAAAACACACATACACACATAAATAACGCCTGCATTCAACAGTTAAAGGTATATATAAATATTACCTTTATATTGTGTGTATGTCTGTATAATATTTATATATACCTTTAACTGAAAGAAATAGTTCGATTATTCAGACAAGAGATACATATTTTATTGTGTAAATTGCCTTATAGTACGTATTAAAGTCATACGTAACTGTAATTGAAAAGACATCTGCAAAAAAAATATTTTCATATGATGAGAAATCAACATTTATTTTGAATGACTTCCTCCTCCTTCTCTCTTCCCTTCCGTCAAAATAGAAGAAACCTGAAAGAAATGTTTCGATTAATCAGAAAAGGGATGCATATTTTATTATGTAAATTGCCTGATAGTACGCAATAAAGTAATACGTACCTGTAAATAAAAAGACTATTGCAAAAAATTATTTTCATATGAAGAGAAATCAACGTTTATTTTGAATGACTGGCTCCTCCATCTCTCTTCCATTCCGTCAAAACAGAAGAAACCTGAAAGAAATATTTCGATTATTAAGACAAGGGATACATATTTTATTATGTAAATTGCCTGATAGTACGTATTAAAGTAATACGTACCTGTAAATGAAAAGACTTCTGGAAAAAACTATTTTCATATGAAGAGAAATCAACATTTATTTTGAATGACTGCCCCCTCCTTCTCTCCTCCATTCCGTCAAAATAGAAGATTCCTGAAAGAAATATTTCGATTGTTCAGACAAGGGATATATATACTATTATGTAAATTGCCTGATAGTACGTATTAAAGCAATACGTACCTGTCAATGAAAATACTTCTGCAGAAATCTATTTTCATATGAAGAGAAATCAACATTTATTCTGAATGACTGCCTCCTCCTTCTCTCTTCCCTTCCATCATAAACAGAATAAACCTGAAAGAAATATTTCGATTATTCAGACAAGGGATACATATTTTTTATGTAAATTGCCTGATAGTGCGTATTAAAGTAATACGTACCTGTAAATGAAAAGACTTCTGCAACAAACTATTTTCATATGATGAGAAATCAACATTTATTTTGAATGAATTCCTCCTCCTTCTCTCTTCCCTTCCGTTAAAATAAAAGGAACCTGAAAGAAACATTTCGATTATTCAGACAAGGGATCAGGGCCTTATTACCAACGGGGCACATTCTCACCATTAAAAAGAGACAGAAAATTTTACCTCATTCATGGCAAAAATTTTACATGAATACGGCGTTTACACAAGTCGAACATTTCTATTAAAGTTTGTTGGTGTAAGTGTGCCCCGTTGGTAATCAGGCCCAGCAAGGGATACATATTTTGTTATGTAAATTGCCTGATAGTACGTATTAAAGTAATACGTACCTGTAAATAAAAAGACTTCTGAAAAAAAAAACTATTTTCATATGAAGAGAAATGAACATTTATTTTGAATGACTGTCTCCTTCTTCTCTCTTCCCTTCCGCCAACATAGAAGAAACCTGAAAGAAATATTTCTATTACTCAGACAAGGGATACATATTTTATTATGTAAATTACCTGACAGTACGTATTAAAGTAATACGCACCTGTAAATGAAAATACTTCTGCAAAAAACTATTTTCATATGAAGAGAAATGAACATTTATTTTGAATGACTGCCTCCTCCTTCTCTCTTCCCTTCCGTCAACATAGAAGAAACCTGAAAGAAATATTTCTATTACTCAGACAAGGGATACATACTTTATTATGTAAATTGCCTGACAGTGCGTATTAAAGAAATACGTACCTGTAAATGAAAAGAGTTCTGCAAAAAACTATTTTCATATGAAGAGAAATCAACATTTGTTTTGAATGACTGCCTCCTCCTTCTCTCTTCCCTTCCGTCAAAATAGAAGAAGCCTGAAAGAAATATTTCGATTATTCTGAAAAGGGATACATATTTTATTATGTAAATTGCCTGATATTACGTACTAAAGTAATACTTAAATTTAGAAAAGACATCGGCAAAAACTATTTTCATATGAAGAGAAATCAATGTTTAATTTGAATAACTGCCTCCTCCTTATCTCTTCCCTTTCGTCAAAATAGAAGAAACCTGAAAGAAATATTTCGATTATTCAGACAAGGGATACATATTTTATTATGTAAATTGCCTGAGAGTACGTAATAAAGTAGTACATACCTGTCAATGAAAAGACTTCTACAACAAACTGTTTTCATATGAAGAGAAATCAACATTTATTTTGAATGACTGCCTCCTCCTTCTCTCTTCCCTTCCGTCATAAACAGAATAAACCTGAAAGAAATAGTTCGATTATTCAGACAAGGGATACATATTTTATTAAGTAAATTGCTGATAGTACGTATTAAAGTCATACTTACCTGTAATTGAAAAGACTTCGGCAAAAAAATATTTTCATATGAAGAGAAATGAGCATTTATTTTGAATGACTGCCTCCTCCTTCTCTCTTCCCTTCCGTCATAAAAACAGAATAAACCTGAAAGAAATAGTTCGATTATTCAGACAAGGGATACATATTTTATTATGTAAATTGCCTGACAGTATGTATTGAAGTTATACGTACCTGTAAATGAAAAGACTTCTGCAAAAAACTATTTTCATATGAAGAGAAATCAACATTTATTTTGCATGACAGCCTCCTCCTCCTTCTCTCTTCCCTTCCGTCAAAATAGAAGAAGCCTGAAAGAAATATTTCGATTATTCTGAAAAGGGATACAAATTTTATTATGTAAATTGCCTGATATTACGCACTAAAGTAATACTTACATTTAGAAAAGACTTCGGCAAAAACTATTTTCATATGAAGAGAAATCAACATTTAATTTCAAAGACTGCCTCCTCCTTATCCCTTCCCTTTCGTCAAAATAGAAGAAACCTGAAATAAATATTTCGATTATTCAGACAAGGGATACATTTTTTATTATGTAAATTGCCTGATAGTACGTAATAAAGTAGTACGTACCTGTCAATGAAAAGACTTCTGCAACAAACTGTTTTCATATGAAGAGAAATCAACATTTATTTTGAATGACTGCCTCCTACTTCTCTCTTCGCTTCCATCAAAATAGAAGAAACCTGAAAGCAATATTTCGATTATTCAGGCAAGGGATACATATTTTATTATGTAAATTACCTGATAGTACGTATTAAAGTAATACGTACCTGTAAATGAAAAGACTTCTGCAAAAAACAATATTCATATGAAGAGAAATCAATATTTATTTTGAATGACTGCCTCCTCATTCTATCTTCCCTTCCGTCAAAACTGAAGAAACCTGAAAGAAATATTTCGATTATTCATACAAGGGATACATATTTTATTTCGTAAATTGCCTGATAGTACGTATTAAAGTAATACGTACCTGCAATTGAAAAGTCTTCTGCAAAAAACTATTTTGATATGAAGAGAAGTGAACATTTATTTTGAATGACTGCCTCCTCCTTCTATCTTCCCTTCCGTCAAAACTGAAGAAACCTGAAAGAAATATTTCGATTATTCAGACAAGGGATACATATTTTATTACGTAAATTGCCTGATAGTACGTATTAAATTAATACGTACCTGTAAATGAAAAGACTTCTGCAAAAAACTATTTTCATATGAAGAGAAATCAATATTTATTTTGAATGACTGCCTCCTCCATCTCTGTTCCATTCCGTTAAAATGGAAGAAACCTGAAAGAAATATTTCGATAATTCAGACAAGGGATACATATTTTATTATGTAAATTGCCTGGTTGTACGTATTAAAGTAATACGTACCTGTAAATGAAAAGAATTCTGCAAAACTCTATTCTCATATAAAGAGAAATCAACATTTATTTTCAATGACTGCCTCCTCCTTCTCTCTTCCCTTCCGTCAAAATAGACGAAACCTGAAAAACAATATAATAAAATACTCATACTACAATATATATTAAAACACACATACACACATAAATAACGCCTGCATTCAACAGTTAAAGGTACATATAATTATTACCTTTATATTGTTTATATGTCTGAATAATATTTATATATACCTTTAACTGAAAGAAATAGTTCGATTATTCAGACAAGGGATACATATTTTGTTATGTAAATTGCCTGATAGTACGTATTAAAGTAATACGTACCTGTAAATGAAAAGACTTCTGCAAAAAACTATTTTCATATGAAGAGAAATCAATATTTATTTTGAATGACTGCCTCCTCCATCTCTCTTCCATTTCGTTAAAATAGAAGAAACCTGAAAGAAATATTTCGATAATTCAGACAAGGGATACATATTTTATTATGTAAATTGCCTGGTTGTACGTATTAAAGTAATACGTACCTGTAAATGAAAAGACTTCTGCAAAAATCTATTCTCATACGAAGAGAAATCAACATTTATTTTGAATGACTGCCTCCTCCTTCTCTCTTCCTTTCCGTCATAAACAGAATAAACCTGAAAGAAATAGTTCGATTATTCAGACAAGGGATACATATTTTATTATGTAAACTGCCTGATAGTACGTATTAAAGTCATACTTACCTGTAATTGAAAAGACTTCGGCAAAAAAATATTTTCATATGAAGAGAAATGAACATTTATTTTGAATGACTGCCTCCTCCTTCTCTCTTCCCTTCCGTCATAAACAGAATAAACCTGAAAGAAATACTTCGATTATTCAGACAAGGGATACATATTTAATTATGTAAATTGCCTGACATTATGTATTGAAGTTATACGTACCTGTAAATGAAAAGACTTCTGCAAAAAACTATTTTCATATGAAGAGAAATCAACATTTATTTTGCATGACAGCCTCCTCCTCCTTCTCTCTTCCCTTCCGTAAAAATAGAAGAAGCCTGAAAGAAATATTTCGATTATTCTGAAAAGGGATACATATTTTATTATGTAAATTGCCTGATAGTACGTACTAAAGTAATACTTACATTTAGAAAAGACTTCGGCAAAAACTATTTTTATATGAAGAGAAATCAACATTTATTTTGAATGACTGTCTCCTCTTTCTCTCTTCCCTTTCGTCAAAACTGAAGAAACCCGAAAGAAATATTTCGATTATTCAGACAAGGGATACATATTTTGTTATGTAAATTGCCTGATAGTACGTATTAAAGTAATACGTACCTGTAATTGAAAAGACTTCTGCAAAAAACTATTTTGATATGAAGAGAATTGAACATTTATTTTGAATGACTGCCTCCTCCTTCTATCTTCCCTTCCGCCAAAACTGAAGAAACCTGAAAGAAATATTTCGATTATTCAGACAAGGGATACATATTTTATTACGTAAATTGCCTGATAGTACGTATTAAATTAATACGTACCTGTAAATGAAAAGACTTCTGCAAAAAACTATTTTCATATGAAGAGAAATCAATATTTATTTTGAATGACTGCCTCCTCCATCTCTCTTCCATTCCGTTAAAATAGAAGAAACCTGAAAGAAATATTTCGATAATTCAGACAAGGGGTACATATTTTATTATGTAAATTGCCTGGTTGTACGTATTAAAGTAATACGTACCTGTAAATGAAAAGACTTCTGCAAAAATCTATTCTCATATGAAGAGAAATCAACATTTATTTTGAATGACTGCCTCCTCCTTCTCTCTTCCCTTCCGTCATAAACAGAATAAACCTGAAAGAAATATTTCGATTATTCAGACAAGGGATACATATTTTATTATGTAAATTGCCTGATAGTGCGTATTAAAGTCATACTTACCTGTAATTGAAAAGACTTCGGCAAAAAAATATTTTCATATGAAGAGAAATGAGCATTTATTTTGAATGACTGCCTCCTCCTTCTCTCTTCCCTTCCGTCATAAACAGAATAAACCTGAAAGAAATAGTTCGATTATTCAGACAAGGGATACATATTTTATTATGTAAATTGCCTGACAGTATGTATTGAAGTTATACGTACATGTAAATGAAAAGACTTCTGCAAAAAACTATTTTAATGTGAAGAGAAATCAACATTTATTTTGCATGACAGCCTCCTCCTCCTTCTCTCTTCCCTTCCGTCAAAATAGAAGAAGCCTGAAAGAAATATTTCGATTATTCTGAAAAGGGATACATATTTTATTATGTAAATTGCCTGATATTACGTACTAAAGTAATACTTACATTTAGAAAAGACTTCGGCAAAAACTATTTTCATATGAAGAGAAATCAACATTTAATTTCAATGACTGCCTCCTCCTTATCCCTTCCCTTTAGTCAAAATAGAAGAAACCTGAAATAAATATTTCGATTATTCAGACAAGGGATACATTTTTTATTATGTAAATTGCCTGATAGTACGTAATAAATTAGTACGTACCTGTCAATGAAAAGACTTCTGCAACAAACTGTTTTCATATGAAGAGAAATCAACATTTATTTTGAATGACTGCCTCCTCCTTCTCTCTTCGCTTCCATCAAAATAGAAGAAACCTGAAAGAAATATTTCGATTATTCAGACAAGGGATACATATTTTATTATGTAAATTGCCTGATAGTACGTATTAAAGTAATACGTACCTGTAAATGAAAAGACTTCTGCAAAAAACTATATTCATATGAAGAGAAATCAATATTTATTTTGAATGACTGCCTCCACCTTCTATCTTCCCTTCCGTCAAAACTGAAGAAACCTGAAAGAAATATTTCGATTATTCAGACAAGGGATACATATTTTATTACGTAAATTGCATGATAGTACGTATTAAAGTAATACGTACCTGCAATTGAAAAGTCTTCTGCAAAAAACTATTTTGATATGAAGAGAAGTGAACATTTATTTTGAATGACTGCCTCCTCCTTCTATCTTCCCTTCCGTCAAAACTGAAGAAACCTGAAAGAAATATTTCGATTATTCAGACAAGGGATACATATTTTATTACGTAAATTGCCTGATAGTACGTATTAAATTAATACGTACCTGTAAATGAAAAGACTTCTGCAAAAAACTATTTTCATATGAAGAGAAATCAATATTTATTTTGAATGACTGCCTCCTCCATCTCTCTTCCATTCCGTTAAAATAGAAGAAACCTGAAAGAAATATTTCCATAATTCAGACAAGGGATACATATTTTATTATGTAAATTGCCTGGTTGTACGTATTAAAGTAATACGTACCTGTAAATGAAAAGACTTCTGCAAAATTCTATTCTCATATAAAGAGAAATCAACATTTATTTTCAATGACTGCCTCCTCCTTCTCTCTTCCCTAACGTCAAAATAGAAGAAACCTGAAAAAAAATATAATAAAATACTCATACTACAATATACATTAAAACACACATACACACATAAATAACGCCTGCATTCAACAGTTAAAGGTACATATAACTATTACCTTTATATTGTTTATATGTCTGTATAATATTTATATATACCTTTAACTGAAAGAAATAGTTCGATTATTCAGACAAGGGATACATATTTTGTTATGTAAATTGCCTGATAGTACGTATTAAAGTAATACGTACCTGTAAATGAAAAGACTTCTGCAAAAAACTATATTCATATGAAGAGAAATCAATATTTATTTTGAATGACTGCCTCCACCTTCTATCTTCCCTTCCGTCAAAACTGAAGAAACCTGAAAGAAATATTTCGATTATTCAGACAAGGAATACATATTTTATTATGTAAATTGCCTGATAGTACGTATTAAATTAATACGTACCTGTAAATGAAAAGACTTCTGCAAAAAACTATTTTCATATGAAGAGAAATCAATATTTATTTTGAATGACTGCCTCCTCCATCTCTCTTCCATTTCGTTAAAATAGAAGAAACCTGAAAGAAATATTTCGATAATTCAGACAAGGGATACATATTTTATTACGTAAATGCCTGGTTGTACGTATTAAAGTAATACGTACCTGTAAATGAAAAGACTTCTGCAAAAATCTATTCTCATATGAAGAGAAATCAACATTTATTTTGAATGACTGCCTCCTCCTTCTCTCTTCCTTTCCGTCATAAGCAGAATAAACCTGAAAGAAATAGTTCGATTATTCAGACAAGGATACATATTTTATTATGTAAATTGCCTGATAGTACGTATTAAAGTCATACGTACCTGTAAATGAAAAGACTTCTGCAAAAATCTATTTTCATATGAAGAGAAATGAACATTTATTTTGAATGACTGCCTCCTCCTTCTCTCTTCCCTTCCGTCATAAACAGAATAAACCTGAAAGAAATAGTTCGATTATTCAGACAAGGGATACATATTTTATTATGTAAATTGCCTGACAGTATGTATTAAAGTTTTACGTACCTGTAAATGAAAAGACTTCTGCAAAAAAACTATTTTCATATGAAGAGAAATCAACATTTATTTTGCATGACAGCCTCCTCCTCCTTCTCTCTTCCCTTCCGTCAAAATAGAAGAAGCCTGAAAGAAATATTTCGATTATTCTGAAAAGGGATACATATTTTATTATGTAAATTGCCTGATATTACTTACTAAAGTAATACTTACATTTAGAAAAGACTTCGGCAAAAACTATTTTCATATGAAGAGAAATCAACATTTAATTTCAATGACTGCCTCCTCCTTATCTCTTCCCTATCGTCAAAATAGAAGAACCCTGAAATAAATATTTCGATTATTCAGACAAGGGATACATTTTTTATTATGTAAATTGCCTGATAGTACGTAATAAAGTAGTACGTACCTGTCAATGAAAAGACTTCTGCAACAAACTGTTTTCATAGGAAGAGAAATCAACATTTATTTTGAATGACTGCCTCCTCCTTCTCTCTTCGATTCCATCAAAATAGAAGAAACCTGAAAGAAATATTTCGATTATTCAGACAAGGGATACATATTTTATTATGTAAATTACCTGATAGTACGTATTAAAGTAATACGTACCTGTAAATGAAAAGACTTCTGCAAAAAACAATTTTCATATGAAGAGAAATCAACATTTATTTTGAATGACTGCCTCCTCCTTCTCTCTTCCCTTCCGTCAAAATAGAAGAAGCCTGAACGAAATATTTCGATTATTCTGAAAAGGGATACATATTTTATTATGTAAATTGCCTGATAGTACGTACTAAAGTAATACTTACATTTAGAAAAGCCTTCGGCAAAAACTATTTTTATATGAAGAGAAATCAACATTTATTTTGAATGACTGTCTCCTCCTTCTCTCTTCCCTTTCGTCAAAACTGAAGAAACCCGAAAGAAATATTTCGATTATTCAGACAAGGGATACATATTTTGTTATGTAAATTGCCTGATAGTACGTATTAAAGTAATACGTACCTGTAATTGAAAAGACTTCTGCAAAAAACTATTTTGATATGAAGAGAATTGAACATTTATTTTGAATGACTGCCTCCTCCTTCTATCTTCCCTTCCGCCAAAACTGAAGAAACCTGAAAGAAATATTTAGTAATACGTACCTGTAAATGAAAAGACTTCTGCAAAAAACAATTTTCATATGAAGAGAAATCAACATTTATTTTGAATGACTGCCTCCTCCTTCTCTCTTCCCTTCCGTCAAAATAGAAGAAGCCTGAACGAAATATTTCGATTATTCTGAAAAGGGATACATATTTTATTATGTAAATTGCCTGATAGTACGTACTAAAGTAATACTTACATTTAGAAAAGCCTTCGGCAAAAACTATTTTTATATGAAGAGAAATCAACATTTATTTTGAATGACTGTCTCCTCCTTCTCTCTTCCCTTTCGTCAAAACTGAAGAAACCCGAAAGAAATATTTCGATTATTCAGACAAGGGATACATATTTTGTTATGTAAATTGCCTGATAGTACGTATTAAAGTAATACGTACCTGTAATTGAAAAGACTTCTGCAAAAAACTACTTTGATATGAAGAGAATTGAACATTTATTTTGAATGACTGCCTCCTCCTTCTATCTTCCCTTCCGCCAAAACTGAAGAAACCTGAAAGAAATATTTCGATTATTCAGACAAGGGATACATATTTTATTACGTAAATTGCCTGATAGTACGTATTAAATTAATACGTACCTGTAAATGAAAAGACTTCTGCAAAAAACTATTTTCATATGAAGAGAAATCAATATTTATTTTGAATGACTGCCTCCTCCATCTCTCTTCCATTCCGTTAAAATAGAAGAAACCTGAAAGAAATATTTCGATAATTCAGACAATAGGGTACATATTTTATTATGTAAATTGCCTGGTTGTACGTATTAAAGTAATACGTACCTGTAAATGAAAAGACTTCTGCAAAAATCTATTCTCATATGAAGAGAAATCAACATTTATTTTGAATGACTGCCTCCTCCTTCTCTCTTCCCTTCCGTCATAAACAGAATAAACCTGAAAGAAATATTTCGATTATTCAGACAAGGGATACATATTTTATTATGTAAATTGCCTGATAGTGCGTATTAAAGTCATACTTACCTGTAATTGAAAAGACTTCGGCAAAAAAATATTTTCATATGAAGAGAAATGAGCATTTATTTTGAATGACTGCCTCCTCCTTCTCTCTTCCCTTCCGTCATAAACAGAATAAACCTGAAAGAAATAGTTCGATTATTCAGACAAGGGATACATATTTTATTATGTAAATTGCCTGACATTATGTATTGAAGTTATACGTACATGTAAATGAAAAGACTTCTGCAAAAAACTATTTTAATGTGAAGAGAAATCAACATTTATTTTGCATGACAGCCTCCTCCTCCTTCTCTCTTCCCTTCCGTCAAAATAGAAGAAGCCTGAAAGAAATATTTCGATTATTCTGAAAAGGGATACATATTTTATTATGTAAATTGCCTGATATTACGTACTAAAGTAATACTTACATTTAGAAAAGACTTCGGCAAAAACTATTTTCATATGAAGAGAAATCAACATTTAATTTCAATGACTGCCTCCTCCTTATCCCTTCCCTTTAGTCAAAATAGAAGAAACCTGAAATAAATATTTCGATTATTCAGACAAGGGATACATTTTTTATTATGTAAATTGCCTGATAGTACGTAATAAATTAGTACGTACCTGTCAATGAAAAGACTTCTGCAACAAACTGTTTTCATATGAAGAGAAATCAACATTTATTTTGAATGACTGCCTCCTCCTTCTCTCTTCGCTTCCATCAAAATAGAAGAAACCTGAAAGAAATATTTCGATTATTCAGACAAGGGATACATATTTTATTATGTAAATTACCTGATAGTACGTATTAAATTAATACGTACCTGTAAATGAAAAGACTTCTGCAAAAAACTATTTTCATATGAAGAGAAATCAATATTTATTTTGAATGACTGCCTCCTCCATCTCTCTTCCATTTCGTTAAAATAGAAGAAACCTGAAAGAAATATTTCGATAATTCAGACAAGGGATACATATTTTATTACGTAAATGCCTGGTTGTACGTATTAAAGTAATACGTACCTGTAAATGAAAAGACTTCTGCAAAAATCTATTCTCATATGAAGAGAAATCAACATTTATTTTGAATGACTGCCTCCTCCTTCTCTCTTCCTTTCCGTCATAAGCAGAATAAACCTGAAAGAAATAGTTCGATTATTCAGACAAGGATACATATTTTATTATGTAAATTGCCTGATAGTACGTATTAAAGTCATACGTACCTGTAAATGAAAAGACTTCTGCAAAAATCTATTTTCATATGAAGAGAAATGAACATTTATTTTGAATGACTGCCTCCTCCTTCTCTCTTCCCTTCCGTCATAAACAGAATAAACCTGAAAGAAATAGTTCGATTATTCAGACAAGGGATACATATTTTATTATGTAAATTGCCTGACAGTATGTATTAAAGTTTTACGTACCTGTAAATGAAAAGACTTCTGCAAAAAAACTATTTTCATATGAAGAGAAATCAACATTTATTTTGCATGACAGCCTCCTCCTCCTTCTCTCTTCCCTTCCGTCAAAATAGAAGAAGCCTGAAAGAAATATTTCGATTATTCTGAAAAGGGATACATATTTTATTATGTAAATTGCCTGATATTACTTACTAAAGTAATACTTACATTTAGAAAAGACTTCGGCAAAAACTATTTTCATATGAAGAGAAATCAACATTTAATTTCAATGACTGCCTCCTCCTTATCTCTTCCCTATCGTCAAAATAGAAGAACCCTGAAATAAATATTTCGATTATTCAGACAAGGGATACATTTTTTATTATGTAAATTGCCTGATAGTACGTAATAAAGTAGTACGTACCTGTCAATGAAAAGACTTCTGCAACAAACTGTTTTCATAGGAAGAGAAATCAACATTTATTTTGAATGACTGCCTCCTCCTTCTCTCTTCGATTCCATCAAAATAGAAGAAACCTGAAAGAAATATTTCGATTATTCAGACAAGGGATACATATTTTATTATGTAAATTACCTGATAGTACGTATTAAAGTAATACGTACCTGTAAATGAAAAGACTTCTGCAAAAAACAATTTTCATATGAAGAGAAATCAACATTTATTTTGAATGACTGCCTCCTCCTTCTCTCTTCCCTTCCGTCAAAATAGAAGAAGCCTGAACGAAATATTTCGATTATTCTGAAAAGGGATACATATTTTATTATGTAAATTGCCTGATAGTACGTACTAAAGTAATACTTACATTTAGAAAAGCCTTCGGCAAAAACTATTTTTATATGAAGAGAAATCAACATTTATTTTGAATGACTGTCTCCTCCTTCTCTCTTCCCTTTCGTCAAAACTGAAGAAACCCGAAAGAAATATTTCGATTATTCAGACAAGGGATACATATTTTGTTATGTAAATTGCCTGATAGTACGTATTAAAGTAATACGTACCTGTAATTGAAAAGACTTCTGCAAAAAACTATTTTGATATGAAGAGAATTGAACATTTATTTTGAATGACTGCCTCCTCCTTCTATCTTCCCTTCCGCCAAAACTGAAGAAACCTGAAAGAAATATTTAGTAATACGTACCTGTAAATGAAAAGACTTCTGCAAAAAACAATTTTCATATGAAGAGAAATCAACATTTATTTTGAATGACTGCCTCCTCCTTCTCTCTTCCCTTCCGTCAAAATAGAAGAAGCCTGAACGAAATATTTCGATTATTCTGAAAAGGGATACATATTTTATTATGTAAATTGCCTGATAGTACGTACTAAAGTAATACTTACATTTAGAAAAGCCTTCGGCAAAAACTATTTTTATATGAAGAGAAATCAACATTTATTTTGAATGACTGTCTCCTCCTTCTCTCTTCCCTTTCGTCAAAACTGAAGAAACCCGAAAGAAATATTTCGATTATTCAGACAAGGGATACATATTTTGTTATGTAAATTGCCTGATAGTACGTATTAAAGTAATACGTACCTGTAATTGAAAAGACTTCTGCAAAAAACTACTTTGATATGAAGAGAATTGAACATTTATTTTGAATGACTGCCTCCTCCTTCTATCTTCCCTTCCGCCAAAACTGAAGAAACCTGAAAGAAATATTTCGATTATTCAGACAAGGGATACATATTTTATTACGTAAATTGCCTGATAGTACGTATTAAATTAATACGTACCTGTAAATGAAAAGACTTCTGCAAAAAACTATTTTCATATGAAGAGAAATCAATATTTATTTTGAATGACTGCCTCCTCCATCTCTCTTCCATTCCGTTAAAATAGAAGAAACCTGAAAGAAATATTTCGATAATTCAGACAATAGGGTACATATTTTATTATGTAAATTGCCTGGTTGTACGTATTAAAGTAATACGTACCTGTAAATGAAAAGACTTCTGCAAAAATCTATTCTCATATGAAGAGAAATCAACATTTATTTTGAATGACTGCCTCCTCCTTCTCTCTTCCCTTCCGTCATAAACAGAATAAACCTGAAAGAAATATTTCGATTATTCAGACAAGGGATACATATTTTATTATGTAAATTGCCTGATAGTGCGTATTAAAGTCATACTTACCTGTAATTGAAAAGACTTCGGCAAAAAAATATTTTCATATGAAGAGAAATGAGCATTTATTTTGAATGACTGCCTCCTCCTTCTCTCTTCCCTTCCGTCATAAACAGAATAAACCTGAAAGAAATAGTTCGATTATTCAGACAAGGGATACATATTTTATTATGTAAATTGCCTGACATTATGTATTGAAGTTATACGTACATGTAAATGAAAAGACTTCTGCAAAAAACTATTTTAATGTGAAGAGAAATCAACATTTATTTTGCATGACAGCCTCCTCCTCCTTCTCTCTTCCCTTCCGTCAAAATAGAAGAAGCCTGAAAGAAATATTTCGATTATTCTGAAAAGGGATACATATTTTATTATGTAAATTGCCTGATATTACGTACTAAAGTAATACTTACATTTAGAAAAGACTTCGGCAAAAACTATTTTCATATGAAGAGAAATCAACATTTAATTTCAATGACTGCCTCCTCCTTATCCCTTCCCTTTAGTCAAAATAGAAGAAACCTGAAATAAATATTTCGATTATTCAGACAAGGGATACATTTTTTATTATGTAAATTGCCTGATAGTACGTAATAAATTAGTACGTACCTGTCAATGAAAAGACTTCTGCAACAAACTGTTTTCATATGAAGAGAAATCAACATTTATTTTGAATGACTGCCTCCTCCTTCTCTCTTCGCTTCCATCAAAATAGAAGAAACCTGAAAGAAATATTTCGATTATTCAGACAAGGGATACATATTTTATTATGTAAATTGCCTGATAGTACGTATTAAAGTAATACGTACCTGTAAATGAAAAGACTTCTGCAAAAAACTATATTCATATGAAGAGAAATCAATATTTATTTTGAATGACTGCCTCCACCTTCTATCTTCCCTTCCGTCAAAACTGAAGAAACCTGAAAGAAATATTTCGATTATTCAGACAAGGGATACATATTTTATTACGTAAATTGCATGATAGTACGTATTAAAGTAATACGTACCTGCAATTGAAAAGTCTTCTGCAAAAAACTATTTTGATATGAAGAGAAGTGAACATTTATTTTGAATGACTGCCTCCTCCTTCTATCTTCCCTTCCGTCAAAACTGAAGAAACCTGAAAGAAATATTTCGATTATTCAGACAAGGGATACATATTTTATTACGTAAATTGCCTGATAGTACGTATTAAATTAATACGTACCTGTAAATGAAAAGACTTCTGCAAAAAACTATTTTCATATGAAGAGAAATCAATATTTATTTTGAATGACTGCCTCCTCCATCTCTCTTCCATTCCGTTAAAATAGAAGAAACCTGAAAGAAATATTTCCATAATTCAGACAAGGGATACATATTTTATTATGTAAATTGCCTGGTTGTACGTATTAAAGTAATACGTACCTGTAAATGAAAAGACTTCTGCAAAATTCTATTCTCATATAAAGAGAAATCAACATTTATTTTCAATGACTGCCTCCTCCTTCTCTCTTCCCTAACGTCAAAATAGAAGAAACCTGAAAAAAAATATAATAAAATACTCATACTACAATATACATTAAAACACACATACACACATAAATAACGCCTGCATTCAACAGTTAAAGGTACATATAACTATTACCTTTATATTGTTTATATGTCTGTATAATATTTATATATACCTTTAACTGAAAGAAATAGTTCGATTATTCAGACAAGGGATACATATTTTGTTATGTAAATTGCCTGATAGTACGTATTAAAGTAATACGTACCTGTAAATGAAAAGACTTCTGCAAAAAACTATATTCATATGAAGAGAAATCAATATTTATTTTGAATGACTGCCTCCACCTTCTATCTTCCCTTCCGTCAAAACTGAAGAAACCTGAAAGAAATATTTCGATTATTCAGACAAGGAATACATATTTTATTATGTAAATTGCCTGATAGTACGTATTAAATTAATACGTACCTGTAAATGAAAAGACTTCTGCAAAAAACTATTTTCATATGAAGAGAAATCAATATTTATTTTGAATGACTGCCTCCTCCATCTCTCTTCCATTTCGTTAAAATAGAAGAAACCTGAAAGAAATATTTCGATAATTCAGACAAGGGATACATATTTTATTACGTAAATGCCTGGTTGTACGTATTAAAGTAATACGTACCTGTAAATGAAAAGACTTCTGCAAAAATCTATTCTCATATGAAGAGAAATCAACATTTATTTTGAATGACTGCCTCCTCCTTCTCTCTTCCTTTCCGTCATAAGCAGAATAAACCTGAAAGAAATAGTTCGATTATTCAGACAAGGATACATATTTTATTATGTAAATTGCCTGATAGTACGTATTAAAGTCATACGTACCTGTAAATGAAAAGACTTCTGCAAAAATCTATTTTCATATGAAGAGAAATGAACATTTATTTTGAATGACTGCCTCCTCCTTCTCTCTTCCCTTCCGTCATAAACAGAATAAACCTGAAAGAAATAGTTCGATTATTCAGACAAGGGATACATATTTTATTATGTAAATTGCCTGACAGTATGTATTAAAGTTTTACGTACCTGTAAATGAAAAGACTTCTGCAAAAAAACTATTTTCATATGAAGAGAAATCAACATTTATTTTGCATGACAGCCTCCTCCTCCTTCTCTCTTCCCTTCCGTCAAAATAGAAGAAGCCTGAAAGAAATATTTCGATTATTCTGAAAAGGGATACATATTTTATTATGTAAATTGCCTGATATTACTTACTAAAGTAATACTTACATTTAGAAAAGACTTCGGCAAAAACTATTTTCATATGAAGAGAAATCAACATTTAATTTCAATGACTGCCTCCTCCTTATCTCTTCCCTATCGTCAAAATAGAAGAACCCTGAAATAAATATTTCGATTATTCAGACAAGGGATACATTTTTTATTATGTAAATTGCCTGATAGTACGTAATAAAGTAGTACGTACCTGTCAATGAAAAGACTTCTGCAACAAACTGTTTTCATAGGAAGAGAAATCAACATTTATTTTGAATGACTGCCTCCTCCTTCTCTCTTCGATTCCATCAAAATAGAAGAAACCTGAAAGAAATATTTCGATTATTCAGACAAGGGATACATATTTTATTATGTAAATTGCCTGGTTGTACGTATTAAAGTAATACGTACCTGTAAATGAAAAGACTTCTGCAAAAATCTATTCTCATATGAAGAGAAATCAACATTTATTTTGAATGACTGCCTCCTCCTTCTCTCTTCCCTTCCGTCATAAACAGAATAAACCTGAAAGAAATATTTCGATTATTCAGACAAGGGATACATATTTTATTATGTAAATTGCCTGATAGTGCGTATTAAAGTCATACTTACCTGTAATTGAAAAGACTTCGGCAAAAAAATATTTTCATATGAAGAGAAATGAGCATTTATTTTGAATGACTGCCTCCTCCTTCTCTCTTCCCTTCCGTCATAAACAGAATAAACCTGAAAGAAATAGTTCGATTATTCAGACAAGGGATACATATTTTATTATGTAAATTGCCTGACAGTATGTATTGAAGTTATACGTACATGTAAATGAAAAGACTTCTGCAAAAAACTATTTTAATGTGAAGAGAAATCAACATTTATTTTGCATGACAGCCTCCTCCTCCTTCTCTCTTCCCTTCCGTCAAAATAGAAGAAGCCTGAAAGAAATATTTCGATTATTCTGAAAAGGGATACATATTTTATTATGTAAATTGCCTGATATTACGTACTAAAGTAATACTTACATTTAGAAAAGACTTCGGCAAAAACTATTTTCATATGAAGAGAAATCAACATTTAATTTCAATGACTGCCTCCTCCTTATCCCTTCCCTTTAGTCAAAATAGAAGAAACCTGAAATAAATATTTCGATTATTCAGACAAGGGATACATTTTTTATTATGTAAATTGCCTGATAGTACGTAATAAATTAGTACGTACCTGTCAATGAAAAGACTTCTGCAACAAACTGTTTTCATATGAAGAGAAATCAACATTTATTTTGAATGACTGCCTCCTCCTTCTCTCTTCGCTTCCATCAAAATAGAAGAAACCTGAAAGAAATATTTCGATTATTCAGACAAGGGATACATATTTTATTATGTAAATTGCCTGATAGTACGTATTAAAGTAATACGTACCTGTAAATGAAAAGACTTCTGCAAAAAACTATATTCATATGAAGAGAAATCAATATTTATTTTGAATGACTGCCTCCACCTTCTATCTTCCCTTCCGTCAAAACTGAAGAAACCTGAAAGAAATATTTCGATTATTCAGACAAGGGATACATATTTTATTACGTAAATTGCCTGATAGTACGTATTAAAGTAATACGTACCTGCAATTGAAAAGTCTTCTGCAAAAAACTATTTTGATATGAAGAGAAATCAATATTTATTTTGAATGACTGCCTCCTCCATCTCTCTTCCATTCCGTTAAAATAGAAGAAACCTGAAAGAAATATTTCGATAATTCAGACAATAGGGTACATATTTTATTATGTAAATTGCCTGGTTGTACGTATTAAAGTAATACGTACCTGTAAATGAAAAGACTTCTGCAAAAATCTATTCTCATATGAAGAGAAATCAACATTTATTTTGAATGACTGCCTCCTCCTTCTCTCTTCCCTTCCGTCATAAACAGAATAAACCTGAAAGAAATATTTCGATTATTCAGACAAGGGATACATATTTTATTATGTAAATTGCCTGATAGTGCGTATTAAAGTCATACTTACCTGTAATTGAAAAGACTTCGGCAAAAAAATATTTTCATATGAAGAGAAATGAGCATTTATTTTGAATGACTGCCTCCTCCTTCTCTCTTCCCTTCCGTCATAAACAGAATAAACCTGAAAGAAATAGTTCGATTATTCAGACAAGGGATACATATTTTATTATGTAAATTGCCTGACATTATGTATTGAAGTTATACGTACATGTAAATGAAAAGACTTCTGCAAAAAACTATTTTAATGTGAAGAGAAATCAACATTTATTTTGCATGACAGCCTCCTCCTCCTTCTCTCTTCCCTTCCGTCAAAATAGAAGAAGCCTGAAAGAAATATTTCGATTATTCTGAAAAGGGATACATATTTTATTATGTAAATTGCCTGATATTACGTACTAAAGTAATACTTACATTTAGAAAAGACTTCGGCAAAAACTATTTTCATATGAAGAGAAATCAACATTTAATTTCAATGACTGCCTCCTCCTTATCCCTTCCCTTTAGTCAAAATAGAAGAAACCTGAAATAAATATTTCGATTATTCAGACAAGGGATACATTTTTTATTATGTAAATTGCCTGATAGTACGTAATAAAATAGTACGTACCTGTCAATGAAAAGACTTCTGCAACAAACTGTTTTCATATGAAGAGAAATCAACATTTATTTTGAATGACTGCCTCCTCCTTCTCTCTTCGCTTCCATCAAAATAGAAGAAACCTGAAAGAAATATTTCGATTATTCAGACAAGGGATACATATTTTATTATGTAAATTGCCTGATAGTACGTATTAAAGTAATACGTACCTGTAAATGAAAAGACTTCTGCAAAAAACTATATTCATATGAAGAGAAATCAATATTTATTTTGAATGACTGCCTCCACCTTCTATCTTCCCTTCCGTCAAAACTGAAGAAACCTGAAAGAAATATTTCGATTATTCAGACAAGGGATACATATTTTATTACGTAAATTGCATGATAGTACGTATTAAAGTAATACGTACCTGCAATTGAAAAGTCTTCTGCAAAAAACTATTTTGATATGAAGAGAAGTGAACATTTATTTTGAATGACTGCCTCCTCCTTCTATCTTCCCTTCCGTCAAAACTGAAGAAACCTGAAAGAAATATTTCGATTATTCAGACAAGGGATACATATTTTATTACGTAAATTGCCTGATAGTACGTATTAAATTAATACGTACCTGTAAATGAAAAGACTTCTGCAAAAAACTATTTTCATATGAAGAGAAATCAATATTTATTTTGAATGACTGCCTCCTCCATCTCTCTTCCATTCCGTTAAAATAGAAGAAACCTGAAAGAAATATTTCCATAATTCAGACAAGGGATACATATTTTATTATGTAAATTGCCTGGTTGTACGTATTAAAGTAATACGTACCTGTAAATGAAAAGACTTCTGCAAAATTCTATTCTCATATAAAGAGAAATCAACATTTATTTTCAATGACTGCCTCCTCCTTCTCTCTTCCCTAACGTCAAAATAGAAGAAACCTGAAAAAAAATATAATAAAATACTCATACTACAATATACATTAAAACACACATACACACATAAATAACGCCTGCATTCAACAGTTAAAGGTACATATAACTATTACCTTTATATTGTTTATATGTCTGTATAATATTTATATATACCTTTAACTGAAAGAAATAGTTCGATTATTCAGACAAGGGATACATATTTTGTTATGTAAATTGCCTGATAGTACGTATTAAAGTAATACGTACCTGTAAATGAAAAGACTTCTGCAAAAAACTATATTCATATGAAGAGAAATCAATATTTATTTTGAATGACTGCCTCCACCTTCTATCTTCCCTTCCGTCAAAACTGAAGAAACCTGAAAGAAATATTTCGATTATTCAGACAAGGAATACATATTTTATTATGTAAATTGCCTGATAGTACGTATTAAATTAATACGTACCTGTAAATGAAAAGACTTCTGCAAAAAACTATTTTCATATGAAGAGAAATCAATATTTATTTTGAATGACTGCCTCCTCCATCTCTCTTCCATTTCGTTAAAATAGAAGAAACCTGAAAGAAATATTTCGATAATTCAGACAAGGGATACATATTTTATTACGTAAATGCCTGGTTGTACGTATTAAAGTAATACGTACCTGTAAATGAAAAGACTTCTGCAAAAATCTATTCTCATATGAAGAGAAATCAACATTTATTTTGAATGACTGCCTCCTCCTTCTCTCTTCCTTTCCGTCATAAGCAGAATAAACCTGAAAGAAATAGTTCGATTATTCAGACAAGGATACATATTTTATTATGTAAATTGCCTGATAGTACGTATTAAAGTCATACGTACCTGTAAATGAAAAGACTTCTGCAAAAATCTATTTTCATATGAAGAGAAATGAACATTTATTTTGAATGACTGCCTCCTCCTTCTCTCTTCCCTTCCGTCATAAACAGAATAAACCTGAAAGAAATAGTTCGATTATTCAGACAAGGGATACATATTTTATTATGTAAATTGCCTGACAGTATGTATTAAAGTTTTACGTACCTGTAAATGAAAAGACTTCTGCAAAAAAACTATTTTCATATGAAGAGAAATCAACATTTATTTTGCATGACAGCCTCCTCCTCCTTCTCTCTTCCCTTCCGTCAAAATAGAAGAAGCCTGAAAGAAATATTTCGATTATTCTGAAAAGGGATACATATTTTATTATGTAAATTGCCTGATATTACTTACTAAAGTAATACTTACATTTAGAAAAGACTTCGGCAAAAACTATTTTCATATGAAGAGAAATCAACATTTAATTTCAATGACTGCCTCCTCCTTATCTCTTCCCTATCGTCAAAATAGAAGAACCCTGAAATAAATATTTCGATAATTCAGACAAGGGATACATTTTTTATTATGTAAATTGCCTGATAGTACGTAATAAAGTAGTACGTACCTGTCAATGAAAAGACTTCTGCAACAAACTGTTTTCATAGGAAGAGAAATCAACATTTATTTTGAATGACTGCCTCCTCCTTCTCTCTTCGATTCCATCAAAATAGAAGAAACCTGAAAGAAATATTTCGATTATTCAGACAAGGGATACATATTTTATTATGTAAATTACCTGATAGTACGTATTAAAGTAATACGTACCTGTAAATGAAAAGACTTCTGCAAAAAACAATTTTCATATGAAGAGAAATCAACATTTATTTTGAATGACTGCCTCCTCCTTCTCTCTTCCCTTCCGTCAAAATAGAAGAAGCCTGAACGAAATATTTCGATTATTCTGAAAAGGGATACATATTTTATTATGTAAATTGCCTGATAGTACGTACTAAAGTAATACTTACATTTAGAAAAGCCTTCGGCAAAAACTATTTTTATATGAAGAGAAATCAACATTTATTTTGAATGACTGTCTCCTCCTTCTCTCTTCCCTTTCGTCAAAACTGAAGAAACCTGAAAGAAATATTTCGATTATTCAGACAAGGGATACATATTTTGTTATGTAAATTGCCTGATAGTACGTATTAAAGTAATACGTACCTGTAATTGAAAAGACTTCTGCAAAAAACTATTTTGATATGAAGAGAATTGAACATTTATTTTGAATGACTGCCTCCTCCTTCTATCTTCCCTTCCGCCAAAACTGAAGAAACCTGAAGGAAATATTTCGATTATTCAGACAAGGGATACATATTTTATTACGTAAATTGCCTGATAGTACGTATTAAATTAATACGGACCTGTAAATGAAAATACTTCTGCAAAAAACTATTTTCATATGAAGAGAAATCAATATTTATTTTGAATGACTGCCTCCTCCATCTCTCTTCCATTCCGTTAAAATAGAAGAAACCTGAAAGAAATATTTCGATAACTCAGACAAGGGATACATATTTTATTATGTAAATTGCCTGGTTGTACGTATTAAAGTAATACGTACCTGTAAATGAAAAGACTTCTGCAAAAATCTATTCTCATATGAAGAGAAATCAACATTTATTTTGAATGACTGCCTCCTCCTTCTCTCTTCCCTTCCGTCATAAACAGAATAAACCTGAAAGAAATATTTCGATTATTCAGACAAGGGATACATATTTTATTATGTAAATTGTCTGATAGTGCGTATTAAAGTAATACGTACCTGTGAATGAAAAGACTTCTGCAACAATCTATTTTCATATGATGAGAAATCAACATTTATTTTGAATGAATTCCTCCTCCTTCTCTCTTCCCTTCCGTCAAAATAGAAGAAACCTGAAAAAAATATAATAAAACACTCATAGTACAATATATATTAAAACATAAAAACACACATAATTAACGCAAGCATTCGAACAGTTAAAGGTATATATAATTATTACCTTTTTATTGTTTGTATGTCTGTATAATATTCATATACCTTTTACTGAAAGAAATAGTTCGATTATTCAGACAAGGGATACATATTGTATTATGTAAATTGCCTGATAGTACGTATTAAAGTCATACTTACCTGTAATTGAAAAGACATTTGCAAAAAACTATTTTCATATGATGAGAAATCAACATTTATTTTGAATGACTTCCACATCCTTCTGTCTTCCCTTCCGTCAAACTAGAAGAAACCTGAAAGAAATATTTCGATTATTCAGACAAGGTATCAGGGCCTGATTACCAACGGGGCACATTCCCACCATTAAAAAGAGACAGAAAATTTTACCTCATTCATGGCAAAAATTGTACATGAATACGGCGTTTGTACAAGTCGAACATTTCTATTAAAGTTTATTGGTGTGAATGTGCCCCGTTGGTAATCAGGCCCTGCAAGGGATACATATTTTGTTATGTAAATTGCCTGATAGTACGTATTGAATTAATACGTACCTGTAAATGAAAAGACTTCTGCAAAAAACTATTTTCATATGAAGAGAAATCAATATTTATTTTGAATGACTGCCTCCTCCATCTCTCTTCCATTTCGTTAAAATAGAAGAAACCTGAAAGAAATATTTCGATAATTCAGACAAGGGATACATATTTTATTATGTAAATTGCCTGGTTGTACGTATTAAAGTAATACGTACCTGTAAATAAAAAGACTTCTGCAAAAATCTATTCTCATATGAAGAGAAATCAACATTTATTTTCAATGACTGCCTCCTCCTTCTCTCTTCCCTTCCGTCAAAATAGAAGAAACCTGAAAAAAATATAATAAAATACTCATACTACAATATATATTAAAACTTACATACACACATAAATAACGCCTGCATTCAACAGTTAAAGGTACATATAATTATTACCTTTATATTGTTTATATGTCTGTATAATATTTATATATACCTTTAACTGAAAGAAATAGTCCGATTATTCAGACAAGGGATACATATTTTGTTATGTAAATTGCCTGATAGTACGTATTAAAGTAATACGTACCTGTAATTGAAAAGACTTCTGCAAAAAACTATTTTGATATGAAGAGAATTGAACATTTATTTTGAATGACTGCCTCCTCCTTCTATCTTCCCTTCCGTCAAAACTGAAGAAACCTGAAAGAAATATTTCGATTATTCAGACAAGGGATACATATTTTATTATGTAAATTGCCTGATAGTACGTATTAAAGTAATACAAACCTGTAATTGAAAAGACTTCTGCAAAAAACTATTTTGATATGAAGAGAATTGAACATTTATTTTGAATGACTGCCTCCTCCTTCTATCTTCCCTTCCGTCAAAACTGAAGAAACCTGAAAGAAATATTTCGATTATTCAGACAAGGGATACATATTTTGTTATGTAAATTGCCTGATAGTACGTATTAAAGTAATACGTACCTGTGAATGAAAAGACTTCTGCAAAAAACTATTTTCATATGAAGAGAAAACAACATTTATTTTGAATGACTGCCTCCTCCTTCTCTCTTCCCTTTCGTCAAAATAGAAGAAATCTGAAAGAAATATTTCGATTATTCAGACAAGGGATACATATTTTATTATGTAAATTGCCTGATAGTACGTATTAAAGTAATACGTACCTGTAATTGAAAAGACTTCTGCAAAAAACTATTTTCCTATGAAGAGAATTGAACATTTATTTTGAATGACTGCCTCCTCCTTCTATCTTCCCTTCCGTCAAATAGTAGAAACCTGAAAGAAATATTTCGATTATTCAGACAAGGGATACATATTTTATTATGTAAATTGCCTGATAGTACGTATTAAATTAATACGTACCTGTAAATGAAAAGACTTCTGCAAAAAACTATTTTGATATGAAGAAAATTGAACATTTATTTTGAATGACTGCCTCCTCCTTCTATCTTCCCTTTCGTCAAAATAGAAGAAACCTGAAAGAAATATTTCGATTATTCAGACAAGTGATACATATTTTATTATGTAAATTGCCTGATAGTACGTATTAAAGTAATACGTACCTGTAATTGAAAAGACTTCTGCAAAAAACTATTTTCCTATGAAGAGAATTGAACATTTATTTTGAATGACTGCCTCCTCCTTCTATCTTCCCTTCCCTCAAATAGTAGAAACCTGAAAGAAATATTTCGATTATTCAGACAAGGGATACATATTTTATTATGTAAATTGCCTGATAGTACGTATTGAATTAATACGTACCTGTAAATGAAAAGACTTCTGCAAAAAACTATTTTCATATGAAGAGAAATCAATATTTATTTTGAATGACTGCCTCCTCCATCTCTCTTCCATTTCGTTAAAATAGAAGAAACCTGAAAGAAATATTTCGATAATTCAGACAAGGGATACATATTTTATTATGTAAATTGCCTGGTTGTACGTATTAAAGTAATACGTACCTGTAAATAAAAAGACTTCTGCAAAAATCTATTCTCATATGAAGAGAAATCAACATTTATTTTCAATGACTGCCTCCTCTTTCTCTCTTCCCTTCCGTCAAAATAGAAGAAACCTGAAAAAAATATAATAAAATACTCATACTACAATATATATTAAAACTTACATACACACATAAATAACGCCTGCATTCAACAGTTAAAGGTACATATAATTATTACCTTTATATTGTTTATATGTCTGTATAATATTTATATATACCTTTAACTGAAAGAAATAGTTCGATTATTCAGACAAGGGATACATATTTTATTATGTAAATTGCCTGATAGTACGTATTAAAGTAATACGTACCTGTAATTGAAAAGACTTCTGCAAAAAACTATTTTCCTATGAAGAGAATTGAACATTTATTTTGAATGACTGCCTCCTCCTTCTATCTTCCCTTCCGTCAAAACTGAAGAAACCTGAAAGAAATATTTCGATTATTCAGACAAGGGATACATATTTTATTATGTAAATTGCCTGATAGTACGTATTGAATTAATACGTACCTGTAAATGAAAAGACTTCTGCAAAAAACTATTTTCATATGAAGAGAAATCAATATTTATTTTGAATGACTGCCTCCTCCATCTCTCTTCCATTTCGTTAAAATAGAAGAAACCTGAAAGAAATATATCGATAATTCAGACAAGGGATACATATTTTATTATGTAAATTGCCTGGTTGTACGTATTAAAGTAATACGTACCTGTAAATAAAAAGACTTCTGCAAAAATCTATTCTCATATGAAGAGAAATTAACATTTATTTTGAATGACTGCCTCCTCCTTCTCTCTTCCCTTCCGTCATAAACAGAATAAACCTGAAAGAAATATTTCGATTATTCAGACAAGGGATACATATTTTATTATATAAATTGCCTGATAGTGCGTATTAAAGTAATACGTACCTGTAAATGAAAAGATTTTCTGCAACAAACTATTTTCATATGATGAGAAATCAACATTTATTTTGAATGACTTCCACATCCTTCTGTCTTCCCTTCCGTCAAAATAGAAGAAACCTGAAAGAAATATTTCGATTATTCAGACAAGGGATCAGGGCCTGATTACCAACGGGGCACATTCCCACCATTAAAAAGACACAGAAAATTTTAGATCATTCATGGCAAAAATTGTACATGAATACGGCGTTTGTACGAGTCGAACATTTCTATTAAAGTTTATTGGTGTGAATGTGCCCCGTTGGTAATCAGGCCCTGCAAGGGATACATATTTTGTTATGTAAATTGCCTGATAGTACATATTAAAGTAATACGTACCTGTAAATGAAAAGACTTCTGAAAAAAACTATTTTCATATGAAGAGAAATGAACATTTATTTTGAATGGCTGCCTCCTCCTTCTCTCTTCCCTTCCGTCAACATAGAAGAAACCTGAAAGAAATATTTCTATTACTCAGACAAGGGATACATATTTTATTATATAAATTGCCTGACAGTACGTATTAAAGTAATACGCACCTGTAAATGAAAAGACTTCTGCAAAACTCTGTTCTCATATAAAGAGAAATCAACATTTATTTTCAATGACTGCCTCCTCCTTCTCTCTTCCCTTCCGTCAAAATAGAAGAAACCTGAAAAAAATATAATAAAATACTCATACTACAATATATATTAAAACACACATACACACATAAATAACGCCTGCATTCAACAGTTAATGGTATATAAAATTATTACCTTTATATTGTTTATATGTCTGTATAATATTTATATATACCTTTAACTGAAAGAAATAGTTCGATTATTCAGACAAGGGATACATATTTTATCATGTAAATTGCCTGATAGTACGTATTAAAGTCATACTTACCTGTAATTGAAAAGACTTCGGCAAAAAACTATTTTCATATGAAGAGAAATCAACATTTATTTTGAATGACTTCCTCCTCCTTCTCTCTTCCCTTCCGTCAAAATTGAAGAAAACTGAAAGAAATAATTCGATTATTCAGACAAGGGATACATATTTTGTTATGTAAATTGCCTGATAGTACGTATTAAAGTAATACGTACCTGTAAATGAAAAGACTTCTGCAAAAAACTATTTTCATATGAAGAGAAAACAACATTTATTTTGAATGACTGCCTCCTCCTTCTCTCTTCCCTTTCGTCAAATTAGAAGAAACCTGAAAGAAATATTTCGATTATTCAGACAAGGGATACATATTTTATTATGTAAATTGCCTGATAGTACGTATTAAAGTAATACGTACCTGTAATTGAAAAGACTTCTGCAAAAAACTATTTTCCTATGAAGAGAATTGAACATTTATTTTGAATGACTGCCTCCTCCTTCTATCTTCCCTTCCGTCAAATAGTAGAAACCTGAAAGAAATATTTCGATTATTCAGACAAGGGATACATATTTTATTATGTAAATTGCCTGATAGTACGTATTAAATTAATACGTACCTGTAAATGAAAAGACATCTGCAAAAAACTATTTTCATATGAAGAGAAATCAAT
Source organism: Maratus speciosus (assembly GCA_963932465.1). Lineage (NCBI taxonomy): Eukaryota > Metazoa > Arthropoda > Arachnida > Araneae > Salticidae > Maratus > Maratus speciosus. The sequence continues at coordinate 131,203,862 of OZ010794.1, forward strand.
ATTTATTTTGAATGACTGCCTCCTCCTTCTCTCTTCCCTTCCGTCATAAACAGAATAAACCTGAAAGAAATAGTTCGATTATTCAGACAAGAGATACATATTTTATTATGTAAATTGCCTGACAGTATGTATTGAAGTTATACGTACCTGTAAATGAAAAGACTTCTGCAAAAAACTATTTTCATATGAAGAGAAATCAACATTTATTTTGCATGACAGCCTCCTCCTCCTTCTCTCTTCCCTTCCCTCAAAATAGAAGAAGCCTGAAAGAAATATTTCGATTATTCTGAAAATGGATACATATTTTATTATGTAAATTGCCTGATATTACGTACTAAAGTAATACTTACATTTAGAAAAGACTTCGGCAAAAACTATTTTCATATGAAGAGAAATCAACATTTAATTTCAATGACTGCCTCCTCCTTATCCCTTAACTTTAGTCAAAATAGAAGAAACCTGAAATAAATATTTCGATTATTCAGACAAAGGATACATTTTTTATTACGTAAATTGCCTGATAGTACGTAATAAAGTAGTACGTACCTGTCAATGAAAAGACTTCTGCAACAAACTGTTTTCATATGAAGAGAAATCAACATTTATTTTGAATGACTGCCTCCTCCTTCTCTCTTCGCTTCCATCAAAATAGAAGAAACCTGAAAGAAATATTTCGATTATTCAGACAAGGGATACATATTTTATTATGTAAATTGCCTGATAGTACGTATTAAAGTAATACGTACCTGTAAATGAAAAGACTTCTGCAAAAAACTATATTCATATGAAGAGAAATCAATATTTATTTTGAATGACTGCCTCCACCTTCTATCTTCCCTTCCGTCAAAACTGAAGAAACCTGAAAGAAATATTTCGATTATTCAGACAAGGGATACATATTTTATTACGTAAATTGCATGATAGTACGTATTAAAGTAATACGTACCTGCAATTGAAAAGTCTTCTGCAAAAAACTATTTTGATATGAAGAGAAGTGAACATTTATTTTGAATGACTGCCTCCTCCTTCTATCTTCCCTTCCGTCAAAACTGAAGAAACCTGAAAGAAATATTTCGATTATTCAGACAAGGGATACATATTTTATTACGTAAATTGCCTGATAGTACGTATTAAATTAATACGTACCTGTAAATGAAAAGACTTCTGCAAAAAACTATTTTCATATGAAGAGAAATCAATATTTATTTTGAATGACTGCCTCCTCCATCTCTCTTCCATTCCGTTAAAATAGAAGAAACCTGAAAGAAATATTTCCATAATTCAGACAAGGGATACATATTTTATTATGTAAATTGCCTTATAGTACGTATTAAAGTCATACGTAACTGTAATTGAAAAGACATCTGCAAAAAAAATATTTTCATATGATGAGAAATCAACATTTATTTTGAATGACTTCCTCCTCCTTCTCTCTTCCCTTCCGTCAAAATAGAAGAAACCTGAAAGAAATGTTTCGATTAATCAGAAAAGGGATGCATATTTTATTATGTAAATTGCCTGATAGTACGCAATAAAGTAATACGTACCTGTAAATAAAAAGACTATTGCAAAAAATTATTTTCATATGAAGAGAAATCAACGTTTATTTTGAATGACTGGCTCCTCCATCTCTCTTCCATTCCGTCAAAACAGAAGAAACCTGAAAGAAATATTTCGATTATTAAGACAAGGGATACATATTTTATTATGTAAATTGCCTGATAGTACGTATTAAAGTAATACGTACCTGTAAATGAAAAGACTTCTGGAAAAAACTATTTTCATATGAAGAGAAATCAACATTTATTTTGAATGACTGCCCCCTCCTTCTCTCCTCCATTCCGTCAAAATAGAAGATTCCTGAAAGAAATATTTCGATTGTTCAGACAAGGGATATATATACTATTATGTAAATTGCCTGATAGTACGTATTAAAGCAATACGTACCTGTCAATGAAAATACTTCTGCAGAAATCTATTTTCATATGAAGAGAAATCAACATTTATTCTGAATGACTGCCTCCTCCTTCTCTCTTCCCTTCCATCATAAACAGAATAAACCTGAAAGAAATATTTCGATTATTCAGACAAGGGATACATATTTTTTATGTAATTTGCCTGATAGTGCGTATTAAAGTAATACGTACCTGTAAATGAAAAGACTTCTGCAACAAACTATTTTCATATGATGAGAAATCAACATTTATTTTGAATGAATTCCTCCTCCTTCTCTCTTCCCTTCCGTTAAAATAAAAGAAACCTGAAAGAAACATTTCGATTATTCAGACAAGGGATCAGGGCCTTATTACCAACGGGGCACATTCTCACCATTAAAAAGAGACAGAAAATTTTACCTCATTCATGGCAAAAATTTTACATGAATACGGCGTTTACACAAGTCGAACATTTCTATTAAAGTTTGTTGGTGTAAGTGTGCCCCGTTGGTAATCAGGCCCAGCAAGGGATACATATTTTGTTATGTAAATTGCCTGATAGTACGTATTAAAGTAATACGTACCTGTAAATAAAAAGACTTCTGAAAAAAAAAACTATTTTCATATGAAGAGAAATGAACATTTATTTTGAATGACTGTCTCCTTCTTCTCTCTTCCCTTCCGCCAACATAGAAGAAACCTGAAAGAAATATTTCTATTACTCAGACAAGGGATACATATTTTATTATGTAAATTACCTGACAGTACGTATTAAAGTAATACGCACCTGTAAATGAAAATACTTCTGCAAAAAACTATTTTCATATGAAGAGAAATGAACATTTATTTTGAATGACTGTCTCCTTCTTCTCTCTTCCCTTCCGTCAACATAGAAGAAACCTGAAAGAAATATTTCTATTACTCAGACAAGGGATACATACTTTATTATGTAAATTGCCTGACAGTGCGTATTAAAGAAATACGTACCTGTAAATGAAAAGAGTTCTGCAAAAAACTATTTTCATATGAAGAGAAATCAACATTTGTTTTGAATGACTGCCTCCTCCTTCTCTCTTCCCTTCCGTCAAAATAGAAGAAGCCTGAAAGAAATATTTCGATTATTCTGAAAAGGGATACATATTTTATTATGTAAATTGCCTGATATTACGTACTAAAGTAATACTTAAATTTAGAAAAGACATCGGCAAAAACTATTTTCATATGAAGAGAAATCAACGTTTAATTTGAATAACTGCCTCCTCCTTATCTCTTCCCTTTCGTCAAAATAGAAGAAACCTGAAAGAAATATTTCGATTATTCAGACAAGGGATACATATTTTATTATGTAAATTGCCTGAGAGTACGTAATAAAGTAGTACATACCTGTCAATGAAAAGACTTCTACAACAAACTGTTTTCATATGAAGAGAAATCAACATTTATTTTGAATGACTGCCTCCTCCTTCTCTCTTCCCTTCCGTCATAAACAGAATAAACCTGAAAGAAATAGTTCGATTATTCAGACAAGGGATACATATTTTATTAAGTAAATTGCTGATAGTACGTATTAAAGTCATACTTACCTGTAATTGAAAAGACTTCGGCAAAAAAATATTTTCATATGAAGAGAAATGAGCATTTATTTTGAATGACTGCCTCCTCCTTCTCTCTTCCCTTCCGTCATAAACAGAATAAACCTGAAAGAAATAGTTCGATTATTCAGACAAGGGATACATATTTTATTATGTAAATTGCCTGACAGTATGTATTGAAGTTATACGTACCTGTAAATGAAAAGACTTCTGCAAAAAACTATTTTCATATGAAGAGAAATCAACATTTATTTTGCATGACAGCCTCCTCCTCCTTCTCTCTTCCCTTCCGTCAAAATAGAAGAAGCCTGAAAGAAATATTTCGATTATTCTGAAAAGGGATACAAATTTTATTATGTAAATTGCCTGATATTACGCACTAAAGTAATACTTACATTTAGAAAAGACTTCGGCAAAAACTATTTTCATATGAAGAGAAATCAACATTTAATTTCAATGACTGCCTCCTCCTTATCCCTTCCCTTTCGTCAAAATAGAAGAAACCTGAAATAAATATTTCGATTATTCAGACAAGGGATACATTTTTTATTATGTAAATTGCCTGATAGTACGTAATAAAGTAGTACGTACCTGTCAATGAAAAGACTTCTGCAACAAACTGTTTTCATATGAAGAGAAATCAACATTTATTTTGAATGACTGCCTCCTACTTCTCTCTTCGCTTCCATCAAAATAGAAGAAACCTGAAAGCAATATTTCGATTATTCAGGCAAGGGATACATATTTTATTATGTAAATTACCTGATAGTACGTATTAAAGTAATACGTACCTGTAAATGAAAAGACTTCTGCAAAAAACAATATTCATATGAAGAGAAATCAATATTTATTTTGAATGACTGCCTCCTCATTCTATCTTCCCTTCCGTCAAAACTGAAGAAACCTGAAAGAAATATTTCGATTATTCATACAAGGGATACATATTTTATTACGTAAATTGCCTGATAGTACGTATTAAAGTAATACGTACCTGCAATTGAAAAGTCTTCTGCAAAAAACTATTTTGATATGAAGAGAAGTGAACATTTATTTTGAATGACTGCCTCCTCCTTCTATCTTCCCTTCCGTCAAAACTGAAGAAACCTGAAAGAAATATTTCGATTATTCAGACAAGGGATACATATTTTATTACGTAAATTGCCTGATAGTACGTATTAAATTAATACGTACCTGTAAATGAAAAGACTTCTGCAAAAAACTATTTTCATATGAAGAGAAATCAATATTTATTTTGAATGACTGCCTCCTCCATCTCTGTTCCATTCCGTTAAAATGGAAGAAACCTGAAAGAAATATTTCGATAATTCAGACAAGGGATACATATTTTATTATGTAAATTGCCTGGTTGTACGTATTAAAGTAATACGTACCTGTAAATGAAAAGAATTCTGCAAAACTCTATTCTCATATAAAGAGAAATCAACATTTATTTTCAATGACTGCCTCCTCCTTCTCTCTTCCCTTCCGTCAAAATAGACGAAACCTGAAAAACAATATAATAAAATACTCATACTACAATATATATTAAAACACACATACACACATAAATAACGCCTGCATTCAACAGTTAAAGGTACATATAATTATTACCTTTATATTGTTTATATGTCTGTATAATATTTATATATACCTTTAACTGAAAGAAATAGTTCGATTATTCAGACAAGGGATACATATTTTGTTATGTAAATTGCCTGATAGTACGTATTAAAGTAATACGTACCTGTAAATGAAAAGACTTCTGCAAAAAACTATTTTCATATGAAGAGAAATCAATATTTATTTTGAATGACTGCCTCCTCCATCTCTCTTCCATTTCGTTAAAATAGAAGAAACCTGAAAGAAATATTTCGATAATTCAGACAAGGGATACATATTTTATTATGTAAATTGCCTGGTTGTACGTATTAAAGTAATACGTACCTGTAAATGAAAAGACTTCTGCAAAAATCTATTCTCATACGAAGAGAAATCAACATTTATTTTGAATGACTGCCTCCTCCTTCTCTCTTCCTTTCCGTCATAAACAGAATAAACCTGAAAGAAATAGTTCGATTATTCAGACAAGGGATACATATTTTATTATGTAAACTGCCTGATAGTACGTATTAAAGTCATACCTACCTGTAATTGAAAAGACTTCGGCAAAAAAATATTTTCATATGAATAGAAATGAACATTTATTTTGAATGACTGCCTCCTCCTTCTCTCTTCCCTTCCGTCATAAACAGAATAAACCTGAAAGAAATACTTCGATTATTCAGACAAGGGATACATATTTAATTATGTAAATTGCCTGACATTATGTATTGAAGTTATACGTACCTGTAAATGAAAAGACTTCTGCAAAAAACTATTTTCATATGAAGAGAAATCAACATTTATTTTGCATGACAGCCTCCTCCTCCTTCTCTCTTCCCTTCCGTAAAAATAGAAGAAGCCTGAAAGAAATATTTCGATTATTCTGAAAAGGGATACATGTTTTATTATGTAAATTGCCTGATAGTACGTACTAAAGTAATACTTACATTTAGAAAAGACTTCGGCAAAAACTATTTTTATATGAAGAGAAATCAACATTTATTTTGAATGACTGTCTCCTCTTTGTCTCTTCCCTTTCGTCAAAACTGAAGAAACCCGAAAGAAATATTTCGATTATTCAGACAAGGGATACATATTTTGTTATGTAAATTGCCTGATTGTACGTATTAAAGTAATACGTACCTGTAATTGAAAAGACTTCTGCAAAAAACTATTTTGATATGAAGAGAATTGAACATTTATTTTGAATGACTGCCTCCTCCTTCTATCTTCCCTTCCGCCAAAACTGAAGAAACCTGAAAGAAATATTTCGATTATTCAGACAAGGGATACATATTTTATTACGTAAATTGCCTGATAGTACGTATTAAATTAATACGTACCTGTAAATGAAAAGACTTCTGCAAAAAACTATTTTCATATGAAGAGAAATCAATATTTATTTTGAATGACTGCCTCCTCCATCTCTCTTCCATTCCGTTAAAATAGAAGAAACCTGAAAGAAATATTTCGATAATTCAGACAAGGGGTACATATTTTATTATGTAAATTGCCTGGTTGTACGTATTAAAGTAATACGTACCTGTAAATGAAAAGACTTCTGCAAAAATCTATTCTCATATGAAGAGAAATCAACATTTATTTTGAATGACTGCCTCCTCCTTCTCTCTTCCCTTCCGTCATAAACAGAATAAACCTGAAAGAAATATTTCGATTATTCAGACAAGGGATACATATTTTATTATGTAAATTGCCTGATAGTGCGTATTAAAGTCATACTTACCTGTAATTGAAAAGACTTCGGCAAAAAAATATTTTCATATGAAGAGAAATGAGCATTTATTTTGAATGACTGCCTCCTCCTTCTCTCTTCCCTTCCGTCATAAACAGAATAAACCTGAAAGAAATAGTTCGATTATTCAGACAAGGGATACATATTTTATTATGTAAATTGCCTGACAGTATGTATTGAAGTTATACGTACATGTAAATGAAAAGACTTCTGCAAAAAACTATTTTAATGTGAAGAGAAATCAACATTTATTTTGCATGACAGCCTCCTCCTCCTTCTCTCTTCCCTTCCGTCAAAATAGAAGAAGCCTGAAAGAAATATTTCGATTATTCTGAAAAGGGATACATATTTTATTATGTAAATTGCCTGATATTACGTACTAAAGTAATACTTACATTTAGAAAAGACTTCGGCAAAAACTATTTTCATATGAAGAGAAATCAACATTTAATTTCAATGACTGCCTCCTCCTTATCCCTTCCCTTTAGTCAAAATAGAAGAAACCTGAAATAAATATTTCGATTATTCAGACAAGGGATACATTTTTTATTATGTAAATTGCCTGATAGTACGTAATAAAATAGTACGTACCTGTCAATGAAAAGACTTCTGCAACAAACTGTTTTCATATGAAGAGAAATCAACATTTATTTTGAATGACTGCCTCCTCCTTCTCTCTTCGCTTCCATCAAAATAGAAGAAACCTGAAAGAAATATTTCGATTATTCAGACAAGGGATACATATTTTATTATGTAAATTGCCTGATAGTACGTATTAAAGTAATACGTACCTGTAAATGAAAAGACTTCTGCAAAAAACTATATTCATATGAAGAGAAATCAATATTTATTTTGAATGACTGCCTCCACCTTCTATCTTCCCTTCCGTCAAAACTGAAGAAACCTGAAAGAAATATTTCGATTATTCAGACAAGGGATACATATTTTATTACGTAAATTGCATGATAGTACGTATTAAAGTAATACGTACCTGCAATTGAAAAGTCTTCTGCAAAAAACTATTTTGATATGAAGAGAAGTGAACATTTATTTTGAATGACTGCCTCCTCCTTCTATCTTCCCTTCCGTCAAAACTGAAGAAACCTGAAAGAAATATTTCGATTATTCAGACAAGGGATACATATTTTATTACGTAAATTGCCTGATAGTACGTATTAAATTAATACGTACCTGTAAATGAAAAGACTTCTGCAAAAAACTATTTTCATATGAAGAGAAATCAATATTTATTTTGAATGACTGCCTCCTCCATCTCTCTTCCATTCCGTTAAAATAGAAGAAACCTGAAAGAAATATTTCCATAATTCAGACAAGGGATACATATTTTATTATGTAAATTGCCTGGTTGTACGTATTAAAGTAATACGTACCTGTAAATGAAAAGACTTCTGCAAAATTCTATTCTCATATAAAGAGAAATCAACATTTATTTTCAATGACTGCCTCCTCCTTCTCTCTTCCCTAACGTCAAAATAGAAGAAACCTGAAAAAAAATATAATAAAATACTCATACTACAATATACATTAAAACACACATACACACATAAATAACGCCTGCATTCAACAGTTAAAGGTACATATAACTATTACCTTTATATTGTTTATATGTCTATAATATTTATATATACCTTTAACTGAAAGAAATAGTTCGATTATTCAGACAAGGGATACATATTTTGTTATGTAAATTGCCTGATAGTACGTATTAAAGTAATACGTACCTGTAAATGAAAAGACTTCTGCAAAAAACTATATTCATATGAAGAGAAATCAATATTTATTTTGAATGACTGCCTCCACCTTCTATCTTCCCTTCCGTCAAAACTGAAGAAACCTGAAAGAAATATTTCGATTATTCAGACAAGGAATACATATTTTATTATGTAAATTGCCTGATAGTACGTATTAAATTAATACGTACCTGTAAATGAAAAGACTTCTGCAAAAAACTATTTTCATATGAAGAGAAATCAATATTTATTTTGAATGACTGCCTCCTCCATCTCTCTTCCATTTCGTTAAAATAGAAGAAACCTGAAAGAAATATTTCGATAATTCAGACAAGGGATACATATTTTATTACGTAAATGCCTGGTTGTACGTATTAAAGTAATACGTACCTGTAAATGAAAAGACTTCTGCAAAAATCTATTCTCATATGAAGAGAAATCAACATTTATTTTGAATGACTGCCTCCTCCTTCTCTCTTCCTTTCCGTCATAAGCAGAATAAACCTGAAAGAAATAGTTCGATTATTCAGACAAGGATACATATTTTATTATGTAAATTGCCTGATAGTACGTATTAAAGTCATACGTACCTGTAAATGAAAAGACTTCTGCAAAAATCTATTTTCATATGAAGAGAAATGAACATTTATTTTGAATGACTGCCTCCTCCTTCTCTCTTCCCTTCCGTCATAAACAGAATAAACCTGAAAGAAATAGTTCGATTATTCAGACAAGGGATACATATTTTATTATGTAAATTGCCTGACAGTATGTATTAAAGTTTTACGTACCTGTAAATGAAAAGACTTCTGCAAAAAAACTATTTTCATATGAAGAGAAATCAACATTTATTTTGCATGACAGCCTCCTCCTCCTTCTCTCTTCCCTTCCGTCAAAATAGAAGAAGCCTGAAAGAAATATTTCGATTATTCTGAAAAGGGATACATATTTTATTATGTAAATTGCCTGATATTACTTACTAAATTAATACTTACATTTAGAAAAGACTTCGGCAAAAACTATTTTCATATGAAGAGAAATCAACATTTAATTTCAATGACTGCCTGCTCCTTATCTCTTCCCTATCGTCAAAATAGAAGAACCCTGAAATAAATATTTCGATTATTCTGAAAAGGGATACATATTTTATTATGTAAATTGCCTGATAGTACGTACTAAAGTAATACTTACATTTAGAAAAGCCTTCGGCAAAAACTATTTTTATATGAAGAGAAATCAACATTTATTTTGAATGACTGTCTCCTCCTTCTCTCTTCCCTTTCGTCAAAACTGAAGAAACCTGAAAGAAATATTTCGATTATTCAGACAAGGGATACATATTTTGTTATGTAAATTGCCTGATAGTACGTATTAAAGTAATACGTACCTGTAATTGAAAAGACTTCTGCAAAAAACTATTTTGATATGAAGAGAATTGAACATTTATTTTGAATGACTGCCTCCTCCTTCTATCTTCCCTTCCGCCAAAACTGAAGAAACCTGAAGGAAATATTTCGATTATTCAGACAAGGGATACATATTTTATTACGTAAATTGCCTGATAGTACGTATTAAATTAATACGGACCTGTAAATGAAAATACTTCTGCAAAAAACTATTTTCATATGAAGAGAAATCAATATTTATTTTGAATGACTGCCTCCTCCATCTCTCTTCCATTCCGTTAAAATAGAAGAAACCTGAAAGAAATATTTCGATAACTCAGACAAGGGATACATATTTTATTATGTAAATTGCCTGGTTGTACGTATTAAAGTAATACGTACCTGTAAATGAAAAGACTTCTGCAAAAATCTATTCTCATATGAAGAGAAATCAACATTTATTTTGAATGACTGCCTCCTCCTTCTCTCTTCCCTTCCGTCATAAACAGAATAAACCTGAAAGAAATATTTCGATTATTCAGACAAGGGATACATATTTTATTATGTAAATTGCCTGATAGTGCGTATTAAAGTAATACGTACCTGTGAATGAAAAGACTTCTGCAACAATCTATTTTCATATGATGAGAAATCAACATTTATTTTGAATGAATTCCTCCTCCTTCTCTCTTCCCTTCCGTCAAAATAGAAGAAACCTGAAAAAAATATAATAAAACACTCATAGTACAATATATATTAAAACATAAAAACACACATAATTAACGCAAGCATTCGAACAGTTAAAGGTATATATAATTATTACCTTTTTATTGTTTGTATGTCTGTATAATATTCATATACCTTTTACTGAAAGAAATAGTTCGATTATTCAGACAAGGGATACATATTGTATTATGTAAATTGCCTGATAGTACGTATTAAAGTCATACTTACCTGTAATTGAAAAGACATTTGCAAAAAACTATTTTCATATGATGAGAAATCAACATTTATTTTGAATGACTTCCACATCCTTCTGTCTTCACTTCCGTCAAACTAGAAGAAACCTGAAAGAAATATTTCGATTATTCAGACAAGGTATCAGGGCCTGATTACCAACGGGGCACATTCCCACCATTAAAAAGAGACAGAAAATTTTACCTCATTCATGGCAAAAATTGTACATGAATACGGCGTTTGTACAAGTCGAACATTTCTATTAAAGTTTATTGGTGTGAATGTGCCCCGTTGGTAATCAGGCCCTGCAAGGGATACATATTTTGTTATGTAAATTGCCTGATAGTACGTATTGAATTAATACGTACCTGTAAATGAAAAGACTTCTGCAAAAAACTATTTTCATATGAAGAGAAATCAATATTTATTTTGAATGACTGCCTCCTCCATCTCTCTTCCATTTCGTTAAAATAGAAGAAACCTGAAAGAAATATTTCGATAATTCAGACAAGGGATACATATTTTATTATGTAAATTGCCTGGTTGTACGTATTAAAGTAATACGTACCTGTAAATAAAAAGACTTCTGCAAAAATCTATTCTCATATGAAGAGAAATCAACATTTATTTTCAATGACTGCCTCCTCCTTCTCTCTTCCCTTCCGTCAAAATAGAAGAAACCTGAAAAAAATATAATAAAATACTCATACTACAATATATATTAAAACTTACATACACACATAAATAACGCCTGCATTCAACAGTTAAAGGTACATATAATTATTACCTTTATATTGTTTATATGTCTGTATAATATTTATATATACCTTTAACTGAAAGAAATAGTCCGATTATTCAGACAAGGGATACATATTTTGTTATGTAAATTGCCTGATAGTACGTATTAAAGTAATACGTACCTGTAATTGAAAAGACTTCTGCAAAAAACTATTTTGATATGAAGAGAATTGAACATTTATTTTGAATGACTGCCTCCTCCTTCTATCTTCCCTTCCGTCAAAACTGAAGAAACCTGAAAGAAATATTTCGATTATTCAGACAAGGGATACATATTTTATTATGTAAATTGCCTGATAGTACGTATTAAAGTAATACAAACCTGTAATTGAAAAGACTTCTGCAAAAAACTATTTTGATATGAAGAGAATTGAACATTTATTTTGAATGACTGCCTCCTCCTTCTATCTTCCCTTCCGTCAAAACTGAAGAAACCTGAAAGAAATATTTCGATTATTCAGACAAGGGATACATATTTTGTTATGTAAATTGCCTGATAGTACGTATTAAAGTAATACGTACCTGTGAATGAAAAGACTTCTGCAAAAAACTATTTTCATATGAAGAGAAAACAACATTTATTTTGAATGACTGCCTCCTCCTTCTCTCTTCCCTTTCGTCAAAATAGAAGAAATCTGAAAGAAATATTTCGATTATTCAGACAAGGGATACATATTTTATTATGTAAATTGCCTGATAGTACGTATTAAAGTAATACGTACCTGTAATTGAAAAGACTTCTGCAAAAAACTATTTTCCTATGAAGAGAATTGAACATTTATTTTGAATGACTGCCTCCTCCTTCTATCTTCCCTTCCGTCAAATAGTAGAAACCTGAAAGAAATATTTCGATTATTCAGACAAGGGATACATATTTTATTATGTAAATTGCCTGATAGTACGTATTAAATTAATACGTACCTGTAAATGAAAAGACTTCTGCAAAAAACTATTTTGATATGAAGAAAATTGAACATTTATTTTGAATGACTGCCTCCTCCTTCTATCTTCCCTTTCGTCAAAATAGAAGAAACCTGAAAGAAATATTTCGATTATTCAGACAAGTGATACATATTTTATTATGTAAATTGCCTGATAGTACGTATTAAAGTAATACGTACCTGTAATTGAAAAGACTTCTGCAAAAAACTATTTTCCTATGAAGAGAATTGAACATTTATTTTGAATGACTGCCTCCTCCTTCTATCTTCCCTTCCCTCAAATAGTAGAAACCTGAAAGAAATATTTCGATTATTCAGACAAGGGATACATATTTTATTATGTAAATTGCCTGATAGTACGTATTGAATTAATACGTACCTGTAAATGAAAAGACTTCTGCAAAAAACTATTTTCATATGAAGAGAAATCAATATTTATTTTGAATGACTGCCTCCTCCATCTCTCTTCCATTTCGTTAAAATAGAAGAAACCTGAAAGAAATATTTCGATAATTCAGACAAGGGATACATATTTTATTATGTAAATTGCCTGGTTGTACGTATTAAAGTAATACGTACCTGTAAATAAAAAGACTTCTGCAAAAATCTATTCTCATATGAAGAGAAATCAACATTTATTTTCAATGACTGCCTCCTCTTTCTCTCTTCCCTTCCGTCAAAATAGAAGAAACCTGAAAAAAATATAATAAAATACTCATACTACAATATATATTAAAACTTACATACACACATAAATAACGCCTGCATTCAACAGTTAAAGGTACATATAATTATTACCTTTATATTGTTTATATGTCTGTATAATATTTATATATACCTTTAACTGAAAGAAATAGTTCGATTATTCAGACAAGGGATACATATTTTATTATGTAAATTGCCTGATAGTACGTATTAAAGTAATACGTACCTGTAATTGAAAAGACTTCTGCAAAAAACTATTTTCCTATGAAGAGAATTGAACATTTATTTTGAATGACTGCCTCCTCCTTCTATCTTCCCTTCCGTCAAAACTGAAGAAACCTGAAAGAAATATTTCGATTATTCAGACAAGGGATACATATTTTATTATGTAAATTGCCTGATAGTACGTATTGAATTAATACGTACCTGTAAATGAAAAGACTTCTGCAAAAAACTATTTTCATATGAAGAGAAATCAATATTTATTTTGAATGACTGCCTCCTCCATCTCTCTTCCATTTCGTTAAAATAGAAGAAACCTGAAAGAAATATATCGATAATTCAGACAAGGGATACATATTTTATTATGTAAATTGCCTGGTTGTACGTATTAAAGTAATACGTACCTGTAAATAAAAAGACTTCTGCAAAAATCTATTCTCATATGAAGAGAAATTAACATTTATTTTGAATGACTGCCTCCTCCTTCTCTCTTCCCTTCCGTCATAAACAGAATAAACCTGAAAGAAATATTTCGATTATTCAGACAAGGGATACATATTTTATTATATAAATTGCCTGATAGTGCGTATTAAAGTAATACGTACCTGTAAATGAAAAGATTTTCTGCAACAAACTATTTTCATATGATGAGAAATCAACATTTATTTTGAATGACTTCCACATCCTTCTGTCTTCCCTTCCGTCAAAATAGAAGAAACCTGAAAGAAATATTTCGATTATTCAGACAAGGGATCAGGGCCTGATTACCAACGGGGCACATTCCCACCATTAAAAAGACACAGAAAATTTTAGATCATTCATGGCAAAAATTGTACATGAATACGGCGTTTGTACGAGTCGAACATTTCTATTAAAGTTTATTGGTGTGAATGTGCCCCGTTGGTAATCAGGCCCTGCAAGGGATACATATTTTGTTATGTAAATTGCCTGATAGTACATATTAAAGTAATACGTACCTGTAAATGAAAAGACTTCTGAAAAAAACTATTTTCATATGAAGAGAAATGAACATTTATTTTGAATGGCTGCCTCCTCCTTCTCTCTTCCCTTCCGTCAACATAGAAGAAACCTGAAAGAAATATTTCTATTACTCAGACAAGGGATACATATTTTATTATGTAAATTGCCTGACAGTACGTATTAAAGTAATACGCACCTGTAAATGAAAAGACTTCTGCAAAACTCTGTTCTCATATAAAGAGAAATCAACATTTATTTTCAATGACTGCCTCCTCCTTCTCTCTTCCCTTCCGTCAAAATAGAAGAAACCTGAAAAAAATATAATAAAATACTCATACTACAATATATATTAAAACACACATACACACATAAATAACGCCTGCATTCAACAGTTAATGGTATATAAAATTATTACCTTTATATTGTTTATATGTCTGTATAATATTTATATATACCTTTAACTGAAAGAAATAGTTCGATTATTCAGACAAGGGATACATATTTTATCATGTAAATTGCCTGATAGTACGTATTAAAGTCATACTTACCTGTAATTGAAAAGACTTCGGCAAAAAACTATTTTCATATGAAGAGAAATCAACATTTATTTTGAATGACTTCCTCCTCCTTCTCTCTTCCCTTCCGTCAAAATTGAAGAAAACTGAAAGAAATAATTCGATTATTCAGACAAGGGATACATATTTTGTTATGTAAATTGCCTGATAGTACGTATTAAAGTAATACGTACCTGTAAATGAAAAGACTTCTGCAAAAAAATATTTTCATATGAAGAGAAAACAACATTTATTTTGAATGACTGCCTCCTCCTTCTCTCTTCCCTTTCGTCAAATTAGAAGAAACCTGAAAGAAATATTTCGATTATTCAGACAAGGGATACATATTTTATTATGTAAATTGCCTGATAGTACGTATTAAAGTAATACGTACCTGTAATTGAAAAGACTTCTGCAAAAAACTATTTTCCTATGAAGAGAATTGAACATTTATTTTGAATGACTGCCTCCTCCTTCTATCTTCCCTTCCGTCAAATAGTAGAAACCTGAAAGAAATATTTCGATTATTCTGAAAATGGATACATATTTTATTATGTAAATTGCCTGATATTACGTACTAAAGTAATACTTACATTTAGAAAAGACTTCGGCAAAAACTATTTTCATATGAAGAGAAATCAACATTTAATTTCAATGACTGCCTCCTCCTTATCCCTTCCCTTTAGTCAAAATAGAAGAAACCTGAAATAAATATTTCGATTATTCAGACAAAGGATACATTTTTTATTACGTAAATTGCCTGATAGTACGTAATAAAGTAGTACGTACCTGTCAATGAAAAGACTTCTGCAACAAACTGTTTTCATATGAAGAGAAATCAACATTTATTTTGAATGACTGCCTCCTCCTTCTCTCTTCGCTTCCATCAAAATAGAAGAAACCTGAAAGAAATATTTCGATTATTCAGACAAGGGATACATATTTTATTATGTAAATTGCCTGATAGTACGTATTAAAGTAATACGTACCTGTAAATGAAAAGACTTCTGCAAAAAACTATATTCATATGAAGAGAAATCAATATTTATTTTGAATGACTGCCTCCACCTTCTATCTTCCTTTCCGTCAAAACTGAAGAAACCTGAAAGAAATATTTCGATTATTCAGACAAGGGATACATATTTTATTACGTAAATTGCATGATAGTACGTATTAAAGTAATACGTACCTGCAATTGAAAAGTCTTCTGCAAAAAACTATTTTGATATGAAGAGAAGTGAACATTTATTTTGAATGACTGCCTCCTCCTTCTATCTTCCCTTCCGTCAAAACTGAAGAAACCTGAAAGAAATATTTCGATTATTCAGACAAGGGATACATATTTTATTACGTAAATTGCCTGATAGTACGTATTAAATTAATACGTACCTGTAAATGAAAAGACTTCTGCAAAAAACTATTTTCATATGAAGAGAAATCAATATTTATTTTGAATGACTGCCTCCTCCATCTCTCTTCCATTCCGTTAAAATAGAAGAAACCTGAAAGAAATATTTCCATAATTCAGACAAGGGATACATATTTTATTATGTAAATTGCCTGGTTGTACGTATTAAAGTAATACGTACCTGTAAATGAAAAGACTTCTGCAAAATTCTATTCTCATATAAAGAGAAATCAACATTTATTTTCAATGACTGCCTCCTCCTTCTCTCTTCCCTAACGTCAAAATAGAAGAAACCTGAAAAAAAAATAATAAAATACTCATACTACAATATATATTAAAACACACATACACACATAAATAACGCCTGCATTCAACAGTTAAAGGTACATATAATTATTACCTTTATATTGTTTATATGTCTGTATAATATTTATATATACCTTTAACTGAAAGAAATAGTTCGATTATTCAGACAAGGGATACATATTTTGTTATGTAAATTGCCTGATAGTACGTATTAAAGTAATACGTACCTGTAATTGAAAAGACTTCTGCAAAAAACTATTTTCCTATGAAGAGAATTGAACATTTATTTTGAATGACTGCCTCCTACTTCTGTCTTCCCTTCCGTCAAAACTGAAGAAACCTGAAAGAAATATTTCGATTATTCAGACAAGGGATACGTATTTTATTATGTAAATTGCCTGATAGTACGTATTAAATTAATACGTACCTGTAAATGAAAAGACTTCTGCAAAAAACTATTTTCATATGAAGAGAAATCAATATTTATTTTGAATGACTGCCTCCTCCATCTCTCTTCCATTTCGTTAAAATAGAAGAAACCTGAAAGAAATATTTCGATAATTCAGACAAGGGATACATATTTTATTACGTAAATTGCCTGGTTGTACGTATTAAAGTAATACGTACCTGTAAATGAAAAGACTTCTGCAAAAATCTATTCTCATATGAAGAGAAATCAACATTTATTTTGAATGACTGCCTCCTCCTTCTCTCTTCCTTTCCGTCATAAACAGAATAAACCTGAAAGAAATAGTTCGATTATTCAGACAAGGGATACATATTTTATTATGTAAATTGCCTGATAGTACGTATTAAAGTCATACTTACCTGTAATTGAAAAGACTTCGGCAAAAAAATATTTTCATATGAAGAGAAATGAACATTTATTTTGAATGACTGCCTCCTCCTTCTCTCTTCCCTTCCGTCATAAACAGAATAAACCTGAAAGAAATAGTTCGATTATTCAGACAAGGGATACATATTTTATTATGTAAATTGCATGACAGTATGTATTAAAGTTTTACGTACCTGTAAATGAAAAGACTTCTGCAAAATCTATTTTCATATGAAGAGAAATCAACATTTATTTTGCATGACAGCCTCCTCCTCCTTCTCTCTTCCCTTCCGTCAAAATAGAAGAAGCCTGAAAGAAATATTTCGATTATTCTGAAAAGGGATACATATTTTATTATATAAATTGCCTGATATTACTTACTAAAGTAATACTTACATTTAGAAAAGACTTCGGCAAAAACTATTTTCATATGAAGAGAAATCAACATTTAATTTCAATGACTGCCTCCTCCTTATCTCTTCCCTATCGTCAAAATAGAAGAACCCTGAAATAAATATTTCGATTATTCAGACAAGGGATACATTTTCTATTATGTAAATTGCCTGATAGTACGTAATAAAGTAGTACGTACCTGTCAATGAAAAGACTTCTGCAACAAACTGTTTTCATAGGAAGAGAAATCAACATTTATTTTGAATGACTGCCTCCTCCTTCTCTCTTCGATTCCATCAAAATAGAAGAAACCTGAAAGAAATATTTCGATTATTCAGACAAGGGATACATATTTTATTATGTAAATTACCTGATAGTACGTATTAAAGTAATACGTACCTGTAAATGAAAAGACTTCTGCAAAAAACAATTTTCATATGAAGAGAAATCAACATTTATTTTGAATGACTGCCTCCTCCTTCTCTCTTCCCTTCCGTCAAAATAGAAGAAGCCTGAAAGAAATATTTCGATTATTCTGAAAAGGGATACATATTTTATTATGTAAATTGCCTGATAGTACGTACTAAAGTAATACTTACATTTAGAAAAGACTTCGGCAAAAACTATTTTTATATGAAGAGAAATCAACATTTATTTTGAATGACTGTCTCCTCGTTCTCTCTTCCCTTTCGTCAAAACTGAAGAAACCTGAAAGAAATATTTCGATTATTCAGACAAGGGATACATATTTTGTTATGTAAATTGCCTGATAGTACGTATTAAAGTAATACGTACCTGTAATTGAAAAGACTTCTGCAAAAAAGTATTTTGATATGAAGAGAATTGAACATTTATTTTGAATGACTGCCTCCTCCTTCTATCTTCCCTTCCGCCAAAACTGAAGAAACCTGAAAGAAATATTTCGATTATTCAGACAAGGGATACATATTTTATTACGTAAATTGCCTGATACTACGTATTAAATTAATACGGACCTGTAAATGAAAAGACTTCTGCAAAAAAATATTTTCATATGAAGAGAAATCAATATTTATTTTGAATGACTGCCTCCTCCATCTCTCTTCCATTCCGTTAAAATAGAAGAAACCTGAAAGAAATATTTCGATAATTCAGACAAGGGATACATATTTTATTATGTAAATTGCCTGGTTGTACGTATTAAAGTAATACGTACCTGTAAATGAAAAGACTTCTGCAAAAATCTATTCTCATAAGAAGAGAAATCAACATTTATTTTGAATGACTGCCTCCTCCTTCTCTCTTCCCTTCCGTCATAAACAGAATAAACCTGAAAGAAATATTTCGATTATTCAGACAAGGGATACATATTTTATTATGTAAATATCCTGATAGTGCGTATTAAAGTAATACGTACCTGTGAATGAAAAGACTTCTGCAACTATCTATTTTCATATGATGAGAAATCAACATTTATTTTGAATGAATTCCTCCTCCTTCTCTCTTCCCTTCCGTCAAAATAGAAGAAACCTGAAAAAAATATAATAAAACACTCATAGTAATATATATATTAAAACATAAAAACACACATAATTAACGCAAGCATTCGAACAGTTAAAGGTATATATAATTATTACATTTTATTGTTTGTATGTCTGTATAATATTCATATACCTTTTACTGAAAGAAATAGTTCGATTATTCAGACAAGGGATACATATTTTATTATGTAAATTGCCTGATAGTACGTATTAAAGTCATACTTACCTGTAATTGAAAAGACATTTGCAAAAAACTATTTTCATATGATGAGAAATCAACATTTATTTTGAATGACTGCCTCCTCCTTCTCTCTTCCCTTCCGTCAAAATAGAAGAAGCCTGAACGAAATATTTCGATTATTCTGAAAAGGGATACATATTTTATTATGTAAATATCCTGATAGTGCGTATTAAAGTAATACGTACCTGTGAATGAAAAGACTTCTGCAACTATCTATTTTCATATGATGAGAAATCAACATTTATTTTGAATGAATTCCTCCTCCTTCTCTCTTCCCTTCCGTCAAAATAGAAGAAACCTGAAAAAAATATAATAAAACACTCATAGTAATATATATATTAAAACATAAAAACACACATAATTAACGCAAGCATTCGAACAGTTAAAGGTATATATAATTATTACATTTTATTGTTTGTATGTCTGTATAATATTCATATACCTTTTACTGAAAGAAATAGTTCGATTATTCAGACAAGGGATACATATTTTATTATGTAAATTGCCTGATAGTACGTATTAAAGTCATACTTACCTGTAATTGAAAAGACATTTGCAAAAAACTATTTTCATATGATGAGAAATCAACATTTATTTTGAATGACTTCCACATCCTTCTGTCTTCCCTTCCGTCAAACTAGAAGAAACCTGAAAGAAATATTTCGATTATTCAGACAAGGTATCAGGGCCTGATTACCAACGGGGCACATTCCCACCATTAAAAAGAGACAGAAAATTTTACCTCATTCATGGCAAAAATTGTACATGAATACGGCGTTTGTACAAGTCGAACATTTCTATTAAAGTTTATTGGTGTGAATGTGCCCCGTTGGTAATCAGGCCCTGCAAGGGATACATATTTTTTATGTAAATTGCCTGATAGTACGTATTGAATTAATACGTACCTGTAAATGAAAAGACTTCTGCAAAAAACTATTTTCATATGAAGAGAAATCAACATTTATTTTCAATGACTGCCTCCTCCTTCTCTCTTCCCTTCCGTCAAAATAGAAGAAACCTGAAAAAAATATAATAAAATACTCATACTACAATATATATTAAAACTTACATACACACATAAATAACGCCTGCATTCAACAGTTAAAGGTACATATAATTATTACCTTTATATATTTATATGTCTGTATAATATTTATATATACCTTTAACTGAAAGAAATAGTCCGATTATTCAGACAAGGGATACATATTTTGTTATGTAAATTGCCTGATAGTACGTATTAAAGTAACACGTACCTGTAATTGAAAAGACTTCTGCAAAAAACTATTTTGATATGATGAGAATTGAACATTTATTTTGAATGACTGCCTCCTCCTTCTATCTTCCCTTCCGTCAAAACTGAAGAAACCTGAAAGAAATATTTCGATTATTCAGAGAAGGGATACATATTTTATTATGTAAATTGCCTGATAGTACGTATTGAATTAATACGTACCTGTAAATGAAAAGACTTCTGCAAAAAACTATTTTCATATGAAGAGAAATCAATATTTATTTTGAATGACTGCCTCCTCCATCTCTCTTCCATTTCGTTAAAATAGAAGAAACCTGAAAGAAATATTTCGATAATTCAGACAAGGGATACATATTTTATTATGTAAATTGCCTGGTTGTACGTATTAAAATAATACGTACCTGTAAATAAAAAGACTTCTGCAAAAATCTATTCTCATATGAAGAGAAATTAACATTTATATTGAATGACTGCCTCCTCCTTCTCTCTTCCCTTCCGTCATAAACAGAATAAACCTGAAAGAAATATTTCGATTATTCAGACAAGGGATCAGGGCCTGATTGCCAACGGGGCACATTCCCACCATTAAAAAGACACAGAAAATTTTAGATCATTCATGGCAAAAATTGTACATGAATACGGCGTTTGTACAAGTCGAACATTTCTATTAAAGTTTATTGGTGTGAATGTGCCCCGTTGGTAATCAGGCCCTGCAAGGGATACATATTTTGTTATGTAAATTGCCTGATAGTACATATTAAAGTAATACGTACCTGTAAATGAAAAGACTTCTGAAAAAAACTATTTTCATATGAAGAGAAATGAACATTTATTTTGAATGGCTGCCTCCTCCTTCTCTCTTCCCTTCCGTCAACATAGAAGAAACCTGAAAGAAATATTTCTATTACTCAGACAAGGGATACATATTTTATTATGTAAATTGCCTGACAGTACGTATTAAAGTAATACGCACCTGTAAATGAAAAGACTTCTGCAAAACTCTGTTCTCATATAAAGAGAAATCAACATTTATTTTCAATGACTGCCTCCTCCTTCTCTCTTCCCTTCCGTCAAAATAGAAGAAACCTGAAAAAAATATAATAAAATACTCATACTACAATATATATTAAAACACACATACACACATAAATAACGCCTGCATTCAACAGTTAATGGTATATAAAATTATTACCTTTATATTGTTTATATGTCTGTATAATATTTATATATACCTTTAACTGAAAGAAATAGTTCGATTATTCAGACAAGGGATACATATTTTGTTATGTAAATTGCCTGATAGTACGTATTAAAGTAATACGTACCTGTAATTGAAAAGACTTCTGCAAAAAACTATTTTGATATGAAGAGAATTGAACATTTATTTTGAATGACTGCCTCCTCCTTCTATCTTCCCTTCCGTCAAAACTGAAGAAACCTGAAAGAAATATTTCGATTATTCAGACAAGGGATACATATTTTGTTATGTAAATTGCCTGATAGTACGTATTAAAGTAATACGTACCTGTAAATGAAAAGACTTCTGCAAAAACCTATTTTCATATGAAGAAAAAACAACATTTATTTTGAATGACTGCCTCCTCCTTCTCTCTTCCCTTTCGTCAAAATAGAAGAAATCTGAAAGAAATATTTCGATTATTCAGACAAGGGATACATATTTTATTATGTAAATTGCCTGATAGTACGTATTAAAGTAATACGTACCTGTAATTGAAAAGACTTCTGCAAAAAACTATTTTCCTATGAAGAGAATTGAACATTTATTTTGAATGACTGCCTCCTCCTTCTATCTTCCCTTCCGTCAAATAGTAGAAACCTGAAAGAAATATTTCGATTATTCAGACAAGGGATACATATTTTATTATGTAAATTGCCTGATAGTACGTATTAAATTAATACGTACCTGTAAATGAAAAGACTTCTGCAAAAAACTATTTTGATATGAAGAAAATTGAACATTTATTTTGAATGACTGCCTCCTCCTTCTATCTTCCCTTTCGTCAAAATAGAAGAAACCTGAAAGAAATATTTCGATTATTCAGACAAGTGATACATATTTTATTATGTAAATTGCCTGATAGTACGTATTAAAGTAATACGTACCTGTAATTGAAAAGACTTCTGCAAAAAACTATTTTCCTATGAAGAGAATTGAACATTTATTTTGAATGACTGCCTCCTCCTTCTATCTTTCCTTCCCTCAAATAGTAGAAACCTGAAAGAAATATTTCGATTATTCAGACAAGGGATACATATTTTATTATGTAAATTGCCTGATAGTACGTATTGAATTAATACGTACCTGTAAATGAAAAGACTTCTGCAAAAAACTATTTTCATATGAAGAGAAATCAATATTTATTTTGAATGACTGCCTCCTCCATCTCTCTTCCATTTCGTTAAAATAGAAGAAACCTGAAAGAAATATTTCGATAATTCAGACAAGGGATACATATTTTATTATGTAAATTGCCTGGTTGTACTTATTAAAGTAATACGTACCTGTAAATAAAAAGACTTCTGCAAAAATCTATTCTCATATGAAGAGAAATCAACATTTATTTTCAATGACTGCCTCCTCCTTCTCTCTTCCCTTCCGTCAAAATAGAAGAAACCTGAAAAAGATATAATAAAATACTCATACTACAATATATATTAAAACTTACATACACACATAAATAACGCCTGCATTCAACAGTTAAAGGTACATATAATTATTACCTTTATATTGTTTATATGTTTGTATAATATTTATATATACCTTTAACTGAAAGAAATAGTTCGATTATTCAGACAAGGGATACATATTTTGTTATGTAAATTGCCTGATAGTACGTATTAAAGTAATACGTACCTGTAATTGAAAAGACTTCTGCAAAAAACTATTTTGATATGAAGAGAATTGAACATTTATTTTGAATGACTGCCTCCTCCTTCTATCTTCCCTTCCGTCAAAACTGAAGAAACCTGAAAGAAATATTTCGATTATTCAGACAAGGGATACATATTTTATTATGTAAATTGCCTGATAGTACGTATTGAATTAATACGTACCTGTAAATGAAAAGACTTCTGCAAAAAACTATTTTCATATGAAGAGAAATCAATATTTATTTTGAATGACTGCCTCCTCCATCTCTCTTCCATTTCGTTAAAATAGAAGAAACCTGAAAGAAATATTTCGATAATTCTGACAAGGGATACATATTTTATTATGTAAATTGCCTGGTTGTACGTATTAAAGTAATACGTACCTGTAAATAAAAAGACTTCTGCAAAAATCTATTCTCATATGAAGAGAAATTAACATTTATTTTGAATGACTGCCTCCTCCTTCTCTCTTCCCTTCCGTCATAAACAGAATAAACCTGAAAGAAATATTTCGATTATTCAGACAAGGGATCAGGGCCTGATTACCAACGGGGCACATTCCCACCATTAAAAAGACACAGAAAATTTTAGATCATTCATGGCAAAAATTGTACATGAATACGGCGTTTGTACAAGTCGAACATTTCTATTAAAGTTTATTGGTGTGAATGTGCCCCGTTGGTAATCAGGCCCTGCAAGGGATACATATTTTGTTATGTAAATTGCCTGATAGTACATATTAAAGTAATACGTACCTGTAAATGAAAAGACTTCTGAAAAAAACTATTTTCATATGAAGAGAAATGAACATTTATTTTGAATGGCTGCCTCCTCCTTCTCTCTTCCCTTCCGTCAACATAGAAGAAACCTGAAAGAAATATTTCTATTACTCAGACAAGGGATACATATTTTATTATGTAAATTGCCTGACAGTACGTATTAAAGTAATACGCACCTGTAAAAGAAAAGACTTCTGCAAAACTCTGTTCTCATATAAAGAGTAATAAACATTTATTTTCAATGACTGCCTCCTCCTTCTCTCTTCCCTTCCGTCAAAATAGAAGAAACCTGAAAAAAATATAATAAAATACTCATACTACAATATATATTAAAACACACATACACACATAAATAATGCCTGCATTCAACAGTTAATGGTATATAAAATTATTACCTTTATATTGTTTATATGTCTGTATAATATTTATATATACCTTTAACTGAAAGAAATAGTTCGATTATTCAGACAAGGGATACATATTTTATCATGTAAATTGCCTGATAGTACGTATTAAAGTCATACTTACCTGTAATTGAAAAGACTTCGGCAAAAAACTATTTTCATATGAAGAGAAATCAACATTTATTTTGAATGACTTCCTCCTCCTTCTCTCTTCCCTTCCGTCAAAATTGAAGAAAACTGAAAGAAATAATTCGATTATTCAGACAAGGGATACATATTTTGTTATGTAAATTGCCTGATAGTACGTATTAAAGTAATACGTACCTGTAAATGAAAAGACTTCTGCAAAAAACTATTTTCATATGAAGAGAAAACAACATTTATTTTGAATGACTGCCTCCTCCTTCTCTCTTCCCTTTCGTCAAATTAGAAGAAACCTGAAAGAAATATTTCGATTATTCAGACAAGGGATACATATTTTATTATGTAAATTGCCTGATAGTACGTATTAAAGTAATACGTACCTGTAATTGAAAAGACTTCTGCAAAAAACTATTTTCCTATGAAGAGAATTGAACATTTATTTTGAATGACTGCCTCCTCCTTCTATCTTCCCTTCCGTCAAATAGTAGAAACCTGAAAGAAATATTTCGATTATTCAGACAAGGGATACATATTTTATTATGTAAATTGCCTGATAGTACGTATTAAATTAATACGTACCTGTAAATGAAAAGACATCTGCAAAAAACTATTTTCATATGAAGAGAAATCAATATTTATTTTGAATGACTGCCTCCTCCATCTCTCTTCCATTCCGTTAAAATAAAAGAAACATGAAAGAAATATTTCGATTATTCAAACAAGGGATACACATATTTTATTATGTAAATTTCCTGGTTGTACGTATTAAAGTAATACGTACCTGTAAATGAAAATACTTCTGCAAAAATCTATTCTCATATGAAGAGAAATCAACATTTATTTTGAATGACTGCCTCCTCCTTCTCTCTTCCCTTGCGTCATAAACAGAATAAACCTGAAAGAAATAGTTCGATTATTCAGACAAGAGATACATATTTTATTATGTAAATTGCCTGACAGTATGTATTGAAGTTATACGTACCTGTAAATGAAAAGACTTCTGCAAAAAACTATTTTCATATGAAGAGAAATCAACATTTATTTTGCATGACAGCCTCCTCCTCCTTCTCTCTTCCCTTCCGTCAAAATAGAAGAAGCCTGAAAGAAATATTTCGATTATTCTGAAAAGGGATACATATTTTATTATGTAAATTGCCTGATATTACGTACTAAAGTAATACTTACATTTAGAAAAGACTTCGGCAAAAACTATTTTCATATGAAGAGAAATCAACATTTAATTTCAATGACTGCCTCCTCCTTATCCCTTCCCTTTAGTCAAAATAGAAGAAACCTGAAATAAATATTTCGATTATTCAGACAAAGGATACATTTTTTATTACGTAAATTGCCTGATAGTACGTAATAAAGTAGGACGTACCTGTCAATGAAAAGACTTCTGCAACAAACTGTTTTCATATGAAGAGAAATCAACATTTATTTTGAATGACTGCCTCCTCCTTCTCTCTTCGCTTCCATCAAAATAGAAGAAACCTGAAAGAAATATTTCGATTATTCAGACAAGGGATACATATTTTATTATGTAAATTGCCTGATAGTACGTATTAAAGTAATACGTACCTGTAAATGAAAAGACTTCTGCAAAAAACTATATTCATATGAAGAGAAATCAATATTTATTTTGAATGACTGCCTCCACCTTCTATCTTCCCTTCCGTCAAAACTGAAGAAACCTGAAAGAAATATTTCGATTATTCAGACAAGGGATACATTTTCTATTATGTAAATTGCCTGATAGTACGTAATAAAGTAGTACGTACCTGTCAATGAAAAGACTTCTGCAACAAACTGTTTTCATAGGAAGAGAAATCAACATTTATTTTGAATGACTGCCTCCTCCTTCTCTCTTCGATTCCATCAAAATAGAAGAAACCTGAAAGAAATATTTCGATTATTCAGACAAGGGATACATATTTTATTATGTAAATTACCTGATAGTACGTATTAAAGTAATACGTACCTGTAAATGAAAAGACTTCTGCAAAAAACAATTTTCATATGAAGAGAAATCAACATTTATTTTGAATGACTGCCTCCTCCTTCTCTCTTCCCTTCCGTCAAAATAGAAGAAGCCTGAAAGAAATATTTCAATTATTCTGAAAAGGGATACATATTTTATTATGTAAATTGCCTGATAGTACGTACTAAAGTAATACTTACATTTAGAAAAGACTTCGGCAAAAACTATTTTTATATGAAGAGAAATCAACATTTATTTTGAATGACTGTCTCCTCCTTCTCTCTTCCCTTTCGTCAAAACTGAAGAAACCTGAAAGAAATATTTCGATTATTCAGACAAGGGATACATATTTTGTTATGTAAATTGCCTGATAGTACGTATTAAAGTAATACGTACCTGTAATTGAAAAGACTTCTGCAAAAAACTATTTTGATATGAAGAGAATTGAACATTTATTTTGAATGACTGCCTCCTCCTTCTATCTTCCCTTCCGCCAAAACTGAAGAAACCTGAAAGAAATATTTCGATTATTCAGACAAGGGATACATATTTTATTACGTAAATTGCCTGATACTACGTATTAAATTAATACGGACCTGTAAATGAAAAGACTTCTGCAAAAAAATATTTTCATATGAAGAGAAATCAATATTTATTTTGAATGACTGCCTCCTCCATCTCTCTTCCATTCCGTTAAAATAGAAGAAACCTGAAAGAAATATTTCGATAATTCAGACAAGGGATACATATTTTATTATGTAAATTGCCTGGTTGTACGTATTAAAGTAATACGTACCTGTAAATGAAAAGACTTCTGCAAAAATCTATTCTCATATGAAGAGAAATCAACATTTATTTTGAATGACTGCCTCCTCCTTCTCTCTTCCCTTCCGTCAAATTAGAAGAAACCTGAAAGAAATATTTCGATTATTCAGACAAGGGATACATATTTTATTATGTAAATTGCCTGATAGTACGTATTAAAGTAATACGTACCTGTAATTTAAAAGACTTCTGCAAAAAACTATTTTCCTATGAAGAGAATTGAACATTTATTTTGAATGACTGCCTCCTCCTTCTATCTTCCCTTCCGTCAAATAGTAGAAACCTGAAAGAAATATTTCGATTATTCAGACAAGGGATACATCTTTTATTATGTAAATTGCCTGATAGTACGTATTAAAGTAATACGTACCTGTAATTGAAAAGACTTCTGCAAAAAACTATTTTCCTATGAAGAGAATTGAACATTTATTTTGAATGACTGCCTCCTCCTTCTATCTTCCCTTCCGTCAAATAGTAGAAACCTGAAAGAAATATTTCGATTATTCAGACAAGGGATACATATTTTATTATGTAAATTGCCTGATAGTACGTATTAAATTAATACGTACCTGTAAATGAAAAGACATCTGCAAAAAACTATTTTCATATGAAGAGAAATCAATATTTATTTTGAATGACTGCCTCCTCCATCTCTCTTCCATTCCGTTAAAATAAAAGAAACATGAAAGAAATATTTCGATTATTCAAACAAGGGATACACATATTTTATTATGTAAATTTCCTGGTTGTACGTATTAAAGTAATACGTACCTGTAAATGAAAATACTTCTGCAAAAATCTATTCTCATATGAAGAGAAATCAACATTTATTTTGAATGACTGCCTCCTCCTTCTCTCTTCCCTTGCGTCATAAACAGAATAAACCTGAAAGAAATAGTTCGATTATTCAGACAAGAGATACATATTTTATTATGTAAATTGCCTGACAGTATGTATTGAAGTTATACGTACCTGTAAATGAAAAGACTTCTGCAAAAAACTATTTTCATATGAAGAGAAATCAACATTTATTTTGCATGACAGCCTCCTCCTCCTTCTCTCTTCCCTTCCGTCAAAATAGAAGAAGCCTGAAAGAAATATTTCGATTATTCTGAAAAGGGATACATATTTTATTATGTAAATTGCCTGATATTACGTACTAAAGTAATACTTACATTTAGAAAAGACTTCGGCAAAAACTATTTTCATATGAAGAGAAATCAACATTTAATTTCAATGACTGCCTCCTCCTTATCCCTTCCCTTTAGTCAAAATAGAAGAAACCTGAAATAAATATTTCGATTATTCAGACAAAGGATACATTTTTTATTACGTAAATTGCCTGATAGTACGTAATAAAGTAGTACGTACCTGTCAATGAAAAGACTTCTGCAACAAACTGTTTTCATATGAAGAGAAATCAACATTTATTTTGAATGACTGTCTACTCCTTCTCTCTTCCCTTTCGTCAAAACTGAAGAAACCTGAAAGAAATATTTCGATTATTCAGACAAGGGATACATATTTTGTTATGTAAATTGCCTGATAGTACGTATTAAAGTAATACGTACCTGTAATTGAAAAGACTTCTGCAAAAAACTATTTTGATATGAAGAGAATTGAACATTTATTTTGAATGACTGCCTCCTCCTTCTATCTTCCCTTCCGCCAAAACTGAAGAAACCTGAAAGAAATATTTCGATTATTCAGACAAGGGATACATATTTTATTACGTAAATTGCCTGATACTACGTATTAAATTAATACGGACCTGTAAATGAAAAGACTTCTGCAAAAAAATATTTTCATATGAAGAGAAATCAATATTTATTTTGAATGACTGCCTCCTCCATCTCTCTTCCATTCCGTTAAAATAGAAGAAACCTGAAAGAAATATTTCGATAATTCAGACAAGGGATACATATTTTATTATGTAAATTGCCTGGTTGTACGTATTAAAGTAATACGTACCTGTAAATGAAAAGACTTCTGCAAAAATCTATTCTCATATGAAGAGAAATAAACATTTATTTTGAATGACTGCCTCCTCCTTCTCTCTTCCCTTCCGTCATAAACAGAATAAACCTGAAAGAAATATTTCGATTATTCAGACAAGGGATACATATTTTATTATGTAAATATCCTGATAGTGCGTATTAAAGTAATACGTACCTGTGAATGAAAAGACTTCTGCAACTATCTATTTTCATATGATGAGAAATCAACATTTATTTTGAATGAATTCCTCCTCCTTCTCTCTTCCCTTCCGTCAAAATAGAAGAAACCTGAAAAAAATATAATAAAACACTCATAGTAATATATATATTAAAACATAAAAACACACATAATTAACGCAAGCATTCGAACAGTTAAAGGTATATATAATTATTACCTTTTTATTGTTTGTATGTCTGTATAATATTCATATACCTTTTACTGAAAGAAATAGTTCGATTATTCAGACAAGGGATACATATTTTATTATGTAAATTGCCTGATAGTACGTATTAAAGTCATACTTACCTGTAATTGAAAAGACATTTGCAAAAAACTATTTTCATATGATGAGAAATCAACATTTATTTTGAATGACTTCCACATCCTTCTGTCTTCCCTTCCGTCAAACTAGAAGAAACCTGAAAGAAATATTTCGATTATTCAGACAAGGTATCAGGGCCTGATTACCAACGGGGCACATTCCCACCATTAAAAAGAGACAGAAAATTTTACCTCATTCATGGCAAAAATTGTACATGAATACGGCGTTTGTACAAGTCGAACATTTCTATTAAAGTTTATTGGTGTGAATGTGCCCCGTTGGTAATCAGGCCCTGCAAGGGATACATATTTTGTTATGTAAATTGCCTGATAGTACGTATTGAATTAATACGTACCTGTAAATGAAAAGACTTCTGCAAAAAACTATTTTCATATGAAGAGAAATCAATATTTATTTTGAATGACTGCCTCCTCCATCTCTCTTCCATTTCGTTAAAATAGAAGAAACCTGAAAGAAATATTTCGATAATTCAGACAAGGGATACATAATTTATTATGTAAATTGCCTGGTTGTACGTATTAAAGTAATACGTACCTGTAAATAAAAAGACTTCTGCAAAAATCTATTCTCATATGAAGAGAAATCAACATTTATTTTCAATGACTGCCTCCTCCTTCTCTCTTCCCTTCCGTCAAAATAGAAGAAACCTGAAAAAAATATAATAAAATACTCATACTACAATATATATTAAAACTTACATACACACATAAATAACGCCTGCATTCAACAGTTAAAGGTACATATAATTATTACCTTTATATTGTTTATATGTCTGTATAATATTT
This sequence comes from Maratus speciosus, assembly GCA_963932465.1. Lineage (NCBI taxonomy): Eukaryota > Metazoa > Arthropoda > Arachnida > Araneae > Salticidae > Maratus > Maratus speciosus. Next base: position 131,235,365 of record OZ010794.1, read on the forward strand.
ATATATACCTTTAACTGAAAGAAATAGTCCGATTATTCAGACAAGGGATACATATTTTGTTATGTTAATTGCCTGATAGTACGTATTAAAGTAACACGTACCTGTAATTGAAAAGACTTCTGCAAAAAACTATTTTGATATGAAGAGAATTGAACATTTATTTTGAATGACTGCCTCCTCCTTCTATCTTCCCTTCCGTCAAAACTGAAGAAACCTGAAAGAAATATTTCGATTATTCAGACAAGGGATACATATTTTATTATGTAAATTGCCTGATAGTACGTATTGAATTAATACGTACCTGTAAATGAAAAGACTTCTGCAAAAAACTATTTTCATATGAAGAGAAATCAATATTTATTTTGAATGACTGCCTCCTCCATCTCTCTTCCATTTCGTTAAAATAGAAGAAACCTGAAAGAAATATTTCGATAATTCAGACAAGGGATACATATTTTATTATGTAAATTGCCTGGTTGTACGTATTAAAATAATACGTACCTGTAAATAAAAAGACTTCTGCAAAAATCTATTCTCATATGAAGAGAAATTAACATTTATATTGAATGACTGCCTCCTCCTTCTCTCTTCCCTTCCGTCATAAACAGAATAAACCTGAAAGAAATATTTCGATTATTCAGAAAAGGGATCAGGGCCTGATTGCCAACGGGGCACATTCCCACCATTAAAAAGACACAGAAAATTTTAGATCATTCATGGCAAAAATTGTACATGAATACGGCGTTTGTACAAGTCGAACATTTCTATTAAAGTTTATTGGTGTGAATGTGCCCCGTTGGTAATCAGGCCCTGCAAGGGATACATATTTTGTTATGTAAATTGCCTGATAGTACATATTAAAGTAATACGTACCTGTAAATGAAAAGACTTCTGAAAAAAACTATTTTCATATGAAGAGAAATGAACATTTATTTTGAATGGCTGCCTCCTCCTTCTCTCTTCCCTTCCGTCAACATAGAAGAAACCTGAAAGAAATATTTCTATTACTCAGACAAGGGATACATATTTTATTATGTAAATTGCCTGACAGTACGTATTAAAGTAATACGCACCTGTAAATGAAAAGACTTCTGCAAAACTCTGTTCTCATATAAAGAGAAATCAACATTTATTTTCAATGACTGCCTCCTCCTTCTCTCTTCCCTTCCGTCAAAATAGAAGAAACCTGAAAAAAATATAATAAAATACTCATACTACAATATATATTAAAACACACATACACACATAAATAACGCCTGCATTCAACAGTTAATGGTATATAAAATTATTACCTTTATATTGTTTATATGTCTGTATAATATTTATATATACCTTTAACTGAAAGAAATAGTTCGATTATTCAGACAAGGGATACATATTTTGTTATGTAAATTGCCTGATAGTACGTATTAAAGTAATACGTACCTGTAATTGAAAAGACTTCTGCAAAAAACTATTTTGATATGAAGAGAATTGAACATTTATTTTGAATGACTGCCTCCTCCTTCTATCTTCCCTTCCGTCAAAACTGAAGAAACCTGAAAGAAATATTTCGATTATTCAGACAAGGGATACATATTTTGTTATGTAAATTGCCTGATAGTACGTATTAAAGTAATACGTACCTGTAAATGAAAAGACTTCTGCAAAAAACTATTTTCATATGAAGAGAAAACAACATTTATTTTGAATGACTGCCTCCTCCTTCTCTCTTCCCTTTCGTCAAAATAGAAGAAATCTGAAAGAAATATTTCGATTATTCAGACAAGGGATACATATTTTATTATGTAAATTGCCTGATAGTACGTATTAAAGTAATACGTACCTGTAATTGAAAAGACTTCTGCAAAAAACTATTTTCCTATGAAGAGAATTGAACATTTATTTTGAATGACTGCCTCCTCCTTCTATCTTCCCTTCCGTCAAATAGTAGAAACCTGAAAGAAATATTTCGATTATTCAGACAAGGGATACATATTTTATTATGTAAATTGCCTGATAGTACGTATTAAATTAATACGTACCTGTAAATGAAAAGACTTCTGCAAAAAACTATTTTGATATGAAGAAAATTGAACATTTATTTTGAATGACTGCCTCCTCCTTCTATCTTCCCTTTCGTCAAAATAGAAGAAACCTGAAAGAAATAATTCGATTATTCAGACAAGTGATACATATTTTATTATGTAAATTGCCTGATAGTACGTATTAAAGTAATACGTACCTGTAATTGAAAAGACTTCTGCAAAAAACTATTTTCCTATGAAGAGAATTGAACATTTATTTTGAATGACTGCCTCCTCCTTCTATCTTCCCTTCCCTCAAATAGTAGAAACCTGAAAGAAATATTTCGATTATTCAGACAAGGGATACATATTTTATTATGTAAATTGCCTGATAGTACGTATTGAATTAATACGTACCTGTAAATGAAAAGACTTCTGCAAAAAACTATTTTCATATGAAGAGAAATCAATATTTATTTTGAATGACTGCCTCCTCCATCTCTCTTCCATTTCGTTAAAATAGAAGAAACCTGAAAGAAATATTTCGATAATTCAGACAAGGGATACATATTTTATTATGTAAATTGCCTGGTTGTACGTATTAAAGTAATACGTACCTGTAAATAAAAAGACTTCTGCAAAAATCTATTCTCATATGAAGAGAAATCAACATTTATTTTCAATGACTGCCTCCTCCTTCTCTCTTCCCTTCCGTCAAAATAGAAGAAACCTGAAAAAGATATAATAAAATACTCATACTACAATATATATTAAAACTTACATACAGACATAAATAACGCCTGCATTCAACAGTTAAAGGTACATATAATTATTACCTTTATATTGTTTATATGTTTGTATAATATTTATATATACCTTTAACTGAAAGAAATAGTTCGATTATTCAGACAAGGGATACATATTTTGTTATGTAAATTGCCTGATAGTACGTATTAAAGTAATACGTACCTGTAATTGAAAAGACTTCTGCAAAAAACTATTTTGATATGAAGAGAATTGAACATTTATTTTGAATGACTGCCTCCTCCTTCTATCTTCCCTTCCGTCAAAACTGAAGAAACCTGAAAGAAATATTTCGATTATTCAGACAAGGGATACATATTTTATTATGTAAATTGCCTGATAGTACGTATTGAATTAATACGTACCTGTAAATGAAAAGACTTCTGCAAAAAACTATTTTCATATGAAGAGAAATCAATATTTATTTTGAATGACTGCCTCCTCCATCTCTCTTCCATTTCGTTAAAATAGAAGAAACCTGAAAGAAATATTTCGATAATTCTGACAAGGGATACATATTTTATTATGTAAATTGCCTGGTTGTACGTATGAAAGTAATACGTACCTGTAAATAAAAAGACTTCTGCAAAAATCTATTCTCATATGAAGAGAAATTAACATTTATTTTGAATGACTGCCTCCTCCTTCTCTCTTCCCTTCCGTCATAAACAGAATAAACCTGAAAGAAATATTTCGATTATTCAGACAAGGGATCAGGGCCTGATTACCAACGGGGCACATTCCCACCATTAAAAAGACACAGAAAATTTTAGATCATTCATGGCAAAAATTGTACATGAATACGGCGTTTGTACAAGTCGAACATTTCTATTAAAGTTTATTGGTGTGAATGTGCCCCGTTGGTAATCAGGCCCTGCAAGGGATACATATTTTGTTATGTAAATTGCCTGATAGTACATATTAAAGTAATACGTACCTGTAAATGAAAAGACTTCTGAAAAAAACTATTTTCATATGAAGAGAAATGAACATTTATTTTGAATGGCTGCCTCCTCCTTCTCTCTTCCCTTCCGTCAACATAGAAGAAACCTGAAAGAAATATTTCTATTACTCAGACAAGGGATACATATTTTATTATGTAAATTGCCTGACAGTACGTATTAAAGTAATACGCACCTGTAAATGAAAAGACTTCTGCAAAACTCTGTTCTCATATAAAGAGTAATCAACATTTATTTTCAATGACTGCCTCCTCCTTCTCTCTTCCCTTCCGTCAAAATAGAAGAAACCTGAAAAAAATATAATAAAATACTCATACTACAATATATATTAAAACACACATACACACATAAATAACGCCTGCATTCAACAGTTAATGGTATATAAAATTATTACCTTTATATTGTTTATATGTCTGTATAATATTTATATATACCTTTAACTGAAAGAAATAGTTCGATTATTCAGACAAGGGATACATATTTTATCATGTAAATTGCCTGATAGTACGTATTAAAGTCATACTTACCTGTAATTGAAAAGACTTCGGCAAAAAACTATTTTCATATGAAGAGAAATCAACATTTATTTTGAATGACTTCCTCCTCCTTCTCTCTTCCCTTCCGTCAAAATTGAAGAAAACTGAAAGAAATAATTCGATTATTCAGACAAGGGATACATATTTTGTTATGTAAATTGCCTGATAGTACGTATTAAAGTAATACGTACCTGTAAATGAAAAGACTTCTGCAAAAAACTATTTTCATATGAAGAGAAAACAACATTTATTTTGAATGACTGCCTCCTCCTTCTCTCTTCCCTTTCGTCAAATTAGAAGAAACCTGAAAGAAATATTTCGATTATTCAGACAAGGGATACATATTTTATTACGTAAATTGCCTGATAGTACGTATTAAAGTAATACGTACCTGTAATTGAAAAGACTTCTGCAAAAAACTATTTTCCTATGAAGAGAATTGAACATTTATTTTGAATGACTGCCTCCTCCTTCTATCTTCCCTTCCGTCAAATAGTAGAAACCTGAAAGAAATATTTCGATTATTCAGACAAGGGATACATATTTTATTATGTAAATTGCCTGATAGTACGTATTAAATTAATACGTACCTGTAAATGAAAAGACATCTGCAAAAAACTATTTTCATATGAAGAGAAATCAATATTTATTTTGAATGACTGCCTCCTCCATCTCTCTTCCATTCCGTCAAAATAAAAGAAACATGAAAGAAATATTTCGATTATTCAAACAAGGGATACACATATTTTATTATGTAAATTTCCTGGTTGTACGTATTAAAGTAATACGTACCTGTAAATGAAAATACTTCTGCAAAAATCTATTCTCATATGAAGAGAAATCAACATTTATTTTGAATGACTGCCTCCTCCCTCTCTCTTCCCCTGCGTCATAAACAGAATAAACCTGAAAGAAATAGTTCGATTATTCAGACAAGAGATACATATTTTATTATGTAAATTGCCTGACAGTATGTATTGAAGTTATACGTACCTGTAAATGAAAAGACTTCTGCAAAAAACTATTTTCATATGAAGAGAAATCAACATTTCTTTTGCATGACAGCCTCCTCCTCCTTCTCACTTCCCTTCCGTCAAAATAGAAGAAGCCTGAAAGAAATATTTCGATTATTCTGAAAAGGAATACATATTTTATTATGTAAATTGCCTGATATTACGTACTAAAGAAATACTTACATTTAGAAAAGACTTCGGCAAAAACTATTTTCATATGAAGAGAAATCAACATTTAATTTCAATGACTGCCTCCTCCTTATCCCTTCCCTTTAGTCAAAATAGAAGAAACCTGAAATAAATATTTCGATTATTCAGACAAAGGATACATTTTTTATTACGTAAATTGCCTGATAGTACGTAATAAAGTAGTACGTACCTGTCAATGAAAAGACTTCTGCAACAAACTGTTTTCATATGAAGAGAAATCAACATTTATTTTGAATGACTGCCTCCTCCTTCTCTCTTCGCTTCCATCAAAATAGAAGAAACCTGAAAGAAATATTTCGATTATTCAGACAAGGGATACATATTTTATTATGTAAATTGCCTGATAGTACGTATTAAAGTAATACGTACCTGTAAATGAAAAGACTTCTGCAAAAAACTATATTCATATGAAGAGAAATCAATATTTATTTTGAATGACTGCCTCCACCTTCTATCTTCCCTTCCGTCAAAACTGAAGAAACCTGAAAGAAATATTTCGATTATTCAGACAAGGGATAAATATTTTATTACGTAAATTGCATGATAGTACGTATTAAAGTAATACGTACCTGCAATTGAAAAGTCTTCTGCAAAAAACTATTTTGATATGAAGAGAAGTGAACATTTATTTTGAATGACTGCCTCCTCCTTCTATCTTCCCTTCCGTCAAAACTGAAGAAACCTGAAAGAAATATTTCGATTATTCAGACAAGGGATACATATTTTATTACGTAAATTGCCTGATAGTACGTATTAAATTAATAAGTACCTGTAAATGAAAAGACTTCTGCAAAAAACTATTTTCATATGAAGAGAAATCAATATTTATTTTGAATGACTGCCTCCTCCATCTCTCTTCCATTCCGTTAAAATAGAAGAAACCTGAAAGAAATATTTCCATAATTCAGACAAGGGATACATATTTTATTATGTAAATTGCCTGGTTGTACGTATTAAAGTAATACGTACCTGTAAATGAAAAGACTTCTGCAAAATTCTATTCTCATATAAAGAGAAATCAACATTTATTTTCAATGACTGCCTCCTCCTTCTCTCTTCCCTAACGTCAAAATAGAAGAAACCTGAAAAAAAATATAATAAAATACTCATACTACAATATATATTAAAACACACATACACACATAAATAACGCCTGCATTCAACAGTTAAAGGTACATATAATTATTACCTTTATATTGTTTATATGTCTGTATAATATTTATATATACCTTTAACTGAAAGAAATAGTTCGATTATTCAGACAAGGGATACATATTTTGTTATGTAAATTGCCTGATAGTACGTATTAAAGTAATACGTACCTGTAATTGAAAAGACTTCTGCAAAAAACTATTTTCCTATGAAGAGAATTGAACATTTATTTTGAATGAGTGCCTCCTCCTTCTATCTTCCCTTCCGTCAAAACTGAAGAAACCTGAAAGAAATATTTCGATTATTCAGACAAGGGATACATATTTTATTATGTAAATTGCCTGATAGTACGTATTAAATTAATACGTACCTGTAAATGAAAAGACTTCTGCAAAAATCTATTCTCATATGAAGAGAAATCAACATTTATTTTGAATGACTGCCTCCTCCTTCTCTCTTCCTTTCCGTCATAAACAGAATAAACCTGAAAGAAATAGTTCGATTATTCAGACAAGGGATACATATTTTATTATGTAAATTGCCTGATAGTACGTATTAAAGTCATACTTACCTGTAATTGAAAAGACTTCGGCAAAAAAATATTTTCATATGAAGAGAAATGAACATTTATTTTGAATGACTGCCTCCTCCTTCTCTCTTCCCTTCCGTCATAAACAGAATAAACCTGAAAGAAATAGTTCGATTATTCAGACAAGGGATACATATTTTATTATGTAAATTGCCTGACAGTATGTATTAAAGTTTTACGTACCTGTAAATGAAAAGACTTCTGCAAAAAAACTATTTTCATATGAAGAGAAATCAACATTTATTTTGCATGACAGCCTCCTCCTCCTTCTCTCTTCCCTTCCGTCAAAATAGAAGAAGCCTGAAAGAAATATTTCGATTATTCTGAAAAGGGATACATATTTTATTATGTAAATTGCCTGATATTACTTACTAAAGTAATACTTACATTTAGAAAAGACTTCGGCAAAAACTATTTTCATATGAAGAGAAATCAACATTTAATTTCAATGACTGCCTCCTCCTTATCTCTTCCCTATCGTCAAAATAGAAGAACCCTGAAATAAATATTTCGATTATTCAGACAAGGGATACATTTTTTATTATGTAAATTGCCTGATAGTACGTAATAAAGTAGTACGTACCTGTAATTGAAAAGACTTCGGCAAAAAAATATTTTCATATGAAGAGAAATGAACATTTATTTTGAATGACTGCCTCCTCCTTCTCTCTTCGATTCCATCAAAATAGAAGAAACCTGAAAGAAATATTTCGATTATTCAGACAAGGGATACATATTTTATTATGTAAATTACCTGATAGTACGTATTAAAATAATACGTACCTGTAAATGAAAAGACTTCTGCAAAAAACAATTTTCATATGAAGAGAAATCAACATTTATTTTGAATGACTGCCTCCTCCTTCTCTCTTCCCTTCCGTCAAAATAGAAGAAGCCTGAAAGAAATATTTCGATTATTCTGAAAAGGGATACATATTTTATTATGTAAATTGCCTGATAGTACGTACTAAAGTAATACTTACATTTAGAAAAGACTTCGGCAAATCTATTTTTATATGAAGAGAAATCAACATTTATTTTGAATGACTGTCTCCTCCTTCTCTCTTCCCTTTCGTCAAAACTGAAGAAACCTGAAAGAAATATTTCGATTATTCAGACAAGGGATACATATTTTGTTATGTAAATTGCCTGATAGTACGTATTAAAGTAATACGTACCTGTAATTGAAAAGACTTCTGCAAAAAACTATTTTGATATGAAGAGAATTGAACATTTATTTTGAATGACTGCCTCCTCCTTCTATCTTCCCTTCCGCCAAAACTGAAGAAACCTGAAAGAAATATTTCGATTATTCAGACAAGGGATACATATTTTATTACGTAAATTGCCTGATAGTACGTATTAAATTAATACGGACCTGTAAATGAAAAGACTTCTGCAAAAAACTATTTTCATATGAAGAGAAATCAATATTTATTTTGAATGACTGCCTCCTCCATCTCTCTTCCATTCCGTTAAAATAGAAGAAACCTGAAAGAAATATTTCGATAATTCAGACAAGGGATACATATTTTATTATGTAAATTGCCTGGTTGTACGTATTAAAGTAATACGTACCTGTAAATGAAAAGACTTCTGCAAAAATCTATTCTCATATGAAGAGAAATCAACATTTATTTTGAATGACTGCCTCCTCCTTCTCTCTTCCCTTCCGTCATAAACAGAATAAACCTGAAAGAAATATTTCGATTATTCAGACAAGGGATACATATTTTATTATGTAAATTGCCTGATAGTGCGTATTAAAGTAATACGTACCTGTAAATGAAAAGACTTCTGCAACAATCTATTTTCATATGATGAGAAATCAACATTTATTTTGAGTGAATTCCTCCTCCTTCTCTCTTCCCTTCCGTCAAAATAGAAGAAACCTGAAAAAAATATAATAAAACACTCATAGTACACTATATATTAAAACATAAAAACACACATAATTAACACAAGCATTCGAACAGTTAAAGGTATATATAATTATTACCTTTTTATTGTTTGTATGTCTGTATAATATTCATATACCTTTTACTGAAAGAAATAGTTCGATTATTCAGACAAGGGATACATATTTTATTATGTAAATTGCCTGATAGTACGTATTAAAGTCATACTTACCTGTAATTGAAAAGACATTTGCAAAAAACTATTTTCATATGATGAGAAATCAACATTTATTTTGAATGACTTCCACATCCTTCTGTCTTCCCTTCCGTCAAACTAGAAGAAACCTGAAAGAAATATTTCGATTATTCAGACAAGGTATCAGGGCCTGATTACCAACGGGGCACATTCCCACCATTAAAAAGAGACAGAAAATTTTACCTCATTCATGGCAAAAATTGTACATGAATACGGCGTTTGTACAAGTCGAACATTTCTATTAAAGTTTATTGGTGTGAATGTGACCCGTTGGTAATCAGGCCCTGCAAGGGATACATATTTTGTTATGTAAATTGCCTGATAGTACGTATTGAATTAATACGTACCTGTAAATGAAAAGACTTCTGCAAAAAACTATTTTCATATGAAGAGAAATCAATATTTATTTTGAATGACTGCCTCCTCCATCTCTCTTCCATTTCGTTAAAATAGAAGAAACCTGAAAGAAATATTTCGATAATTCAGACAAGGGATACATATTTTATTATGTAAATTGCCTGGTTGTACGTATTAAAGTAATACGTACCTGTAAATAAAAAGACTTCTGCAAAAATCTATTCTCATATGAAGAGAAATCAACATTTATTTTCAATGACTGCCTCCTCCTTCTCTCTTCCCTTCCGTCAAAATAGAAGAAACCTGAAAAAAATATAATAAAATACTCATACTACAATATATATTAAAACTTACATACACACATAAATAACGCCTGCATTCAACAGTTAAAGGTACATATAATTATTACCTTTATATTGTTTATATGTCTGTATAATATTTATATATACCTTTAACTGAAAGAAATAGTTCGATTATTCAGACAAGGGATACATATTTTGTTATGTAAATTGCCTGATAGTACGTATTAAAGTAATACGCACCTGTAATTGAAAAGACTTCTGCAAAAAACTATTTTGATATGAAGAGAATTGAACATTTATTTTGAATGACTGCCTCCTCCTTCTATCTTCCCTTCCGTCAAAACTGAAGAAACCTGAAAGAAATATTTCGATTATTCAGACAAGGGATACATATTTTATTATGTAAATTGCCTGATAGTACGTATTGAATTAATACGTACCTGTAAATGAAAAGACTTCTGCAAAAAACTATTTTCATATGAAGAGAAATCAATATTTATTTTGAATGACTGCCTCCTCCATCTCTCTTCCATTTCGTTAAAATAGAAGAAACCTGAAAGAAATATTTCGATAATTCAGACAAGGGATACATATTTTATTATGTAAATTGCCTGGTTGTACGTATTAAAGTAATACGTACCTGTAAATAAAAAGACTTCTGCAAAAATCTATTCTCATATGAAGAGAAATTAACATTTATTTTGAATGACTGCCTCCTCCTTCTCTCTTCCCTTCCGTCATAAACAGAATAAACCTGAAAGAAATATTTCGATTATTCAGACAAGGGATACATATTTTATTATGTAAATTGCCTGATAGTGCGTATTAAAGTAATACGTACCTGTAAATGAAAAGACTTCTGCAACAAACTATTTTCATATGATGAGAAATCAACATTTATTTTGAATGAATTCCTCCTCCTTCTCTCTTCCCTTCCGTCAAAATAGAAGAAACCTGAAAAAAATATAATAAAACACTCATAGTACAATATATATTAAAACACACAAACACACATAATTAACGCAAGCATTAGAACAGTTAAAGGTATATATAATTATTACCTTTTTATTGTTTGTATGTCTGTATAATATTCATATACCTTTAACTGAAAGAAATACTTCGATTATTCAGACAAAGGACACATATTTTATTATGTAAATTGCCTGATAGTACGTATTAAAGTCATACTTACCTGTAATTGAAAAGACATTTGCAAAAAACTATTTTCATATGATGAGAAATCAACATTTATTTTGAATGACTTCCACATCCTTCTGTCTTCCCTTCCGTCAAAATAGAAGAAACCTGAAAGAAATATTTCGATTATTCAGACAAGGGATCAGGGCCTGATTACCAACGGGGCACATTCCCACCATTAAAAAGACACAGAAAATTTTAGATCATTCATGGCAAAAATTGTACATGAATACGGCGTTTGTACAAGTCGAACATTTCTATTAAAGTTTATTGGTGTGAATGTGCCCCGTTGGTAATCAGGCCCTGCAAGGGATACATATTTTGTTATGTAAATTGCCTGATAGTACATATTAAAATAATACGTACCTGTAAATGAAAAGTCTTCTGAAAAAAACTATTTTCATATGAAGAGAAATGAACATTTATTTTGAATGGCTGCCTCCTCCTTCTTTCTCTCTTCCCTTCCGTAAACATAGAAGAAACCTGAAAGAAATATTTCTATTACTCAGACAAGGGATACATATTTTATTATGTAAATTGCCTGACAGTACGTATTAAAGTAATACGCACCTGTAAATGAAAAGACTTCTGCAAAACTCTGTTCTCATATAAAGAGAAATCAACATTTATTTTCAATGACTGCCTCCTCCTTCTCTCTTCCCTTCCGTCAAAATAGAAGAAACCTGAAAAAAATATAATAAAATACTCATACTACAATATATATTAAAACACACATACACACATAAATAACGCCTGCATTCAACAGTTAATGGTATATAAAATTATTACCTTTATATTGTTTATATGTCTGTATAATATTTATATATACCTTTAACTGAAAGAAATAGTTCGATTATTCAGACAAGGGATACATATTTTGTTATGTAAATTGCCTGATAGTACGTATTAAAGTAATACGTACCTGTAAATGAAAAGACTTCTGCAAAAAACTATTTTCATATGAAGAGAAAACAACATTTATTTTGAATGACTGCCTCCTCCTTCTCTCTTCCCTTTCGTCAAAATAGAAGAAATCTGAAAGAAATATTTCGATTATTCAGACAAGGGATACATATTTTATTATGTAAATTGCCTGATAGTACGTATTAAAGTAATACGTACCTGTAATTGAAAAGACTTCTGCAAAAAACTATTTTCCTATGAAGAGAATTGAACATTTATTTTGAATGACTGCCTCCTCCTTCTATCTTCCCTTCCGTCAAATAGTAGAAACCTGAAAGAAATATTTCGATTATTCAGACAAGGGATACATATTTTATTATGTAAATTGCCTGATAGTACGTATTAAATTAATACGTACCTGTAAATGAAAAGACTTCTGCAAAAAACTATTTTGATATGAAGAGAATTGAACATTTATTTTGAATGACTGCCTCCTCCTTCTATCTTCCCTTTCGTCAAAATAGAAGAAACCTGAAAGAAATATTTCGATTATTCAGACAAGGGATACATATTTTATTATGTAAATTGCCTGATAGTACGTATTGAATTAATACGTACCTGTAAATGAAAAGACTTCTGCAAAAAACTATTTTCATATGAAGAGAAATCAATATTTATTTTGAATGACTGCCTCCTCCATCTCTCTTCCATTTCGTTAAAATAGAAGAAACCTGAAAGAAATATTTCGATAATTCAGACAAGGGATACATATTTTATTATGTAAATTGCCTGGTTGTACGTATTAAAGTAATACGTACCTGTAAATAAAAAGACTTCTGCAAAAATCTATTCTCATATGAAGAGAAATCAACATTTATTTTCAATGACTGCCTCCTCCTTCTCTCTTCCCTTCCGTCAAAATAGAAGAAACCTGAAAAAAATATAATAAAATACTCATACTACAATATATATTAAAACTTACATACACACATAAATAACGCCTGCATTCAACAGTTAAAGGTACATATAATTATTACCTTTATATTGTTTATATGTCTGTATAATATTTATATATACCTTTAACTGAAAGAAATAGTTCGATTATTCAGACAAGGGATACATAGTTTGTTATGTAAATTGCCTGATAGTACGTATTAAAGTAATACGTACCTGTAATTGAAAAGACTTCTGCAAAAAACTATTTTGATATGAAGAGAATTGAACATTTATTTTGAATGACTGCCTCCTCCTTCTATCTTCCCTTCCGTCAAAACTGAAGAAACCTGAAAGAAATATTTCGATAATTCAGACAAGGGATACATATTTTATTATGTAAATTGCCTGGTTGTACGTATTAAAGTAATACGTACCTGTAAATAAAAAGACTTCTGCAAAAATCTATTCTCATATGAAGAGAAATTAACATTTATTTTGAATGACTGCCTCCTCCTTCTCTCTTCCCTTCCGTCATAAACAGAATAAACCTGAAAGAAATATTTCGATTATTCAGACAAGGGATACATATTTTATTATGTAAATTGCCTGATAGTGCGTATTAAAGTAATACGTACCTGTAACTGAAAAGACTTCTGCAACAAACTATTTTCATATGATGAGAAATCAACATTTATTTTGAATGACTGCCTCCCCCTTCTCTCTTCCCTTCCGTCATAAACAGAATAAACCTGAAAGAAATATTTCGATTATTCAGACAAGGGATACATATTTTATTATGTAAATTGCCTGATAGTGCGTATTAAAGTAATACGTACCTGTAAATGAAAAGACTTCTGCAACAAACTATTTTCATATGATGAGAAATCAACATTTATTTTGAATGAATTCCTCCTCCTTCTCTCTTCCCTTCCGTCAAAATAGAAGAAACCTGAAAAAAATATAATAAAACACTCATAGTACAATATATATTAAAACACACAAACACACATAATTAACGCAAGCATTCGAACAGTTAAAGGTATATATAATTATTACCTTTTTATTGTTTGTATGTCTGTATAATATTCATATACCTTTAACTGAAAGAAATAGTTCGATTATTCAGACAAGGGACACATATTTTATTATGTAAATTGCCTGATAGTACGTATTAAAGTCATACTTACCTGTAATTGAAAAGACATTTGCAAAAAACTATTTTCATATGATGAGAAATCAACATTTATTTTGAATGACTTCCACATCCTTCTGTCTTCCCTTCCGTCAAAATAGAAGAAACCTGAAAGAAATATTTCGATTATTCAGACAAGGGATCAGGGCCTGATTACCAACGGGGCACATTCCCACCATTAAAAAGACACAGAAAATTTTAGATCATTCATGGCAAAAATTGTACATGAATACGGCGTTTGTACAAGTCGAATATTTCTATTAAAGTTTATTGGTGTGAATGTGCCCCGTTGGTAATCAGGCCCTGCAAGGGATACATATTTTTTATGTAAATTGCCTGATAGTACATATTAAAGTAATACGTACCTGTAAATGAAAAGACTTCTGAAAAAAACTATTTTCATATGAAGAGAAATGAACATTTATTTTGAATGGCTGCCTCCTCCTTCTCTCTTCCCTTCCGTCAACATAGAAGAAACCTGAAAGAAATATTTCTATTACTCAGACAAGGGATACATATTTTATTATGTAAATTGCCTGACAGTACGTATTAAAGTAATACGCACCTGTAAATGAAAAGACTTCTGCAAAACTCTGTTCTCATATAAAGAGAAATCAACATTTATTTTCAATGACTGCCTCCTCCTTCTCTCTTCCCTTCCGTCAAAATAGAAGAAACCTGAAAAAAAATATAATAAAATACTCATACTACAATATATATTAAAACACACATACACACATAAATAACGCCTGCATTCAACAGTTAATGGTATATAAAATTATTACCTTTATATTGTTTATATGTCTGTATAATATTTATATATACCTTTAACTGAAAGAAATAGTTCGATTATTCAGACAAGGGATACATATTTTATCATGTAAATTGCCTGATAGTACGTATTAAAGTCATACTTACCTGTAATTGAAAAGACTTCGGCAAAAAACTATTTTCATATGAAGAGAAATCAACATTTATTTTGAATGACTTCCTCCTCCTTCTCTCTTCCCTTCCGTCAAAATTGAAGAAAACTGAAAGAAATAATTCGATTATTCAGACAAGGGATACATATTTTGTTATGTAAATTGCCTGATAGTACGTATTAAAGTAATACGTACCTGTAAATGAAAAGACTTCTGCAAAAAACTATTTTCATATGAAGAGAAAACAACATTTATTTTGAATGACTGCCTCCTCCTTCTCTCTTCCCTTTCGTCAAATTAGAAGAAACCTGAAAGAAATATTTCGATTATTCAGACAAGGGATACATATTTTATTATGTAAATTGCCTGATAGTACGTATTAAAGTAATACGTACCTGTAATTGAAAAGACTTCTGCAAAAAACTATTTTCCTATGAAGAGAATTGAACATTTATTTTGAATGACTGCCTCCTCCTTCTATCTTCCCTTCCGTCAAATAGTAGAAACCTGAAAGAAATATTTCGATTATTCAGACAAGGGATACATATTTTATTATGTAAATTGCCTGATAGTACGTATTAAATTAATACGTACCTGTAAATGAAAAGACTTCTGCAAAAAACTATTTTCAGATGAAGAGAAATCAATATTTATTTTGAATTACTGCCTCCTCCATCTCTCTTCCATTCCGTTAAAATAAAAGAAACATGAAAGAAATATTTCGATTATTCAGACAAGGGATACACATATTTTATTATGTAAATTTCCTGGTTGTACGTATTAAAGTAATACGTACCTGTAAATGAAAATACTTCTGCAAAAATCTATTCTCATATGAAGAGAAATCAACATTTATTTTGAATGACTGCCTCCTCCTTCTCTCTTCCCTTCCGTCATAAACAGAATAAACCTGAAAGAAATATTTCGATTATTCAGACAAGGGATACATATTTTATTATGTAAATTGCCTGATAGTGCGTATTAAAGTAATACGTACCTGTAAATGAAAAGACTTCTGCAACAAACTATTTTCATATGATGAGAAATCAACATTTATTTTGAATGAATTCCTCCTCCTTCTCTCTTCCCTTCCGTCAAAATAGAAGAAACCTGAAAAAATATAATAAAACACTCATACTACAATATATATTAAAACACACAAATACACATAATTAACGCAAGCATTCGAACAGTTAAAGGTATATATAATTATTATAATTATTAATAAAGGTATATATTAATTATATATTATAATTATTATTAATTATGAAAAGACTTTTGCACCGAACTATTTTTACATGAAGTGTTTACGATAATCTACGAATATCTTCTTTTGTCTTCCCTATCCACACCCTTCATGTTAGATATAATTTTTTTAGCTATCTGAAAATATGTGTTCCGTTTTTGGTATTATATTTGCTATTAATATTTAATTATTGAAATTTAAGTTGTGGATATTTTAATGTAACGCCCCTTATGTCCTAAAACGTGATTTCTTTTCGAATCTTAATCATGACACAAAATGTATTAGTGTATGGCGAAAAACTATGTCACTGAATGACTAACATTAACATCGCCGAGAAGATGACAGGAATGTCATATATTACCTCAAAATTGAGTCAAAATATTCCTTGTTCTAATATCCAGTGATTGCATGTTTTTTAAACTAATAGGCAACAACAAAACATTGCAATGAATAATTTATTTCAAATTTATTTTTTGAATTAAATAAAGTTTTATTGTTGGAAATATCTTTCTCATTTCTTTAATGTAGTTCATTAGAATGCGTTTTTAAGCAAAAAAATATAATTTAAAGTAATGTAAACTTTTTTACCTGTTATGTTTCACTACGCTCAGGATAAAAGATAGTTATTGCACAACATATTACACAAAATTAATGAAAAAAATATATTAATCATGGAGTCTGAAATATTCATTTTAACAACTTATTACGTCCGACAAATAATTAGTAAAGGAAAAAAAATCAAATAATTTATGTATGTATAAAATTTTTCTATTAAATAAAATTCAATAATGTGAATAGATTGTAATTATTTTTCTTTCAAATCAAGAAAGAAAATATTCAACTTAAATGAATAATTACACAGTTTATGACCAAAACTCTAGAATCCCTTAAGTCTTTGCATTGATACGAAAATCTCGAATTTCGTTGCCGATTTCGTCTTTAGAGTTTGTATGGCCTTTTAAATTTAAATACCTCTATTTCATAAAATCAGTATTTGCTTTCGTTTTTTGCTTCAAAATAAGGCAAAAATTTATTTTTTTCGAAATGCTCGTATTAAAATTCAAGTGACATTAAAAATATTGAAAATAATACTTGTACGACTTTGCGTCAACGTATAAGCCCAATATTCCGAAGAGTGTGTAATGAGAACAAAAAATATACGTGGTTCTTTTAAATAACCTAAATATAAATGAAAATTCCCCCCTATTTCACAGAATGCAGAATTATGATTAGAATTAAAGAAGGCGATCACGCTGAGCAGTCGTAGAATTAACATTTATGAAGTGATGAAAATGAGTACGAAAAACTTTGCAGTTTTAAACACTACGAATGAAATTCAACATTATTTTTCTATATCTTTGCACTATTTTATACCTTGAAATACTTTCAGTACATACATTTATCAGTATTAATTAATTAAATCATAACCGCCAAAATAACTTTAAAAAAATGAATATTTGCGCGCAATATTTAAAACGTTTTACAGCAAATACATGTTTAATATTTCATATATTGTTACTTATGCTAGTATATTTAGCACTGAACATAAATTGGAAAGTATATTGAAATGCATTACCATAATTAATGGCTTTTAAAATCATATTAACTTAATTTACCAAAATGTTTATATTTAATTTTTCAATATCCAATTTTCTGCGACAAATAATCAGTCTAAATTTTGTTTCAGCATAAAATTGCTCATGAAAGCTAGTAAAGAGCAAAATATCATGACTCTATGATAGTTTTTAAATGAGAGCGCATGTTACACAAAAAAAAAAAAAAAAAAAAAAAAAAAAATCAGTTTTTAGAAAAACGATTTCAAACTTAAATTTACATCATAACGGCAATTATTTTAAACAAAATATTTTTAGTGAAACTTCTGTTCTAATTGCTATTTTTTTAAATTCTTTTTGCAGAGGATTTGTAGGACTTTTGAAGGTATCCATACTGATTTTTTGGAAAAATCAATATTTTTTAACCTTCAACGTTATGTAGCCTCCTAGGAGTAGAATCATATATTTTTCGTGATAAGCTGTCTTTGAAAAACATTCATTTAACGTTGTATTTAAAATGCATTAGAAAAATAACCAACAATTGCATATCAAATGCACAAATACATCGTGTAAATTAAACATAAATGAAATCATAATTACGGGAGCTTTTACTTTAAAATAGATTATGAAATAACACTGTTTTGCTCAGATTTTTTAGTTTTTTTTTCTTCTAAACAACACTTTTTTCAATTTTCTCAAGTTTAAGTAAACTAACCAAATCTGCGGCACAAAACATATTAATGAATGCTTCAAAACAAGCTTTACGGTTGCACTTAAAATGGTATCGCCGGTGAGATGGCTGGGTGTGGGAAAATCAGTTGAAAATTCGTAAACGTGTTCCTATATCTTCTAATATTCAATAATACCATGCTTATTAAAGCCGATAAGCAACAACATAACACTGCAACAAACAATTTTTCCATGTTTGTGCCAACGCGTAGGCATAATATTCAGAGGACTGTGCAATGCATATAAAACAAATATATGTTTTTCCTAATAAAACTAAATAAAAAAGAAAATTTACTTTTATTTCCCAGAATAACGTAGAATTTTTATTTGCATTACACGTAAAATGATATATTTTCGATGTAAGCTATTTTTGGAAAATGTAACTTTAATGATGTATTCAAATCACATTATTAAAATAACAATTGCACATGAAATCCACACAGTACATAATAATAATAAAATATAAATATAGTAATAATGATGGAGCTTTTTTAAAACAAGATATTACATCAAAGCACTGTATTAGTAATTTGTTTTGTATTTTTCTTTTAAACCCACCATTTTCAATTCTTTGAAATAAAAATCCAGAAGAATATTCAAATAAACTTACATGATACATGGCTCAAAACAAATAAGATTATGGGGCAAAACATGCCGCATCGAAGGGTTAAAATTGGCATCGCTGATGAAATGGCAGGTTCATCTGATATTCCGTTGAAATTTAGTCTTTTTTTTTTAAATATTCCAATTTCCAATGATTCAATTTGTTCTGAAAATGATAAGCAATAATAAAGCATTGTAACAAACAATTCATCTTGAGTTTATTTCTTGAAAGAGATAAAATTTCATTGTTGAAAATATTTTTGTCCTTTGTTTAAGCGTAGTTCATTATAACAATGCTTTTTGAAAAACAAACAATCATTTATTGTTACATTATCTTTTTAGACTCTTGTAATCCTCCCACATACGGAGAAAAACAAGTATTTGGACATGATAGTACTCAGAAAAAAATGAAAAAAAAATTATGCATGGAGTAAGAAATATTTTTTAAACGAAATATTATGTAACAGAAAGATTTACTAATAAAGCTCTTTTTTGTCAAAAAAAAAAAAAAAAAAAAAAAAAAAAACAGAAAGAAAAAGAAGGAAAAATAGTCTTATTCATGGAATAAATAATAAATATTTTTCTAAAACAAAATGTAACAACCCGGAAAGATACAGTAAAACTATACTCTTTTTTTTTTTTTTTTTTTTTTTTTTTTTTTTAAACCAAACATTATTTAAAATTTTTTAAACTAAAATGCACATTTTTGCATAAGAGTGCAACAGTTATTTCCCAAAATACGAATATTTATAAAACAAGTTACAGTACGAACACATCTCATTTGCCATTTTTGACGTATAATTTATTTTCTACTTGTTTTAAAGTTCTAATCTTCAGTTATTCCTTTCGTATTGAAGCTGATAAGCAACAACAACACACTGAAACTAACAATTTATCTTGTGTTTATTTAATGAATGAGATAAAATTTCATTGTTGAAAACATGTTTCTCCCTTGTTTAACAGTATTTCTTAATAACATTGCGTTTATCAAAAATAAACAAACATTTATTATTAGATCATCTTTTTTACTCTCTTGTAATTTACACATATTAGGATAAAAACTAATAATTGCGTAAGATATCACACACAATTAATGCTCAATCCCAATGCTCAAGAATTCTTAATGAAAACCATTTTGCTTAAACATCGAAGCACTCACACACATCGACTAATCAACATCGACTGAGATAAACAGAACCATCAGAATTTCTGTAGGAACAACTGCATTGGTACATTTGTATAATTAATGCAAGAAATATGCAGAGTGTAGTAAATATTTTTGTAACAAAATTTTATTTCCAAGAAAGATTTATTAAATATTTTTTTTCCTATTTACCGACCATTTATGTAAGTATAAAAATTTCAGTTAAAAATTTAAAATTATACGCAAATATGGGTAATTTTGGTAACTAATATTTTGGAATTTAGAAAGAAAATATTCAACTTAAATCTACAACAACACAATTAATTGTTGAAAATATCTTTCGCCATTATTTAACTGCAGTTAAATATGGCAATGCGTTTTTAAAAATAAGCAATTATCTACTGTTACTTTATCTTTTTAGACTCGCCCGCATATTATTCGCGCACATAAGAATAAAAATAAGAAATTGAACAACGCATTTAACGAAAAAAAAAATTATGCACGGAGTAATAAACACTTTTTAACAAAATATTATGTCCCAGAAGGATAGACAAAGACACTTTTTCACCAAGCAATTGCACCAGCCATGAAACAATAACCATATGAAACAATTTCAATGGTAAATATAATGTAGGTTGTGCTGAAATATAAGAATGTTTTGAAACTATTATTTTCAATTCAAGAAAGAAAATATTCAATTTTGATCAAAATATACATACTTACATATAACACTTTATGAATTTAGTTCTCTGAAAACGTACGCTGACACAAAAATCTCGGCTTTCTTAGGTAGTATTTTTAGCGTTAGAATGGACTTGAATTTCAATTCTACTATTTTGTTGTAAAATTATTATTCGCCTCCGCTTTCTGATACTAAAAATATAAAAAAATTACTTTCAGAAAATATCGATATTAAAATTCAATATGGTGTACAAATGCTGAAAAAAAAAAAAAAAAACTTTATACGAGAGCCGCCATGTTTGTGTTAATTTGTTGGCATATAATATTCACAGGGTTGCGTAATGCATATGAAACAAATATATGTTTTTTATAATAAAACTAATTTAAAAGGAGAATTCATCTTTATTTTTCAGAATAATGTAGAATTTTGATTTGCATTACAAGTAAAATGATATATTTTCAAAGTAATGTATTTTTGGAAAATGAAAATTTAATGAAGTATTCAAATTACATTAGAAAAATAAATATTGCACATGAAATCCACACAGCACATAATGAAAATTAAATATATAGTGATAATTATGGAGCTTTCGTTAAACAAAATATTACATCATAACACACTATTAGTAAGTTTTTCGTAATTTTCTTCTAATCCCACCATTTTCAATTCTTTGAAATAAAAATACAGATGAATATTCAATTCAACTTGCATGATATATGGCGCAAAGCAAAGACTATGGGTCAAAACATACTTCATGGAAGGGTTAAATTGGCAACGCTTATGAAATTAAACGTTCTTCAGATATTCCGTTGAAATTTAATCTTTTTTTTTATGTTATAAGCATCATTGATTCCGTTTGTTTTGAAGCTGATAAGCAAAAATAAAGCATTGTAACTAACATTTTTTTTTTTTTTTTTGCGCTTGCTTTTTTGAATGAGAAAAAACATCCATTGTTGAAAATATTTTTGCTCTTTTTTTAACCGTAGTTCATTACTATAATGCTTTTATAAAAAACAAACAATTATTCATTGTTACATTATCTTTTTAGACACTTATAATCATCCCACATACGGAGAGAAACAAGTAAGTCGACCCGATAGTGCACACAAAAGATGAAAAATAATATTTATGCATGGAGTGGTAAATATATTTTGAACAAAATATTATGTCCCTAAAAGATTTACTAAGGAAACTCCTTTTTTTTCGAAACATGAATAAAAAGAAAAAAATATTCTTATGCATGGAAAAATAAATATTTTTTTAAAAAACGAAATACAACGTCCCAGAAAAGATTTAGTATATATATATATATATATACATATATATATATATATATATATATTAACATCTCAATTGCCACTTTTGACGTACAGTTGTCTACTTGTTTTAATGTTCTAATCTTCAGTGATTTTATTTGCATTAAAGCTGATAAGCATAAGCAATAACAAAACACAGAAACTAACAAATTTTTCTTATGTGTTTTTGATGAACTAAAGAAGATTTCATTTTTCAAAATATGTATCTCCTTTGTTTATCCCTAGATCATTATTATAATGCTTAAAAAAAAATAAACAATAAGTATTCTTACATCATGCTTTTAGACTCTTATAATCCTACCACACGCCCAATAAAAATGAGTGGTACTACTTGGTTATCACGCCGACCAATTTCGCCAAATTATATAAATTGGCAAACCACTCGCCAAATTATATAAATTGACATATTTTTTATTTTAAATAACGAAAGAACAAATAAATTAGTATAACATTAATAAAAATACAAATAAAACATCGAAATAAAAATCACTTGATAACGTAAACACACGCATCTTGCTTAACCCCCTAATTCTCGCTCCCCTGATATTCACGGGCTGCGTCTTATGTTCAAATTGTTTGATTCTCACCAGTTATATAAAATAGTGCCATTGGCTTTAGTGTGCTATGATTTTATCTGCCATTAAATAACGTGAATATTTCTTTTTCAGAAAAGTGGTTCCAATAAGCAATTTGAATTTTTAAAGAGTAATTTAATGCGACCGTTAAGGGGTTAAAATTAAGTGAATATGACATTTATGATCAAACATTATTGCCATTTAATCTTATAATTTGGCGATAGATTTTTGGTCGACGAGATAACCAAGTAGTACCAAATAAGTATTTGGTCATGATAGAACGCACAAAACATTAAATATATATATATATATATATTATCCATTTAGTAATAAATATTTTTTAATCAACATATTATGTCCCAAAAACATTTCTAATGAAACTAATTTTTTCCGAACATGAAAAAAAGAAAAAACACTTCTATGCATGGAATGATAAATATTGTTTTAACAAAATATTACGTCCCAGAAAGTTTTAGTAAAGAAACTTTATTTGAACCTAACATAGTTTACTTTTTTTAACTAAAATACACTCGTGTAAATGAACATATCCGACAAGTAAAGGTACTATAGTCTGTGGCGGCAAATTTCGATTTTTATAGCTCATTCGATTTGTCTCATCCAGCTTAGTACTTCTATACCTCCCATATCAGCTATTGAGTTTTTATAATGACAGGGGGCCGGGTCAAAGTTCAAAATTTCGTTCATTGTAAAACAGGTGCCTTCAAAGAAATAAGTGCGATTTAAGTTTACTAATTCTTTTTACAGTGCCATACATTGCCAATAACTTCTATAAGGTTATATTATTGTTGTTATTATAAGAATTTGTAATTACAGATAAAATGTTCGTATGCTACTTGACATGCAGGATTTCTAAGTTATGATGTCCTCGTCTAGTTCAGTGTTGCCATAGGGCTACTTTTGTTTAATTTGTATTTCTTGATTGCCACCACTTTTCTCAAGTTTTAAAATTCTCCTTGTTTTGATATGTCATCCAATAAGGCGAATTTTACTATTTCAAGAAAGTCTTAGGAAAAATCCAATGATAATCAAGAAATCTAAATAAAAAAAAGTAGCGATTATTAAAACTCGATAGCCCATATGCGAGGTAGCCAGTTACTTAGCTCGATGAGACGGATCGAATGAGCTATAAAAATTGAAATTCGTCGCCACACACTATAGCATCTTTACTTGCGAGGTTTGTAACTTTGTCTATCCATCAAACAATGTAAATTGGAAATACAAAATTAAGCCACTGCGAAATGTAAAATTTCATAAAAATTTTGTGGTGCAAATCCCCATTAATCGTAGGTGGGATAAAATATATCCCACCGCCCCTCAAGGGGTTAAAATTCTTATAGCAGTAAGATAAAGTGCTGCGTCAAAAACTTTTAACCCGTGGAGGGTTTTTTGAATTGATTCTATTTACACTGCTTTTTTAACATTTTGCAACATAGTTGAAAAGTGTTTATGTATTCGGCTTGTCTGGTCGTCTGTCTGTCCATTTGTCCGCGATATAATTCGTATAAATGCTTTCGGATTGCCCTGTAATTCATATATGCTATTCAAGTTTACCTTGGATGTTAGGTATTGAAAATAAAGTTTTTAGCACAGGAGAGACTAGGGAAAGTTGACAATTTTTTTTTATTTTACAATTTTTTACATTTTTTTTTCTTTTTAATATTGAATCTAGAATAAAGTTTTATATATAATTTTATTCGTTATATAATCAGTTATCAAAAGACATTTGCTATATGTAATATGTAAAAAATGATTGATTTTAATTATGAGAAAATAATGGGTCAAGGCTTCCCACATGTGGGAGTGTTGACCCACTATATGGGAGACTTGACTCACTTTGTTTTATATTTAAATATTTCTTAAGATAAATAATATCAGTTAAAAAAAAACAAAATAACTTTATGCTATATGCTTTAATTATTTAAAAAAATATTTTTGAAAATATGAGTCTTAAATAAACCTGTTTAAAACGGAATCGCAAGTCACGGGATAAAAATTCCGCTCTAAACAATATTTTGTTTTAGAAAGTATAATTTTAGAACTGAAAGTATGAAATTTTAACATTTAAGACAGTATTCCGTTAGAGACAGGTTCTGTTTTTATAGGGTTTTAGGTATTTTCATGTCCGGACATGGAAGCCAATGTACAGCTTTATTTTTGTCTTGTCCTACTTTTTGTGACACTGGATCTGGTAAATCTAGTTGTCACATATAATGGCTTCATGTTACTATATTCATCTTGGTGAAATTTGTCTGCATACTATCCTAAAATTTCTTTATCAATGCATAGCTGCCAACCTTTACGCTTTTTTCATACCACTAAAATTTTATAGAAAATAATATCTCATTCAATCATCGAAATCTTATGATTAAACAAGGCGAAAATCTCCTTAAAATTTTAGTGGTAGCCAAAAAGCGTAAAAGTTGGCAGCTATGTCAATGCCATATTCTTTTGCAGCCGCATGCAGTGTTGCCAGTGGGCTACTTTTTTGAAATTCAGATTTCTTGTCTGGCACTACATTTTTTACATGGCAAAATTCCCTATTTATTTTCGCCTTAAATAAATAAATCGAATTAAATCGTCATTAAATAAATCGAATTTTACCATTACAAAATTGGTGCCAGTCAAGAAATCTGAATTTAAAAAAAAGTAGCCCACTAGCAATACTAGCCGCATGAGCACTTAGCTTTTAATTAACAACTTTTAAGACTGTTTCTGCTTTCTTTCTTTCTAATCCTTTCTAGTATTTTTGAATGTTTCTATTTAGCTACTATAGGTACTATTTAAATAGAAAATGTTCCTACCAACTTTCCATTTATATTTCATTAAATGTTTTCTTACAGTGAATTTTATAGCAATTTTTCACACCTTCTTATGAGTTTTAAACATTTTCTTTTCCATTACCCCGTTTTATTGTAGCTTTACAGAATAATTTTACATTATTTTTTATGTATAGCCTATTAAGCTTCCATTATGTACAGTGTATAATAAAAAGATTTCCAAAACCATTTAATTAAGGGAGCCTTGACCATCTGGTGAACCCTCCTTCACATTGATTGGGTCAAGCCTTCCCACATAGCCCTTTTCTAAAGAATAGCACTTTGTTATGATAAGCCTAACTTACTGCCCAATCTTTATGCCTGGAATGAAACCCCAATATTTCTGCATTACTTAAAACCTACTTAAATTTCTATGATATATTTTATCTTGAAAAAGCTTACATTATATTTCTAAAAAACACAACTTTTAGGTTAAAAACGCCTTACAATTGATTTTTTCCACATCTATTTCGATTATCTGTGGGAAACAAAGACAAGCATTCCAGACAAGCAGTTTAAGCATTCCAGTAGCTTTGATTGACATCTATTGATAAAACTCTGAAATTCTTTTAAATGTGAAAAATGAGGAGTGAGTCAAGCCTCCCCTATGGTCAGCCATCCCCAGTGTCCCCTACACAATTCATTTACAGGGAACTCAAACGTATTCCGTTACATTAATGTCTAGGTGGAGGGTCATTTCTCGTGTATTTTAATGGTTTTACATTTCTTCAAACATTTGAATTAGCATTAAGTCACTGAACAGCACCACAAGATGCTTACTGTAGAATATGGTGTGCATAGCATTTTTCTTTCTTTTACACTGACTCACAAAATAATTCAGCTCCCGTACTGTCAGTGAGCAATTTTTCCTTGAAGTGCGTTTTAGATTATGGTATGCGATTTAAATGTAACCATTTTTTCCATGTTACTAGTTGTTTACTAATTCTATAGATCATGCACAGGACTACACACTCAAGAAAAATCGAGTCATTTATGCTTATTGGTTGAAATTGCTGAAGGATAATTTTCAACTGTGTTATTCAATTCCTAACTAAAAAAAAATATATAAATATTTTGCATATTACGCAGTATATATTAAAACCTATAAATTATATAAAGGGATTCACAAAGGAATTCAGATATTTTTCAAGCTATAGATGTTGATGTCTGACATTGGGGTTTTGAATATTTAATGAGTCATCTGAACTGGTTACTCAGACATCATCTTTCACATTATTAAACGATGAAGTTTTGTTATAAGACTCTGTATGCGATGGTAAGCATTACATAATCGACACTTGACGAATGATTTTAATTTCTTTTTAAAAAGTAGTCTCTTCTATACACTTTTAAAAGAATATTTAAAAGAAAAATCTACTATAAAGACAATATTTTGTACATTATGTCACAATTGAATATAAAAATATTCGCCAATCCTGGCCAAAAATAAGTAGGTTAGAACTATTTTTAATATGCGTTCACACAAACCTTAACCAATTAATTATACCAACAGATGTCGCTACATTGCAGATATAACAAGTTGGAAATTGCTCGTCAAACGTGGCAAATGAGGTGCGTTCGTACTATAACTAGTTTTATAATTATTTTTTGCACCCCATATTGTACTGAATGTATACTTTTTTGCAATTCATAAAGCGCATAGTCTGATACATCATTAAAATGCACTTCCAACAATTTTTTCCCATTCCCCGTAATGTAACGGAACACTTTTGACTGTCCCTGTAATTAAACTATACATCCGATTTTCCTAAAATTTGAAATAGCTCAACAAAACTTTGAAACAATTATATCTTTAAAATTTCAGACCATTCGGAAGGCTGTAATATCATTAAAATGCACTTGCAATAATTTTTCCCATTCCCCGTAATGTAACGGAACACTTTCGACTGTCCCTGTAATTAAACTATACATCCGATTTTCCTAAAATTTGAAATAGCTCAACAAAACTTTGCAACAATTATATCTTTAAAATTTCAGACCATTCGGAAGGCTGTAATATCATTAAAATGCACTTGCAATAATTTTTCCCATTGGCCGTAATGTAAAGAAAAACTTTTGACTGTCCCTGTAATTAAACTATGCATCCGATTTTCCTAAAATTTGAAATGGCTCGACAAAATTTTGCAATAGTTATATCTTTAAAATTTCAGATCATTCGGAAGGCTCTAATATCATTAAAATGCACTTGCAATAATTTTTCCCATTGGCCGTAATGTAAAGAAAAACTTTTGACTGTCCCTGTAATTAAACTATACATCCGATTTTCCTAAAATTTGAAATAGCTCAACAAAACTTTGAAACAATTATATCTTTAAAATTTCAGACCATTCGGAAGGCTGTAATATCATTAAAACGCACTTGCAATAATTTTTCCCATTCCCCGTAATGTAACGGAACACTTTCGACTGTCCCTGTAATTAAACTATACATCCGATTTTCCTAAAATTTGAAATAGCTCAACAAAATTTTGCAACAATTATATCTTTAAAATTTCAGACCATTCGGAAGGCTGTAATATCATTAAAATGCACTTGCAATAATTTTTCCCATTGGCCGTAATGTAAAGAAAAACTTTTGACTGTCCCTGTAATTAAACTATGCATCCGATTTTCCTAAAATTTGAAATGGCTCGACAAAATTTTGAAACAGTTATATCTTTAAAATTTCAGATCATTCGGAAGGCTCTAATATCATTAAAATGCACTTGCAACAATTTTTCCCATTGGCCGTAATGTAAAGAAAAACTTTTGACTGTCCCTGTAATTAAACTATACATCCGATTTTCCTAAAATTTGAAATGGCTCTACAAAATTTTGCAACAGTTATATCTTTAAAATTTCAGATCATTCGGAAGGCTGTAATATCATTAAAATGCACTTTCAATAATTTTTCCCATTGGCCGTAATGTAAAGAAAAACTTTTGACTGTCCCTGTAATTAAACTATACATCCGATTTTCATAAAATTTGAAATGGCTCGACAAAATTTTGCAACAATCATATATTTGAAATTTCAGACCATTCGGTTGGGTAGTTTTTGCTCTGTTACATGCGGACAGACGGACAGACGGACGGACGGACGGACTGAACGACGACTATAGGTGCTACGTATTTATATAATTACGAACGCACCTAAAAATGTAAGAAGTCTGTACTAAAAAACTATAAGCTGTGAGAAAAAGACACGACCCTTTAAAATTGTAGTTTTTTTCTAAGCTGTGTAAAAAGGACATTGTCTTTGGTTTTAGTTTTTGTTCGAAGTTCTACTTCGAGAATGTGTTCTTTTTTTAATAAGTTTTAGTTTAGATTTTTGTATGAATTGTGCTTTGAGTTGTGTCCGGAATAGAGAGTTGTGAGATTATGTAATAAACTGTGTTTAAAAAAAAGCGAATGAGAAATTTAATGAGAGTAAGAGTGATTTTCTTATAATTCCGGGCCAAAAGCGATTCAATATAATCAGTCGCAAAAAAGCTTGAAAGTGGATTAAATATCTAATCCGTCTGCCGATTTGAAAGCATACAAAATTGAATTTAACCCTTAAAACTCCGGAATCTCTTGCACAAATTTTATTCGATCGGCACCACTTTTTAAAAATAGCAGGAGAGCTGTTGAACATTTTTGAGGCACCCTGAAAATTTGTGCAGCACTTCTTTTGTAATGCCTGAATACAAAATCGAATGTCTGGCTGAAGGATCGTGGCCCAAAACCTGTGCCAGACACGTGTCAAGTGCCACTTTTTGACACTACCCCAAAAAAGTATTTGTGGCACGCTGAGATTGAAACAGAATAATATTTATACTTAGAAAAAAATATTTTGAAAATGACAGACACTTTAGTCGGCCCCAAAACTGTGCCAGACACGTGTCAAGTGCCATTTTTTGACTACCCAAAAAAGGTATTTGAGGCACAATAATATTTATGCTTAGAAAAAAATATTTTGAAAATGACAGACACTTTAGTCGGCACAAAAACTGTGCCAGACACGTGTCAAGTGTCATTTTTTGTCTGGCACAGGTTTTGGGCCACGATCCTTCAGCCAGACATTCGATTTTGTATTCAGGCATTACAAAAGAAGTGTTGCACAAATTTTCAGGGTGCCTGAAATACCTTCCCTAAAATGTTTAATAGCTCTTGGACTAAAAGCAGTTTCCTTCAAGTACACAATTTCAAAAATGTTCTGATTAAATAAAGTGAATTTTATTTTCCTTTATCACTGGTACGAAAAACAAATTTTGCAAAGACTTAGGATGTCTCCGCAGCGGAGCCAACGGAGTGGGAAGGGTTAGATGTAAAAAAAACCG
The DNA here is from genome assembly GCA_963932465.1 of Maratus speciosus. Classification (NCBI taxonomy): domain Eukaryota; kingdom Metazoa; phylum Arthropoda; class Arachnida; order Araneae; family Salticidae; genus Maratus; species Maratus speciosus. Next base: position 131,265,606 of record OZ010794.1, read on the forward strand.
TAAAACAAAAGCCATACAAAGATGGGAATTTTTGACTGCAGAAACTCTTGTCGTAAAAGCTTGAATAAAATTTTAGAATAATAATTTTGATTTTTTTTCTGATCTGATGTGGAAAAAGAATTTAAATACTATGTGATATAATATGTGTAGTAAAGCATGTAAATAATGAAAAAAAAACTATAAAACATAAAGCATTGAATTTAAATGCTAAATAACAGTAAAGAAAGACATACATAATTGACAAATTTTGACTGCAGAAATTCTTGTCATAAAAGCTTTAAAAAAATTTAGAGTAATAAATTTGATTTTTTCCGATCTAATGTGGCAAAAAGGAATTTAATATGTGAAATAATATGTCTAATAAAACATGTACATTTGAAATCATTTAAACTATAAAGCATGCAGAATTGAATTTAAATGTAACAGTAAAAAAAGACGTCCACAGTGGGAAATTTGTGACTGTATAAAGGCTTGTGGTAAAAGCTTGAATTAAATTTTAGAGTTATAATTTTGATTTTTTTCTGATGTAATGTGGAAAAATGTATTTAAATATGTGAGATACTTTTTGTAGTAAAAGATGTAAATTTGAAAAAAAAAATAATGCTTTTCACAAAAATAGTCTTATTAGTAATATAAAAATTTTGTATTGTAATATGAGCCTGGCGCAGGTTATAAAGTCCCTAAATATTGTTTATATTGCTGTCAATCGGATTTCACTCCTTTTATTTATAATATAAAGATAATAGATAAAAGATACACATATTAATTACTTTTAAAATACACGCTTTTTACTCCTTTAATTTAAAATACAGAAAAAAAAAGATAAAGATACCATACATCAAAACATTTTATTTCATCATCAATGTATTTTGTTTCTAACTTATAAAAGAGTACGAAAAATAAAACTGCTATTTAGGAAACAGAAAATACTTTTGGCAAGGTTTGCTCCCGGCTACTTTAAAAGTTTACCATTTAAAAAAAAAATATATATAGCAATCATCTAGACGCATAATTGAACATTTAATTTTCGAAGTCATTGTCAAAAATCTTTAACTTGTTTCAAATGGAAATCACATTTTAACAAGCACGGTGACAAACAAATTATGTGCATAAATATATTTTGAAATGTAAGATACATATGAAAAAAATCTTTCATTCATAATTATTTCAACAACGATAGAAAATGGCATAGTTCAACTCTAGTCAAAATAGAAATGCTTAATGAAGGAAAATTCTTAAATTAAGGCATAAAGAAAAGAAAATATTGAAAGAAAAGAACAAATAACACAGAAATAATACAGGGAGAAGATTATTTTTACCTGTAGAATTCGAAATGTCTTCTGTTGAAAATATGATTCCAGTTTTAAAATTATGAACATGATTAATTAGAATAATGTAGGGCAGAAATTAAATTTCTAAATATGAAGTGGAGAAGTTTACTTAAAAATGCATTTTCAAACATTGGGAAATTTCACTAAATGAATAAAAACTGCAGATCGCTAAATTATTCCTTTTCCTATAATTGCCAATTATCCGATAGCCAGAAATATAAACTGAAATTTTTACGTTTTTTGCATTTAAAAAAAAATATCGCGCGTTTTCACTTTTTGCAAATGAGAGACTTTTTTTTCATTTTTAACCCTTTGCGGCTGAAGCACTCCTCTCAGGTAGAGGTATCTTTTACACGATTTTATTCGGTTGACACCAGTTTTTTTTTTTTTTTTTTTTTTTTTTTTTTTTTTTTTTTTTTTTTTAATGAAACCTTACCTTTTTACTTGCATTTTGACAGCTGAACAGTGCAACAGCATTGAGGGGCTTTATAGCTGATGACAACTTATCACCCGGTCTGTATGTTGTTTAATGTGAACTATTGGGAATAGAATAAATGACAATAAAATGAAAAATGTAATGAATTTAAAATTTTAATAAAATTCAACCACTACCCGCGCAATATTGGTTCTGGCATATCTTACACGAATTTATTCGTTTCGAAATTTTCTGTATGCATTTGGAATTTCTGAATAAAAAAGTTCCATGCATATATGCACTAAATGCAAATTGCAGTTTTGCGGAATTTTCATTCAGAAATTCTAAATTGTCACCAGAAACATTAAGCAATTATTTGTTTGTATAATAATAAATATTTAGGCATAAATTAAAGTAATATTTATTATTCAAAATAATCTGGTGAGAATTCGGAATATAAAATCCGTCAACAGTGCAAATGCGTTAACACTAGAACGGCGGCGAGGGGTCATTTTGACCCTTGCCAAATGAATACATGTCGATTCAAACCAGAATTTTTTTTTTATAATATAAGATTAATATATTCTGCCCAAAAATAACTTAAATAAATAAGTTAAATATTTCTAAGCAAAAATTCTGATGTGAAATATTTTTATAAAACTTGAGTAAAATTTCCCGCCGTTCTAGTGTTAATGGTTACAATAAATTAGACGGCATACAAAAAGTGTGTTTTTAAGCGAGGAAATAATACGATTCGTTTGAAACAACGTACTTCCACTCATTATAATGCAACAAGTTCCCTGGTACCACTATTCATGATTAGAAAATCTTTTTTTAATATTTACACTGTACTACTTCTTTTGTTTTTAATATATTATTTCTAGTATATGGTTTTTAGGACACAACAAAAAACAATATATGATCACCTATTGCGCATAAAAATGAGGAATATTTGCAACAATGGAATTAAAAATGAGAGTAGATAAAGAAAGAGGAAGAATAACGCATCACGTCGCAGATTATGAAACACCTTCCATGATTATCAGAGTATTATTAAAAAGTTTCATTTTTATTCATACAATGAAATTACATATCAAAATAAACATTTAAAATAACAAAGCACAGTAAAAATTTATTTTAAGCAATTGCTATCCGTAACCGCTTATGGGTGCAAATTCATTTGTGCAGCCAAATATATGTTCTACACACCTAGTAAAACAATAAAAATTGGTTAAATTCTAAAATATATGTCACAACTGAAAACGCACATCTAGAAGTTATGATTCGAAGTCATTCCTGTAACCGAATTCTTTTGAGTGACTCTGTAAATAAACAACAATCTCTAGGTGCTAAATAATCTATAAAATAACATGTTTTAGTGAACCTCAGTAAAAACTATTAATTTTATTGAAATAGTGTAAGATAATTAAAATACAATGCAAAAGATTTTTTTTTCCTTAGATCATAATGTTATGGCACTTTGTGGAACCGTATAAATACACTGCAATTGCTACTTACTCTACACTCTACAGAAAGCAGGCTGAAATTCACCTAAATGATTTATATTAATTTGATTACCTTTCAAATACTGTAAAATCACTAAAATGCATTGAAAACGATTTTTCCTCATTGACTTTAATGTAATGGGATAATTTTGTGTATTCCCGTAAACTTACTATAAATGATAATCATTTGGTCATTAATATCGAACATGGCAGGGTAAACTTTAATACGATTGACTAATTATATGGTAATCCTAGCATATTTACAGCATATTTACGGGAGTTAGTGCACGAACGGACAGATAGGCAGACATACAGATAGGCGGAAAGATAAAGATAATTCATACGTACCTTTCAAATATTTTGAGAAGTGTCAGAAATGGAAAGAAAACAGTTTGTTGTAAAAAACCTATCTCATTAAAATGCGCTAACTGACGTGCAATAAGTAATTTTTGCCTTTTGTAACTGCGGATAAATAAGGGAATATATTCTTTTATATTTAATGGTGGAAGTTTGCACATGTTCAAGTTGCGGTCTTGCTTATAGCTATATAGAGAAAAGATTCAAATATATTTTGTTGAATAAATAAAACCATTGTGGTTCGTTTAAAATCTATTCCAAAACCTTTACTTGTTAATAGGATTACCTGCAATCAAAAATGTAATTATACTTCCTTATTACCTATGTTAATTACAAAACAAAAACCAGCAGTGTGAATGACGTGTGTCAGTTCCGAAATAATGCGATAAGAATGAATAATGATAAAATAACTCACAATTGAGAAAGATCATATTTAAGAAAGATAATTAACTACGTTTAAAATTATTCTGTCTCAGTTCATTTACTTTTTAATCCTTTATGGAGGAAGTTACTTTTTCTTCATAGTGTTATGACTTAATCTCACGGATTTTTTTTTTTTTTTTTAAAGGTCATTGCTTGCTGTGTCACGCTGACGTCAGAGTTTTTTAATCTTTCATTATAAATTTTAACCCCTTAATTCTCGCTCCCGTCATATTCTCGGGCTGTGTCTTTTACTCAAATTGTTTGATTCCCACCAGTTTTATGAAATAGTGAAATCGGCTATATTTTAGAACCTTCTTTACTGTCACTAAATAAGGTGAATATTTCTTTTTCAAAAAAGTGGTGCCAATAAGCAATTTGAATTATTCAACCGTAATTTAATTCGAGCGTTAAGGGTCGAGCGTTAAGTCAGGGGTCTCTTTAGGGAATTTTTCAGGACAAATATCAGGTATTTTTTTTTTTTAATAGAAAAAGAATTCTAGCTTAAATCGGCTATATTTTAAAACCTTCTGTACTGTCACTAAATAAGGTGAATATTTCTTTTTCAAAAAAGTGGTGCCAATAAGCAATTTGAATTATTCAACCGTAATTTAATTCGAGCGTTAAGTCAGGGGTCTCTTTAGGGAATTTTTCAGGACAAATATCAGGTATTTTTTTTTTTTTAATAGAAAAAGAATTCTAGCTTAAACGCGCGAAATTTCGTCCTATTTTAGAAGACATCTTCTAAAAGAAAATACTGGTACCAAAGAATTTCCTAGACTTGAAATTTCATGTCAAGTGCGACCCCTAGTTTAAATAAAATAATCCTTACTAAAATCTCGCATATAAAACATTGCAGTTCAAAATTTTGATTTTTTTATGTAAAATATTTTAATCGCATCCTGTCAACCGTTTAAAAGTACAAGTTTTATTTTGTAAATTCCCTTACAAATATTGAGTACTAAATATGGACTAAACACATGAGGACTAATCACACAAAATATTAAATTAACCAAAGCTTTTAGAAATATTTTGAGAACTAAAAAGAAACGAATCCTGTTTTAAAAAGAGTACAAAGACAAGGAAATTAAAAATATTAATTTCCTGAGGAGATAAATTTTAAATATGGGCGAATCTCCAATAAGTGGGTAAAAATTGTGTACCGTGTGGTTATATACTACATTTTATCATTTTTATATTTTCGTTAACATAAAATGTATTCTGGAATGCCATGCTATAATTTCGAAAATAATAATAATAATAATAATAATAATAATAATAATAATAATAATAATAAAAACAAACAAAAAAAAACACTCTAAATTTTACTCCAATAATATTTTAAATATTCAAACTGTTACTTCTGTTTCTTGGCCCCCACTTCATGCTTTGACCTTGTGGGACAAATGTAAGTGTAATAACAGACTATTTTTAGAAATTTTACTATACAAAGTAAAAATTTACATTTTAAAGTATAAAATGAAATTGTTTTATTATAAATTATAAATATTTTTGTATTTATTTTGGCCAGAGAAGTATTGTCCCCCAGCTTTTATGTCACTACTGTCTTTCGAAAAAATTTACAAGCTGCAAAATATATAGAATGATAAGAATATGTTTATTACCTGTCCATAGCTGCCAACTTGTACGGATTTTTCCTACCACTAAAATTTAACAGAAATTTTTATAATGTTTAAACGTTCTAAAAACTCAGATTTTGGTGATTGTTTTTGATAAAATTTACTGTTAAAGTTTAGTGGTGAGAAAAATCCGTACAAGTTGGCAGCTATACCTATCACTGCTATACCGTAATTAAAATTTCCTCGTTATTATTTTTATTTATTTATGATTTTATCATGATGTAACGTACTTTTCCTGAGTTCAAAATAACATACTGCAGTCTTACCAACTTTAAATTATTATGAGCATAGAAGCAATTTTCTTAATTTTGTCACTACTGTCCCTGTCACTTCAGATCCCTTTTAATAAAACTGTATCAGCTCACCCCCTGTTGAAATTTTACTCAACCTAGATCAAAAACATATACACTAAAATTTTTATTTAAAACTATTCAACATATTTATCAAACTTAATTTTAATTAAATTTATGAAGAAATTTCTGGGTTGAATCGAATGCAATAAATTACAGAAACAGATCTATTACAGGTGGAACTTTTATTTTTCACTAAATCACAGTGGGAAATTACCGACTTATTGGAGAATCGGCTATATACGAATGCATTCTTTACCCATTGATTTAACATTAGCGAGGGGAATTTCGAAGATTACTGACTAACAGCCTTAACATTATAGGGTCGAATCAAACCCAAGAAGTGCAGAAAACTCTGCGCTATGCTCAAAGACCTTTTTTTTACTTTAAATTTAAAAGAATCAGCTATTGTTACAGAGTCCACCACTGATACCATTATATTAACTTCTTCAATTTTCGTGAAGTATACATAGAAATGTTTGATTGAAATGTTAGACAGACCTGCGTTGTTGATACGGATACAGAAAGAAAATTAAAAAGTCATTTAGTTGATTTTAAGGGTGGAAACATCTGTTGTATGTTTTCAATTCTAGGAATTCTCATTATATTTTAAATAAATGTATGCGACTTGTAATTTAAGTTCTTCAGTTACAGTCTTTGGTTCAGCACACCAATGCTCTGCCAACCGAGTCACCTGGACTAAACACCTAGAGAGGCATTCTTCACTCATATACGTTAGTAAGGTTGGAAACTGCACCACAAGATAGAATAACGTCATGAACCACAACTCCTGTGGCGACATGAATCGAAATTATTCCATCAATTATATATTAATATGTATATGTATATATATAATAATTAAAACGATGAAATGCGCAAGAGAAAAAGTAAATCTGAATTTAATTACGTGAATTTTATTCAGATTATTAACAAGGCGTAAAGCCAACAGAATGAAAAAGTGTTCAGGCCAGAAAATTTTTTAGCGATTGCTTTAGAGATTTCGTCGGCACTTAACCCCTGGTATGCGGCTAGTGCAAAAGCTGTTATCGCTTTTAATAAACTGTTAAACTTAATTTGAATTAACAAATCACATTTTTTTTTCATTTTAAAATTCGTTCTGATATTGTGGTAGGAAATCTTATAAAAATATTAAAAGTAAAAAATTTATCACACTTTACAATTTTAAAAATGTTTCCCATCTATGTTCTGTACGTATAACCCATGAAGACCGGGTTTCATCGCCTGGTTTTTTGTTAAACAATCTATACGAGTGTTTCAAAAAGGAAAACATTATTTCAAAAGCAACCAAAGTACCGTTTATTTCTTTTCTATCAAAACTGTTATTCAAAGAAAATTGTTTATCGTAATTTATTGTAATTGTTTTTATTTTCATTTAGAGTGCTTGTAGTGGAAGGACTAGAAGAAAAATTGTTAAAAGCATAGTTGATACTCATAATAAAGAAAAAATACAATATTTTTCAAAATTAATAATTAAATACTCATAATTATATACTCAACCTCGATTCAGAACTGTTTTGATGACTTTAATGTACCTATTTAATTTATTGATTGATTGCTATACTTAAGAAAATTACTAGTACTTTTTTTAAATTTATTTCATGTTTAAACTAATTAAGGTTTTTTTCATCTATTAAATCGTATAAATCACATCATTTTGAACAATTCACGCATTTTCTTCTACTCATATTCTATCCATTTATGTCCATTCATTGCGAAAGTAACTAATAAACCTTTTGCACTAAAAGAGATTTACGTTAAACTCTAACCTATAGACGCAAATCTTTTAAATACTTACACTTAAAGGGTTAAGCGGCGCCGAAGGGATGTTAAGTAGCAATAAGATAAGGCTCATTCTGAGTACTTAAACGCTATTGATAAATATATGCACAATCCTCATTTTCATTATTCCTCTGGACAAAAGTTGTCTTTTCCCTATGTTATTATACAGTGAAAAGATATTTCATATAATTACTTTTTGTTTTAACATTTAAGAGATTTTATAAAAGAAAATAGCTGTAATATAAATAAAAATTAAATTGGCTTTATGTTAATATCGATTGCAATAAGAGAAAATCTTTAATGTGCAGGGTATTAAAGGATCAAGAGGCGCCGTTGGGATAATTTGCAGATATTGATAAAGTTCATTTACTGCTCTTAAGGAATATGGCTAAGAATATACATAATCTTTAGTTTAATCATATATGTCCATAAAATATGTTTTTCCCATATATTATTTCGCACCTCGGCCGATAAAAAATGAAAGAAAGGATTTTGAAAAAAGATTAATTTAATATTTTTCTTACTATTATTTGTAATTCTTATAAAAGTTTTCGAAACATATTAAAAATAGTTTTTTTTTCTATTGTGTGAAATAATACTGCAATCGCATTGGTGTACATTGACAAAGAATAGCAAAATTTGAAAAACTGCCTTTCTCACTACCAAGGTATATGTATGCATCCGTGAGAAAATATTTCTTCATTGTACTTTTAGTTATAATAACTTGCTATTGAGTAAAATTATTTCCTAAAGGTAAATAATCAGAAAATAAATTAAAATTCAAAAGAGATTTAATTTTGCTTCATTTTTGTGTTTGTTTTTATCGTGATGCAAATCATCAATAAGCATAGTGATAAATGGTTAAACAGCCCAAAGGATTGGTATTCCGAAAAAAAAAAAATATCGTAACGGCTACCAATACTGTGCTGTAGACAATAAAAATTCTATAAAATGTTATACTCCTGTCCCATGTTCATTTATCCCTATGGAAAAGGAAAACTCAACAACATGGTTTAAATTTCAGTTTTACTCCTAGTTCAAGTACGTTAATATATTTGTACGTTAACAAAACATTCTCTGAATTGCTTTATTTTGTTTTACTTCAAATCCAAATTACATTAGTGTAATGTCTTAATTATTCGTAAACCCATCTCCAAACAATTATCAATTCTATATTTTATACGTACTTATACTACTACAAAGATACCACAAAGAGACACAATCACTCCTAAAATACTTTTTTTAATTTAACATATCTCATATTGTTTCTTTTCTGAAACGCTTCATGATAATCTACGGGGAAAAAATGCTAGGATTCATTAAATTCTTTGTTAACACATTGAAAGGCATATCCCACATAATTTTAATTGTGAAATGCCACATTGACACCGTAATTTCAGAATAAAAATTTTATTTTTATTAAGTACGCTTTTACTTCTTTTGAAATAAATTTATTTTTAAATTCTGGTGTAATACAATCATTTCAGTATTTTACTAATAGAAGTACTCTGCCCCTGAAAGGGTTAAACCTCATTCAATCTACTACACAAAGATCACTAAATGTCAGAAAATTACAAAGAGGTGGGAATGTCTCAATGTATTTACAAAGTTAAAGTAGCTTGTGAAAGGAACTTTTAACATTTACTCTAGATGTGCCTATTTTTAGAACATCTACGATGAGAAAACTTTTAATAATCTTCATTTAATATTTTTAATGTAATCCCATTTACTTTTTATCATTGATGTAATTAGAAAGTTAATCATTTAGCAAGTAATATTAATATTCGTTTTAGATTGGTAGAGAGTTAATCACTTATCAATCATTGTATATTTTCACGCTATTTAAATATAAATAAAATTTACCCTTAGAAATAAAGTTAATAAACTTGTATAACAAGAACTTTAGACATTTTAAAAATATATTGTGATTAGCTTCACCATAAAATGGTCAGGTTATAGATATTACTCTATAGACTTCGTTGTTTCCGAAAAATAAAAACTCAAAGTTTATTATTATTATTATTATTATTATTATTATTATTATTATTATTATTATTAATTTTTAGTTGTTATACGGAACTAGGAAAAACTGAGAATAAGTAACCAATGTTAAAATTTGAAATATCTAGGAAGGTGTGATTAGAAAGCAGCAGTCTAAGTGCCTCTAATATATTTTTCCGCGACAAATAAAAAAAATCTAAGTGCCATCTTAACTGATACAAACACGTGAAATATTATAAATGAATCCAAATTATTTTAATAATCAAAGCATACCATGACATACTTTACAGTCAATTGTTATTTTTTCCATTTACAAGAAATTCATTTATTACAGTTTCAAAATTGTTTGTGTTTTAAAAATCTATAGAACTCTTACCACATAAAAAAAAATGAATAATTAACTTTTGAATTATAGATCGAAATTTTTTTTTAATTATATTTACGATATATGAAAGAATTTGAAATTTACATAATTAAAAAACGTAAATGTGAAAACATATTTAAATAATTTTACTACATATATCTCCAGTAAACGATTTTATAGAATGCAAAAGAATTGCTATTACTGCATTTCTACATCTCATCAGAATTTGCGTTTACTCAGCTAAATACGATTTTCAGAAATAAATGTGGATTACCATATTTAAATTTCCAAGCACGTTTCTGCTTATAAAGTTGCTGCGATTCGGATAACATATTTTCCATGTTTGCTGTGTATATATTACTTAGTAAATCTAGTAAATTATTCTTCAAGGAAAAAGTCTGCGTTCCATTAACCATATTTTTATTTTATAAGAATACTTAATTAATTTTAGCATGAAAGAATGCAAGAAAAAATGATTTCCTGTTTTTATACATTCTCAATTTTGAGTATAACTGAAAAGAAAATGGAACTTTACATTGTGTGCATATGAGTGTTTTCTCTAAGACGACTATTATAGGTACAACTTTATAGTAAATAGATAACTGTATCCGAAAATTTCTTTGTAAATCATCGGTTAGTTCACCACACAGAGTAGCGAGCATCGCTATGAAATTGGCAACATATCTATATGAACATATAGACGATGTTCGGACTGTTCTTAGGGAGCCGTGTTTGTCCAAACAATGGGCAACCAATGCAATGGCCAACAAATGACTGACACGAATTGAAAAACCATTAGATTGGGGAAAATGACAAGCTCACTAAGATGGTTGGCTATTCAGTTTTATTCAGAATCTTCGCAACTAATCAAATATTATATCGCGTATGTTTTCTCTGTCATATCTATGCTCCCTACAATAAATTCTTCAATATTGGATGCTAATTGTGAAATGGCCTTTCATTCGAAATTTAAAATTCAAAGTTGTTTTAAAAGACTACAATGAATATTAAGATAAATTAATCATTATAAAAATACTTCGTTGTTGTGCCCTGCAAATACAGAGGGTGTTCACTCATTTTAACCATTTCAGGAGCAAAGCAACTCCATTTCTCTAAAGTGTTGAAATTAATGAATGACACCGGAATTTGAAAACAAATTTATCTATAATTAAGAAAAAGTTATAATTAGCAAATTCCATGGGTCTTTGTAGTGTAAGTCACACAGCTGTTTTCTGGCCACTGTCATATTCAAAAAGTTTTCTTAGCTTTATTCAATTAATGAGATATCTCCGATAAAATAAGTCAAATTTTCAGTACTAAAATTCTGGTAGCGAACATTATATAAATTTGAAACTATGTGACTTACACTACACGTACGCATGAAATTAGCCAATTGATAAACCGAAATTTTTGTAACTGAAATTCTGATGTTAGTGTGGCATTTGGAAATTAAAATTAAGTGGTTTCATAAACATACCACCGCCGTTCAAGGTGTCAAAACGATTCTGACTTTATCCAGTGCTCGCACCGTTCCTAAAATTTTCGCAATTTGCTACCAGTATTTTAAATAAGAATTTTTCGTGATGGATTCCAATTATCATCAAAGATCATCACCATCCGAAGATCATCGTTTTAATTTCATGGTAGCAAAGTGCGAAAATTTTAGGAATACTGCAAGCCCTGTTTATCTATGATTTAAATTAATATGAACAAATAAAACTTACATGGCCAAAATATTTTTTATTTACCAATTAAAAATGTATTTCCCAATTATTTTGTTTATCTAAATCTTCGACATATTTTAATGTATCTTACTGGTGATGCAATCTAGAATAAAGTAAAATAATATCAAAATACAAGAAGAAAACTCAGGAAAACCTACAACTTGCAAATATAATAAATATTAGGATGTAACATTATTTTTCCAGAAATCACGCTAATACTCATATTCACAATCTGCCCCAATCTAGAAAATATCGGTCGATCGCTGAAATGATAATCATCATTCATCTAACTGGACTTCACCGTCATCAGATCCAATCTGGTTTATCGTGAATTTGAGCTTTAGACCGAGTTTTTCTAGGTTGAGCTAGACGGGGAATACGAGTTTTATTCATCCACACGTAAAATGCGAGCAATCGTAATATAGGTGAAGAAAAATTGATGTTATTGAATGATATTTTTGACTCAAGAAAAATAAATTTTTAAAACCATTTATTAAAATAAGCTTTGAGTTAGTATTGCAGAAATTAACAGCTTAAAGTTACAGTATATTTTCGCAGAAAATTTATCGGCAGAATTTTTTTTTTATTTTATATTAACACTGATTATAATTTTGATTAAATATTTTATAACATTGTTAAATTGACTAGCAATACTTTTTTCAGTGTGAGCATTTGAATACTCACTTGTTTTCATTCTGAAGTAAAATAATAATGTTTAAAAAAACTTAAAAGTAAATGTTATTTACTTATAATCATGTTTATAATATATTCTTAATATAGGTTGCATTTCAAATTACAATCTCGATAGCAGTACAATGGAAAACTGGTATTTATACTGAAATGAACAGATTATTGCGCTAAACACAACGTTTTACTTGAATGGAGGAATGACAACCAGAAAATTTGTCATATAATACTATTTATGCTTATAGCCGCGGGAAACACTATTTTCGCGTTCCAGTGGGCTATTTTTTTTTAATTCACATTGTTTGATCCCCACCACTTTTTTAAAAGCGTATAATTCAGATTATTCTCGTTTATTCAATCTGTAATTAACCTCTTAATTCTCGCTCCCGTGATATTCGCGGGCTGTGTCTTTTAATCGGATTGTTTGACTCCCACCAGTTTTATAAAGTAGTGTAATTGACTTTATTCTTGTGTCATTTTACTTGTCATTAAATAAGGTGAATATTTATTTTTGAAAAATGTTGTGCCAATAAACAATTTGTATTTTATGAAACTTGAATAAAATTCCCGGGTGTTCTAGTGTTAACGTTACTGTTTCTGATTAGGAATTCTATTCTAATTTAATTACCGACTTCTTGAAATAAAGTGAAGTTCAAAAATCATTATATTAAATCTTAAAAAAATTTCAACAAAGTTTATTATCCAAAATTTGGTTCACTAAATATCGGCCAATTGGAGAAAAATCTTTTTCAGTGCATTGAAATGATGCTATACTACTTCAAACATATTCAAATTGATATACAGCGGTCATGTGCGCGACTAGAAGCTTACTGAAGAATAATGTTCATATAGCATTTATAGTTAATTTACAAGGGCACACAAATGATTCCACTTAAAGTTCTGTATATGAGCGATAATTGCTAGAAGAAGCAGTAACAATCTTTCAAGTAAAAACAAATATTGCTTTTTGAAGACTTTATACCGACATCATGCTTTAATTCTTTGCCTACAGGTCGAGACATATACTACTACTGGACTATTTTCTAATCTATATGTAAATATTTTAAAATATAATCTCTGCCATACACTTACGCAAGAATATTTTCCAGAGAAATCTACCGAAAAGATTTTCTTTAAACGTTGCAGATTGAATATAAAAATAGTCGCTAATTCTAGCTCATAATCATAGGTTAAATGATCGCTCCAACATTTGAAGGTTTTTAGAAATATATTTACATGAAGTACACTTATGATTTTAAACTGTTACAAAAGGACATGTTGTTAATTCATTAAAACAAATGTTCAGCAACATAACAAATCTACAACGTAAATTGCTTTTTTCCATTTTTACAACAGTTTTGAGAGCAGCACTAAAACGCAAAAAGAAAGAAAAAAGTAAAAGAATAAGAAAAACAGCTTCCATCTCAAGCAATGAATCAGTACCAACGTTGAACCTAATTTTCGAATTATGTTTGCAAAAAATCAGATGTACAGTCGTGGAAAAAAAAAAGTAATGCAAATGATGTACACTTAAATAATATTTAAAGTGGAATTTACAAAAAATTAAAAAAAAATGATTTTTAAGGTCCCCTGTCCCCTTAACCATTTTTTTTACATAGTACTAGTTTTGTATAAAGTCATGGATCAAGCATAGGACTGCACAAAAAAATTCTAATCATTTATTCTTATCGATGGGAATTGCTAAAGTGCAATTTTCAGCTATCTTTCAACCAATTCTTAACCCTTTAAGACCGGGATTTTTTTTTTTTTGGTAGAAATTGAATCTTTCGTTGGTTTCCCCTTATCGATAGGATCGTATTTCACTGAAAAAAATATTTAAAAAAATACCCGATGTCAGGTTATGCCAAGGGAGGACCCACACAATTGTTTGAGTCGTCCTTATCACTCGGCCTTAACATTCTCGCTGCGCAACCCCAGATTTTTTTGGGCATGCATTTTTCCGTCTCATTAATCCGCCTTGATTATTCCCACCAGTTACTTATTTATTTATTTATTTATTTGTAAATTTTGCCTTATTTAATCGGAGCATTTTCCCGAAAAGATTAGACATTTTTTTTTTTGAACTAAATATACACAACTGCGTAGTTTGGGATTATGTGTGCAAATATCTAAAAATAAAAGTTTAAGCAAGAAAAGTTGCCTTTTATTGAGATAATTTTCATCAACCACAATGCAAATTGTTTGAAACAATTTTGTTTTTGTGGAGAGACCACTAAAATTTCATTTGCTGAGACGTGTTCAATGCTCGCGCCCGTCTTAAGAGCCGTTGACAAATGGTATGTTCTTCACCCCGTTTGGATTGTGCCTGATCCTTCAAATTTCATGTTTTTAGTTTTTCCAATAGCGGTATTTTGTTGAAATACCGATCGAAGTACCTAAAACTAGGTCTGAACCAGAGTAAGAACTGCAGTAGGTCCTAAGTCTAGATCCTAGTGGACCAGGTCTGTACTTTCCCATTGGTATACTACAAAATTTAAAACTATCCCAGATGATTCTGTTACCACAGAGTGTGGTTTGATTTTTACATACTGCTTTACTGAGGCACGTCCTAAAACAAACAATCGTCTGCTCATCTATTGAAAATTTTCCCTGATCTCCTGGTAAATTCAATCAGACACTACAGAATCTGTCGTGCATTTGCTGAGCTTTCCATTATTTATTATTTATTCCTGGTGGTTTACTTGCTGTGCCGACAAAATGGAATGAATTTATCAAACTTAAGAATCTATCTCGTGATATGCATATAACTCATATATGACATCTATAACTCAGAGCAGAAACATACCGTTCATTACATGTGCATATTATATATCTAATACTATCAATTTTAAATGAAAATAATGAATAGTACAAACCTATTAATTTAAAATTAATACAATTTAAAAATGTAATTAATAAAAAATAAATTGCTAGAAACATAAATTAAAAAAAATAACTTAAAAATAAAAATTTTATCCCATTTTGGAAGAGGTTAAGTCCGCAACCGCACAATTGTGTGGGTCATATGTTTTTCAACTTTTTTAAAGCCTAATTAAATTTATCAAGGACAGAATCAAATAAAATCGTGAATAAAGTATATGAAAAGAAAAACTTCTAAACAAACTCTAAAAATCCCATTTAAAATAAATTACGACAGTACGTACTTTTTGTCTATTGCTATCTATTATCAGCAGACTGCTTACTACTCCTATGCCACATAACAATAGGAATTGCCATAGGAACATACAAATTTTCTTAAATAATCATTTTTTTAAATAAAAGTTTTAAGGTACTCCCTAGGAATGTTTAAATCTTATTTCTGCTCGTAAAAAAAAAAAAAATGTTTTGCATATTTTTCGCTAGGGTCAAACAGCTCATCACAAACACTTACAATTTAAAGATAAATGGTTGGGTTAGTTAAGTGGTCGGAAGTACCACAAATAGCGAATCTGCAGTAATCGCTATTTTTTTTTAGTGTATAGCTTTAACTGCTGAGTTTCGAAAAATGTACACAAAGTCAGTAATTCATAGAGAGTTACTTTAATTAACGCTAATTTAATCAAAAACAAAAAGTTCTATTCTACAAATTACTTGATTGGTACTTGCTTCTTTTGCGTAAAATACGTTCTGCTTCATAATTCATGAATCTTGGTAGAAAATCTTAATTGCAGTGTTGAATAACACATCGCATGAAATCATAGATTTACCCATTTACATTTACTAGCACAACTAAGTTATCTCTGACTAAAGAAATTAATTTTCTATCATTAAACGCCTGGTATACGTATTTTTTACATAGAATCCATCGATGCCATTGAAAACACCCAACAATTTTCAATATGTATACATCATTTTACGGTTTTATTTAAATACAAAAATACTTGTTTTGATGTGGTTGTTTCTGATACATGTTTTTAATGTGGGCTTCCATTCAATTAAACAGTGCTAAATGCCAATGTCGCAAGTGGGCGCAGGTAATCGCAGCATTTATCCCTCTTCAAATGACTAGAGAAGCAGAATATTCAAATCATTTTGCGGGATACAGCAAGATCTTGACTTTACAAGGCGAAAATATAAAAATTATAAAAATTTCAAAAGTCATTCATAGATATTAAAACACAATTAATTTAAAAATAAAGATTCAGAATATTTCTTGCAAAATGAAGAAAAAAATGCAACAAATAAACATTTTCTCTCTTGAGTTACTTATTATTGGTTTTCATCTGTTTTTTCTACTTTTCTGATACATTTCGTCTTAAACATCGGCCTTAGCTGGTATCTAAGGAAAATATGTACATGATTTCTGATGCTTATAGAACAACCCCAACTGACAATCATCTGCTAATTACATTGAAAAAGCATCCTAAAAGCTAATGAAAGGTTTTATTCTTCTTTAAATCAAGCAGTTTCAGAGACTGTTTACAGTAGCTAAGCCACGATATCTGTTTCAGTAGTTTGAGCCACAAATGCAAACAAAATTTAATTTCTATTAAGTTCTTAGTTCTAAGTTATTAAGTTCTATTTATAAACACATTGTTTTGCTTTGAAAATTATATTGAATTCAAAATTTATGTTTCATGAATTCTATCAAGCAACCTAAATGTAAATTTTCGATGGAAATATTGATTTACATTCTTCGAAAATCAATATCAAATATTTACATAATGCAACTACGTTAAAAAGAATTTTTATTTGAAATTGAAAGTAAATTTTCATTTCACTTCAAAACCTAAAACAAATGTACTTCAAACATATTTTTAAATGAGAAATTTATATTTAAAACACGTGAAACTATTTTGGAAATGGTAATAGAAAATTAACACTAGAACCACCGTAGCGGTAATTTTGACCGGTACCAAATAAAAATATTTCGATTATCACCAGAAATTTCTTTCTAAAATAAGTTTAAAATGTACCCCAGAGAAATAAGTTAAATAAATACTGTAAAAGCACTTATTTTCGCAAGGATTTAATTTTCGCGAGCCCGTCGTAATCGCGAAAATTTAAGACTCGCGAAATATATATATTTTTTCAATTCAAATAATAATGAAATTTTTCACTTTCGAAATTTAATGATTACTGTTACTTAAATAAGAAATAAGTACAAAAATTTCTTGGATACTTACAACTACTTCCTGAATATTATACAATTACTTCTTGAATAAAAACAATAATACAACTAATAGAATGTAGCTCATTCACTTACAATATTTATACCAGCTTCTTTTAAGCCATTCATTTTTACAGCGATGGGGAAAGGGGGGGGGGGCGAAGTACTTTTCTGACAAAAGGAAGTTTCTTAAATTGCCTTATGCAAAAGGGGTTCTATTTAGGTAGTTTCGAATTTTTTCAGATTTCGGTTCAGTTCATATAAAATTCGCGAAATTTTCAGCTCGCGAAATCACCGATATCTTCATTTACGCGAAAATAAGTGTTTTTACAGTAAGTTAAACAATTCCAAATAAAAATTCCGGTGTAAGATATTTTTATAATACTCCAGTAAAATTTCCGACGGTTCTAGTGTTAAATGCGTTAGGAAATGTATCGTTCTTTGTAAAAATACAGGTTAAGTCCGCGACGAAATAAGCCGTTGTAACTTGTATAACTAATAGCTGTCATATTCCTCTACATTTCAACACTAGAACGCCCGGAAGGAGTCTATCCGACTCCGACAAAATGATTAAATGTCAAGCGGAACCAACATTTTTTCATAAAATAAGTTCAATGTAAACCACGCAGATTTACGTTAAATAAATCAGTTAAAAAATTTTAAATAAAAATTGTGGTGTCAAATATTTTTATGAAATTTGAGTAAAATTTCCGGGTGTAATAGTGTTAAAGTTACTGTTTATGACTAGGAATTCTTTTCTAATTTAATTACCAACTTCTTGAAATAAATAAACTAAAGTTCAAAAATCATTATATTAAATATAAAAAAAAATCAACAAAGTTTATTATTGATTCATTAAATATTGGCAATCTGGAGAAAAAGCGTTTTCAGTGCATTGAAATGACGCTACACTACTTCAAACATATTCAAATTGATATACAGCCGTCATGTGCGCGACTAGAGGGTTACTGAAAATTAATGTTCATATAGCATTTATAGTTATTTTACAAGAGCCCACAAATGATTCCAGTTAAAGTTCTGTATATGAGCGATATTTGCTACAAGAAGAAGCAGTAAAAATATTTCAAGTAAAAACAAATATTGCTTTTTGAAGTCTTTATACCGACATCATGCTTTAATTCTTTGCCTACAGGTCGAGACATATACTACTACTGCACTATTTTCTAATCTATCCATAAATATTTTAAAAATATAATCTCTGCCCTACACTTACGCAAGAATATTTTCCAGAGAAATCTACCAAAAAGATTTTCTTTAAACGTTGCAGATTGAATATAAAAATAGACGCTAATCCTAGCTCATAATCATAGGTTACACGATCGCTCCAACATTTGAAGGTTTTTAGAAATATATTTACATGAAGTCCACTTATGATGTTAAACTGTTACAAAAGGACATGTTATTAATTTATTAAAACAAATGTTCAGCAACATAACAAATCTACAACGTAAATTGCTTTTTCCATTTTTACAACAGTTTTGAGAGCAGCACTGAAACGCAAAAAGAAAGAAAAAAGAAAAAGAATAAGAAAACAGCTTCCATCTCAAGCGATAAATCAGTACCAACGTTGAACCTAATTTTCGAATTATGTTTGCAAAAAATCAGATGTACAGTCGTGGAAAAAAAAAGTAAACACCTCCCACTAACTCCTCAACAAATTATCGTAGAAGAAAGTTACTGGTACCGAACGATTGGAAATAAAGTTTACTTTTAAATGACATAGATAAAATTTGTTTAGGGGACCATTTACATATTAAAACGAACCATAAGTTTGTTTTTTCCAATAGCAGTACACAATTCTGACAGCATAAATGAACTCTGCACCCTTCATTTAGCCTAAAAACAAATTTTTATGCAATTCGTACCATAAGTTTCTGAGAAATTAATTATTTGAACACACACACTGAAACACAAAAAGAACACACACACTGAAATACAAAAAGAAGGAAAGAAGAAGAAGAAGAACATCTTCCATGTCAAGCGATGAATCAGTACAAATGGTTGAACCTGATTTTCGAATTGTGTTTGCAAAAAATTAGATGTACATTTTTCTACCCTCATCTTCAAGTTCGCTTTTTCAGTGTCATAAAACAGAGTATACAGGTGATGGGTTCAACGTTGGCACAGATGCATCATTTGTGATGGAGACTATCTTGAGTAGTATCTTTATAATAAGAAAGAGATATACTTAAGGGGTTTTGTACTTTTAAAATGCGACAAAATTTAATGCAAAAACTCAAAGTTTGAATTAGTCTATCTTCAAAAACGTTTTATGTATAAACGTTAAATTTTGGCTATTGATTAAACAGATTGTGCCTTGTAATATGCTATCATTAGAAATTTATTAGCCTTTAACAGAATTTTTTCATTGTTGAAATCAAAATAGCTCTTTTTTTTTTTTTACTCCATAAGTCATTGCGCGCATGATATCTTGAGAAAGTGTGTATGGATTGTCATGAAATTTGGTAAAGATATTAACATATATGTGTGTTTAAAATGAACTACTCTTAGGCCAAAATTATTTCGTTAACTATGCAAAGAAAAAATTTTTGTAAAAAAAAAAAAAAAAAAAAAATGTATATATATATATATATATATATATAATATTTTTAATGAATAAAAATAGTCATAACTAAAAATATTACCGTTGTAAATACTTAAAAGTATCAAGTGTCACGAAATCATGCGCGCAATGAATTCCGGATTTGTAAAAAAAGAGCTATGAGCTATTTTGATTTCAACAATACACAAAATCTGTAAAATGCTAATAAATTTCTATTTGTAGCATATTACAAAACACAATCTGTTTAATAAATATCCAAAATTTCATGCTTATACATAAAAAGGTTTTGAAAATAGACTTATTCAAACTTTGAAGTTTTTCGTTAATTTTCGACTCGTTCAAAAAGGTACAAGACCCCTTAAACAGGGCCGGGTTCTCCTATTCAAACTGCCCTTGCATTTTTTCAACGCTATTTTCTAATACGTTTTCATTAGAAATTTTCATGAATTTGTTTTAGTTAAATACGGTGATGAAATGTGAAAAAACTGATACGAAAGAACATGTCCAAATTAGGTAGGAGGATCCGACACTGTTCTACCGTATGTAATATTAGAATAAATTTGTCAATTAATAAAAAGGTTATGCGACCATTTGCATTACTTTAAGTACACTGTAAAAAAATGCTGTGGTTTTTCTTGCACTTTATGTTATAATGTTTCAATCACCGATGCTGTGAAATCGGAATCAAGCACCGATGCTCTGAAAGTGAAATCAAGCAACATGTGAAGTAAAAATGGAATTATTTTTGTCACGTGCGCCACACAGCCAATAGCAAAGGGGCTTTCGCTAGACTTGAGAAAATTTTCAACAATTTTAAATACAGCAGCTTGAAAAATTTTTCAGCAGTTGTGTTGGCAGCCGGTGTGCCAACACTTTTGTCGTAAAACATATTGATTTTTTTTTGTATTTTAAGCTGCAATTTATCAAGCACCCATGTTGTGAAAACGAATTCAAGCAACAAGTGAAGTAAAAATCGAATGATTTCTGCGCGTGCACTACGAAGCCAATAGTAACGCGAATTTCCCGAGACTTGAGAAATTTTATAACACTTTAAAAGACAGCAGCTTGTAAAATTTACCGAAAGTTTGTTGGAATTCAGCACCTTTTGTTGTAAAATTACAATTTTTTACAGTGTATAATCACCTGTAGCACGGCCGACCACTACGCTACTAGAAAGGATACTTCCTTCTGTTCTCGTAGTGATAGAACATCCTTTAGTGTAGTGTATCCGGCAATTCCTACCGATACAAGAGAAGGCTTCTTTATGTTCTCTTAGTGGTAGGATGCCCTTCTTTTAGTACATCCTATACTGTGTTCATACTACGACTTCAATACCAGAAGAAAGACTTCTTTTTGATCTCTTAGTAGTATGACAACTTTTTTTAGTTAATTCTTTAGTATGTCCAAAAACTATGAGAGCAGAAAGACAATTTTCTTTTGTTTTTGTAGTTGTAGAATGTCTTCTTTGTACCTAAGTTTAATTAAAATAAAAATATATTAAAAATAAAGATTAAAAGAATTATTAAAATGAAAGATTAAAAGAATTATTAAAATTAAAAAATTAAAAGAATAATGTTTTAACACTAGAGCGTTCAGCTGATGTCAGTTCGACACTGATCAAATGACAAAATGTCGATTCGAAACAGAATTTTTTTCGTAAAATCCATTAGATTGTAACTAGAGAAAACTCGTTTGAATAAGTAATTAAAATGGTTTAAAATAAAAATTCTGTTGTTAAAATGTTTTTATTAAGTTTGGGTAAAATTTCCGGAAGTTCTAGTATTAAAACATGCTACGTTAGATTGTTGTTTACTTTGTGCTTAAGAAAGCTAAGTTTAGGAAATATTTTATTTTAAAGTTGTGCAATATATTCTAAAGAAATGTAATTGAAATTCAGTCTTGTAAAAAATGGCCGATAGCGCGTTAACCACTTAATTACCCGAAGATTTTAGGTAAAAATTAGTGGAGTAGAAAAGCTTTTAGTAACGAAGCAAGCTAACTTTTCTTGCCCGAACCAGTTAAGTGGTTAAGCAACGGAATACTGATGATTGTCCGATGAAGTTTTCCTGATTCATACAACAGCGTTCATTCGCATAAAGAAACAGAAGAGATTTTATGTGTTTTAGTACCTGAAATAGTGTAAAGAATTGGTTGCCATATCAGAAGATAGATTTTTTTTTTCTTTAAATAAGGCGAACAGTACTTCACACAGACAATAAACAAACAAACAAACAAAAACACTGTATTTGAAGCTGTTTCCATGTTTTAAAAATATGTGTGCCAGTGAGTACTTGCTTTTGTTCGCTTTAGATATCTTTAATAATATCCTTAATTTTTGTAATTTGTTTGTTTATGGATTTAAGCAGAATATTCTATAATCTTTAAAATAATTTTTAAGCGAGATTAGGCTAAAAAATAGCGAAAGATGAAAAATGTTTTCATAAAAGATTACAAGAGTGAACTACTTTTTGAAAAGGATCTTTATTAAAAACCATTAATTAGTTTTTATATTAATATTCTTCACATCATCTCTGAGGATTTAATTATTTTCGAAGTTAACTCTCGAATAATGTGACTAAACTTTACAGCACATTTTATTAAGGTCAAAACGTCCACTGCGTCAACGGCATTACATAATTAAGATTAACGAGTTAATTATTTCAGACTTTGTTATATATTTTTAGTTGCATTGTAAATCATTATGGCATCAAGAAATTACATTTTGAATTTTAAATTAAAGGAGGGCAAATTCTCACCTGAACATTTCCACACAAAATTTACTTTTAAGTAATTTTGCGCTTTATAAATTTCACACAATAATAAACGTGATCCTGTAGCAACATGTATAATAATCACTTACAAACAGATTAAGTTAAATAACGCTATAAAAATGATAAAATATCTTTATTTAGATTGACTCACGTTTCATCGCACAAACGGCGACATTTTCAAAATCATTCATGATAGAAAATATTTTCACATAATTTAAAAACAATAATTAAACAATGCATCGAGACATCATGCATGATGAAAATCATTCCAAATATAAAATAAAATTTTAATTAAATTGGCTATTTGTGACCGTGGATTAAATTTTACTATTGTTACTAAAATTACACACCATCTCTTTTCAAATTTTCGGTAAATCAAGGGACACTGAATCATCGCAAATATTCTCGTTGAGTAAAAATATCTCTATAGAAAACCGGATAATGTATGCTAAATAAAATCATGATGGAAAAATTAAATAGAATATTCACTTTTATCCAAATATAGTATATTTTAGCTTTCGTGATTTTTGAAATTTATGCGATTTTTACGTTTCTTCGCAATCCGCTGCAAATTTTTGCTATTCAATTTTTGACAAAATATAGTAAATTCTGCATCAATAATGTTTATTATTTTCGAATTTTTATATGATTTTTAGTGTGTTTTCGCGATTTTATTGGATTTTTTCGCATTAGTAAAAAAAATCCAGTTTCAATCTTCCAGACCAATATAGCATTTTTTCCTATTTTCGATGAAGTTTATTCAAAATTCGTGCAGTAAATTTTCAATTTATCTTAGTTTTTTATTGTGAATTTAAGAGCTTTTTGCAATTCGTACTTTTTTTTCACGGACCCGTCCAACGCAGGGCAGGTTAGCTAATTTGAAAATAAATTAATGCGTTTTTCGTGTATGTAGTGCAAACGGAATTTTTTGTTTGGAAGTTACTGGTGACAATGTGACATTTGGGTATTTTTAAGCAATTCACCAAACAGAGCTCAAATGGTTAAGAGGACCGGGTAAGCGAAATTCAACCAAAAAATCGATTTTTACTTTTTTATATAATTAAATAGTTTAAGCTTTTATATTTTCAACGATGCATTACACATGTTTATATATTAAAAAAAAAGTGTTGGATTTTTTCATTCTTTCTAAGAGCACTTCACAGCAGTGGGCTACTTTTTTTAAATTCAGATTTCTTGATTGGCACCACTTTTCAGAAGTGGTAAATTTCCCATTGTTTTCGCCTTAATGTTATTAAATAAGGCAAATTTTACTATTTTAAAAAAAGTGGTGCCAATCAAGAAATGAAAATTTAAAAAAAGTAGTCTACTGGCAAAACAGCTTTACAGCTTTGACTTTTACTGAAAACTTCGATTTTCCAGGTTTGTGTTCCTTTTTTTTCAGTATCTATTAAACTGAAAAACTCAGATTTTTCTAAATATATATATTATGTTATAGTACATACTTTAACATAGAGATTTAATGATTTGTTGAGAATTATATTGTTAGACAGTGAAATCTTACCAAAAATGCTAATTTAAAAATGTCTTTCAATAAATAATTATTAATTAATTTTCAGTTTCACTTAAAAACAAAATGGTCTGTTAAAATACGTAAAGCATGATATTCAAACTAAAAAATCTAGATCTCTATCTTTCACCGTTTCTGAGAAAAAAGGTACATATAGTTGGTGTATTTTAACATGGCCGAGGTAGAGCTTACTTGGTCTCCTTAAGCATATCAATTAATTTTTATATATAATGATGTTATCCTAAAATATTTAATTCAACCCAGAAATACCGTAAAAAAAATTTAGTATATAAAATTAATATACCTAATGTGCACAAAGTGGAATCTATCTTCTAATGCTTCAAGAAAGTTAACTTCTCGTGTGAGTTTGCTGGTAAAGAGTACAAATTTCGGATGTACGTCTTGACCCTTTGAGGGGCAAGCAATTGCGTTTGTGGAATGACTGAATTTCCACCGGAAATTTGGAAAAAAATTATTTCAAAATAAGGAAAAGCAACGTTTCCACACTGACCCTCCAAAGCTATAAAAGTAAAGCTTAATTAAAATTTGGTGGGATATAATATATCCAGTGTTGCCAGATTGGTTACTTTTTTAATTCAGATTATTTGACAGTCACCACTTTTTTAAAATAGTATAATTCACCTTATTTTTCAGAATTTATAATCTATCTTTAAATAGGACGAATATTTCTGTTTAAAAAAAGCGGCGACAATCAACAATCTGGGGAAAAAAATCCCCAATCTGGCAACACTGAATATATCTGGCAACACTGATCCCCTCAAGGGGTTTAAACAACAATGGTAAAAAAATACTGTAAGTTTGTGTTAATTACCAGTATCTTCTTAGGATAGAACGACAGGATTACAAGACAGAACACACTAGCATAGCTGACAACTTTCCCTTAAACTTCCGTTAAATGTGAGTTAAATTGACCCAGGTTAAACACGTTTCAAACCAGAAATTTACTAAAGAAATTAATTCAAATAGATTTCATAGGGAAACATGATTTTAAATATATAATGATACATGAAACAAATTTTCTGATTAGTAACGCGCAAAACCTGGGTCAACTTAACTCACTTTTTGCGGAAGTTTAGTTGAATGTTGGCAAGTATGCACTAGAACAACCTTTACACTATTATTAAGCCGTTTAGCTGTTATTTAATTATTTACACAAGAACAATTAGCTGGTGTCGATTTGACACCGACCAAAAGATTTAATGTCGACTCGAACCAGAAATGTTTTCATAAAGTCCGCACCTATGACAGGCGGGTCACCGAGTGACCCATTTCGTAATTTCAAGTGACTCACTGCAGTTCCGAATAAAAGTATAATACAGGTTGTCTATAAAACAATGCCAAGGTTATGAATTTTAATAACGTCAACTGTAAGTGTTGTAGAGTGTTGGTTTAAGGTCACAAATAGAGAGTAACTCAAACAGTTTTAGATAAGACCACTTATATATCTTATAATATATAGTACATATATATTTAAATAGTATCAATTTTTTTTGTACGTCAAATTAAAAAAAAATCTTTATATTATCTTTTAACTCATTTACTGCAAGGTTTACACTTACTCTCTTTTAGAATTTCCAAGGAGTATGGAACCACTACTTCAGATTAGAAATTTTTTATATAATCTATTTAAACTAGATAGTGCCCGTCAAGATTTGACGGTAAATAACTTGAATGTTTCATTAGAAAAATTCATGAAATTTTAATTAATTGCTTTTAAATTAATTATTGAAGGACGAATTTCTATATACAGGATGTTCCAAAATTTGACTGACGAATGAAGAGGGATGATAGAAAGCATCAAGAGGGTTAAAAATTACCATAGAACATGGGGTCACAAGCCACATATTTAGTCACATATACGGGATGTTTCATCCTAGCTGAACTCGGTTTGACGGTAATATTTCTGTGCAAATTAAAAACTTTGCAATGAAAATCCAAGTAAATGTACATTGTTTTCCGTTAAATGTTATAACATCATGAAAAGTTCTGTAAAAAAAGAGTGCTCAAGCAATCGATGATACCGTATGAACAGGCAGTCGCAGTCGAAAATGTGAAGCGCTAAGTGCATACTACTAGCACGTATAATGGAAACTTCTACAACTTTTTTTAATATTATCATATTTACTACATAGGTGAGAATATCTATACAAATTCTATTATAATATACTTCAGTTTTCTGAAAGTTATTAGCGTCAATCCAACTGATTTAGGTTAAGCACCCTGTATTTTTGATTAAATATGTGGTTTGTGACTCAATGTTCTATGGTAAGTTTTCATCCTTTTGATGAAACTATCAGCCCCCTTAATTTGGCGGCTAATTTTTCGAATATCCTGAATATATACAGGGTGCAAAGGAAAGTCTCTTTAACCTGAAAGTACTTGCGAACGGAGAGAGCTACAGCTATGCAAGTGATGTAACGGTATAGTAAAAGGACTACGCCCGACCTAATGCAAAAGACACCAGTGCCCCTAGGCGCGAAATTTGGAAGGTGGCCATTGCAAATCGGAAACGAAAAGCGGGCAAAATTTCCAATTAGTAACATCGATAATTTTGTACGAAATGACATTTGGTTCACGCGCATAAGATAAATCGTCGCCTGAATACCCAAAAATGTCCGAAATCGGTGAGTGACGAATCTACTTTACATATTCACATTCCGCAAATGTAACAGTGCACAATTGCACATTCTGACGTTGTACTGTGCTCTAATGTCTGTAAAAATTTAATTTCCAATGCATTTAAAGTTTTAGATTAACCCTTTCAGGGGCAGAAGAATTCTGTTCGTAAACTGCTGAAATAATTGATTGACACCAGAATATTCAAACGAATTTCTTACGAAATAAAAACCCGCTAATCTCCACTCATAACAAATACTTGATAATCATAACAAACGTAAAGTTTTATTAAAATAATCTTGTTTCTACAAATTCCATTGGGAATTCAACATTATAGAAACTGAATTATTGCCCCTGAAAGGTTAAAAAATTGCATAATGATTAATACTCTCAAGTACATTCAGGGAGCTAATTATACACAATAGAAAAATCACAAAATATGCATGTAAATAGACATTAAATGTACTTAAAAATTCACAATGAATATGCAATCATAATTTTTAATATTTTTCACACACTTTTAGAGATTGTTACGTTTTCTTATTGGAGAAAGATGTGTAGGATAAAGTAGATAATACTTAAAAATAGTAAAAAATGCTCAAGCCACCTCAAGGACATTTTATCGGGAATTTTTTATTTTTTGTAATTTATATTCAAGATATATATTTTTCTAGATAAAAGATAATAACGTTTCCTATTCGACAATCATAAGTTAATTTTTTAGAAGAAAGCTTGGTTGTTTTTTTTTAATTATCGGAAGATTACCAATGATACATGCTGTGCAAGACAGAAGTGAAAAAGTTGAACAAAATAAATAGCTGTAGAATGAGCCAATACTTAAGTTCTTCACATGAAATATATTGTTTTACGTGTATCATTGCAATAATGTAATATTCAAAATAAATTAATTAATTAGTCATTATCGCATTCCTTGAAACTCTGTTACACACAAACCATCGAATTGCATTACTTAATTGTCGTACACAGTACATTTATATTTATTATTTTCCCTAACCGGCTCAATCGTACGGTTAGGTCGCTAGAATAAAACGAATAATTATAACCACGAGATACCGTACTGGTTTTAAATTATAGTAATTCTATATATTCTGCTATATTTTTTCCGGTATATTGTTTCAGTATATTTTTTATACAAAAAATGCCTTAAAAAGCCGTAGACATTTACAGACATATAAATCTATTTAGAATTAAAGTTTTACTTAATAAAAATAATAAATTAAGTGCCACATAAAACCACACTGCAAAGCTTTTCGGGTTCAACCGTTTCATTGACTTAGAAAAAAAGTAAAGTTTTGAAGCTATCGGTATTCCATTCATTTATTCTCGTAAATATTTCAGATTCTATGTAACTTGTTATCCCAGTTGAAGTACTTTTTTTATTCATATTGTTTAATTGCTACCAACTTTCTAAAATATAAATACTCTACTTGTTTAATGACCATATAATGTATATTAAATTAGGCTAAAATTACAATTTCACAAAAGTCGTAGAAATTAAGAGAACTTAATAAAAAAAACATACCAACTGGAAACCCTTGTGTAACAAACTCCGTTACTTAAATAGAACATATGTCCTGCATATGTCCTACCTTATCGCCCACGTACATCAGCCCACTCTTTTAACCGAACATGACAAGTTAATACCCTCAGCAGAATTTAATTAACATTTTTAGCAACTATCTGCTTTAAGATATTAAAAACGCGTAAGTCTATGAAAAGCACTTTTTAAGCACTCTTGGAACATAACCATAGGTGCCGTCTTCATGCATTCAAAATAGGCATTTATGCATACTTATACCATAGATGGCAACATGTATTAATTATTTCGGAATCTGATCGAAGAAAATCATGTTTAACACTAGAAAGCCCGCGGCCAGTCATTTTGACTGCTACCAAATTAATATATATCTCGATTCGAACCAGAATTTTTTTTATAAAACTAGTTTAAAAGATACAAAGAAAAAAACGAGTTAAATGGATAAGGGGCCTTCCACAAACGATGTCACGCTTGGAGGGGGGTTCGTGATATTGTGACAGTTTGTGACAAGGGGGTGGGAGGAGGTATGAAGAAATGTGGCATCACACATTTTGGTTAAAATAAAATAATTAAAATCAACAGATTAAATTTTGAAGTTATTTTGAAATTAGAGTATTTTGTGTTTATAAAATAGATTTAACCCATTGAGCGTTTCACTAGATTATAATAAAAAAGAAAAGTGCCCAGCTAAACTGATGGCATTGAGCTCACAGACTATTCACACTAATTGTATATTATACTCTTATTTTAAAGAATAATGCGCCTCAAAAAAATAAGTGAAGGGGAATTAGCCCCCGTTTCCCCCTTTATACTTAACCAGTGAACCTCCAAATCTAATCAGGGAAGCTCCTTATCATAATAAACCGGTATACCAAACTTGGAGCAAATAGAATAACCTTGCAAAAAAAAAAACATTTATCTAAATTAAGGGTGTGGACTAACCCCCCTTTATCCTTAACCAATTAATCGCCAAAACGAATCAGGGAAGCTCCTTAACATAATAAACCGGTCTTCCAACTTCGGAGCAAATCGAATCATTCTGCAAGAAAAACCCATTTATCTAAATTAAAAGGGGCGGGCTAACCTCCCTTTTCCCCCTTTACCCTTAACCAATGAACCCCAAAACTAATCAGGGAAGTTCCTTAACATAATAATCCGGTATACCAAATTCGGAGCAAATCGAATCATTCTGCATGAAAAACACATTTATCTGAATTAAGGGGGGGGGGTGGACTGACCCTGTTTTCCCCCCTTTATCCATAACCAATGAACCCCCAAAACTAATCAGGGAAGTTCCTTAACATAATAAACCGATATATCAAATTCGGAGCAAATCGAATGATTCTGCATGAAAAACCCATTTATCTGAATTAAGGGGGTCGGACTAACCCCCCTTTTCCCCCTTTATCCTTAACCAATGAACCCCCAAAACTAATCAGGGAAGTTCCTTAACATAATAAACCGGTATACCAAATTCGGAGCAAATCGAATGATTCTGCATGAAAAACCCATTTATCTGAATTAAGGGGGGTGGACTAACCCCGTTTTTCCCCCTTTATCCTTAACCAATGAACCCCCAAAACTAATCAGGGAAGTTCCTTAACATAATAAACCGGTATACCAAATTCGGAGCAAATCGAATCATCCTGCATGAAAAACACATTTATCTGAATTAAGGGGGGTGGACTAACCCCGTTTTTCCCCCTTTATCCTTAACCAATGAACCCCCAAAACTAATCAGGGAAGTTCCTTAACATAATAAACCGGTATACCAAATTCGGAGCAAATCGAATGATTCTGCATGAAAAACCCAGTTATCTGAATTAAGGGGGGTGGACTAACCCCGTTTTTCCCCCTTTATCCTTAACCAATGAACCCCCAAAACTAATCAGGGAAGTTCCTTAAAATGATAAACCGGTATACCAAATTCGGAGCAAATCGAATCATCCTGCATGAAAAACACATTTATCTGAATTAAGGGGGGTGGACTAACCCCGTTTTTCCCCCTTTATCCTTAACCAATGAACCCCCAAAACTAATCAGGGAAGTTCCTTAACATAATAAACCGGTATACCAAATTCGGAGCAAATCGAATGATTCTGCATGAAAAACCCATTTATCTGAATTAAGGGGGGTGGACTAACCCCCCTTTTCCCCCTTTATCCTTAACCAATGAACCCCCAAAACTAATCAGGGAAGTTCCTTAACATAATAAACCGGTATACCAAATTCGGTGCAAATCGAATCATTGCATGAAAAACACATTTATCTGAATTAAGGGGGGGGGGGGGGGGACTAACACCGTTTTCCTCCCTTTATCCTTAACCAATGAACCCCCAAAACTAATCAGGGAAGTTCCTTAAGATAATAAACCGGTATACCAAATTCGGAGCAAATCGAATGATTCTGCATGAAAAACCCATTTATCTGAATTAAGGGGTGTGGACTAACCCCGTTTTTCCCCCTTTACCCTTAACCAATGAACCCCCAAAACTAATCAGGACAGTTCCTTAACATAATAAACCGCTATACCAAATTGGGAGCAAATCGAATCATTCTGCATGAAAAACACATTTATTTGAATTAAGGGGGGGTGGACTAACCCCGTTTTTCCCCCTTTATCCTTAACCAATGAACCCCCAAAACTAATCAGGGAAGTTCCTTAACATAATAAACCGGTATACCAAATTCGGAGCAAATCGAATGATTCTGCATGAAAAACCCATTTATCTGAATTAAGGGGGTCGGACTAACCCCCCTTTTCCCCCTTTATCCTTAACCAATGAACTCCAAAAACTAATCAGGGAAGCGCCTTATCACAGTGAACCTAGGAAAAAATTTTGAAGCAAATCGGATGTTTCTATCAAGAGTTATCGCGTTACGTACATACGTACGTACGTACATACATACATACATACATACATACATACATACATACATACATACATACAGAACGGGCGGGCACATTAGCTCTCAGGCTTTGATAGCCTGTGAGCTAAAAATGTACTTTAAAAAGGCCGTGAATAGGAAAAAAACTTGTTCGAAAAGGTAGAAGGGGTTATGTGATTTTGTAGTTGAAAAGTGCTAAGGGATTTAGTTCTTTCCCCTTCTTTCTGACACTGAATGATTGAAACGTCTGCCCACTGTCTTTTATGAGGCGTGAATGGGCGTTTAAAACTAGTTGACTAATAGCTTTCGAAAACGATTGTCTAGTTAATCCCAGACAACATCTGAAAGTATGTAACGAAATAGCAGTTTTCAGGAATACAGGTGTGTGTTCCGTGTTGCTTAGAATAATGTTTGCAAACTGTTAATGTAGTATAATTTGCTTTATATGCTATTAAATTTTATCTAAATTTGAAAAGAATTTATATCTTCGTAATAACAAGCATGTTTCATTTCCTCTAAATGCATTCTTTTTTTCTAAACAGTTTCTGTTACATAAACTTGTAAATTTTATTAATTTGTAATGATTTAATTACAAAATTAAACTGGAAGTAATCGATTTTTTAAATAAATTTACATTTTATAAAACGCACGCATAGCGATAGATCTCACTATACAACGAATCTCAATTAAACGTTTAGTACACTTTAGTTACACTTTTAGATAGGGTTTTTCATCGTATCTCAATTTCAATTAATGCTAATATTATTTTTTTTCTTTTATAAATAATAATAATAATAATAATAATAATTTCTCATTATGCAAATTAGTGTAACATCTGCTTTCTTTGATTTTCTATGATATAAATCTGAGATAGCTGATATATTGTACATTATCCTGATGAATATACCAGTTGAAAATACATTAAAATATTCTAACACCCCCCCACCCCACCCCGTCCCCCCCCCACCAAAAAAAAGTGATTTATTATAAAGTATTTCAAATGCGCATTCAAAATAAATGGAAAAAACTTCTTCTAAATGATAATTCTTCTAACTTTTTTTTTTGTGTGTGTGAGCAATAAAAGAATTAATACAAATTTTAATAAGATTTTCAAAATGTGCAAATTCCTGTTTAAAAAAAGAAGAAAAAAAATACAAATTGACAACCTTTTTTCCAGCCATACATAAAAAAAAAAAAAAAAAAAAAAAAAAAAAAAAAACAGGCGGATTTTTGGATCTTATAATTTAGCTTCCAGATAACAAATTTGAATTTTTATTAATTCCTATTATTTTACTGATAAATGTAGAACATTAAAAGAAAAACATTTATTGATGTAATCAAAGTGGCAGTAATTATTTCAACCTTTCCTTTCGTCTCGGCAGGCAATTGTTTTAGTACAGTAAAACCAAACATGTTAAGGCGTTTCTTTTTTATAAAGTACACTATTTCTTATACTTAAATCATGTTTAGAGATAGTAAAGATATATTATTTAAGTTTTACAGAATTAATTAATCAGTAACACTGCACAGTACCACTGAATATTACAATAAAACCGGTTAATACGAGATCACTAGGTACGAAAACAAATTCTGTTTTAGACAGGTTTTACTAGGTGTAATTGTGTAATATTTTGTATTTGGGAATATAAAATTCTCCGTTTAAGGCAGGATTATGTTATACATGGATTTCATTTTTACAGGTTTTACTGTAATTAATTAGTGATCATAGTATTGCATCATTAACGAAGTATAGGTGTAATACTTGTGCATATGTATAATAGTCCTCCCCACTTAATCGGGCCACGGATAATCGAATACCCCGCTTATTCGAATAGAATTCTCCGGAACCGAATTTATTCCTATTGGTTCTATGTTATTTTCCCCCGCTTAAACCAAATAACTTTTACGAACCTCCCCGCTTAATCGAATAAGAACTGTGTGACCGATGTTTGAAAATAGGCGCAGAAAGCCCGTTTCAGCTAGAATTTCCTTCCACCTTTTGTCATTTCCGGTTCCTTTACGCTGAAAACAAATTTTCAGTTCTTCCTGCAATGATTTTGGTCGGCAGGTATATAATGGACAGGTCAAATGATTTCCCCACCTTGATCTCACCACCATCGCTTCTTGCTGTTAATCAGGCTTTAATGGCAATGCGTCGTCACTTCGAGACTCGAGATGGTCGTTGTGATATATTGCACTCATTCGAAAAATAACTCTATATTTACTCCTTTAAAATTTCACTTAAACAAACAACTTTAAACGATTTTTTAAAGGCAGTATAAGTAACATAAATTAGAAGTAGCAAAGTTTTGACCAAACTCAAACGAGCTGCATTAAGTGTGATGTAAACCATATAAATGAATATACTGACGTTAAATTAATAAGTATTTACTTTATATTAGCATTCGTATTTATTTTAGTTTATGTTATTCTATTAACGATATATTATTTTGTTAATTAAACATACCGTAGATGGGTATTTTCCCTTTTTATTACGCATATTACAGTTATGATTCCCCGTTTAATCAAAAACCCCGCTTAATCGAATATTATTTCTGGAACCAAAAATAATCGTTTAAACGGGAAGACTGTATTACTGATTAAATGCAAGTTTTAATTTTAACAATGAAACCCTTTAAAACGAAATGATAAGGGGCAATATAATAATTTTGAATTAGAAATTTTCCAAAGAACTTTGGATTTTTTTAAGGGAAGATTCCGCTTAGTACAGGTATTACTATGTATAAACCCGTAAGGCATGGTGACGTTACGGCGACGTCGTTGTGAAGTCACACTGTGACTTTGTGACCGTCGATGTGACGTCACGTGACGTCGATGTGAAGTCACAGTGACTAGAATGTGAGGTCGTTATGGCCGTTTTAGAGCTCATTTGTGACGTCACATTGAGACCAATTTGTGAAGTCACGGTGAGACCAATTTGTGAAATATGTGTCATTTGTGACGAAATTGTCATTAACACTGTGATGATTCTGTGACGACAGTGACAATGTTGTGAAGTCACATTGTGACAATTTTGTGAAAATAGTGTAATTTGTGACGATTTTGTCATTAACTTTGTGACGAATATGTGACTACAATGACAATGTTGTGACTGCGTTAAGATGCAATATATTTATTGAAAAATGAAATCGCTATTCGAGTTCAATCAGTGCACCATGACAATGGAAGCAGGAGTGATTATGAGTAAAAGAAAATTCTGAAGTTCACAGAAAAATTTCAGAATGTTTTTTTCACGATACTTTATTGAAATTTACGTTTTTTTTTTTAATCCTTCGGCGAAATTCACCTTATTTGTACGATTTATTGACGAAATTTTATGTTTTTTCACTATCATTTGACGAAATTCGCCTTTTTTTCACTATGCTTTGAAATTCACGAAATTCTCGTTTTTCTTCAATCTCTTGACGAAATTGCGATTCTTAGATGAAATTCACGTTTTTTTCTACGACCATTTCAAGAAATTTAGATTTTTTTTGCGATCGTTTGACAAAATTCACCTTTTTTGCGCGATTTATTTACAAAATTTCGCCTTTTATGTGGTCCATAGATGAAATTCGTATTTTTTTCTACAATCTTTTGACAAAAATGACAATCTTTTGAAATTCGCTTTTTTTCCTCGATCTTTTGACAAAATTTGATAGATGAAATTCGCTTTTTTTCCTCGATCTTTTGACGAAATTTGCATTTTTTCGCGATCCTTTGACGAAACTCACGTTTTTCTTCAATCTCTTGACGAAATTGCGATTCTTAGATGAAATTTCCTTTTTTTTCCACCACCTTTTGAAGATATTTAGATTTTTTTCGCGATCATTTGACAAAATTTGCCTTATTTGCGCGATTTATTTACAAAATTTCGTCTTTTATGCGGTCTATTGATGAAATTCGCGTTTTTCTACAACCTTTTGACAAAGTTTGCTATTCTTAGGTGAAGTTCGTTTTTTCCACGATCTTTTGACGAAATTTGCATTTTTTCGCGATCCTTTGACGAAATTCACGTTTTTTTCAATCTCTTGACGAAATTGCGATTCTTAGATGAAATTCACGTTTTTTTCCACGACCTTTTGACGAAATTTAGAATTTTTTTCGCGATCGTTTGACAAAATTCACCTTATTTGCGCGATTTATTTTAAAAATTTCGCCTTTTATGCGGTCCATTGACGAAATTCGCGTTTTTTCTACAATATTTTGACAAAATTTGCTAATCTTAGATTAAATTCGCTTTTTTTTCATGATCTTTAGACGAAATTTGCATTTTTTTCGCGATGCTTTTACGAAATTCATCTTTAACCAATCAAGTTATTGTTTCTTTTCTATAAACATCACAGCAAGTATTAAAAACGTTTGAGAGTAAAAGAATAATTAGGTAATATTTTCTCATTCTGCTTCTGCAATAATAAATTTACGGCAAATTGGAGCTAAAGAAGAAGGAAAGAATGATATCTGCTCAACAACTACAGTATTTACTCGCGTAATAGTCGCACTTTTTTGCCAATTTTTCATTGTGAAAGTCTAAGTGCGACTATTATGCGGGGAAATCTACTACACAATATTGTGTACTCTAATGCTAAAACATTACTGGTATAAAAAAAAAACACACTATAATAAAATTAGTAACTTATCAAATGTTTCCAAACTATGTGCTGTTTATTAAATACCATTTTCCT
The DNA here is from genome assembly GCA_963932465.1 of Maratus speciosus. Lineage (NCBI taxonomy): Eukaryota > Metazoa > Arthropoda > Arachnida > Araneae > Salticidae > Maratus > Maratus speciosus. The sequence continues at coordinate 131,301,962 of OZ010794.1, forward strand.
TTTTATAGTAATATTTTTATAGACGTAAAATTTACAAATAATCTTTGTGAAAATTTTGACAAAAAATTCTCATAATAAATCACTTTCACTGAAGGTAGCAGTATCACTATTGTAATATGAATCGGTGTATGAAGAATCTCCGTCATTCCATAAAATGTGATCTTTGCTTCCGTCCAAAGCGTCGGAGATTAATAGTAATATTCCTTTGTACAAATGCAAGATGAGCTGAAAACCATATTTGCTTGTTTTGTTGTCTGTGCCACTAATTAAGGGTATATTCGAAAAAATGTTTTTCCTCCCTCAACAGCTCGAAATTTTCTGAGACATTTTCAGACTCATTTTTAAAAGTAAAAACATGAAACTTGCTAGGACAGGAGGATTTTATGCTAGGATTTTTGAAGACATGTTTAACGTGCCGTGTGATTTCATTTTCAGCTCAATTAATTAGAATTTGATTTTTAAACAATTATTTTCTCAGTATGACCCTTTTTTTCATTCCCAGATTGCACGCTTCGGAAAATTTGGTTCAAAACGCTAACTTTGACAGCGTTTAATACAGTATTTTCTGCATTTATCAAAAAATTGAGAAGCATGGCACATTATGTAGTTTCTAAATAAGAGAATTTCCCAGTTTGATGCGTTTGAGAGCAAAAATGAATTTTAATATGAATTAGAAAATAAGCAGTTTGGATCGGAATACAACCTTAAATTATATTTATTTGCTGTTTTTATTAATTCTGCAATTACTTACTGTTCAATCTAGGCCATTTTTTAAAGTTGCGGTACCCTGCTCTTTTTAAAATGGGCGAAATACATCCTTTTTTTTTAAAGTGAAATTCACCTTTAGTTGCAATCAGAAATTTCTTCTAAAAAACTACCTCATACAACAGTATTTCTAAATCAGTGTGTCCAAGACCTTGCAAAAATTATAGAACTTAATTTCTTCAGAAAATACAAGATATTGTTAAATCATGTCGTTATTTAATTGTATTTTTCAATTTGTAATTCATAAAATCCTTAAAAATTAATGTCACTTTATTTATCATATTAACAAATTATATACTTTTTCTTATAGCATTACGAAACACATTACTATATTACATTTACTCATGAAGCTCTGTCATCATGCTCTGTTTTTACTGAACTAGCATCTCTTTTTAATGCATTTGACTAATAAAACCAAAAGCATTTTTATATGAAAAATATCAATTATTTATTCAAATAAAGTTTTGAAATTCAATAGCGATACTTTCATATAAGCAACAATCCCAGAGCTAATAGTCGAAGAAATCGCCAAAGATTTTACTACCTACAGCAGTTTTTTTTTTAATTATTATTATTATTCTAATAGTTTTAGTAGTTTAAGCGAGCAGTTCGATTACATGTTTATTAAATTTGTGTTTTATTTATGAACAATGTTTGATGACGTTTTTAATTTATTATAAAGGTTTTAGAATAACGTGTGGTGAAAATTTTATATATACAGTCTGTTACAAATGCAGGTAATCATATTTACTTTTATATGACACAGTAAAATAAAAAATAATGAAAATAATGTAAAATAGTTAGTCATTTTTATGTGAATAAAGTATAAAAATTCAAACCATAAGCACAAAATAGAAGCACACATTGGTTCATTATTACTATTATTATTTTATTTACAGGATTAGATGATAATCATAAATAACAAGCCCCCTTTAATCAGTCTGTTTTCTAATAGAGTGTATAGTATAGATATTTTGAAGTTTATGCGTATAAAATCATTCAGGAAGTAAAATATTAAAAGTATCCAGAAAAAAAATAATGAAATATATTTTACATTTTAGTTTCATTCATTCAAGTACATGGATATGTGTTTTAAAAATTAAAATCTTTCAATAAAACCAAATTTAAATTCTCACTGGGTTGCATAATTTCTATATTTGTCAACAAATTGAGACACCGGTTTACTTTCAAAGCTTTTCGTTCATAATGTCTAACTGAAAAGTTCTTACCAGCTAAGAATATCTCTTTATAATTTTTATAACTTTTTTCACATTGAATAATACTCATTGACACTGATTTTTCCCTCTTAATACTACATATGTATGATATCCTTTAAATAGTACTTCTCCATTATGTAAAAATTTCCTATTTCTTCTAAATAGAATAAACAATCTTCTTTTCTTCCGAACATATATTAATTTTTAAATAAAAATGTGCAACGCAAATTGTTTGAGACAATCAAAAAATTTTATTCAATAAAAAGGCCTTTTTATTTAGTACGTTAAATACATTTAAATATTTGCTAATTATGTTAAACTTTGATTATAATATTTTTATATGTCATTTTAAAGTTTGAGAAAACATGTGATTTTAACCTATAATATTTTAAAAGAAAACAAATCTGATTAAAATAAATTTATATAGTTGATATTAATCATCTGATTAAAATTGTTGATAGACAGTTATTTATTTCAATAAATTAAATAATAAATCTACTAAACTGTATTAGGTTAATGAAATGTTTATAAGAAAATACTAAAAGCGTTATAATTTAAAGAAAAGCAAACTCTGGAATAAAATATTTTTCCATACCTTTTTTTTCCCCCTTAACGTCATTTTTTAAATTCCGATGTAATCCATGTTTTAGGAAGAACAAATTTTGGCAGTAGAAAATATGTCAATAATACATACACTAGCAATGATGGGAATCATTTAAACCACACCAAAGCTAGTGTAAATATCTCGAACTCATATTTTCGTCTAAAGTATGACCTTGGGATGATTATTCCTATGAATTTTTTAGGTTAAATGTTTATATCTGACAGACTGCATGTTCATAACGCTACCTATTGTCCAGTAAAAAACTTCATCTGCCTGTTCCAAAGATTAAACGCAATATGTTGTTTTTAATAGTTTTATCGTCTGCCGTTTTTCGCACTGTTTTGTTTATCAAAGCAAGAACAGATGGCTTTTCCGTTCTTATACATTTATATGACATAATATTTTTATAAACTTACTTCCAATTAAAATTTCTTGTTTGAAGAATTTTTTGATGCATTTAACTTTTTTTTATGTGTTTCAAAATAGTTCAAGTTTTAAGTTTTGTGAAGCTATTTAAGTTTTGCAAATCAAAAAAAAAAAATATGAATAATTAATTACGCCATGAGTTTTACATATATTTTGTATACAGTGAAACCTCCCTGTGCAACCACCTCCATTAAGCGACCGCCTCCCTGTGCGACCACCTCCATTAAGCGATCACCTCCCTCAACGACCATTTTGTCATAGAACGAAATTTATTCCCATAGGCTCAATACTAATAAGAGCATTTAAGTTGAACTCCCTCCATGAGCGACCAATTTCTTTGAAGAAAATGAAATAAATTCCGCTTTTTCCTGGTCGCTTGAAGAAAGTTTTATTAGAAAATTAATTCCTGAGAGCGCATTATTCATCAAACTTCTAAAGTTGGTTTAGATTTTTTTTTAAATATTTTATTCCGATAACTTTTAAGTGTTTAAACACCTTTGTGCCTCTTTAGGCAATGAATTTAACTCTGATGGCAAATTAAGAATGGCGGTCAATAAACTGTCGTGCACTATTCTGTCAGGAAACTCTCAAAGAAATAGATAAATTAATGAAATCGTCATTATTTGCTCCCGTCCAAAAAAAAAGAAAAACAAATGCATTTATTTACTGAACTTCGAAAGGACTTGGAAATAAAAGCTATAAAAGATAAAACCGTAAAATCACAACAAACGTCAATATATTCATTTTTTATACTCTGCAGTAATTAACTTATGTAATTAACTTTTGTTTTGAAACCTAAATTTTCATATTTTTTCAAAATGTGAAAAATAAATTTTAGTAACATTAATTGTTACCTTTTTTTAACAATTAAAATCTATATTTAAACGTGACCTCTATTAAGAGACCACCTCCCGGAGCGACCAATTTTTATTTGAACGGAACGTGGTCGCTTTAAAGTGGTTTTACTGTATTTTATTTTATATTCGGAAAAAGTTAAATTTATTTAAAAAATGTGAAACAAGCAGCCAAATTTATTTTTTAAGAATAACTTAAAATAATTAAACACTAGCAGAAAAATTTATTACTGAAAATATGCAAGTGTTTTCATTTCTTATAATAAAGCATTGCTTTATTACAAAACTCCGTTCCTTCCCATACCAACACACAATTTATACACACAATAATTTATAAATAAAAACCATTTTCCCGGATTATAGAATACAGGAAGAAAGCATTTTCTTATTATTGAAATCTCTACAGTTAATACATTTTTCTAGATTGACCACTAATAACACCAAAAAACATTTTTATATGAAAAATATCAATTGTGTATTCAAATAAAGTTTTAAAATTCAATAGCAATACTTTCATATAAGCAACATTCCAAGAGTTAATAGTCGTAAATATCGTAAAATATTTTACTACCTACAACAGTTTTTTTAATTCAAAAAGTTTTAGTAGTCTAAGCTAGCAGTTTGATTACATGTTTATTAAATTTGTGTGTTTTATTTATGTACATTTTTTGGTGAAGTTTTTAATTTTGTTCTGAAATATTAGTCGGAAACAAACACTGAATTATTTTTATTGTTTGATGTGGAAACTTTTAATTTTAACATATGTTTTGTTTTACTGCGAGTTACACTGTGAGTATATGGTAGGGTTTTTTTTTGTCATATAATGAGACGCAAGTTACATGTAATGACATAACAGTGACGTCACAATTTTTTTTTAATTGACAGAAAAATATCTTTTACAGTAAGTAACATGTTTTAAAGAATTTTTATAATTTTAAAAAGTTTTCTAAGAAGTTCACATATCAGTCACAGTGTGACATCGCTGAGTGGTGGCATTTTGGTCACAGTTGTGACGTGACCACAGTGACTTACAGTGACGTTACAATGACGTCACTGTGACCATGCATGCTATGAGGGAATAGGTCAATGGAGAGTCTGCATAGTAATATACAAAATAAATGTGCTTTTTGTAAGTTCCATTGTAATAAAATTGCCCTTTTTTTTCGGGTGTCATTTTTCTCCTTCTCACCACCTAGGAAAAATAATTACATTTAAAATTTTCCAATAACAGGAATTATTTTAGGTACCTAATATATTCTCCTATTGAAAATGAGAAAAATACAATCCATTTCAAATATCTGTGAAGAGTAATACCTCCCTACCCCCCCCCCCCCTCACGTTATCTCCCATAAAACTTCCAGCGTCCATCGGCCATAAAGAAATAAAAAGGATTTAAACTTTACAACAATAAGTTCGCAACTCCGCGGGACACAAGTTGAACATTCTTAGACCAGATGGAAACTAAGCACTATTTTTAATAATTTCGAAATGCATTCATGTATTTTTTCTTATATTTAGTACAGTAAGACTCCGTATTTTTTCAAAAATTCTTTGGAGAAATTGAAAAAGAATATTTGTAAAAAGAAACATGAGCTAAAAATCATGTGTCTAGCATAAATTATGAAACACTTTCCAATACATTCAGAATATTGAAACAAAACTTTACAGCTTATTACGGAGAAAGGTGGTGTCTAAATAAATAAATTAGAAAACACATAACGCATTTGAAAACCCAATTTCTGCAATTGCTGTCAGTTAGTTGGAAAAATATCTATTTTTTGTGCATCCCTGTAAATGCTCTATAACTTTGTATGTATGTATGCAAAAATTTAGTTCCGCAGGAAAATTCCCATTCAGCAATTTCTGTCAATAAACGGAATTGTACTTGCGATAGTGATTCCCAGTATATGACCTATTGAATTTATAAACACCACATAATATAAATAAAATAATAATAACAACAGTCAAATTTAAAAACGTATACCGCAACTGATAACGAACTTATAGCAATTATTGGTCATAGGCCAAATTTTTTTGTGTGTCCCTGAAAATGAAATATAAATTCTATGCACATCATATTCTACAGTAATCGCCTTGTAGTGTACAACTCCTTAGTGAAATATAAAAATTCCAATATGTTTAAAATAGTGTAATATCATTAAACTACACCATACACGATTTTTCTAATTCACCGTAATGTGACGGCATTCTTTTGCGTGTCCCTGTAAACGAATCTTACATGCTACACATTTCATTTTCAATAATGAACATGCCAAATTAAACAAAAATAACATATATCAATTTTATGGCAATTGGACTAAATTTATGTGAATTAGAGCACGGACAGAAGGAAAGACAGACAAGCCGAATTTATAAACGCTTTTCAACTATACTGGAAAGAGTTAAAAAAAAAATCAAATGACACTTTTTATCACTTTTTAAGATTTATCCTTTTTTTAAGTTTTAGGATTTGGATGAAACCAGTTTTAATTTTCCTTCTCAAGATATTTTTATTTTTTTCATTTAATTTTTAAACAAATAATATTAATAAACAAATAGTAGTAATTATTATCTCTGCGTATTTGTATGTATGGAAACTTTGAAAACTTTCTCCAGCATAAAAAATAAAAGCTCATAAAAATAAGAACGAAGAATAGATTGTGAGAATAGATTTCAAGAATAGATTGTGAAATACTTTCCAACACATTTATCTATCTATAAAACTGTACTGAAATTTTACCGGTAAATAAGGCGCAAGATATGTGGCAGGAAGATATGTGAGTAAACAGTATGGTAAACATATAACACATTTAGAAATCCAGTTTTATCAATTACCTTCTATAATAATTAAAAAAAATAATCAATTACGCACCCAAACGGCCATGTATCTTGTTGGTTTGCGTATCCCTGTATAATTTTTTTTATGTTCCACAAACTTCTATTGGCATACAAATATAGTTCAGCGAGAAAATGCATCACACAATTAAAACTATTCTCTAAGCAACTTCCATAGTCAGTAATACTTATATTTTTTTTTTCTGCGTTTCAAGTAAAGCAGGTGTATCTGTTCTTTCAACGCGCTACTTTGATAGCTTATGTATAAGAACAGCGAGTTTTATATATTTATGGAATCTTTGACCAAGGATAGTCTTTGGGGTGAGAAGGAAGAGAGTGGGGGAACATAAAAAAACTTTACATACAGATATTTTAAAGGGGTTGAAATAAACATGTTGACTAACAAACGGAAATTTTATCATCTTGATCTTTACAATGTAGGAGAGGGCAGAGTTAAAGGGGTCGGGGGGTAACAAAGTATGAGTAAAAAATTCAGTATTTAGCGCAAGGAAACACAATTTAGGCAATACATTGCATAAATAAAAATGTTTTACAAAGATCTTTGAAAATAAAGTTTAATATATAAAATTATTGGTTATGGTGGACCATTAAATACATATATATATATATGTATATTACATATATATTGTCAGGGCCCGACTTATGTAGGTGCATGCGGGGAAGCTTCCCCGGGTCCCCCTTTTTAGGGGACTCCCATGAGAGTAGTCAGGATTTTTATTTAAATGGTGTCAAATGTTTAAAATTTAATAAAAGTGACCAAAATTCATACATTTTCGAACTTTTAAGAAGGAAGTGCGGTCCCCTTCCCCCCTCCGCTTTCAGTAACCTCTCCACCTACGCAAATATCATTAGAAAACTAATGATTAATATTTTATTATGACAATTTAGTATTCTATAGTTTTCAAAAGCAATTCTTTATTAACGTTTTTCTCTTAACGTGGCAAGTTAAAACCAATACTTATAACCAATTTGGGACGTTTTCTTTTAGACATCTTATAACGTGCGTAGATAAGCAAAGTAAATGTTTGCAAAGAAATATTCGTATCAAACAATCTATCATTTTTTTTTCTACTATTTTCCTACAAGTATTTTTTTCTTAAAGTTTTGATTATCTTTTTGTGACACTCTGTATACAGATGTAAGCAGTACCGGATAAAAAAACTTATGCATATAATACAATATTATGAAGTTTATTACTAGCTACTTCCACATTATTCACAAAAAAATCTATAGATAGATAGATAGAGGGGGGGGGCAGAATGATTCTTACCTTTCCCCCCATAGCCTAAGTCGGACCCTGCCCTGTATATGGTGGTTAATTTATGCTCTTCCGCCTGCCCTACCGCTAACTTTTGTAAATATTATTTAGATGAAAAAAAATTGCTCGTTTAACAATAAAAACTTTGACACATTAACGAATTAATATATAAGTGTAAAAGCTTGACAAATGCAGGTATGACTATGTAAATGATTTGAGAGCAAATGTTTTTTTTTTTCTTTCACTTTTTCTTTTTTTCACTTTTCGACAAATAAATTACATGAGAAATACAAGCGTTTTCCCATTGTAACCTTTATCGGGCTTCCGTGTGCAGAATTTTTTTTTTCAAAACGCCAACTTTAACAGCATTTTCTAAAAGACTTCCTTCCTATGTTTATTAGACCGGAGTGAAAAACAAAAAAGTTTGAGAATCGAATCGTAATAGTGCGGGAAAGTTGCTACTCGTCAACACAAACACAGGGGTAAAAAATTTTTGAAATTGGAAAATATCTTCCGTTCGCGCATCGCGTTCAAAGTTTTCAAATTTGAAGAAAAATTGAACAGAAACGAAAAATTATAAAATGGGTAAATTTTGCCCGATAGAACTCATTTTTTGTAAATAGCATATCTTTGAGATGTAGAAAGAAGGATTAAATATCACACACCCCTCTTCTATTCCTTTCTAACCCCCTCAAGGCTGTAAAAATGGCCAATTTTCGGAGAATTAACCCAAATTACAGGAAGTGTAAATATTGACCAATCGACATGAATTTTTTTGTACATAAGGCAACCTTAAGGCTAAAAGTTAAAAAAAATCCCCTCCTCCGTCCTCTTCCCCAGACGGGTACGAAGAAGTCGAAATTGTGCCGCTCTTGGTCCGTCCTTCTAAGGACCACTCAGGATTCACCACAAGAAGGTGGCTGCACCACGAGTCCCACCCACACCCTACCCAACCAACCAACTAACCAAAATGTGAGCGGGGAGAGTTATCCAGATATACCTGCAGATTCACGTACTGCGAATGCTTATTTAGTGTCAAACTTTAGCTTTGTTGCACGAGAAGCGAGGGTGGCTCTTATGAAACCATCACGTCGCTCATGCCCATAAACTTTTCAGGAGGCCGATGTTACCAGCTTGACATTGCACCCTACGGATTGTGCATGACATGGTATGTCTGCCAGATTGATTCGAAGAGTTCGCTTTTCAAAATTGGAAATCAAGTCTGCAATTTCAGCTGAAGAAATGTTTACCAAAAGAGGTGGACAGGTAATCTTGGTTTCAGACCAATTTACTATAATATCATAATAATCATTGGCGTCAACATTTATGGCCAGAACTAGAAAATCTCTGACTGATTTGCCCTTTGTGGGAGTGTTTTTAAATTTCAGTATCGCCGAAGTCCAAGCTCTTGAACGTGCTGCCCTTCATCCACAACTATTGAAAGAAGAAGGTCTTCTGGATAGGAAAAGAAGGCATTTGCGTGATTGACCTGCTTCACCACTTCTTAGACTTTTGAAGATCAGCTTCTGCATTTCTTGATGCAGTCAAAAATATGTTTAGGTCCCTCAGCGATTGAAGATCTTGTCTTAATTTCAAACCGCAGAAGTATGTATACTGCTATTATATACACGACAATGTTGATGAGATTTTCTCGTGGGGTTTCCAATGAAATATACAATACAGTCTCTGTAACCTGTTTGCTATCGTTAACCAACCTAGAATGGGATATTGGCCCCGTATCCTGATTAGCTAAGTCTGGGGAACAAGACCCAGCAGCAATGGAAACGGCAATGTCGTGCAGGTATCTCTGATTTTTACTCAGGATTTATGGGTCAATGTGTGGAATGTGCCATTGAATTCTATTAAAAGCCACTACAGGCAAAGACTCGCAACCAGCCTGCTACTTCCAAAAGTCCAAGAAGTGGTGAAGAAGGTCACTCAGATTTTTTTCTTTGAAAACTTCCTCCTTTCAATGGTAGTGGATGATAGACAGCACGTTCGATAGCTGGGACTTCGGCGGGTACTGAAATCCAAAGACACTCCCACAAAGGGCAAATCTGTCAAATATTTTCTAGTTCCGGCCTTAAATTTTGACGCCAATTATTAGTATGGCATCAAAAATTGGTCTGAAAGCAAGATAACCTGTACACCTCTTATGGTAAACATTTCTTCAGCTGACGTTCCAGACTTGATTTCCAATTGGAAAAAGCCACTCTTTCTTTAAATCTGGCAGACATACAATGTCATACCAAGCAATACATAATCATAGTGTCAAGCTGGTAACATTAACCTCCTCAAAAGTTTATGGGCATCGACGTGATGGTTTCATAAGAGCCGCCATCGCTTCTCGTGCTACCACGCTAAAACTTGGCACTAAATCAGAATTCACTGTACCTGAATCTGCATGCGGATCTAGATAAGTCTATACGCCCACATTTTGGTTGGGTATATTGTGGGTGTAACTCGCCGGTTAGCCACCTTCCGTGGTGACACCTGAATCGTCCTTTGAAGGACGGGCCAGGAGCTGCAAAATTTCGACCTCTCGTACCCCTCCGGAGAAAAGGACGGATGGGGGTATTGTTTTCGAGTTTTAGCCTGAAAGTTGCCTTATGTACAAAAAAATCAGGTCGATTTGGGTCAATATTTACACCTCCTGTAATATGGGCTAATTCTACGCATTTTGGCAATTTTCACCCCCTCGAGGTGGTTAGAAGGGGATAGAGGAGGGATATGTGGTAATTTTCCATCCATTCTACACCTCAAGAACATGCTATGTACAAAAAAGTATTTCGATCGGGAAAAATTTACACCTTTTACGAATTTTCTTCAATCTGTTCAATTTTTGTTCAGATTCGAAAACTTTGAACGCGATGCGCGAACGGAAGATATTGTCCGATTTCAAAATTTTTTCTTTCACTGTGCTTGTATTGACGAGTAGCAACTTTTCCGCACTATTACGATTCGATTTGCGAACTTTTTTGTTTTTCGCTCCGGTCTAATGTTTATCGAAAATTGAAAAAAAATGTTCGACTTTATAGTTTCTGAATAAGAGTACCTGCCAATTCCATGTGTTTATGAACAAAACTGAATTCAGGAATGTGTTAAAAAAAAAAATCAATTTGGAAGATTATGCAGTTTTTGTACGGGGCATTCGCCCAGAGCACCCCAAATTTAGTGTCATAGACCTTGAAGCAATTGCAATAAGTTGGATTTATATGATGTAACAATTATCAGTCAGCATGAGCAGGAAAGAAATCAACATTAATTGTAAAATATATTTGTGATCTCTAAGTAATCTATAATTAAAAATGGATATTTAAATACGTTAAAATAAATGTGCATTATACAGTATTAGTGTAGTTTAATGCATTAAAATAAATGTTTTCTTAGTTTAATTCTCATGGTAACAAAATGAAAAGTTCAATCATCAAAATCTAGTTTAACTTCTTTTTTTTTTCCAGTTTCAATACATTCATTTCATTATGACTGTTTTAATCATACTTATCATATAGTATTAGCATTAATTCTGATCATATAGTATTAGTCTATATGAGATATATTTATAAAAAAATAGATTGTCATGATTTAATTTGTCATTTAACAAACATGATTGTACAAAGTAAAGTAATAATAATAATAATAACAATAAATTAAAAAAGATAATGCTTTCATTTGCATTATTGTAAGAATCTTTTAGATAATGATTTTTCCCTGTTTTTAAAGACATATACTTACACTTAATCATACCTACTGCTTTAATTGCATCCATTCTATTGATATTTTTGAATAATTCTATACTTGTACTGTTCATTGGTATCTTTTTAAACAATATATAGTTACACTTGAATATTTTAGGCTAATTGTGCGCTTGGTGTGCCATCGCGGAAAAAGTCTAGTACTACTTTTCCATCTGACCTTTGTAAATATTACTTGCATTGCCATGAAATCGATATATGATATGGAGGCCTGTTCACTATTGGAAATAGTGAGTGTGGCCTTTATTGTTGGTTTACATGGATGTATAAAATAATTCGAATAAACTCGAATTACGGTCTAGATCGATATCTGCTTGTAGTACTTTTTTTTATAGTAGTATATTATTCCAACCGCAATAATTGATACACATTGCTAATGTGCACTGCAGTCTGTTTCCCCTAAAAATTAATAGTAATAATAATGCGCGTAGTGTTTACTGATCATTAACAGAGGAATTCCAAGACAACCGAAGAACAGTGCACTAAAAAAGGACGGTTGAAAAAGGGCACTTTTGTGAATATTTAAAATATTTTTTAGTAAAGGGTGGATTGCTGAAATTAAAATAATTTTAATATCTATAAAGAAAACTGTCTTATTTTGAAATTTGGTTTTCACACTCGAGTTCAAAATTTAATAAAACATTACTTTCATTATATCTTTCTTAATTTTTCAAATGGTGAAGAAAAAAAAAGTTTTTACTTTCCAGTTCTTTTTTTTTTTTTTTTTTGTTTTTTTTTTTTTGTTTTTTTTTTTGCGTGCGCGTAAAAAATTAGAGGAAAATCAAATGATTAAGAGGAAGAACGATAATAGTCCAATTGTGGGAAATTTTGTATGACAGTTTTATTTAATGGCTTGAACGACGTAATATCGTTTGCTTATCTTAGATAGAGGAATAAGATGAAATAGTCCTTTGACAATGTAGTTAAAGATAGGTCGATACACAGCTGAAGATCGTATATTCACAAATGTAAATTGAAGTATAGCTCTGAATAAACGGTCTATGACTATCATAAATTTTCCCTTCGACCTACAGATCCCATTTTTGTAATATGTCTGTTAAACTGTATTAAGACAAGCTTAATAAAACTAGTTTCTAAATTATTTAGATTTTACAATTTTCCTTGTGTATTCAATTTTTCCATTTCTTTAAAAACTGTTATTGTATGCAGATTTTTCAACAGAAAAAATATTTTAGAAATTCTTTGAAAAATCGGGTCAAGCCGAACCGGACTCGCAAGAGACAAAACCTAACCCGAAACAATGGATATCAACCCGATTTGCAGCAAAATTGTAGAAGTTAATCCAACCCCCGACAAAAAAAGAAAGGTTTCCCGACCCGATGCAGGACTCTACGCCATACTCAATAAATTTAGATCCTAAGTATTATTTAAATTATTTTCGAGAAAATATTTTCATTTCTGCTGTGCATTCCTTAAATTTTGTTTTCTTTGTTGAAACTTCAAAATTTTGACTCCCACTTATTGTTACCCCCCTCCATACACACACACACACACACACACACATGTACACCCCGCTCTTAACTCTGCTCCCCTCTTACATTATAAAAATCAAGATAATGAAAAACCTTCACTTTTGAAAAAAGTACTTTTGTTTATGTTTTGACCCCTTTAAATGTATGTAAAAATTTGTTTCTTTTAATTCCATGTCCTCCCCCTTTCTCTTCACCAAAAGGCTGTCTTTGGTCAAAGTTCCCATAAATATATAAAAGTTAATAGCCTTATACATAAGCTATCCATGTACTAAATTGAGAGAATCTATAGATTGTATTTTCTGTTTACCACCCCGCCCTTTCTAGGGGCTTACTAATGAACAGCCGGCGTCTCCAGCAGAATATATTTTTTCAATACACAGCACCTATTTGTTAGTGTCCTTTAAGTGTAACGCTATGCATAATATACTTTTTTGATATCAATAATAGATATGCGGACTTAGCACGGGCTTTAGTTGAAGCTTAGAATTAGTTTTCTATAACTGAAAATATATGTAACTTTAATAACTAATAGATCTGAATTTTAGGTTCATCTAAGTATATATAATAATTATTATTTTTACCACTGATTTTTTTTTTTTTTTTTTGCTAAGACCTTTTCACCGTTGACCTTTTTTACCTAAATTCATTTGAAATAGAGTATCTACATTAAAATATACTGCAAACGATTTTCCCGCGTAGATCATTATGTAACGGAATTCTTTTGTGCGACTCTGGAAATGAATAATAAATTCTTTGCATTTCATATTCTACAGAAAGCATGTTTTAGTGCTGCACTTGAAACGATTTTTTTCCATTGGTCGTAATTTAACGGCATACTTTTGAATGCCCCTGTAAGGGAACTGTACATGCTACATATTTCATTTTCAATGGTGATCGTGCGATAGTAAATGTCAATAACACACAAAATTTCAGGGAAATCGAAATATATTTGCGCAAGATAGAGCACTGACAGACAAACTGAAGTCATAAACCCTTTTCAACTATGTTGGAAAATGTAAAATAAATAAATTCCTCATAATTTAGAATTACAAATTGTCATTAGTGTGTGACTTAATCGGAGAAAAATTTTCTTGATTTTACGATATCGGAGGTAACATGCGCATATCAAATATCACGAATTTGATTTTTTTTAAAGTAGACCATTGAAAGTGATTATTTAAAAGTATTTAGGTAGAATAACTAAATTACTAAATTCTTCTATAAACACGCTTGCGGAATGGGGCAGAATTTGATAACATACAGAAAATGTGCAACAAAGTTTTTATTATTAAAAATAACCATAAGTTTAATAATAATTCTTAGGCTACAATAAAGATAACTCTTCGGCTATCAGTTTTTATTTTCCGTTGGGGAGGGGGGGGGGAGTTATTCTAAGATTTCTGCTGTGATGTCAGAAAAGATTTTTTTTTTAATGATGCCCTACTTTATTTTTATATCAACAATCTTTTATGTTATATTGTGCAATATTCATGATTTAATAATTATTGATTAATACTAATTTTAAAAGAACTAGTTTAAAACATAAACATTTCATAATCCTTTTATTAAATAAGCGACAATGAAAAAAATATGTAGCAAGCTACCACTATTTGGAATTTTACTGTTCCTGTGAACTGTTTTCTTTAGAAATCATCTTTACAAGGGAAGGGGTGGGGCTGTCAATCATAGTTTTCTCAAAGCTCAATGCGTCACTTACAGGTAGTATTTCGATGTCATTCATGGGTTGCAAGAGTTTGGATTAGATAACAATGGGAGATATTTACTCTCTTTCAAACCTTACTTCAAAGAAAACTCATAGAAACTTTTAAAGTATCATTGAAATTAATTACACTGGAATATTTGGTCAACTCTGTTGTATTTAGTAGAATGATTAGGTAAAAAATAATGATAATTGTAGATATCGTTCAGGGAAGTGTAGTCTCATAAGCATTTTTCTGGCTACACCTCTGGTTCTTCTCTGTGAAACACAACTGTGAGAATAAATAAGATTTAGGGCTTTTTAATATGGCAGTTTTAATGTAAGAGTCGCTATATTGGGACTCGTTATATAAAGAAAGCACAAATAATACACAATGTTTTTAATTTTCCAAGCGGACACAGCCAGTGATATAAACATAAGAATGGTTTTTGGATTCTCCCCCCCCCCCCCTCAACTTTCAAAAGAAATCAAGTATCCAGTTATTCAAAAATATAACTAGGTCGAATATAATGAAAACCACACATATAAATATGTGTAAAAATACACCTTTATTTATTTTTTAATGCAAGTAAAAACAAGGAAGAGTAACTTTTGTTAAGATTATCTGTCTTTAATGCATATGAATGCATTACCCATCTTAAAATGATTATTATTGTTTACTTTGCTTAATCATATTGGTGAGATGATAGGTTATATCTCCCAACCTGAGAAGTACTGTGTAAACATCATTTTATTGATTGAAATAATTCTTTCATGGCAAATCTCTTTGTATGTAAACTGCCATATAAACAAAAGGAAAATCGAGATAAGAACAGGAAAAAAAAAATATGATACGTTTGTAGAGATTTTGAAATACAGCCTTCACGGTAGAATTATCATTAACTTTGTCTCATATGATAAAGGAAAAGTTTCAAATTGAAAAATAAAATTACTTTACTTTTGCTCTAAAATATTAAAAAAGCATTGCAGATTTCTGCGAGCAATTGCACTTAATAAAGCCGTCTATGATGTTTAATTGCGTGGAGTTTTTGATCTACTTCCAACAATTAATAGGCTACTTCACTCACGCGAAAGCACCCGCTCGCTAATGTTTATTTGGTGGAAGAATTTTTTTAAGATACCTCGTTTTTATTTCCATTTTTTTAAACGAATCTTTTGCATTGGCTACCTAAGATCGATCTATAGAAAGACCGTTTTTTTCTTTTTCGATTTTGTTTAAAGTTTTTTTTTTAATTTATTTAGGATACATTTACTTTCGGAACCGGTTTCGAAAGTAAAAGTATCCCCATTAAAAAACCTTGCAAATAAAATAGAAGGAGTAAAAAAGTCCTTTGTACAGATCGACCTCAGCTACTCAAATCAAAGAAAATCGTTTAAAAATACTGAAATGCAAGCACGCTATCTTTAAAAAATTCTTCCTTAGGAATAATATTGAATCTAGGAAAAAAGGTGACCGGAAAAAACGTGACAGAAAAAACAAGAGCGGAAAAAACGGGATAAGGAAAAAACGAGACCGGAAAAAACGTGACAAGGAAAAAAAGGTGACCGGAAAAAACGTGACAAGGAAGTGTTAAATATTGAACTTGTCGATAAATAAATGCTAAAAACTAAAGTAAAGTTTTTCCACTGTCAGTTTCTTACAGCGTAGGGGGGGGGGGGGAGAGTTAATGGGTGAGTTTGACAACTCTAAGATTTGGTCCAAGAAAATACAATTTTAACATTTCATTAAGAGAAGTTTATTATGTCTTCTACAAAAGACAAGTTAGTGCTATCCACGGAGGGGGGGGGGGGGTATTAAGGAAATACAATTTATTGATTCTTTCAATTCGCTATTGATAGTTTATATATGAGTAAAGATGTTGTATAAGGCGGAGGGGGAGGGAAAAAATTGCATACACAGCCTGTAAAGGGAACAAAATAAAGACGAAGAGAGGAGGCATTTTCTTTAGAGGAATTTTTTCATTATCCTGCTTTTTGCTCGCAGGCTATCAAAGCCCAAGGATTAATGTGCACGCAGGTTCTGTATGTATGTATGTATGCACTTACGTCATTATGTACGTAACGCGATAACTCTTGACAGAAACATCCGATTTGCTTTAATTTTTTTTCCAGGTTCATTGTTTCCAAATTCAATATTTAACACTTCCTTGTCACGTTTTTTCCGGTCACCTTTTTTCCTTGTCACGTTTTTTCCGGTCCCGTTTTTTCCGGTCACCTTTTTTCCGTTTACCAATCTACCTATAATGAAATTTAAAACCTATCTACATCGATGCTTTTTCTGGCCCATTCAGCGTCATTATAGACAGGTTTCGCGGTTCTAGTTTTAAATTATGCTAGAATTTGAATAAAATTTGCGCAACAATAATAAATAAAAATATTATTTTTGAAGTGTAATGTTAAATTGGATATTTGAGATTTTTATTATTATTACACAACAAAAGTGCTGTAAGTAAAGAAAAAAAAAACAGTTTAGTTATTTAGTATTATAGTTAAATGAAAAAAATGACATACATTTGGAAGTAAAAAGGAAAGAAAAGAACGTGTATATTCTTTAAAAGAGCAAAATAAATAAATATTACATAATAAATAATGAACATGCAAAATAAATAAATATTATATGGCAAATGATATAAAATAATAATTATTATAGTAATGAATTAGAATCTTATGGACAGAAATAATAAAGTAAAATAAGTAAACGATGATATTCTATAAAATTGCCTAGTATATGGTTCGAAATACAATGCCATTCTTAAGCATTAACAGAAAACGAAATCCCCTAAGGCATTCGACTTAAAATACGGTAATCCAGTTGACAAATAGTCTGCCTAACGCCTATTGTGTGCTTGGAAAGAGGGGGTGATTGATAAACGCCTTCTTTAACTCCCAGTCTCGAGAGGTGGGGGGAAGCACAAACGCGCAAACGCGTTCATAACCATCTAGAAGTAGAATATTTTGACCGCCTATACGCGCTTGTGACCATCTACAAGTACAAAAGTCTGACCGCCTATATGCGTTCACGACCACTTACAAGTACCAAAGTGCGACCGCGGATACGCGTGCGTGACCACGAAAGGGTTAAAGCCAAATATATTACATTGCATTTCAAATTCCAAAATACGACTGTTTTCAACTGCTCTTTCGTATTAATATTTCATTACTATTGTATACAGAGCTGCCGAGTCTCCGGCTTTTTGGATACCAGTATTTTAATACATAAAATTTAGTTTTATTCAATTGCGACATTTGGGCGATTTAAGAGAACCAGATTTTCTCTAAAATAATAGTGGTGAGCAAAAAGCCGGAGACTTGGCAACTCTGTGTATATTAATTATATTTTTGTTATAAGCCTTAATCTTATTTCATACGAATAAGTACATGAATCATTTTTATTGTTATGCTCACAAATGTTGTTAAAACACATAGTTAAAGTTTAAAAATAAAGTTTGAAATACTATTATCTATAACGTAGTGCTTTGTTTCTGAACTGCAAGCACATGTTTATGTAATATAGCGTGACACGTGACAATGGGAGGGGGAGGGGGCATGGTGAAGTGTGACACTTTGTGACAAAGGGGGTAGGGGTAAAAAATATTGAAAAAAAGTGCGACATCATTTATGGACCGCCCCTAAGTTAATAATTTAAAATAAAAATTCTGATGTGAAATATTTTTTTTCTAAAATTTTAGTAAAATTCTCGGTCTTTCTAGTGTTAAAATCGAAAAGTGCGTCCAAGAAAAATTATCTTGTTTCTATGGAGTCCTTATTAGATTTCATTTTAAAACTTTTTATAGAATAAATTTACGGTTGAAAACCCGTTCGTCTTGAATCAGACTCCGGAATAATTAAGAGATGTTGGCATCTATGTTTAAACCATTAATTTTGACTTTTTTCAAATAAATAAATAAATAAATAAATAAACATAATCAGTTCTTGCTAATTCTTTAGAAGTGTTCCAGATTTTTTATGCTTTTACTATAACTATTTTTCAAAATATTCCTTGTTAATAATTTAAATTGGCTGGAGATTTGAAAGACATTAGTTTCTTAACAGAATATGTTTTTTTGGAAATTACAATGGTTGTCAAGAGGCGCAACAGTGGGCAGATTGTCAGTACTAAATTATAATTAATATTCTTTTTCATATTTAATGACAGAATTTCTGATATTTAATCTGGCGAAGAATAGTATGGGAATTTAGTGGTGATAATCGGCCCTCTGCAGTCTTCTATCAGTGAATTTATTTAACATAACATTTAAAAATTTTCGAACATTCTTTTCAATTATTATTGAATCAAATATTTATTTAACTATAATATTTTAAATCAGGGTCACCAGCTTCGCCTCCATTTTTACCCAAAAATTTCGACTTGAGACTGGAACTTTTTGAAGAACAATTTTAATTTTAGGTAATCAAGTAAAGTCTCACATTAAAAAAATATGAAAATTCCTTTGGCATTTTCTGGTGTGATTCCGAATATTCTAAATAAATGTGGGAGCGAAACTGGCATCCCCGTTTAAAAAAGAAACTAATAAAAATATATTTTATAGGAGTGATATATTATGCTTTTTTACAAAGATCTTCTTTAAAAATCGAATTTTTTATATGTCTCTTTAAAAATACATTTAGAACTACAACAACTTTTCAAATCTTTTTTGTGTTGTTGTTTTATATGCAACACTGTTGCTGTGTTGTTGTTTTATATGCTTTATATGCGTTGTTAAATATTTGTTACAGATAAATTCGAATAAAAGTCTGGAAATAAGTTAAAGTAATTACGTAAATTGGAGTTTTCTTGTCGATAAATGTTTTTAAAATATCAATCTATGAGCTTTTGAAACCCATATAAAACATAATAAATACTCACGCAAAAGTAGTTTAGTTGTTTGAAATCTTCTAAACCTCAGCAGAAAAAAAGAGAGGCGGTTTATATTGAAAAATAAATTATAGAAGAACGGAAAATTCTAAATCTAGTTTTGTATGATCGAATTTATTTTTTTTTCTACTTATGTGTGACTTTATTTACAAAGATGCTTTGAGCTAACTGCAACATTTTTTGAACATATCCTCTCAATGACAACAAACGTATGAATAAGTATGACGATAGAGTCTATGTACAGGGATGAGAGCGTTCCTATCAGAATGGTTAATTTTCACCACTAAATTTTAATAGTATTCTTTGCTTAATTAAATCTCAGAAATTCTGTCATTAAATAAGGAGAGAAATACCATTAAAAATTAGTGTAGCAAGCACTCATTTAGGTCGGAGCGCTCTCAACTCTGTATATAGCTTTTGATGAAGTACTCGCAGGTGAGTACTTTAGATTGCTAACAATTTTCTAAATCTCAGGAAATACTTTTAGAGATTATTTACATTGGGGGAAAATGCAATTGAGTGGAAAATGTCTAATTTTGCGTTTTTAAGATTATGTTTTTATTTATTTCTAGCCTTACATATGTGAGATACCTCTTTACGAAGAAAGAAATTTTCATTAAACTGGGAGGATTCTCAACATGACTTCTTTTGACAACACAAATAAAAGGATCAAGGTATGATAGTCGAAGACGGTGTAATGTTTGAGGAAATAATATCAAGACAATACTTATGGTGCAAGAAATTTCCTAAATGTCAGAAAATATTTTGAAGATTATTATATATATATAT
This sequence comes from Maratus speciosus, assembly GCA_963932465.1. Classification (NCBI taxonomy): domain Eukaryota; kingdom Metazoa; phylum Arthropoda; class Arachnida; order Araneae; family Salticidae; genus Maratus; species Maratus speciosus. The sequence goes on from OZ010794.1 coordinate 131,322,575, forward strand.
ATATATATATTTATTTATTTATTTATTTATTTTTCTGTAAATGTATTGGTACCTATGTGAAATTTTTTTTTTTTTTTTTTTTTTTTTTTTTTTTTTTTTTTTTTTTAAGGGCATTGATAAAAACAGATTTTTTTTTTTTTAACTTAAGTTCTCAAGAAACCAAATGTTATAAAACGATAAAAACTATATTTAATTTCAGAAGATAATTTCAAAAAGGATACTTTATGGTGTCATCTATTACTCAAATCAGAATTAATTGTTTGCGAGAACATTTACATCAAAAATGAATTATAAACGAGAAGGTAAACCACTACGCTTTATTTATTTAATAGCTGACACACCGGAAGTTGCTCAGACCCGAAATAATAAAATTAAATATGCCTGAGAGTATTGTAGAATTCACCAGGAGAGGGTCAACCCTGGTAACCACAGATGTTGATTGTTTTTATATATGTTATAGGGTAGAGGCCCCTTAGTCTCAGGTTCAACGGATTTTATTCAACGCTCTTTAGTTCTCCAAAAACATGGAGTCTAATATTATAACAGAACAGAAATACTTACTTTGTAAGAAAGTTACTCGGCCATAGATATCTTTGTAACAAAGTTACTCGGTGTTTTCATAGCTCGGTCGGTAAGGTGACTGTTCGCTGTTCCGAGTACTCAGGTTCGGTACTGGAACGTGCTGCATTTGATTTTCACATTTTTTAAAAATAGATATACTTGTAATTATAATTTAATAATCTCATTTAAAAATTTTAATACCGTGAATTAATTATAATGTTAATATATTTAAATTTTTATTTATTTTTTAATTTTTATACCTTTCCTAAACATGTCTCATCATTTAAAGAAGTTTTTTAAAAAATGGATCTATTATTGACTGGTAAAAATTCGAAAATAGTTACAAAATCATACCATATTTACTATAAAATTATCGAATTTTTCTCCCGTCGAAATAGAAACAGACGATATTTCAGAAGCTGGTTTATTTGTTAAAAAATCAGTATTTTATAATAAAATTTTACAATACATTAATGCATTTGTGACATCACCTTTCTGATTTTCATCAAATTCCGACACTTCAGATTGATCTTTCTGTGAACAACAGCTTGCTTCTTCCATTTTTAGATGATTATAAACTGTTATAAAATGATAAACACTTGTTCGATAAAGTTTTCAAACAGAAACCACTTAATTGCAAATATATTAACATGTAACTATATTTTAACCAAATCAAAAATAATTTAAATTGAATTATAAAACAAAACCTTTAAAGCCACATCAGGACGTCACTTAAATTTGATATCATATATTTTAAAACCCATATTTTGAGTTTATGAGAGATGTGGATGAAAAAGCATCAGCGAATAAATTTTAATACATCATTCCATATTGAACATAACTTTTGCACATTCGATTATAAATAGAACAAAAAAAATGATTTAAAAAAATAAGAAATAGCTTAGCGTCACTCACAATTTGATATCATTATTTTTAAAATACAAATTAAAAATTCTTAGAGCCGTAAGATAAAGTGCTGCGTCACAAACACTCGTTGTTTTTGTACTGATTTTCACATAGCTGCCAACTTGTACGGATTTTTCATACCACTAAAATGTAATAGTAAATTTTAGCTAATTGAATCACCGAAATTCAAGAAAATTTAATGTTTAAATAAGTCTAAAATTTCTATTATATTTTAATGGTATGAAAAAATCCGTACAAGTTGGCAGCTATGTTTTCATGTACAGCCAATGCCTGATTATTACCTACGCAAACTTCCACCACTACTTAAAAGAAAAAGAAAAACTGTCAAATTTAATCGCCATTTTGTATGACGATATCACAAGACTTTTTGTTTTTAAAATTGTTAGCAGTTTGCACAAGTGGCAATAAGACCGTGTCCACAAAAGGCCTGAATCACGAACTTTATGTACTTCTAGATAGTTTTGACATGCTTCTGCTTCGTTATCTTCTTTTGTAAACGATCATTTTTATGTATAACATGTTATAAAATAGTCATTTGTCTATTAATAAGAATGCGTTTAAGAAAAAAAAAAGTTTTTAAATTCTGAGAGGCCAATCAGCTTTTCCATGTTTAATTCAATATTTATTTATACTAATAAAAATTATGTTTGCCCATTGGAATGTGTGTACAATGACTTGGAAAATTTGGCACACGTAGAGGTCTGAAAATTTCGATGAGGATGGTCCAAGGTAGGTCGTAATCGGTGTTCGTACGCTACAAGCACTTTTTATGAGAATTTTTGTAACGTAATACTTGCCTTATTTAATTGTTTTTTTTTAATTATGTTCAGATATAGCGACCAGTACTTTACAAAATTTCTCGTACTAAAACACCTAAAATCATACGAATCCCTTGGTGCGTATGAACCCTGGTTGTAATGCAACTGAAGCTCTTTTTTTTTTTTTTTTACATAATAGATTTTATTGGATTGGTATAAATAAAATAATTAAAAACCATAATGAATACCGAAATCCGCATGAAACATCGCAGCGGTGTTCTGGAAACGGCACGGCGTAAGGAATGGATTTGATAAGGGAGCGGTTCCATACTTGAATTCATACCGATAATTTCATTAAAACTGTACCGATATCGCCTGCAGTAAATAAACACTTTTCAAACCAGAGAAGTAATTTATTAAAATGTGTATTCTTTCATTGTGTTCCTTATATAAATTTATTTATTACATATTGTTTCCTGTTTAAAAATCGCTTATTTGACCTAGATCACGATAAAAAAAATTTATGGAAATTATCGGTAAGTTGACAGCTATGCGGTTCCCAAACATTGATTCGCGATCCACCAGTGATAGTTTGCGGAACGATCGGACAAAAACTGCGTACATATTGAGCGTCCTATCTTAAATGGGAGAGGTAGCCGTGAGATTAAAAAAGAGGTCACATAAATCAAGGTCACGCGCCACGTAGCGGATTGGGTTGAAATACAGGAAATGCCTAACTGTTTTCTTACTTCACACCACTTACATTGTAAAGTTTTTTTTTTTTTTTTTTTTTTTTTTTTTTTTTTTTTTTTTTTTCGTTTAAACCTTGATTATCAGCGGAAAAGTTTCCCATTAGATAAGGGGAAGAAAACTTCCTGGTGTCAAGTGCACCTGGACCCAACCTCCTTCTCGCTGCGGCATTATTTTGCAAAAAATCTGGTAAACAAGATTCATGTTCCTTGAGTGACTAAAGATTTGGAAAATATCCGCAGATCGTAGATATTCTGTCATATATGACGTCACAATAAAAGGCCGCGTATGTGGATTATCAACCCCGTCCACAAGATGGCGCAGTTGTGTTAATTTACGCCTAATTCCAGCATTAAGTTTGTACGCCTAATATGTATGCAGTTTTGGATCGGTCAGATTTTCAAAAATATATAGTTAATTTTATATCCTGCAATAACTTAATAAGACCTTTATGATGCAACTTGAAAATTAAATTTATTCGAATGGTATAGATAAAATAATTTCTGAAAAGACATTATTTATTATACTTTTTCTAGAAAACGAATTGAGGCTAAAATTAAAAGGTTCCAATCCCGACATAGATTATGTCATTGGTTCAGAGCAATGGCATAAATCGCATTGTATTTTAAAATTTATTTTCTCAGTTGCGCTCTTAAATTAATGTAATTTTTCTTAGGAAATAAAATGTATTCATAATTTATTTTTCCTAGTACTGTTGTTTATAATCGTTGTTATTTTTAGCGCCACAAATGATCCTTTCCGTAGGATAGGTTAAACAAAATAATTTTCCTATTAGGTGTATCAGGGAAAAATTTTTAGCTTTAAAGTGTATTGCGTAACATTAACATTTGTGAAACGCTGTTCTATGAGTATTTTGATATTGAACGAATAATGGATGTGTACATAATTTAAACAATTTTTAAATAAATTCCATATAAATTATATAAGGCTGTTTTGATCAATCAAATGCAATAGTTGTAATTTCAAAAGTGTGATACATTCTTCTATTATATTGTCTTATTTTATGTTTCAGAAAGTTAAGAAAATTAATATATATATTTTTGTTTAATTTTTGTGAACTTCGTGCGGAATTCCGTACTTAACTCGTTGACTACTAGTTGTGAAATATGCGTCCCAGTGAACTTTTGTTCATTCATTTAAGGGGACCGGGTAAGCGAAATTCAAACAAAAATTCGATTTTTACTTTTTTATATCATTAAATAGTTTAAAGTTTTAACTTTTCAACTATGTATTACGCATGTTTATATATACAAAAAGTGTTGGATTTTTTTTTCATTCTTTCTAAGAGCACTTCACAGCAGTGGGCTACTTCTTAAAAATTCGCATTTCTTCATTGGCACCACTTTTCTGAAGTGGTAAAATTCCCTTTGTTTTCGCCTTAATTAATATGCTATTAAATAAGGCGAATTTTATTATTTCAAAAAAGTGGTGCCAATAAAAAAAATCAGAATTTAAAAAAAGTAGTCCACTGGCAACAGTACTTCGCATCTTTAATTGACTTTTTCTCAAAACTTCGATTTTTCAGGTTTGTGTTCCGTGTTCCTTTTTTTCAATATCTATTAAACTTAAGAATTCAGTTTTTTTCTAAATACTTATATTATGTTATAGTGCATATTTTAACACAGGGATTTAATGTTAATGATTTTTTGAGAATTATTTATTTATGGCAGTGAAATCTTACCAAAAATTCTAATTTAAAAATGTCTTTCAACAAATAATTAATAATTAATTTTCAGTTTCACTTAGAAAGAAATTGGTTTGTTGAAATTCGTAAAGCATATTATTCAAACTACTCTAAAAAACATAGACCTCTATATTTTACCATTTCTGAGAAAAAGGTACTTAACGTTGGTGTATTTTAACATGGCCGAGATAGGGCTTACCCGGTTCCCTTAACGCATAACAATCTTATCCCAAATTATCCATTTCGACCCAGAAATAGTACGAAAATATTTTTAAATATAAAATTAAAATATTTTTTATGTGAAAATCGCAGGAGATATTTAATCAAATAAATCTCACGGGAGTTTGCGAGATATGAGAATGCAAGTTTGGTTTGTCTCAAACAATACCATTGTGCATAAATTACTGAAAGTTTTCCTTATCGGCAGATTACGGTGGCTTAAGAAGGTAAAATTTACTATTAAGTTTTTGTGATACAAAAAGTGTCGCAGTCTACATTTATAACATGAAAATTACTTTTATGACGTAATTTTTCCTACATATCAATTTTAAAAAAAAATTAATTTTAAAAGTTGCAAGCTCATAATTGATAGAATATTGAATCCCATTAAATAGGCGTGAGTAAGAAATGTAAATAAGGACTTACCCTTTTTCAGGACACTTATCCATTAATGGTGTAAATCGACATTTTATCTTTTATCCAAAACGTATTAAATGACGATGTTATTAACTTTTTCACCTTATGTTTGGAGATGTATTTATATTCCTCAATGTATGACTTTTTATGCATCGTTTAAGTAAAGAAATTCTAGATTAGTTGTATGTTACTAAATGAAGAAGCAGTGACATTTTACGTTATTTAATTAACAATATTTAAATTGTAATAAGAGGGCTTATTTGTATGCTCTTTCTTGGTTAGCTACATTTTTCAGAAAAAAAAGAAATATTTACATTAGAAGATACATAATAATAATAATAAATCAGTTCACTTTAGTTTATGAGTATAATTTAGTCACTAAACAAGTCATTATCTTTACTGGAATTTCAAGGTTAAATGCATTATTATTATAAAGAGATTTATGGCTAAGTTTAAAAGTTATATTGTTTATGCAACTGAATAAATTCGTTTATTTTTAGGATAGTTGTTCATCTCGATGATTTATGTCCATCAATAATTGACTAATTGACGTCGTCAGTAATTAGGTTGTCATATGTTTCAAATTGCAGTGCACGATGTTCCTATGGCGAACACTCCACTGTTCCCTTGTCACTGGCAGTTCCGATATTTGAACCATGTAATCGACCATATATACAAAATCATAAGCGCTAAGATTTGTTCCAAAATTGTCACCCTGCCACCCGATTATTCAGTTTCACTGTTCTCGCGTATATGCTTTGTAGCAACGATTACCCATACCTGAATTTTAGAGGAATAGTGGGAAAATGTACATTTTAAAGTGTGTCTTAAAATATTCAATTTTGTAAATCGCAATTCTAAGAGTTAAATTCTTTGATTGAGAACAAAATATGGATACTTATAGAATATATATATAATTTTTAAATAAATACCTTATAGATTATTTTAACGCTTTTAAAATTAGTAAATCAAATATTTCAAATTATGTATGCATAGCCTCAGTATCGGTAGAAAATAATTTGTAAAATATTCAATAGATCCCGGAAATAATTTACGGATATTTATATACAATAAATTAAGTTTTCTTTAGTATAGTGTAAAGGTAGAACACTTTCCTAAAATCAAGTAAGTAAATTCCATGTTTTATTATGAGTTTGCGAGGTGAGTAGAGGAAAATGTGCATGTGACTCGAGGTATCCACATTTACGGGTTTTTTTAATAACAATTTTTGAATTAAAACCAGACAAGAAGATTTACTTTAGGCAATCACGAAATGTCTGTCAATTAATAAAGAAAAGAGCATTATAGGGTATTTCTTGTATATATGCGAATTTCGGATTTCAAAAAGGGCATATTCGTTCGCATCAGAAAAGCTTTTACAAAATCAAATTTTGATATGTAAAATATGCAGGGAGTCTCTTTTGATTCCTTAACCCAATCAGGGGCGGTGTCATTTTTATGAAAACACTTAATTTTAATTCCCAAATGGCACAATGGCACCAGAATTTTGATAAAAAAAATTCGGTTTATTATGTATTTGAAATGTAACATTTTTTCGTAATTTTAAACAAATTTGTTTGTAATTTCCGGTGTCATTCCTCCATTTCAACATTTTAGCATTACTTATCAGTGCTTTGCCCCTGAAAGGGTTAAAACCGCACAAGTATTTCAGTAAAAAAAAAAAAAGAAAAATGATTATGACCTGAATTTACGGGAAACTAGAAAACTGGAATTTTAGCTTTATCAAAATTTTGTGTCTTTCCCGATGAAAAAAAATATGTATATAAATAGAGATAGTTCAGTTTTAAGACTTAAAACACACGCATTTATTTTATATAAAATGACGTCCTCTGCATCCGCTGAAGAATTCCTCATTTACGATCCCATCTTAAACAACATCTACAGTAAAATATGCATAGGACTTGACTACCGCTGAATAATACACAAATTAAAAAAAAAAAAAGGTTTCGTCATTCAAGAAATTGGACAAAAAATCAGCTATCTCATGATTCACATACCTTCATTTGTTTGTAATATTAATGTAGATACTTAAAATTAAATTTAGTTTATAATAGCTCAATGTTTTACCAGAAATCATTCATTTATATTTTTTTCAAAATATCACGTATTTTAAGTACATTTTTTCAGTTTTTATGAGAAAATGGCAAAAACAAGATATAATTGCTATTTATCATCTATTTTCCCTGTACTTTCTACAGAAATGGAGCACTTGAGTCGCCAAAATTAAACAAATGGCGCTAAAAACTACAAAAAAGAAAAAAATCTCCAAAATAAATGGAGGTGCAGTTTTCAAACAAATTGCACTTAAAAGTACTTTTTCCAATACGGTGGTATAAAAATTGCAAATGTGCGATGCTTAGAAGTTAAAAAAATTACAGTAGAGATTATTCCGTACAATGATACATCTGCTTTGTTTTACGACTGGCTTCTACAACGTAACGTTATTTTTTTGGAGACGACATATTAATAGGTGGGAGAAAGAAATAGCATACCGGGGGCTAAAAAGATTTCAAAATAAATGTTTCCTGAACGAATGGTTTAAAACTAAAATACATTCCAAACATTTGGCACAGATGTGGCAGTTTGTCATTAAAATTAAGTGCCATAAGTTATATACCACGTCCCACAATGTTTTAATCTTGTCCAGTAGGTAATTCCTAAACAGTTATTTTTAACATTCGTGTGTCTTAACGACAAATCTAACACAAGTTATATACACATATTTTAAACCAATATTTATATTTAATATTAATAGACATAATTATTTAGCATATTCTATATAGTATATAATCAATTTCTTTAAGTCAGGAATTTCTGCTTTGAAATATATTTATTATACCCCATTAAATTGAATAATATGGTTATAATAGTAACAATTGTAAATATGATCCGAATGTTGTTCAACAAAATATTTGAAACCATTTATATCCAAAATATATTATTTTTATAAAAAAAAAAATTACGAAACTTAATTATTTACATGATCCTCGGTCCATAAAGTCATATTTCAGAAAACGTACTTATTTCTTTACAGAACAACAACAACTAAAACATTTTATTGCAACAAAGATTTTCAAAGAAGTTATGTTTATAGCTGAGAACCTTATAAGTTTAGTCAGTTATTTATTTATATGTCAAGTAATTTCTTACAGTTTTTTCGCCTTGTTTAGTCGCAAATAATTCTTCCATTAGATAAGACGAATACAATTTCTATAACACTAGAACCGCCAAGTCGGTCATTTTGACCGTTTCGAAACTTTCATTGAGTACCAGTTTGTTTCTATTTAGAGTATAACTTTCAGTTTCCGTGACTTTTTCTATAATTCGAAAAGCTACGATATGTCTATGATAAATTTTCCAGTCAGCCAAAATTTGTGAAGTATTTCTGTAGTATACCTAGAACCGCCGAAACGGTCAAAATGACCGCCGTCAATTTTAATGCACATTTTCTCTAGTAGATGTCGCAACAGTTCATACTTCATATAACCACACTTCAACAAGGCGTTACAACATTACCACAGTTAACTTCTTTACTTCACTGCCCCTTGCATAAAAGCTGAAGTTACTAAAAACAAGCATTGTTGGCACAGTCAATTGCGGACAAAAAACAAAATTCCACAGGCCATCTCAAAAAGGCTTTGCACAGTAGCCAAATTCATGCCAAAGATTATATTACGTTGCGTTTAACAAGGGAAGAAAAATAAATTTGTTTTAATTCTAAGTTCCCGACATCCATCAGTTACATTTGAAACTGGTGATAAACAATTACCAGAAACTATAAAGTTCTACGATTCTACAAAATTTGGCGTCGACGTGCTCGACCAAATGACACGGACGTATTCTACAAAAGCTAGTTCTAGACAATGACCTCTATAAGAGTTTTATAATTTTCACAATCTAGCGGGCATCAATTCTGAAAAACACAGTCAAACATTTTGTTAAATACCAGTATTTTGTTAACGAGAAATCCGCTTCCTTTAGTCCAGTAATATTATTCATAGTCTTTTCTAGAAGAAAATACTGGTAGTTCCCTCTTTTTTTGACTGTGTTTTTCCCTGATCACTGGCCACTCTGAATATTTTATTGCTCAGGGGATAAATATAAATTTTTGTTTTCACTAAGTTTATTCTTGTTTTTAGCGATTTCAATTTCTCATGAAAAATATTTTTTACAATAAAAATATTGTTAAAATAAAAAATATAAGTTATAGATTTATATCTCAATATAATATAATTATAACTTAATCTATCTATCTATTATATATATAAAATCCAAACGGAAATTTCGTTCCGAACGCCGAGATTTCGAGTTCTACCGCATGGATTTTTACGGAACTTATACCGTTAGATAGGTATCGTTCCAGGGAAGGTTTTAAGCTATAACACATCATTCTACCTAGATTAGTTATAGAATTATTACGGAAAATTCTATTATTTTGGAATTTGTTACTTCATATTTCCTTAAATATCTGGGCTCCTATTGGTCGTAGAGCTTAGATCTCGCGCCAAAAGTAGCTCCGAAGTAACCAAGCAAACTTTTCCCCGCGATTATTTTGCCTTCTTCCAATTTCCTCTAACTCTATTAGGGGCCCGCGTAAAAGCCCCTTTAAAATATTTTTCGTAGTAATTTCAGCAATTATCTTAAATTATTGGTTAAGACCGCCACCCTCCCGATTCATGTATCTACGGAAAGGTTGCGTGAAGGAGTTTCGTTCAGATACGCTTTCGTTAAGAATAGAGTGCGCTCCCTGGTGGTGGAATGTGGAACTAACATAACGCGATATTGTTAAAATTAGGAAATCTAACAATGCGATCTGTTTTAAACTTTGAGATAGTTCATAACACATAATCTATTATCAATTCTACTATCTATTATCTATTATCTATTATATATATAAAAATCCAAACGGAAATTTCGTTCCGAACGCCTAGATTTCGAGTTCTACCGCATGGATTTTGACGGAACTTATACTGTTAGATAGGTATCGTTTCAGGGAAGGTTTTAAGCTATAACACATCGTTCTGCGTAGATTAGTTATTGAATTATGACGAAAAGTTCTGTTATTTTGAACGATAAGGTTACCATTTTATTTCTTGGCGAAATTTTTTGTTGTTGAAAAAATTGAAACGTCTATTACACCTAGAAAAATAAAAGACTATAAACTGTTACTAATTTTATTTGAAATCTTTAAAAAAAAAAAAAATCCATTTTAATGAGTGATAATATTAAAAAACGAAAATATTTAATTTATACATGAAAGAGAATGTTCGTAATACTTAAAAAATTATTCAGTTGAAATATTGCAATTCAAATAATATTTGGCGATTTATCTTTTGCATCAGGTTAAGAAAAATGCATCTGAAAAATTGATAAAATGATATCAAGGAAGTTCCCCATAAGCGCATGCTCAGAAATATTTGAAAAAAAATTATAGAATATTCTTCTCATAGGTATATATGCCCATAAAAAAATCGGCTGAACCTCTATTTAGCATTCCTAAAAAATAATGAAAATTTCATTTTTTGCGATTTAGCGCTGGTTGGCGACACGATAAAATTTTGAATAATACTATGATAAATATTCTTTACGAAAAACTTTTTCAACTCTCGATACGAAGTTAGTTTAAGTAAGTTTAACTTAAATAAATACATATTTATAACTGCAGTTTTGTCATATACATTTATATATGCAATAATGAAATTTAACGATCGTATTTATGCCGTTTACAACGAAATTTAAATGGATTAAAAGTGTTTCAAACTCAAATTAAGGTCCGATTCTGAGCATTGGCAATTTGACTTCGATATTGTTAGTGTCAGAGACAACAAGAGAGTTTTATTGCCATGGAAACAGCAACTTAATATCGAAATGTTTAATGATAGCATTCTTAATTAAAATACCCTTAACTTTTCCAGCCGGTGACACCGTATAAAATTAAATAGCTCAATACAAATAACACGCAATTTGCATATATTATATATGCTTACAGCAAAAATAGAAAACTAATCCACAGTTTAAGTTAATATTAATTGAGCATTAGGCATTTAATTACTTATTTAACAAGGAATTTATAAATTCATTTCAATCTCTTGCATTTGTCGAGAAAACATATTGGTTCGTCAAAGAGCGTGGAGAGTTCGTCTTTTCACGCCAAATACTCGAAAAAATATGTTTTTCCATATTTTCTACTGGGATTCTACCGCAATATTTTTACCGATCTTTTTTTACATACATGAATCATTTTATTAGCATTTCCTTTTTCAAAATATTTTGAGTATGCGTTTCAAGGAGACCTTTCTTGTGAGTAACAATTTTTATTATTATTATTATTATTATGTATCTCTAGCAGATGTAATTATAAAAATGACGATATTATATAAATAGCAGTTAATATTATAAAAGTGGAGTCAAATACTTAAATTTTAATGCAAACGTTCCCCTCTCCCCCCCCCCCCCCCACACACATATTATAAATAATTTAATTTCAGATATTTAAAATATTTTTCGCGTACTTTACTACGGAAACATGATATTTTGTTTTTCCCCAAACTTATGACTTTTATAACCTCGAATTCAGATCAACGAATATTGTCCACTCTTTTTTTTTTTTACATATATCTCCAATTTCCCTTTTAGAAAAGTCTGCTGTTTCAAATGTTAAGTACTAAAGATTATTCTTAAGAAAATGTATGCAATTTTGCGTTATTAATACCACAAAAGAAAATATTTTACAATAAAAATTGCTTACTGAAATAAATTTTCGATTATCTTTTTAATTCGTCATCCCTTTTTCCGTTTTTTTTTTTTAAGGTTTTTGATATTGGATTAATCTTCCGTAATCAGGTTACCCGCTAATTAGTGTATTTACTGAACTATTTGGATGTTTCTTTTATATTTGAAAGAGTCTCTGGACAGTGATCGCGATTGCAGAAGATTACATGAAATTTGTACTTAGCGATTAGTAAATTTATGTTTTTTCATTATGAAGTAAACGGAGAACAGAAGATTTAGTATTATATATTTTTTATCTGTAGATATTTTACTATCACTAAAAAATAAATACTTGGAAAAAAATTTGAAATTCCAATGGTGGCTGGTGGAACAGTATTTCTTGATTTATCATTTTAGCCTAGATAACACATTTTAGCCTAGAAAAAAAGCACCTGAAATGCAGATAAAATTGAAAATAGAAATCATTATAAAGCAAGTTCTGACGCACAATCCTATTCGCTAAACTGAGGAAAAAATTAACGATTTTAGGTTTATTTAGGCAGCAGACTGAAGAATAATGTAATTTTGAAAATAAAAAGTGTATTTATTTCTCCGTGTTATTGTACTCTTTAGAGAAATGAAAAAAGGTCTTCGGTGCATCAAAATGATTATTTCGTTATATTATAGCGTGTTAGGTTATTAAGTTTTGTATAACTGACTTTATTTGTCATTTACAAAGAGTACTTTTGGCGAAAGATCTATAATTCAGCCGACAGCAATTTGACTTTATTTAATGGAATGCAGTTTGGCGCATAATTACGTATGTTTTACGTGTGTTAACTCTGGTAAATTTGTAACCATATAGTTTGCAAACACTTCTAATGTTTGCCGTAAAACTTAGCTGTGCACCCGATTATGGAAGATTGGGAAGATTTTGATTGGATTAAAACAAGAGGTTTAGTTTTCTATCATAATCGGTTATCGAGGGTTTTTTTTCAGGTTAACAGTTACATAATTACAAGTGGTATACATATAAAAAGGAAATGGTAATGAAAATGACATTATTTCAATTTTATTCAAACATTTTATTTTTAAAAATCCACTTTTATATGATTCACATTTCTTTTAATGAAAGTTAAAGACTTTTTGTGTGCAAGCAATTTATTACATTTTTTTTACCGTATTTACTCTGCTGTAATCCGAAGATAGAAAACTGCAGTAAACCTGCTAGAAGACGTATATTACAAAATATAATGCAACGTAGAGAGAAATTGTGTTTAAGCTACCAGAACCACACATAGCACCAAGCTGAGAAGCCCGGAGTTCAAGAACTATCAAACGAAAGTTAATAATCCGAACATAATTAATGTTCAGTGGTCACTCTCTGCAATCATTGTAATTATCTCTCATTTTAGTAGTGTGGTGACTAGAGAACATTTTAACATTTCTGATTATCATAACGGCCGTATTGTCTTCCCAACCTCTACTTTAAATATATACTGTAAAAAGAGTTTCTTCTGAATAGCCCGAATTTTGCGTAACCCATAAGATAATATAATAGCTAAATAGCGTTCGCATAGTATTCAACAAATGCGGAAAGATTTTCCCGGTGAAGGTCCATATTAATTTAAAATACAAGGTCAAATTCATAATTTTGTTTGATCAAGGATCATTTGTAAAATGGACTAGCGAAGCGGGTGTAGCCTGCTAGTTATATATATAAAATCCAAACGGAAATTTCGTTCCGAACGCCGAGATTTCGAGTTCTACCGCATGGATTTTTACGTAACTTATACCGTTAGATAGGTATCGTTCCAGGGAAGGTTTTAAGCTATAACACATCATTCTACCTAGATTAGTTATAGAATTATTACGGAAAATTATATTATTTTGGACTTTGTTACTTCATATTTCCTTAAATATCTGGGCTCCTATTGGTCGTAGAGCTTAGATCTCGCGCCAAAAGTAGCTCCGAAGCACCCAAGCAAACTTTTCCCCGCGATTATTTTGCCGTCTTCCGATTTCCTCTAACTCTATTAGGGGCCCGCGTAGAGCCCCTTTAAAATATTTTTCGTAGTAATTTCAGCAATTATCTTAAATTATTGGTTAAGACCGCCACCCTCCCGATTCATGTATCTACGGAAAGGTTGCATGAAGGAGTTTCGTTCAGATACGCTTTCGTTAAGAATAGAGTGCGCTCCCTGGTGGTGGAATGTGGAACTAAGATAACGCGATATTGTTAAAATTAGGAAATCTAACAATGCGATCTGTTTTAAACTTTGAGATAGTTCATAACACATAATCTATTATCTATTCTATTATCTATTATTATATATATGAAATCCAAACGGAAATTTCGTTCCGAACGCCCAGATTTCGAGTTCTACCGCATGGATTTTGACGGAACTTATACTGTTAGATAGGTGTCGTTTCAGGGAAGGTTTTAAGCTATAACACATCGTTCTACGTAGATTAGTTATAGAATTATGACGAAACGTTCTGTTATTTTGGACGATAAGGTTACCATTTTATTTCTTGGCGAAGTTTTTTGTTGTTGAAAAAATTGAAACGTCTATTACAGCTAGATAATAAAAGACAAAAAACTGTTACTAATTTTATTTGAAATATTTAAAAAAGATAAAAAAAAATCCATTTTAATGAGTGATAATATTAAAAAAAGAAAATATTTAATTTAAACATGAAAGAGAATGTTCGTAATACTTAAAAAATTATTCAGTTGAAATATTGTAATTCAAATAATATTTGGCGATTTATCTTTTGCATCAGGTTAAGAAAAATGCATCTGAAAAATTGATAAAATGATATCAAGGAAATTCCCCATAAGCGCATGCTCAGAAATATTTGAAAAAAATTATCGAATATTCTTCTCATAGGTATATACAGGGTTCGCACGGTTGTACCACTAAATTTTAACAGAATTTTCAAAGTATTTCACTGTCGAAAAATATTGAAAAATCTGTGAATAAAGGATGGGTTTGCGAATTCTGTGCTTTAAAAACTAAATGTAAATTTTCTTATCATTAATACTGGTGCCAGAGTCCTTGGAAATTCCAAGGAGTGTGCGAACCTTGGGTATATATACCATAAAAAATCGTCAGAACCTCTATTTAGCATTCCTAAAAAAATAATGAAAATTTCATTTTTTCCGATTTAGCGCTGGTTGGCGACACGATAAAAGTTTGAATAATACTATGATAAATATTCTTTAAGAAAAACTTTTTCAACTCTCGATACGAAGTTAGTTTAAGTAAGTTTAACTTAAATAAATACATATTTATAACTGCAGTTTTGTCATATACATTTATATATGCAATAATGAAATTTAACGATCGTATTTATGCCGTTTACAACGAAATTTAAATGGATTAAAAGTGTTTCAAATTCAAATTAAGGTCCGATTCTGAACATTGGCAATTTGACTTCAATATTGTTAGTGTCAGAGACAACAAGCGAGTTTTATTGCCATGGAAACAGCAACTTAATATCGAAATGTTTAATGATAGCATTCTTAATTAAAATACCCTCAAAACTTATCCAGCCGGTGACACCGTATAGAATTAAATAGCTCAATACAAATAACACGCAATTTGCATATATTATATACGCTTACAGCAAAAATAGTAAACTAATCCACAGTTTAAGTTTAAATTCATTGAGCATTAGGCATTTAATTACTTATTTAACAAGGAATTTATAAATGCATTTCAATCTCTTGCATTTGGCGCGAAAACGTATTGGTTCGCCAAAGAGCGTGGAGCATTCGTCTTTTCACGCAAATACTCGAAAAAATATTTTTTTCCAGATTTTCTACTGGGATTCTACCGCAATATTTTTACCGATCTTTTTTACATACATGAGTCATTTTATTGGCATTTCCTTTTTCAAAATATTTTGAGTATGCGTTTCAGGGAGACCTTTCTTGTGAGTAACAATTTTTATTATTATTATTATGTATCTCTAGCAGATGTAATTATAAAAATGATGATATTATATAAATAGCAGTTAATATTATAAAAGTGGAGTCAAATATTTAAATTTTAATGCAAACGTTCCCCCCCCCCACACACACATATTATAAATAATTTAATTTCAGGTATTTAAAATATTTTTCGCGTACTTTACGAACGGAAACATGCTATTTTGTTTTTCCCCAAACTTATAACTTTTATAACCTCGAACTCAGATCAACGAATATTGTCCACTCTTTTTTTTTTTTTTTTTTTTTTTTTTTTTCTTTTTTTTTTTCACATATGTCTCCAATTTCCCTTTTAGAAAAGTCTACTGTTTCAAATGTTAAGTACTAAAGATTATTCTTAAGAAAATTGATGCAATTTTGCGTTATTAATACCACAAAAGAAAATATTTTACAATAAAAATTGCTTACTGAAATAAATTTTCGATTATCTTTTTAATTCGTCATCCCTTTTTCCGTTTTTTATTTTATTTTATTCTATTTTATTTTTTTTAAGGTTTTTGATATTGGATTAATCTTCCGTATTCAGGTTACCCGCTAATTAGTGTATTTACTGAACTATTTGAATGTTTCTTTTATATTTGAAAGAGTCTCTGGACAGTGATCGCGATTGCAGAAGATTACATGAAATTTGTACTTAGCGATTAGTAAATTTATGTTTTTTCATTATGAAGCAAACGGAGAACAGAAGATTTAGTATTATATATTTTTTATCTGTAGTTATTTTACTATCACTAAAAAATAAATACTTTGAAAAAAATTTAAAATTCCAATGGTGGCTGGTGGAACAATATTTGTTGATTTATCATTTTAGCCTAGATAACACATTTTAGCCTAGAAAAAAAGCACCTGAAATGCAGATAAAATTGAAAATAGAAATCATTATAAAGCAAGTTCTGACGCACAATCCTATTCGCTAAACTGAGTAAAAAATTAACGATTTTAGGTTTATTTAGGCAGCAGACTGAAGAATAATGTAATTTTGAAAATAAAAAGTGTATTTATTTCTCCGTGTTATTGTACTCTTTAGAGAAATGAAAAAAGGCTTCGGTGCATCAACATGATTATTTCGTTATATTATAGCGTGTTAGGTTATTAAGTTTTGTATAACTGACTTTATTTGTCATTTACAAAGAGTACTTTTGGCGAAAGATCTATAATTTAGCCGACAGCAATTTGACTTTATTTAATGGAATGTAGTTTGGCGCATAATTACGTATGCTTTACGTGTGTTAACACTGGTAAATTTGTAACCATATAGTTTGCAAACACTTCTAATGTTTGCCGTAAAACTTAGCTGTGCACCCGATTATAGAAGATTGGGAAGATTTTGATTGGATTAAAACAAGAGGTTTAGTTTTCTATCATAATCGGTTATCGAGGGGGTTTTTTCAGGTTAACAGTTGCATAATTACAAGTGGTATACATATAAAAAGGAAATGGTAATGAAAATGACAATATTTCAATTTTATTCAAACACTTTATTTTTAAAAATCCACTTTTATGTGATTCACATTTCTTTTAATGAAAGTTAAAGACTTTTTGCGTGCAAACAATTTATTACATTTTTTTTTTTTTTTTTTTTTTTTTTTTTTACCGTATTTACTCTGCTGTTATCCGAAGATAGAAAACTGCAGTAGACCTGCTAGGAGACGTATATTACAAAATATAATGCAACGTAGAGAGAAATTGTATTTAAGCTATCAGAACCACACATAGCACCAAGCTGAGAAGCCCGGAGTTCAAGAACTATCAAACGAAAGTGAATAATCCGAACATAATTAATGTTCAGTGGTCACTCTCTGCAATCATTGTAATTATCTCTGATTTTAGTAGTGGGGTGACTAGAGAACATTTTAACATTTCTGATTCTCATAACGGCCGTATTGTCTTCCCAACCTCTACTTTAAATATATACTGTAAAAAGAGTTTCTTCTGAATAGCCTGAATTTTGCGTAACCCATAAGATAATATAATAGCTAAATAGCGTTCGCATAGTATTCAACAAATGCGGGAAGATTTTCCCGGTGAAGGTCCATATTAATTTAAAATACAAGGTCAAATTCATAATTTTGTTTGATCAAGGATCATTTGTAAAATGGACTAGCGAAGCGGGTGTAGCCTGCTAGTCTATTATATATATATAATCCAAACGGAAATTTCGTTCCGAACGCCGAGATTTCGAGTTTTACCGCATGGATTTTTACAGAACTTATACCGTTAGATAGGTATCGTTCCAGGTAAGGTTTTAAGCTATAACACATCATTCTACCTAGATTAGTTAAGAATTATTACGGAAAATTCCATTATTTTGGACTTTGTTGCTTCATATTTCCTTAAATATCTGGGCTCCTATTGGTCGTAGAGCTTAGATCTCGCGCCAAAAGTAGCTCCAAAGCACCCAAGCAAACTTTTCCCCGCGATTATTTTGACGTCTTCCGATTTCCTCTAACTCTATTAGATGCCCGCCTAGAGCCCCTTTAAAATAATTTTCGTAGTAATTTCAGCAATTATCTTAAATTATTGGTTAAGACCGCCACCCTCCCGATTCATGTATCTACGGAAAGGTTGCATGAAGGAGTTTCGTTCAGATACGCTTTCGTTAAGAATAGAGTGCGCTCCCTGGTGGTGGAATGTGGAACTAACATAACGCGATATTGTTAAAATTAGGAAATCTATCAATGCGATCTGTTTTAAACTTTGAGATAGTTCATAACACATAATCTATTATCTATTCTATTATATATATATATAAAATTTATTATCTATTCTATTATCTATTATATATATAAAATCCAAACGGAAATTTCGTACCGAACGCCTAGATTTCGAGTTCTACTGCATGGATTTTTACGGAACCTATACCGTTAGATAGGTATTGTTTCATTCAAGGTTTTAAGTTATAACACATTATTCTACCTATATTAGTTTTAGAATTATGACGGAAAATTCTGTTATTTTGGGCGATAAGGTTACCATTTTATTTCTTGGCGAAATTCATCGTTGATTAAAAAAAAAAAAAAAAATTGAAACGGCTATTAAACCTCGAAAAATTAAAGAAAAACTGTTACTAATTTTATTTAAATGAAAAAAAAATAAAAAAAGAAGAAGAAAATCCGTTTTAATGAGTGATAATATTAAAAAACGGAAACATTTAATCAAAACCTGAAAGAAATATTTGTAATGCTTAAAAATTAATTTAATAAGAAACACTTGATACGCAATATTTGGCTCTTTATCGCTTGCGTTAGATATGGAAACGAATCTGAAAATTTGATTAGATGAAATTTTAACGACATTTTCTTTCTGTTCTGTTCTTTTCTTTTTTTTTTTTTATATCTAATTGTCCCATCACGTGACTTATAGAAGAAACAAGCAGATGTAATTGTGAGTCACATGTGTAATTACTATTTGTTTCTTTACAATTTTTTATTTTTCTTTTGTCGCCAAACAATGTGATTTTAAGCCAAAAATGCATAAGCGTGACATTAGATTGAGGATGTTCTCATAAATGGTGTTTTTTTAGGTGAAAGAGATCATTTTTTGAGTACATTTTCATATTCAATTGTAACTTATATAGATTTTTAAAAATGGAATCGAATACTTAAATTTCAGTGTTGCCACACACAGGGCCTGTTTACGGAATAGGCCCGTGAAGCCCGTGCTTACCCACTGAAATACAAAAGGGCCCCCAATTTTGCTTTTCAAAACTGTTTAGAAAAAAGAAACTCAATCACTGTAAAAAATACATTTTTTTTTTCTTATGAAACTTTATTTTTCTTACTATATGGCAATTTTTAAATCACAAAAAATATTTTGAAGTTCACATATTCTCAACTATAATTCCATATTTGTCATTTACAAAATAAATTGGTTATTTACAATTAAAGATATAATAAAATACTTTTATATAGGTAGTTTTAGTTTAATATTAAAAATGTTATTTACTTAACTTTGATGGTAAAATTTCGAATTATTTAAGCATACGAAAAAGAGATTTAGTAAATAAAAAGCAATTTGTAGAGTAATAGGGGGCCCCGTGTGTGACGTCGGGCTTCTCCTATTCCTAAGTGTTAAGCGGGCCCTGGCCACACATACATATTGTAAAATAATTTCATACTTTTTAAAATGTTTTTCGCCGTAATTCCGAAAGCATGTGATATTTATAAACTCGAACTCAGATCAACGAACATTTTATTTAACACTAGAACGGCGGGAAATTTTACTCAAATTTTATAAAAATATTTCACATCAGAATTTTTACTAAAAACTATTTAACTTATTTATTTAAGTTATTTTTGTGCAGCGTATATTAATCTTATATTATAAAACAATTTCTGGTTCGAATCGACATGTATTCATTCGGCAAGGGTCAAAATGACCCCTCGCCGCCATTCTAGTGTTAAGCAAATATTATCTATTTTCTCAAGTCATTTCGCCAATTTCATTTCTAGGAAAATTCACAGATTCGAAATCTAGGAAATAAAGATAATTTTTAAGGAAATTTATGTTTTAATACGTTATTACTATGGAAAAATTCAACATTTTGAAAAAAAAAATTACAAGTCTTTTGTAATTCGGCATTTCTTCTTCGTCTTTCTTCGTACTTTCTCCTCTGTTATGTAATATTTCAAATGATATTGGACTAATTTTCGATCATCGATTCACCGCAAAATCGCATATCTAATATACTATATAAAATAAAGTCTGGATTAGGGGACTAATTAACGCACAGCGCAAACTACTGAACCTAAAATCTTGAAAATCGTGCTAAAAATACTTCTTATGACATAAACTTCTGCTAAGAAAGGATTTTCTAAAGTGTCACCCCTAATGGTTTTTGCACGGGGAGGGGAAAAAAATCGAATATCAAAATTATGCGTCAAATGATAGCACATTTTAATGTAGTTTTGTATGCTGAATCGAATGCTACCAAATAAATTTTTATAAGTCCAACAGTTCATGACACATTTCATATTTTTCTAATTTGGCGGTGTCTTTGGCATCTAAACCTCAAAATATCTATCATTACATCCGTTACTCTAGCAACGGCAAAAATTCAAATCAACCCTTTTGGCTAAAAAATAAAAACGGCTCTATGAGTTTGAAATAAAAATGCAAGCATCTTAATTTTTTTTTAAATAGTGATTTTATGTAAAATAAAAGGGAAATAATTACTGAGAATTTAGCGTTATAAAACAAAAATGGAAAAGGTACTACTTAGATATTCCGTCGACCAAAAATCTATCGTCAAACTATAAGATTAAATGCCAATAATGGTTGATCGTAAATATCAAATTAACTTGAATTTAAACAAACTACACGTGTTTGCGTCATCAAGTGATTTTAATTTCGACGTTTTATTTGTATTTTTATTAATGTTATACTAATTTATTTGTTATTTCGTTATTTAAAATAAAGATTATGTCAATTTATATAATTTGGCGAATGGTTTGGCGATTTATATAATTTGGCGAAATTGGTCGACGGGATAACAAGTAGTACCAATGAAAATATTTAATTATGAAAGCAATGTTTGTAACGACTTAAAAATTATTTTCATATATATAAACTCGGTTTATGGCGTCAGATGCCGTCATCCGAAGAATCTACAAGAGTCTTTTTCCATTTTTTCCGGTCATAGGTTCCTCATGAAAGAAATTGGAATTGGAATAATATTGTGCGATTTATAAATTGCTCCTCGATAAGAAGAAAAAATGGGTACATTTATAACAACCGTGCGCACATCTCGCTGATAGCATTTTTAAAATTCCCAGTAGCAGTAGTGACATTTTGCGTATGTAAATTAAAAACATTTTTTTGCTTTTAATTATGGCATTATTTCCTGTTATTGCTTATCTTTTCAGTTTTTTAAATGAAATTAGTATAAGGCATGCATTTTAAATTAAATGAGTGAAAGGTTTGTGTTTTAAATGAAAATAATAAAATAAGAATATGCTATGAAAACAATCTTTATTGATTTATTACCTGCGCCCGGCTGACATAAAAGTATAACAAAAGCCACATATTCACTTTTCTTTGAGTAGTTGCTCACGAGAATTCAAGTTAACCTTCCGTAATCGGATACTTCACATATTGGTGTATTAGCTTTAATGTTGAAAGCATCGTTTTTGTTTGAAGCGAAAACTTTACTATGAATTCTATTACACAAAATCGCATCATCATCATCTACTATATATTTACAACGGAAATTTGTATTTCATTCCGATTGTTTATAATACTTTCGTAGGATATACCACAATTAGTTAGGTAATAATTTTGGAAAGGTTTTAGTGTATACATATTGTTCAAGGGTACTTAGTTATAGAGCAACAGTAAAAGTTCAAAAATTAAGTGAACCTGATTATGAAAGTTTAGCCTTTTTAAAAAAATCTACAGAACATATTTTGTTACAAGTGGCCCTGTTGCATGACTTTTAGGAATGGTGTTAGTATATACGATTTCATTATATGTTGATTAGTTACAGAGGTATTAATTCATGTTGTCATAACGGTCTCATTACCCTACCATAAGTGCGCTGTTTATAATCAACTAAAACAATTACTTCTTAATTGCTAAATTTTGTCCAACGCTTAAGATAACATTATATCGCAATGGCGTTCGCATCGTTTTCAGTAATGTGCAAGGTGAAGCTGAAGATCCATATTGTTTAAAATACAAGTTCAAATTCACCATTTAGTTTAATCCAAGGTTCATTTGGAAATATTGACCAGCGCAGCGGGCATAGCCTGCTAGTTATATATATATAATCCAAACGGAAATTTCGTTCCGAACGCCGAGATTTCGAGTTCTACCGCATGGATTTTTACGGAACTTATACCGTTAGATAGGTATCGTTCCAGGGAAGGTTTTAAGCTATAACACATCATTCTACCTAGATTGGTTATAGAATTGGTACGGAAAATTCTATTATTTTGGACTTTGTTACTTCATATTTCCTTAAATATCTGGGCTCCTATTGGTCGTAGAGCTTAGATCTCGCGCCAAAAGTAGCTCCGAAGCACCCAAGCAAACTTTTCCCCGCGATTATTTTGCCGTCTTCCGATTTCCTCTAACTCTATTAGGGGCCCGCGTAGGGCCCCTTTAAAATATTTTTCGTAGTAATTTCAGCAATTATCTTAAATTATTGGTTAAGACCGCCACCCTCCCGATTCATGTATCTACGGAAAGGTTGCATGAAGGAGTTTCGTTCAGATACGCTTTCGTTAAGAATAGAGTGCGCTCCCTGGTGGTGCAATGTGGAACTAACATAACGCGATATTGTTAAAATTAGGAAATCTAACAAGGCGGTCTGTTTTAAACTTTGAGATAGATCATAACGCATAATCTATTACCTATTCTATCTATTCTATCTATTATATATATAAAATCCAAACGAAAATTTCGTTCCGAACGCCTAGATTTCGAATTCTACTGCATGGATTTTGATGGAACTGTTAGATAGGTATTGTTTCAGGGAAGGTTTTAAGCTATAACACATCGTTCTACGTAGGTTAGTTATAGAATTATGACGGAAAGTTCTGTTATTTTGGGCGAAAGGGTTACCATTAATTTATTGGCGATAGATTTTTTGATAAATGAATTGAAATGGCTGTACATCGCAGAAAAAAACTGTTACTAATCTATTTATATAATATTCAAGTCTCTGTGTGTCCCTCACTATTCCGGTAGGACCGCCTCATTGAAATGAGTAATTGTTGAAAAATATTAATGCAGGGTTACCACAGTAGTGCCAATTTGGCGATAGCTGGCTAATTTGGCGAAATTCCCATTTAAAACCATTAATCTTTCATAATGGAGGTCACCGAAATTTAATTTAAACTCCACTCTTTTTAGATATTTTTTCGAAATCTATGGGTGAGAATTTAAAGTACATCTTTACATCTTCCTCCCGATGCTACTAATAAAATAACCACCAATAGACAACGGTGTACTGTGTGAGCTCCTAACTGCGCGATTTTAATGTGCTTTAGGTACTTTTCCAGTACAGGTGCCTTGGCGAAAAAGGAAATTTGGTAACATATTTTCCGGGAACCTATTCACTGTTTCATTTTATGTACACACGCATTTTTTTCGATATTTATACGATTTATTTAACATAAAAAAGCCGTTTCTCTAATTTTATACAGAAACAGATGTAATTTGTACATAAAAACATCAATAATATACATATAAAACAAACAAAAACGCTCATCAAATTTGTTTTCATAGCTGTTTATATGATTTGACAACAAATCTCGATATTTTTCCGTTATACAGACACCATGCCAAAATGTATGCTAATGCGCCAATTATTTCAAAATGCTAAAAGATATTTGTAATTTTATGCCAGCAGTTTAATATGAGTTTTATTTTATTGCTTTATTTTATAGCAGTTATTTATTCACTTATTTTAAGTATATTTGTGATTTGATGAAATAGTTCGTAAAAGTCTGGAATTTTCAAATGTTATATTTTTTAAATGCTCACTTTAGTATCGACAATGGTTTCTCTTTTATTTTTCAAATGCTTCAATTCACGATTTTGCACCAACTATTACGCTTGGCGACAATGGTGTCCGCATAACGGAAAAGTACCCAAATCTCACTTTCTGACGCCCAAATTACACCAAGGATTTTTAAAAAAATGCCAAAGCCCTTACAGTGGAAAAGTACCAAACTGTCTATTATTTTGCGCTATCCGTGTTATAGTTTGTACTATACGAAAGGCGAGTGGAGCGAAGAGTTTAAACATTAAATATTAAAGTTTCGGCACAGATGTCATATATGCCCCATATTGGCGCGAATTTTTCTGACGCCCATGTCATATACACAACGGGTACTTAACTGGCGCCAAAGTGTCGTAATTATGCTTGATATGGTAATCCGGATGTTGTTGTTTATGCTGTTGATGTTTTCGCCAAATTGGCGTCGGAAAAAAATCGCGCCAATACATGATAACGTATATGACAACTGTGCCAAAGTTTCTATAAAGCAGTGTAAGACTAAAAAATTAAGAATAAAGTAAATGCAAAATAAGACTAAAGAAGAAAGAAAAATCATGCGTTAAGCATAGAATATGATACACTTTCCAACACATCCTGAATGCTTTAAAAAAACTTTGTTATTTAGGGAAATAAGGTAAATAAGATAACGTTACTTCTTAGATATCCCGTCGACCAATTTCGCCAAATTATATAAATCGCCAAATCAATAGTAAAAGATTAACAAAAATACAAATAAAACGTCGAATTAATGGTTTTATTGGCCATTATTGGCATTTAATCTTACAATTAATTAATTAATGGCAACCATTATTGGCAATTAATCTTACAATTTGGCAACAGTAATTTGGTCGACGGGATAACTAAGAAGTACCAAGATAACTAAGTAAACATTTTAGAAAACGCATAAAAAAATTTAAAAAATGATTTCAGCAGTTACCGTCCATAGCCAATAGTACCGTTATTACATGCCACTATTTAGCTAAAATTTAATTTAAACTACTCTTAAAACTACTGAAATCACATTTCCAGATATTATCATCCATAGACGGTTATGTATACAATTCTTTGCGTGACCATGTATATCATTTTATCTAGAATCTACAATCATTTCTTAGGAAACTAAATGCAGTTCAGCGTAAAAATGCATAACTCCTTTAAAAACCACCTTTAAGCAATTTATTCTCATACTCAGTAACCCTTACGAATTCTTTTGTGTAGCCTTGCATATGAACTGTAGCATTTATACACACAGTATAGTATGCATAAATGTAGTGAAACATAAAAGCGCATATCATAATTAAAATGCATTTCAAGCAATCATTGCTTATGTACAATACTTAGGAGAAATGTTTCTTGGCGAGAAAGAAGTTTGCCAACGTATTTTCTGGCAGCCTATTTACTGCTTCATACTCACAAGCAATTTTTTCCATATGTATACAATTTGGCACATATGTCATATACGCCCCAATATTGGCGTGATTTTTTCCGACGCCAATTTGGCGAAAACATCAACAGCATAAACAACATTCGGGTTACCATTACAAGCAAAATAACGACACTTTGGCGCCAGTTAAGTACCCGGTGCGTATATGACATCGGCGTCAAAAAAAAATCGCGCCAATATGGGCATATATGACATCTGTGCCGACAATTTAATATAAAAAAAGCTATTTACCCATTTTTATAAAGAAACAGAAGTAATTTTTTCACAGATGTCATATACGCATGGGGGTTGGCGTGATTTTTCTATGACGCCAATTTGGCAGAAATCTCGCTTTCGAATACCAGTTACTTATATATTTTTCAATTATTTGCTATCATTTTGAAAAGGAAACAACTATAAATAAATAAAAGTTTGAATAATAACTATAGAACGAAGCAGTTTATATAATTAAAAAAACAGAAAATAAAAGTAAATAAACAATTTATTAATAAATAAAAAACAATAGCCGCGTTACCATACCAGGCAAAATAACACCATTTTGGCGCCAGTTAGGTATTCCGGTTCATATATGAAATCTGTGCCGTAATTTGTATATAAAAAAATTATATATATTTAGAAACGATTTTTTTATGTATATAAGTGCATATATAAACAAAGATAAAAGTTCATTAGATTTGTTTTCATAGCTGTTTATATATTTTCGCAACATATCTCACTTTCTGATGCCCGAATCGCACCAAGCTTTTTTTTAAAAATGCGCTATAATGGAAAAGTACTTAAATAAATAATTAACACCAATAACAAATTACACAAACTAAAACTTTTTATTTCGAGATCAAAGCATTGTTTTTAATTTCGATTAAAAATACATATATCCTTGGATAACTTCAACTGAAATTAGGTTCACAGCTTAATATCTCATTCCATAAACCTGAACAAACACAAGTGATTCATTCATCGTGAAACGTCAAAAATATTAAATCATTGAGGTAATCATTCACAAAGTAAGTTCCCCAACAATCAATGGGCAATATTCTAATGACGTCATAGTAGGTAAAATGGTGGCGGTATCGTTTGTTCATGGTTTATAATCACAAAGATTTAATTTTGCAATGTCTCTTAGTTACATTATTTTATTGTCATATTTATGATCTCAGAACAAAAACCTATTTTTGCATTATTTATTTATTAAAGACGGAAAAAAATCATAAATGCATGATTTGAAAATTTTAAATAATTTTCTTTCTTAATACTAAAAAATAACATCGGGAAGTAACAACGGGTTTAAGTTAAATAAGTTTAACTGTTTAATTCTGTTGTAACATTCAAAATAACTGTATTTATTATATTTCAGTACTCAACATCAGGGCCCGATTAAACTTTGAAGTTAGAGGAATTACAATGTCATTTCAGGACCTTTATTTTGGAGAAGCTTTTCTAAATTCCATATATACATGGAAAACCTTCAGTGTTAGAAATATTATTCCTAGGACTGACATAACACGAGAACGGCCTGCAATTTTACACAAGTTTTTGAAAGCTACTTTATATCCGAAATTTTACTAAAAACTGGTTACTTTTTTGTTATAGCGGCCCACACTATTAGGATTATGACAAGTTGCAGCCAATTTCGCTACCGTCGTAACCAAGATCGTGAAGCACACACATATAATACTATATAATACCATTTCATGAAATCGTATACGATAATTTAATAGTTTTTAACCTTACTTCAAGTGTGTTATTTATTTATTTTTAAGTCTCAACAATCTAAATTGTCCAATATAGGAATTAAAAAAAATGTAAACAAAGATTGAATAGACATGACCGCAAAAAGCTTCAAATCTGCATAACACTTGGAACCAAACTGTGCAGATTAGTGGTCTTCTACTGTACACAGTTTTTCATAAATGTGTTTCGTTCTTAAAATGTGTTATTTTCATCTATCACTGCGGAACAAGCGAGAAATCTCATATTCTTGCACATGAGTTGTATATATTTTTATATCTAAATTTCCGTCATTTTTGACGGGCTACCTTTCTAGTAAAATATAAAAAAATACAACAAAAATTATGAAATATATATTATTATACGGGCAATGATGTTAATAATAGTAATAAACGATACTAAAAGTAAAATGGCAACTAAACAATATTTGAGCATGGTAATACACATCGGTCAAAATGACCGCTTTGGCGGTTATAGGTATACGTTTTTGCCGGCGGTGCTAACCCCTTAATTCTCGCTCCTGTCAATATCACGGGTTGAGGTGTCGTTCGTTATTTCTCGTGCCCGTCATATTTCCGGGCTAGAGATTTAATTGATGGAAAGACTTCTGAAACCAGATAATTTAACTGGCATTTCCTTGTGAAGTCTTTGAGTATTGCCTTTTGGATTTGGCTTTTAGCGCTGACTGTAATGTTGGGATTTGTATTGCATGTTTCGAAATATATAACACTCAAAAAAATTAAAAATTAAAATTTAATGTATATATATTGTTTCAAATATTATTTGTAAAAATTTGTGTTATGAGGATAAATAAAGATCTAAGGTGCCAAAAATAAAGTTCTTATTCGCATTAATTTGTCTGGTGTAAAACAAACATTAATACATTTCTATAACATCTTCTTTTTTTTTTTTTTTTTGCCTTAAAAAACTAATTGCATATTTGATTTAGAAACGTTATAATTATTCAATTTCTCCAATAAATGAAATGTGTACTTTTTTAATGGTTTTTCCAAATATTAGGCGACCGTGAAGGGGTTAAAATGTTGGTGTCCAAAACCTTTGGAGCCCCAATTTACGCAGGACACCAGGCAAAACTAAATGAGTAACTTTTATATACAAATATATACTTTTATATACAAATATATACTTTTACATACAAATATACATTTTGTTGTTGTTGTTGTACTCTTTAGAATATCGACAAGGTCTTTTATAAATATAATTCCTATTAGATGAAGAGATTACAACTAAATTTAAATTTCAAAGCCTTTAACAAAAACACGTAGTTTTACATTAACGCTTTGAGCTCTGGTGGTGTGAATTTTTTCAAAACGCTCAAATATCACATTGGCAAAATTATTTTGTACGGAAAAGATTCAGCTTATAATGTACACGAAAAAAAAAATGCATTAATCCATTTTCAAATAAATTTGGTTGAATATTCCGGTACCAATGTGACATTTGGAGATTAAAATTAAGTGGGAAGAAATTTACCCACCAGAGCTCAAAGGGTATGACTTTTAGCACTTTCAAGAGTAGTGGTTTCAATAGGTGACCACTTAATTTTATTTCCTATCTACTAAAGTTGCATTAGACTTTTTGATATAAATTTTTGTTATATAATGTACTTAAGGAAAAGCATTTATTTCTTAGTTAGTTTTGTGTAGTGATGGGCAGAATGAATGATTTTACTATTCAAATGAATCATTCGGGGATGCTCAAATGTATAGCTGCCATTTTTTTAATACCCAATTTCTACCAGAAATTTTATATCCGAAAATAAATTTCTCATTTTAATGAAAATTGATTAAGAAATCTCAAAGATCAGGAGCCTGCAGCACAAAAACATGGTTGGTACGGTAACCAATATTTCTGCAGTAAAACTGCCAGTGTCTTTTTATAAAAAGAGAAATTTAGGTTAAGCGCGCATAATTGCGCATTCTTTTAAGAAGAGATTTTCTATAAGATAATACTGGTGTCAAAATATTTTCTGGTCTGCAAAATTCAAGGAGACGTACGAACCATGAGACAACCACCTCGTCGAGTTGGAGGCTGAAATTCCAGAATTAGCTGAAACTCGATTCCCATATTAAAACGCAATCGGTTTGCCAAGATATATATTGGTAAAAAACACCTAAAAACCCGATTTTACCGGTTGAGTCGTAGGTTTACCATTGTGTTTTCCTGCTCCCAGTCCGCCATGTTTTCATACTCTTGGGTGCAGGAAAACGGAATGGTAAACCTACGAGTCGACTGCAAAAATCGGGGTTTTAGGTGTTTTCCACCAAGATATGACTCGGCAGACCGATTGCGTTTTAATATGGGAATCGAATTTAGCTAATTTTGGAATTTCAGCCTCCAACTCGATGAGGTGGTTGTCTGTGCTGCCGGCTCCCGGTCTACTATGAAAATGTAATTTTTTTCGAAGTTTCTGAAAATAATTGATAAAAAACAATTACGAAAGCTGGAAACTATGCTTTTGCTTCTTTTCTTTTAACAAATTTTCTGGTGGTAAATGGTTGAAATTATGTGCAAAAGTTGGAAACTGTATTTTTTAGCTTACCCGAATGACTGTTTCAAATAGTAAAATCATTCTTTCTGCCCATCACTAGTTTTGTTGCAGTTATTCATTTCAACACATTACCTACAGAATTATTTTGATCTTGAAATGCCTAAGGGAGCTTACTTCTGTAAAATATTTTGAAAGTTCAATTTTTCTATGAACAGATACAGGTTTGTTATAATTAAATTATCCTGTTTACAGCTACGTAGAATCTGTTCTGGTATATAAATATCGATGAAACTTGGGAAATACGTTATATGGACCTTCTGAAAAAGAAATCTGCAATAAAAAATAATAGTTCAAATTTCGACCAAAAGATGGCAATTTTCATCTATGAGAAATGACGTTATGCGAATTTGGAGCAGATTATAAAGCCAGTAGTTGCTGCCATTCTGCACTATACCGTTAGAAATGAAAGAACGAGCGTTACTGGTGAAGTTGTTTTATCAGAAATTCAGTAATGTATCATGCAAGATGGTGCACCACCCAACATAACCGAAGCACTGACTGCAGTACTCCGTGCCCACTTTGGAGATGATCTGGTAATTTCTAGAAGTTTTCCGACAAACTCGCCTCCTCATTCTACGGACTTGAATCCCCGCCACTTCTGGTTGTAAGGATTCCTGAAAGGTCGTATCAATGGAGGAAGCATTGCCTGATTTGAAAGCAAGCACAACTCGTCATGTTGCTGCAATTGATCGAGAAAACCCACGAGCTACTGTTGAATACACCATAACACGCTTCTAACTTCTGCTTCATGCAAATGGAATGCACATTGAACACATGCTGTGAATAAAAAAAGATTTGTGTTTCCAGTTTGAGTTTTTTGGTTCGCCCCCTTCTCACCTGTTGGTCGAAATTCGAACTACTAAATTTTATTGCAGATTTTACACCCATGATCCATAATGTATTTTCCAAGTTTCACCGATATCTGTCTATCACAGGGATGGCGAACTGTGTCAAGCCGCATACCACTAATTTTTTAAAGAAATAGGCGACTTCTTGAATCGCAGAGATTCGATTCTAAGTTAATGTAATGTTTACTATAAAATTTTACTGTTGTCCAGCGTGCCGCAATTGGCCACCCTTGGCTACCAGAACGAACTAACTATACGGAGGTCCAAACAGGGTAACTTTAAGTATAACTACCCTGCATATGAAAGAGAAGTATTTCCTGCCCGTCATAAAACGAACCACATAAAACAGTTTCTATAAATATGCCAGTTAGGTCTTGTAACATATCAGCAGATATTTGTATAAGAAATGCATTTAAATTATTTACAAAATTGAAAAAAAAAACTATTAAAAAAATGAAAAATAATTTGGGACATTTTATCTTATTGTAGTAAATATGAGATCTAATCCGAACCTCCCGGGTTAGAGAATATAAGGGAAAAACATTGTCGTTTCTTTGGTGTAGATTATACAAAAGTCTTTATATACCTACATATTAGATGAGTTGCGTCGGTTGTGAACCACTGTTCTAAGCAGAACCCGATTAATGTATCGCAAACTTTCATCAGTGAAAACGAAGAGAATTTTTTCCTTTATTTATAACATAAATTACGTATAAATAAGTGGCTTTAAACTGGTGGAAGTTAACCCCAGTGGCAACCATGCTTTTGTTCTAAGAGTCTTTGGTAGTTAAAGTCTTCGATTTAGAACGAATAATGGATACATACTTTTTACAATTTTTAAACGAATTCTTGATAATAGATTAGTTTAATTTGTTTTAACTTATTTATTCGTTCTATGGAAAATACGTTGACAAGTATAGGTATAGATATTTACGACTTTTATCTCACATTCTTTAGTTACTTATATTAGTAGTGGGCAGAATGAATAATTTTACTACTCGAATAAATCATT
This sequence comes from Maratus speciosus, assembly GCA_963932465.1. Classification (NCBI taxonomy): domain Eukaryota; kingdom Metazoa; phylum Arthropoda; class Arachnida; order Araneae; family Salticidae; genus Maratus; species Maratus speciosus. The sequence goes on from OZ010794.1 coordinate 131,354,748, forward strand.
CGGGCATGTGCAAAAGTATAACTGGCAACCTATGTTTGTTTTTGTTTAAATTCAGTTTCCACCAGAAATTTTTTATCGAAATTTTATTTAGAATTAGGTTAAGACACTTTAAAATAATATATATTTATCTTCATAATTTCTGAAGATAATTGATAAAAAAAATTACAAATGTTGGCGACTGTGATTTTTTTTTCTTTTTTTAATCTAAATTTCTGCTAGCATTTGATTGAATGTTGGACAGTATATTTTTGTGCATGTCCGAATGATTCATTCGATAGTAAAATCCTGCATTCTGCACATCACTAACTTATATCCATCCAATGTTTAACAATCTTTTATAAAATATTCCATCGGCCCCCGAAATAATATAAGAATATTTAGTTATTTAAAAATAAGATTTCATTTGATGATGTCTTAGGCCCACGGGCCTGGCTCTACTACTTCTGGCAGTAATGGTGTGATGAGTCGCACATCCTCTGTGTCTTTTTTTTCTAATAACAACTCTAAAAGTAATAGAATTAATGTTAATGATTTATAAATAAGTATACTAATGAATTTAACGGTCCTTCCGAAAGCATGCTTAATGATAAGCCTTATAAATGAACTACTTTTGATAAATTAGAAATTATTGCTAACTTAACTTCTCGCAAAGCCAATAACATGTTGGATGCAATCCAACTCGTTGTAAATTCTAAAATTCAAGATGGTAGCGTAAAATTTATGGACACTGATGAGGGCTTTATCCCTGTTAAAAAGAAAAGTAAAGTGCAACATAAAGCTTCTGCTAAAAAAAACCCTAATGATGAAATCCTTAAGGACGATGATAACGAAAGTGTTTCTGAATCTGAGTCTATTGATGTAAATAATGATGATAAAACTTCTGAAAAAACTAAGAAAAGACCTAAACCGATCACGGTTAGCGGCATTCCAAATATTATTGAATTTCTAAATTCACTTTCATCTTGCAACAAGTACAACTATGTAGCTAAAATAGCAGAAGAATTCATTCGTATTTCCCCAGCAACCTTCCGCGACAAAATGTTGCTTCATGAACACTTTAAGCAAACTGCTGTTCAGCACTACATTATCCCGGACCGGGACATACCACTGAAAGTGGTAATTAGAGGCATCCCTAGAACTCTCGATATTGAAAGAGTTAAAGAAACTTTCTCTCGCAGGGGTTTCAAAATACTGAAAATGTCTCAATTAAAAAGTGGTACAGATGGGAAACCCCTCCCTCTTTACTTACTGGAACTACCTAAAAATTTAACTTCTTATGAGATTTTCAAAGTAAATACTATTTATAGCCTAAGGGTTGCAGTTGAAAAATTTCGCTTCTCTAAAAAAGCTGTCAAAGCTTTGTCATCGCTGTCAAAAGTTCTTCCACGTAAGCGCGAACTGTCATTTAAATACCAAATGTGTGGGATGTGGTGGTCCCCACCTGTCCCCAGACTGCCAAATTAAAAAAGATGTCGCTAATGCTAAAGAAAATTCTACCAAAATCATTATACCATCTTCTAAATGCGCCAATTGCTCACTAGAACACCCTTCATCTTATAAGGGTTGTCCGCAATTTCCTCTTAACCCCCCCCCCCCCAAAAAAAAAAAGAAAAAACCTATGCTAAAGCAGTTGGTGAAAGTAAAAAAGAAAACAATTCTTCAAAAAATCCCAGAAACAGTTCTGAGGACGTCATATTACCACCCGCCAATAAAATTCCTTCTATGCCCAAGGCTCCGCCTCCCACTCGGCAGCTTTATGAGTTGCAGGAGTTTTCAGGTTCTATCCCTTCCCTACGATACCTGAAATCCTATCTAAAATCAAAGAAGAACTAAATGTAAGTTCGTTTAACGAAATTCGCGCTAAACTCAACAGTGTCTTAGAAGAGATACAATCTAAAAAATATCCAATATCTAAACTTCTCGCCTTCAGCGAGATGATTAACAGTAACTTTAACCTCTCTAGTAGCGAGTCTTAGGTTCGCTTATGGCTCCTACCCTTATTTAAATGTTATTTCTCTTATTATTGTCATTTAATATTGTCCAAAAGTAAATGTTTCTTGGGGGGGGAAACGACACAGAAAGACACAGATACCTTATCAGAAAAAATCATTTAATCATATTCAAATGTGGACGCCTGTGTTGAACCAAACGTTCTCATTGGGTTAACATTTGGCTTCTGAGTGTTCTTCTGTTATATACGTAAGCTTTAATTTGATTGAGATAAATATGTTGAACATATTTTCAACTGGAATTATGCGGCTGAATATAACAGTTTAGGAATTAGTTAGCGTACACCAGAAAGAGGGATACAAAGAGTATACTTAACCTCTTGCGCTCTGTGACGTACGCGGCGTACGTCATGCTATTTTGTACATTTCCGACAATGACGTATGCAGCGTACGTCATGATATCTAGCTGAATTTTTAATAAGACTGCGAATACTCCCCAGGATGTTTTAGCTCTTATTTTTGCTTTTCAAGATGATTGATTTCGCATAAATAAAGTAAAAAAAAAATACCAATAGAAGTTTTGTTGTTTGAATTCAAAATTTCTAAAGAGAATATCTGCCAGATTCGCCAAAACTGGTGGCTAGTGACATACATCCGCTAACAGCGCCAGTATTCAAGGATTTAACGTCTCTTGTGAAACACACACTCAATTGGAATGGATTTAACACTAGAACTACCATAGCGGTCATTTTGACCGCTACCAAAAAAAAAAAAAATCAATTCTAATCAGAAATGTCTTTCTAAAATGAGTTAAATATTATCATGGTGAAATAAGGTAAATAAACCATATCATCAGTCATTTCGGTTGGCGGTGGAGCTCTGTTGTGAGGGGTCATGTGAGGTGATTGCTCCATCGCATGTTATATTTTTCGCAGTGTGAATGGCTGGTGTGGCGGTTCGTTAGAATAGTTTTCGCTCGCTATTTAGTGCTGCATTATGACGGCTACTGATGATCAAGACTATTATATCAAGGAAGTTATCGACAAAATATGTAATGGAACGTTAAACAGTAATTTCAAAGACCAATTTGATAGATTTTCTTCGAACTTTGAGGACTATTCAAAGACTATACTGGGTGATTTTTACACCTTCGTAGACCAATATATCTTGGATATTAAGGCTAAAGCTGGATATTCTGACTCTGCCTCTGAACAGGAAGAGGTAAGAAAAACTTGTCTTGATGTTTTTACTTTGCTTGGGGAGCCTACCCATGATAATTTGTTAAATTCAGCTATCTTTAGTTTTTTTTTTTGCGCTATTAAGTATAAAAAAACTCCAAATTTTTTTCTTACTAATACTAACCTTAAAAACGAAATTTTCAATGCAGTTAAGAAAGGCGTTAAGCGTCCTCTTTCAGAGGAGAGTTGACCTATCCCTCTAAGTAATAAATATAAGAATATCGCTAATGAAGTTACCCTTACTGAAAATATAGAAATGGATGAGTCAAATGTTAGTGATAATACTCAGAATACTGTCAAAGTTAAAAATTCTGTTAACCCTTTCTACGTCGAAGTCGACAGCAATTGGGCGGCTGTAGCTCATGAAATTACGGTGTTAAACTTGGAAAAACCAAAAATAACGCTAAAAGGCGAGCGCATTGTTATACAATGTAACTCTGATAAGGACTTTAAATCTACTCAGAAATGGCTAGACCAAAACAAAAAGAAATATACAACTCTTGATCCTAAAGAACTTCGACCCAAAAAAATATGCATTAGGGGCCTCCCCTGTTGCACCGATACTAAAATTATTGAAGATAGCCTCAGGGAGCATGGTTTCGCAGTCACTAGGGCTGTCATGCTTAAATTTCGTAAAACTGGCCAACCAGTGCCAATATACATGGTAAATGTTATCCCTCGTAAGAACTTTGAAGAAATTTACCAAATCAACAATATACATTATATTTCTGTTAAGATTGAAGCTTTTACTAGCAAAAATCGTGTAAAACAGTGTTACAAATGCCAGGGTTACGGTCACGCATCAGAAGTGTGTGGCTTCGATGCTAAATGTGTAAAATGCGGAGATCAACATTTAAGTACAGATTGTCACCACAAGGAGCGTATTAAACCCACTTGTGCCAATTGTGGACTGGGGCACCCAGCGAATTTCCGTGGTTGTCCAAAAAATCCTTATAGGCTCGAAAATAAACAGAACCGAAAAACAAGTAATAGCGTCAGCAATCTATCCCAAGAAACCCAAATCTTAGCGGATATATTTAAGAATTATAACTATACCAAAAATACTAAAGACTCTGAACCCTCTACAAGTAATGTAGAATTAAACTCTGATAACAATGATAGTACTACCGCAAACACCCATTCCTCCCCTACTATTGAAAATTCTAATGCTCATACTAACTACACCAATGATATTAAAGACATTCTTAATACTTTCAACGAAGTCAAACAAATCTTTCAAATCACTAAATTCCTAAAATGTATAAAGAACATCTCAACTCAGACTAAGAACCTCGATAATCCGATGCAAAAATTAATGGTTATACTAACTGAATTTGATAAACTTGCTAGTCAGATCAACATTAACGAAGATTAAGCTCTTCATTTACTAAACTTTTTTCCTTCTTTTTGTCTGTGTTGTTTGTTTAAAAAGTTAAAAAAAAAAAAACTTCTTTTCTTGTATTTTATGCTCTTTTCATGATATTACTCTTACTTCCTTTATTTTCATGTTTTTTTTTCTCCTCAAATTACTAGACTGGGTGGACGCCGTCCTCCTGCTGTCGTTTGATCCCCTCGGCTTTTGCATTTAACTGTTTATTTGGTTTGAACTCTCCTCACTATAGCTTTTTCTTACATTATTATTCTTTTTTACTTTAAGTAATTTAAATTCTCTTGTAAATATGTAAATATTTAGTTTTGTTTCTTTTATTCACTGTGTTAAACTTTTTTACTTAACATGCTATATTAAATGTATGGTCTCTGAATTGAGTCTTTTTTTATGGGGCTTCCGTTGGTAGCTTTTTCGCCTGTCCTGGACATTTATGTGGATCATATGGACCTTTTTTTTTTTTCCTACTAGTTCTACTAACAATTTTTTCTTAAAAATTGTCTATCTCTTTAGCTTTTACTCTCCATTTTTTCGTGGCTACTAGCCGCGTTTAAACGCTCTTTTTTCCAAGGCTCCCATTGCATTGTAACACAATATACTCTTAGCCTGGATGTAAAGTTGCCTTGCAACTAGGGAATCCACACACCTGCTTGATTGTTATTGTTGTGGTAAATAAAAAAGGTTAAATAGTTTCAAATAAAAATTCTGGTATAAAATATATTTATAACACTTGAGAAAAATTTGCGGTCGTTCTAGTCTTAAAGACATTTAGGCTAATTCCATGGGGTTTTAGTAGGGTAAATCACGTAGCTGATAACTATTGTGCTTGTTAGCCACCGTTATTTTAGAAAAGGTTGCTTCGCCTTACTCAATTAATGAGATATCTCCGATAAAATAAGTCAAATTTTCTTTTCTGAAATACTGGTAGCCAAATATCATAGCATATGACTTACACTACCAAGTACTCATGGAACTAGCCATTCAATAAACACAACAGAACTTTTTATATATTTTATAATTGCAATTAATTAAAAACATATTATAATCCTAATTCAACACCGAAACTTATTAAATCTATTACATTAATGCAAAACATGACATCTGTAAATTGTTGTTTGTGAAATTGTTGTTTTAAACACAAAAATGAATCTGTAATAGATTTTATCTGCACAATACGAGTTATTTTCTTTCTATGATCGGGATGTTGTATCATGTGATGAATAGTTCTCACGGCGATTGAAAACAATAAGAATTTCTGACATCTAGTGCGTGTTTGTAATAAAAAAATAATTCAAAATACGCATAATATACACATTAAAATAAAAATAAACGGTAAAAAATTACTGAATAAATAATAATTAAAATGTTTTTTTCAGGGTACGTACACTTTTACCACAAAATTCAGGAAAAATTCTGTGTCTTATTGATTCCTAGATTAAATCTGTGGTTAAATTAGGAGGGTACAAATTCTGCAATTTTAATGATAGATAAAACATTTATAATTTTAAATAATTGTGTCATGCTGCTTGTATGCTCTAAGTAGTGATTGCAACTTCGATAAGTATTTAAAAGGTTAAACTAAAGATCTTTTCTTTGACGTACTAAAATGGGATATTATTGAAAAATATATAGGGGAGTTAGGGGATAAATGGGACAAGGGATGTTTGGGACACTCACTATTTCAGGCAATAAGCATTTATTTTAAATTGCTTCCTATCCCCATATAAGGCTCTACCACAGTATGCTTCAGAGCTAAATGTAGGACCACACTACTGTTTTCATTTTCCTTCAAAGTTGCATTTTCTGAAATCTCTACTTAAAAGTAAGTTTTTTTTTTACATTTGAAGATGTGAAATATCTTATACAATATAAAAAATTAGGCTATGTTGTACTTATTTATTTCAAGGTTCAATATCGATAATTAAAATGAATGAATAGTAACCGTTGTGACAAAATAATTTTTGAGGCAAAATGGCTGAGAAGGGAATATATGTATCATGGGGATGATTGGGACATTTCAAACGGGGATGAATGGGACATTCTCATTCATCCGTAGAGATGTTGAAAATTTTACTTATTAACTAAATAGTATTATATAGGTTGGTAAATTAATAATTTACGTTAATTATTAGTATTAAATAGTATTATATGAGTTATTATTGTTTAAAATTTCTGAGTGTTATTTATTGTATTGTAATAATTACTAATGGATTATCAAAAGATTGGTGCTAAAACTTAATCAAATTAGATAAAATTGTTTAAAATAGTAGGGTAGGTAGGTATGATACACTTTTTTTTCTAATTTTTTACAACCCTTAGAAACCCATTTTTAAACAAATTTTTCGTGTTTTCTTATAAAGTGACCTTTTATCCATTTATTAAAAATATTGTGAATTTAAAAAATAATCATTCCAAAAATATATTTCATTTATTGTGAATGGTTACTACTGTATCAAATCTCCCCATTGCTGGGGAGCATTGATACACTAGCAAGGGCGATTTGATACATTGTTGTGTAAACTGAAAAAAAAAAAAAGAAATGCAGACAATTCAATTTATGTGTTATACAATTTTTTATGATAAATCTTGAAATATTTAAGTAAAATTTAAAAAGAAATGACACTGACATATTTTTGTTTCAGAAATGCTTTTTACAAAAATATATGAACAATTTCTATTATTTAAACAATTCTATTAACACACTTTTTAGAAGATAAATAATGAAAAACTCCCCCAGAGATCTTGCTACAAGGGCAAATGAAGTGAACATTGCTGATTTGCAAACAATTTAATATAAATTTAGCACATTTAAGGTTTCTTTAACCCTTTCAGGGCAAAGCATTTTCAATGCTAAAGTGTTGAATAAATGAATGGGCACTGGAATTTAGCAACAAACTTAATTGGAAATAAGAAAAGGGCTGTATTTCACTTTCATATTAAATGGAAAATATTTTACCAAAATGCTGGTGCCAATGTGGCGTTTGGGAATTAAAATTAAGTGGTTTCATAAACGTAACACCAACCCTGAAATGGTTAAAAGAAAAACTCTTAACTCTATCATTTGGTTAGTAAAATCGGGTGAATTTAATGTTTTTTTTTTTTTTACTTGCCCTTCGTCAATTATAGAAACATCTTCCCTTTCAGGCCGTTTATTTTTTTCCTTCTACATGACGAGAAAAGCGAACTAACCATCTATCATCGCACTGATTTTCTATGCAGCCTACATAATGTCTATAAATAATCTGTTTGTTCTTCCTTACCAATTTCAGTAGCACTTGCTGTAAAACATTAATGAATATTACAGCAATATATTAGTTCACAACTTAAAAAAACTATTAAATTTCAAATATACAAGTATATCATTTCTCCATATCATGCCTTATTGGATTTTCAATCACTTTGTATAAATGCAGTTGCAAAATGCCAATTTCCTTTCTGGTAAAACTCACCCTAACAATGTGCTTTACAAAAAAAAAAAAAAAAAAAAAAGAAGATATTATATTCACAATAATAAGAGTTATGAAAGAAAATCAGTATTTAAAAAAAAATTACATTGACATTCCAAAAGTCTTCGAAATTAAAAGAAAAGAAAGTTGTGAGTTTTTCACTGCTAAGTCCAGCTAATGATGGCCTCTGCTAATAAAAGAAGACTTCACATCTGTTAAAATGGCTGTTAATGCCATTTGTTGAGAAAAATTGTCAATGTATCAACCCTCCGTATTTATAAAACCTCCCCTACCTCCCCTATATGTTTATTGATCAAATGGGGGAAATTATATTGAATTTTGAATGTTGCACAAATAAATCCCACCCCTAACATATTGGGTCGATCGGAAATTAGTGTCGTGATAGGAAAATCAATTCGCACCGAAAAATTCTATCATTTAATTATTAAACATTGATTCCGATATCTAATGTCTAATAATTACCAAGCAGAAATTTCCGTTGCGAATTGATTTTCTCAACACGACAGGACTTTCCTATCAACCCAATAATTTTCGTTCTGCATGTTTCGATACATTTAATTAATATTAATTGCAGGGTTCGTAAGGGTGCTTGAATTTTCAGACTAACAAAATTTTCGGTACCAGTATTTTCTTACAGAAAATCTCTAGTGAAATAAGGCGAAATTTCGTCCGTTTAAACTAGATTTATTTTTCTATACAAAAATTCTGATATTTGGCCTTGAAAATAACGGTACCCGTACGAACCCTGTAATTAATAAGTTATGATTGAAAATTATTATCTATGCCGTATTTAAAAGACATTTTGCACTTTCATTTCAAATCTAAAATGCCTCATAACCCATATAGCACAGGAGCTCCCAGATTCCTCCCCGGGAGCTCCAACTCATCCCAAATTGCTCCCAAAATTAAAATGACAAATGCAGGCTCTCCTGAGGAAGCTAATTTAAGGATATCCTGAGGAGTAACGTCCTGAGAGATTCCCGAGGAGCAACCTCCCCGGGACAACATTCCTGGGGATGTACCTAGGAGGCCACCTTCTAGGAAGACCTTCCTGGGGACATCCCTGGGAAGACCCTCCTGGGGACATCCCTAGGAAGTCATTTATTTGGTATTCAATAGATTTTTGTTAAAAATAACAAATATATATTTATAATTTGACTCTGAAATATAATATAAGATATGTGTGGTTGTGAATAATAACGTGGAAAGACGCAAACCAAACATGTTATCCAATAAACTATAAAATAAACAATGTTAGCGATGGAACATGGTAATACAATATACATTTGTATTTTAAAGAAAGTTTTTCTAAAGATATAATTTTAATAACTCAGAATGGAAATATGCATTTTTCCATTGAAGCAGTTTTTTTTAACTGTAATCTTCGAAAATATCTATCCATTCGCATCAGCACTTCGCGCACTTCAACTTGATATGAGCTTTTGAAGTTTCATCAAAGCGAGGCGAGCAAGCATTGCATTTCCTATTTCCTGTTGCCTTCGATAAACGTCATTTTTTTCTGATAAAGTCCGACTCTTCGTTTTTTAATTTAAGAGGTAAGTAAAGTTTATTTTAATTTTTCATAGTGTAGTATTTATGTAATATGTAAATTCTCATTTGATATCGTGATTGCGCAGTAAAATAGTAGTATACTCATTTCCACACGTGTAATACAGTCACTTAGAAATATGATCATTTGTACGTTTATTCGGGTCTTGAAGTCTTGTATTGATTGCAAATATAATTTTAGTTTCCACTTACTTAGGAAATCAGAAAAAATGCGAAATAACCAGGGAAAATCCTTGGGGGGGGGGGGGGGGAAGAATCCTATGCAATTGGAAAAAACAGCAAAGTTTAGTTTTTAATGAGCCAATTCATTTATTTTCGGAAAATTTTTAATTGTTTTTATTTCATAGTCTAATATAATTTGTGGTGCTGTAAAGATTTTAAAAATTGTAATTAAAATTTCAGGAGGGCAGTCTATGCAGTTTTTTTTTATGGGTGTCCATTTCGCAAGTTATTTTTGTGAAAAATATATTTTGTAACGAAAGATGAAATCCTCATTGTTACTCAAATTCGAGCCAAGTATTTATTAATCATATCATCTTTAAGTGCTTCTGCTAATTTTTTTTTTTTCTGGTAAGCATGTTTTGATTGCAAATTACATTTTAAAGCCTAACAAAACAAAAGTAGTGATAATTTTGTGAAGGGAACTATTTTAAGGGGATTTTGTGAAGGAACCTATTTCATTAACCCTAGAACTACCGAAAATTTTACTCAAGTTTTATAAAAATATTACACATCAGAATTCTTATGTAAAACTATTGAACTTATTTACTTAACTCATTATTGTCTGGTTTAGATATTTAGTTTATTTTAAAGAAATTTCTGGTTAGAATAAATATTTCGAATGTACCCATCGGGTCCATTGGACCCTTCTGGTAGACGGAGGGTTAAAAAGAATTTAAATTTTGTAAATAGGCCTGTTTTATTAAGAGAAATTTTGTTAAATGGCCCAAAATAGATCCCAAATCTTGCCTAGATCGACCTCTGAGTTTATTTGTCCCATTTTGCCGAATTGAGTTTAGATAAATTTTTCCTCCCCCCCCCTTTTTTTTTTCGTAATGACTTCACTTGTATGTGTAATTTTCTCTAAAAACTTCTCTAATCCAACATAAAAATTTCTCCTACCCTCCTTCCCTGTTCAAAATTAGATTTTCCCATCCCCCCTCCCCCCACACACACCAAACACACAAAATTTAAGTCTTTGATAGTTTTTTTGTCGTACAGTCAAACCCCGATTTAACAAATTGTTCAGGACTAGCAACTGTGTTTGTTAAATCAGGATAATCTAGGAAATGTTTTATCCAACAGAAAAAGTAAAAAATGTCTATAAATAAAAAGAATGCTAACTTATCTTAATATTGACATTAAAAATTCCTTGCTTGAAGAAAATACACTGTATAAATTATCTTTTTATACACTAGTGTAAAATCACAAACATTGTCATTAAGAAAAAAATCTCATTTATTCAAATTCTGTAGATAAATTATAAGAGAATGCTCATTTGCTTTGTTTCAAATTTGTATTTCAAATTTCTTTTTAACCTTTTAGGGGCAGAAAAATTATGTTCATAAAAAAAAAAAATGAAATAATTAACTAACACCAGATTTTACAAACCATTATTTTAGAAAATAAAAGCCTGCTTTTTCCCATTTTCATTATAAAAGAAAAAATTTGTATTAAATTATTGGTGCCATTTATCAGTTTTGGAATTAAAATTTGATGGTTACGCCGTGTGACCACGGACCTTGAAAGGGTTAAGCTATGAGAACCGTTCGCCATCCACTACTGCTGCTATTAATAACCTTACTGTGTTGTACATTTTTGCATGTAGATATTTCTGCATCACAAATAGATATTCAAAAATTTCGCAATTAGATACATTGAAGGTTTTTTTATAAATGTTAAAATTTCTTCAATATATATATTTTTTTCTTTTTTTTGTGTGTCCAGTTATTTGTTAAATTGGGATTATCAATTCGTTAAATCGAAATTTTTTGTTCCATTTTCGTCAAGAGCATTAAAAAAATGCACTAAATCGAGAAATTCATTAAATTGGGAGCCGATTGTATTTTGTAAATCTTTAATATGATTAATAATTCATCTAAAAAAAACTCCCTCCCCCACTCCAAAAAATAAATTCCTTTTTGCTTCCTCAACTCACGAAGTTAACCTTTTTTTAACTTTTCTGCTCAGCTGCTTAGTTCAGGGCTTGAAATTAAACTTTTCCCCAGAATATGGATCTTCCTCCCAACATTTTATAAATGGAGGAGAGTTCAACTGTTTGTGGGGGGGGGGGGGGAGATAACCCAGTTATTTTTCATGTGTCACCTAAAGAATTACGTTAATACTGACATAACAAAATACTTTAAATCAACTATTTGGAATAATTAACAAATGTTTATTTTAATTAAAATAAAAGAACAAAATCTCGCTTTATATAACCCCATATCTATTTTTCAACTTTTATCCAATGTTTAGGGCAATTGACAATTGGGTCGTAAATTTAGATTTTATCAGATTTTCCGTGCTAAAGCTACTTTCACTTTTGACGAACATGGAACAACTTTTATAACTTTGTAAATAAGTTGAATCTCATGGTTATTAACTTGTAAATGGAGGAGGATCAGAAATTGGGTTAGTAGCCAGTGGTCAGTAGACTGTTTTATTAGTGGCCACATTTTAAATTGTCCAACTATAATGTTTAAACTTTCTTGACATCTAAATAAACTATAATTGTATATAAACATAATTTTCTATAAATCTGAATTTTTTATACCATCCAACGGTTCATGACAGGAATCTGGCATAAGGAAAATTTCCTTTAGATCAGAAAGCCTCTTATTAGAGATGCAACGAATATTCGGCCGAAGCCGAATATTTGGCCCTTTCGGCCTGTCTGCCGAACATTCGGCTTCGGCCGAATATCAAGTCCATTATTCGGCCTTGGCCGAATAATACTGTAATAAATGTTTTTATATTTACGCAGTATAACTTTTTAATTTGACAATTTATATTCATCATGTATAATGAAAATTTTATTTGAAATTAACTAACACTTTTTTTCCATTAATTTTCATACCCCGAATGGGTTTTATTTACCCATTTTTATATAAAAGGCTAATTTAGGAATCATGTTAAAAAAATTTTATGCTCTATCAGTAAGTACAAAAAGTATCTGCTTGTAATAAGCTGACGTAATCTGTTAAATTTAAAATTAATCTATTCAAAATTGTTTTAATACAGCTGTACAAACAAATTCATTTTTTTTTTAATCACAATGGGAAGTAACATTTATCCCTTGTTACATAAAAAAATATTTCTTTCAATAATATTTTGAATTATAAAGAACTCTAGTGCTATCTGCTGACAGCAAAGAAAAAAAATAATGATAATAATAAATGATATTTTTTTTTTGTTAATTGTGAGCTTTATAAAGTCTACAATGATTTCTTTCCACAATTTTAGAGAATATTCCTTTCATCCTTTCTATCAGTGGTTTTCTTAAGATATTAAGATTTCTTATTTTTTATTTTATTTCAGCTGAAAGTTGAAACTTATGTTTCCTAGTACTTTTCAAATTTTGTCATTATTTTAAAATGTAACAACACACACAATATCTATTAAAATGTAACTAGACAGTAGTACCTGATGAGGAACTTTTGCTAAGAATTTTTTTTTTCGGGGGGGGGGGGGGGATTATATTATTGAGGCAATTTTTAGGCCGAACATAGCCGAATATTTTTTCAGAGTAAAATAATGCTTTAAAAAATTAAAAATTTGTATATAAATAATTTTTTAAAAGAAAACAATACATTTTAATTGTGAAATATACAAGAATTGTGCATATAGTGCATACTATATTTTGTTTTTAGGCAAAAATAAGTTCATTATTCGGCGGCCGAATAGGCTGAATATTCGTCTGTAGCTGGGCTGAATATTCGGTATTCGGTTATTTGGCCAAACCACTATTCGTTGCATCACTACCTCTTATCACATTTTTTTTTTTTTTTTTTTTTTTTTAGAACATACTATTTGTGGATCATTTGTATATGTTCATAAATGCACATTAATCAAATTTCTTTACTTTCTTTATATAAAAAATAAGTTAACCTGGCAAGACGTGCGCCATGAAACGTAACAAGAGAACAGGCATGGGGTGTCAGCACATCCCAAACATATTAAATGCTATAAATTCGAAAAAAACTTTAGAATTCTGTCTGTTTGTGAAATTCATGATAAGTACACTCTTTCTCGTGAAAAATGATAGCTAAAATGTTAAATTATCGTTAATTAAAAAATAATAATAAACAATAAATTTAAAGCACTCACCGACAGCAGACGAATATTTTCGGACGTGGGGTGTCAAGACGCGGAGCGCCTGTCCTGTCGGGTTAATCAAAATTCCAACATCGTGTATTAGAAATGCACAATATGTGGCCAGTGATTTCGTCAATGGATAGTGAAAAAAATTGCAGTTTTTGCTCGTATGTCGCAAAAAAATGTGAATTTCGTTAATTAGTCATATGAAAATCAAATTTATCGATCTGATGTAGGAAAATTTGTGAATTTTGTCAATTTATTGCAGGGAAAATTTTTCCGAATATCGTCAGCAGGGTTGCGGGCTTTTAGCCAGGCCAAAAAAAGCCGGCCAGCTTTTTTTTTGTTTTAACCAGGGTTGGCACGGTTTAAACCAAGTGATTTTAACCATAGTTTAAACCAATTGGTTTTTTTAGAAAAAAATCTAACATATTTTCTCTTTTTTGTAATTTAATAGTTTTAAATTATTGATAGAAGTACTTTCTACTTTTAACACTCCATCTCAGCAGTCAACATGAGACTAGGTCATGTTTCTTTGCATGCAGAATGAAAATTAGCATGTGCTGATGAACATATCTGGTACCCTAAAGATTTTTCTTAAAACATGTGAAATTAGAAAAGATAAAATAGATAAATAATATTCAATATTTAGCATAAAATATGTTCATTTAAAAAATGCAGATTATTTACAGCAGTTAATAGCAAAATACAATGATCTTTAAAATTTTGGTTAAGTTGTAAAAGAAAATTTTCTGGATTGGGATTGGGGAAGATTATCCTTAAAGAATTTAAAAAAGTAACTTAAGATATCAAATTGAATAACACAGCTTGCAAAAATTGCGTGCTAGTTATAGCCTTTCAATAATACCAATCAATCTTTTCTGTTAGTTGCTGAATCTAATGGCCAAAAATGTTGACTTGGACACTTGGAGTTATCACTCAGAAAACAAAATAACCAAAAGTATTTGGATGTTAAAAAAATAATAATAATAACCACAGAATAATATATTATATTCATGAAACTGCATCAAATGTTTGATTTATTTTGTTATTAATCAAAGGATTCTTCATAAGATTTTCAAGGTATCAATGTTTCACTGTGTAGAGCAGTTTACTTTGAACATAAGACATAGCTGTTACTAATAATTGTTTAAATTAGAAATGATTTCAATTTTCTATATAATTGACTGTAATTATTTAATTTAAATATTTTCAAAAGTTATTACTTATATAATATTCAAAAAATGTTTATTTTATCAACAGATGTGCATCTATATGCAATAGGAAATTATATTTTTTTAAAAACCCGGTTTAAACCAAAAAAACCTGGTTTAAACCAAATAAACCAGTTTTTTGGGGGGTTTTTACAAAAAAAAACTGTTTTTTTCCAACCCTGGTTTTAAACACTTAAAAGAAAAAAAAAAAAAAAAAAAAAAAAAAAAGCCAGCTGTTATTGAAAAAAGGCAATTTTATTTTAAGTTGGTTTACAGCTAATTTATATTAAATTTGGATCAGTTAATTTTTAATACACTTATAAATATTTTCTACTAAAAATATTATAAATTTCTATTAAATTTTGCAAAATAAATGTTTATAACTGCTAGAAGGCAACTGTGAAGGCATTATGTCTGAAAAAAAATTATAAATATTGAAAAGAATAGTATATATTCTTTTCTTAATATACTCTTCAAACTGGTGTTTTGAAATTTTATATTACTTAGCTCCACATTATTTTAGATTATATTTAGTTAAACAGTGACAAAATGTAATACATCAAAATGGAAACATTCTTATGTGTCCATATGGAGAGATTAAGTTACAAATGCTAAAAGAGAAATTAGAGAGGGTATAATATTTTATTAAAGTTTGGTACATAAGTGTATAAAATAAAGAGGAATTAAATTAACACAACAAAAATTTTCTAAATAAAATTTTGAAAAGCATGTTTCTATGCATATTAATGCATATACTATTCATAATATTGTTTTTAGTGAGAAATGGTGTTTTTATTGTGACTATATATGATTTTAAATGTTTATGAGAAATAAAATAGGACTTGTATATTAATAACTCTTAAAATTAGTTAATAATAAAACATGTAACTAAGTAACCATTGTTCTCTTTAATTTTATAAAGCATTAAAAATGAAAAAAAAATGGGGGTGAAAGGGGTAAATGGTCAGTGTAAACCAGATAAAGCAGTTTGTATGGCACTTTTAAAATTTAGCTGACCTGACCACCCATGGCAGAATGTGTGCGACGAGCGTCGCAGACATTTCAGAGCTCCTGCAGACCAAAAACATATAATACACAGCGGAAGAACGAGGAAAAAAAAAAAGAGGTAAAAGCATTTGCTAAGTGAGACTGGGTCTCTGGCAGGGATAATTCAGCTCCGAATTTTCTGAAAATTAAAAACAGTCATCGGTCCGAACATTCGGGGGGGGGGACCACTGAAAAATATTGTGAATTATGACAAGTGATTGGGGAAAAAAAAACTTTCCGTCAATCGTTTGCAGAAAAAAATCGCCAAAGGATCGCGGGGGAAAAGCGAATTTCGGATTGTGGATTTCGGCATATGATTGCGGAAGAACGTGGATTGCAGCAAACCACAGCAGAAAAAGTGGATTTTGGCAAAGGATCGCAGTAAAATACGAATTTAGTCAAAAGATTGCAAAAAAATCACTAATTTTGTTAAAGGATTACCAAAAAAACTCAAATTTCTTCAAAGGATTGTGTAAAAAAGGCCAATTTCGTGAAAGAAGCACGCGGAAAAAAACTCTTGGTAAGGCACGAATTTCGTCAAAGGATCGTGGTAAGGCACGAATTTCGTCAAAGGGTCGAAATAAGGCACGAATTTCGTCAAAGGATCGCGGTAAGGCTCGAATTTCGTCAAAGGATCGCGGTAAGGCTCGAATTTTGTCAAAGGGTCGCGGTAAGGCTCGAATTTCGTCAAAGGGTCGCGGTAAGGCGCGAATTTCGTCATCGGGTCGCGGTAAGGCGCGAATTTCGTCAACGGGTCGCGGTAAGGCGCGAATTTCATCAAAGGGTCGCGGTAAGGCGCGAATTTCGTCAAAGGGTCGCGGTAAGGCGCGAATTTCGTCAAAGGGTCGCGGTAAGGCGCGAATTTCGTCAAAGGGTCGCGGTAAGGCGCGAATTTCGTCAAAGGGTCGCGGTAAGGCGCGAATTTCGTCAAAGGGTCGCGGTAAGGCGCGAATTTCGTCAAAGGGTCGCGGTAAGGCGCGAATTTCGTCAAAGGGTCGCGGTAAGGCGCGAATTACTTCAAATGTTCGCAGAAAAAATACATATTTCGTCAAAGGATCGTGAAAAAAATGCCAATTTCATGAAAGACTAATTTAAAAAAATGCCAATTTTGTCAAAGTATTGCGGGGAAAAAATTCACATTTCATCAAAGTATTGCGGGGAAAAAATGCACATTTCATGGAATGATCGTGGGAAGAATGTGAATTTCGTTGAAAAGATGAAGGTCGATGAAAAGATGCAATTTTAGTTATAGGATCGCAAAAAAAATGCAAATTTTGTAAAATGACCACATATAAAACACTAATTTCGTCACAGAATCGCGGAAATAACACAAATATCGTAAAAAAATCGCAGTAAAAACAGCATTTCATCAATAAAAACAGCATTTCATCAAATGATTGCAAAAAAAGTGCGGTTTCGTATAAATAATGCTGAAAAATCGGGAAGTTTGCGAAAGACTCGCATAAAAAAACGCTGTCAAAAAATTGCGTATAAAACACATTTCGAGAAATGATTGCGGAAAGAACACTAATTTTGTCTAAATGCCGTTGAAAAAAAGAAAGTTTAATCAAAGGATTGCAAAAAAAAACTGTAAATTTTGTATAAGGGACATTGAAAAAATGAGAATTTTGTCACAGGATCGCAGAAATACGCAAATTTCGTCAAAGGATCGCGGAAAAAAAATCCAAATTTCATACATCACTTGCGAAAAATATTGTGAATTTCGTCAATTTGTCACAGGAAAAAAATTGCATTATATGAAACTAAAAAGTGAAAACACAGGGTTGGCGATTGATTACACTTTTTAAATTCCACTTTTACAACTCATTGTAACGATTACTTATTTTTAACTGTACCTGGCTTTTAAATCTGTTAAAAGCTAACATTGAAAATCCAATTTAATCATTGGTCTTAAATTGATTTAAGCAAACATTGCAAGCCTCAATGCTTTCAGATTTAAGAAAAAGATGATGGATTTTTTAAAAATTTATTTTTTGTAAACATTATTGAGTTTGAGATTTTAGAAATTAAACATTTATATGTTTGAAAGTTGAAAAGAAAAGGTAACATTTAATTCTTAAAATCCAAATTCATTGAATTTCAATTTGTATTAGTCTTATGATGAAAAATTAAATTTTCACATATTTGGGTATTATTTAAAAATATATTCTTCATTTTCTATTATTCTGTAATTAGATTTTCACATTCTGCCATTAGAAATACAACATAAAAGCCTATTTTAAAAAATGCACGCTATAATTTGTTTATAGGTCCATAATTTTTTGGTTTTTGTTCTTCAAAGGTGTAAAATGTCCTTGATTTTTATTTAACCCATTTGTGCCTGGCATCCTAATTTTAGGACGCTTTCTTAAAAAAATTCCCATTACAAATTTAATTATGATATCCATTCAAAACTTAGTATTTGTTTTCAATATTTATCCATAAATGGCAGGTTCGATTTTCTTGAAATAGAATGGCGCGTAAGAAAAAGTAAGATATTTCTTTTATTTTTTTATCAATCATTTTACAAGTGGTATTATTTATAAGACGAAACATTATTTTAGAATACGTATTTTTGAATTTTTTCAATTCCTATTTTTTTGTTTGAATTTGAACCTTTATATATCGTCCCAATTTTGGGACACTAGGCACGAATGGGTAGGGGTTTTCTCTGTTACTGTCTATGCATTAAATGTATGTTTTATGCCCTTTATTTTGTTACAAAATGGTTACATACTATTCGGATTATTATTTGGTTATTCTTTGTTATTACTATAGGGGGAACAGGGGCTGGGCTCGGTTCAAGAACAAGATACCCACCCCTTCCCACCCTTAGCTATTGGCTTAGTAAAAATTTATATCATACCGTTATGTTTTGTACTAGTTTAGTATTTGATATCCTGAGGTTACTAAAATATATACAGCAGAACCTCGAATATCCGGCAAAATTAGGACCGAACCGACAGCGGATAATCAAATATCCGGATAATCGAGAATTTATCAATAATCATCTAGTTTAATATGCAACATAATCATCGAACTGCTATTAGGACTATTTAAACTGCTTGATAAATATCTAAATTTAAATTATACATGAAAATAATTTTATTTGTTTAGAACAGGGACATGTACACAGAAGGGGGGGGCGGAGTATAAATATCCCGGGATCAGATCTTGTGGGAGCTCAAGCTAATTTCAATGGAATTCGAAGGAAGAGGAACCAAAATGCTTATATCTACTCATGGTTTGGAAAGGAACATTTGCATACACAAGGAATGTGAAAGTAAAAAAAAAAAAAAAAAGTTGGAAAAAATTCAAAATATCGACATTTTTTACGCAGAGTTTCGGTTAGACGAGGGTCGTATAATCGAAGTTCTACAGTACCCTATATACTCGTGTGTAAAACGAAGAAATTTTGGCAGTTTTCTGCAAGTAAATTGTGGGGTAGACTTATACAAGAGTCAATTACAAAAGCCAAAGAAAAAAAAACCAAAAAAATCCTTTGAATACTGCAAAAGTCTGATTTTTTATGTGTATAAACAATAAAATAATATATAAAATATACAAATAATAATATCTTATTACAAAATTTTCAATGATTTGTTTTTGTTTACTTACTAATTTTTCGCATTAGTAAGTGAAATCTTTAGTTTGATTTTGTGCGAAATTTAAGTAAAAAGTTAGGAAGTCGACGTACGCCAGTTTTTGATTTTTTGCAAAATTTGCATTCAAAAGTTAATGGGTCGGTGTATATGTGAGTATATACGGTATATATACTCTATGAATAATTATTGATTATTATAAATTTTTACTATGCCAATAACTAATGGTGAGAAGGAAGGGGATCTTGTTCTTTAGCTGACCCCAGCCCCCCCCCCCCTTATAGTAATAATAAAGAAATTTTTATAGTCGAATAATAACCCGAATGATATATAACCTTTTTGAAGCATCAAATGGCATAAAACAGATATAATGCTTAGACAGTAACGGAGAAAACCCCTACCCTTTCGTGCCTAGTGTCCCAAACAGTCAGATAATATAGACGAACACGCGAACGCCGTTCGCAGAAAATTTTCAAAGTTTGCAGACAGTTCTGATGGGTTTCTTTTTCTTTTCTTTTTTTTTTTTTTTTTTTTTTTTTTTTTTTTACAAATTTTTCAATAACTATAAACATTGAACAAAGTTTAGATGCTAGTTGATGCCTGAAAAAATTTATTGAAATATAAAAGAGCAGATTCTTTTTTTTTTTTTAAATGATTTTTCTTTTAAGTTTGATACTCCTCACCAGTTGAAGATTGCATTCTATAGCTTTCACAACAAGTTGTTGAAGTTTTAAAATTTTCCGTGCATTTTGCAGAAAGATTTTCTGTTTCATTGAAAATTTTGAATTTTAGGAAATTTAAGATTTTTTAGATTTAGCATCAATATGTTTCGGGCTTCTTTGAATTACTGATCTATATTTTTCCTCAATACAAGGATTTAAGTTCACATTCACTTAGGCTATACAATGAAGCACAGCAGTTAGAATAATCAAAACTCGCGAATGTTAAGGGATTATTATTTTAAACCCTGACTAATACTATTCTTTAATGATTCAATTTATTATTCATTAATAGTATCTTTTGATAAATATTTCTGTTAAATAGGATATTGGCAGAAAGAAATGTTCAAGAGAAAGAAAATAACAACCTATTCAAAACGACATGTCCGTCGCTTGATAAATAGGGACATATCTCAGTCAGAGTCTCACAAAATAGATTCCAGCTCTGATTCAGACTCTGACAATGAAGGTAATCAGAATTTAAAGTATGTGGATGGGACAGTTAGTTTAGAAAAGGAATCTACTGATTTTAACATACAAGATGATGCTTATTCAAGCTCTGATGATTCAGAATCAAGTTTTGTTTCAAGCTCTGATGATTCAGAATCAAGTTTTGTTTCAAGCTCTGATGATTCAGAATCAAGTTTTGTTTCAAGCTCTGATGATTCAGAATCAAGTTTTGTTTCAAGCTCTGATGATCCATATCTAAATGCAGTAGAGCCAAAAGAGATGGAAAAAGAATCCACAACAACTTCATTTCAGTTAGGTCTAACTGAATGGGCTGTGGAAAATAATATAACAGGAAAACAATTTTCTTCCCTATTGAAACTCCTAAAAACACACACATGTTTTAAAGATCTTCCATCTGATTCAAGAACTCTGTTAAAAACCCCCCGTAATATTGATATGAGGCCTGTTTGTCCGGGTAATTATGTGCATCTAGGAATATTAACCTATGTTAATAAACTTCTTGAAAGTTCTGGGTGCCATATTGAATCATTACAACTTAGGGTAAATTTTGATGGTTTACCTATTTCTAAATCATCTAGAAGCACCTTGTGGCCTATTTTAGGCAATTTTTTTGGTTTCTCAGATGTGTTTCTTATAGGAGTTTATCATGGCTACAGCAAACCAAACAGCGCCAATGAATACATAAAAGATTTTGTTGAAGAAGCAAAGAATTTAACATTAAATGGCATACTGTATGAAAACAGAATAATACAATTTTCGGTATTTTATTTAATTTGCGATTCTCCTGCAAAAGCTTTTGTTTTGTCAGTGAAAGGGCATGGTGGATATAGCAGCTGCACGAAATGTCGAGTTGAAGGAATTTATCTTGAAAATAGGACATGCTTTCCGGATACAACGGCACCTAAAAGAACTGACCATGAATTTATAATGAAAACAGATGAAGATTACCACATGGAAAACTCCTCATGTTTATTGGAAGAAATACCCAATTTAGGATTGGTCACCAATGTCCCATTAGATTATATGCACCTTGTTTGCTTAGATGTCATGCGCAAAATGTTGCTACTATGGATTAAAGGAAAATTAAATGGTACCCGAATGCCGTACAGGCAGGTTAAACAAATTTCTGATAACTTAATAAGTTTAAGAGAAGATGTACCTCTTGAGTTTTCGAGAAAGCCTAGAAGCTTGGAAGATATCAAACATTGGAAGGCAACAGAATTTAGGCAGATATTATTGTACACTGGACCAATAGTATTAAAGAATATACTGACACAAAACAAATATACTCATTTTCTTTCCCTCCATGTTGCTGTTAGGATGTTGTGTGCTGATCAATGCACCAACATAGATTATGCACAAGAGCTACTTGTTCATTTCGTTAAATGGTTTGCCGATTTGTATGGTCCAGAACATGTATCTCATAATGTTCATGGCCTGATACATTTAGCTGATGATGTAAGACTATTTGGATCGCTAGATGAGTTTAGTGCTTTCAAATTTGAAAATTATATGAAAACACTAAAAAAATATCTAAGGAAAACAAATATGCCATTACAACAGATTTACAGGCGCAGTTTGGAGGCTCTTTCAGTTAAATCTGTAAAATTAAGAAACTCAGCATCAGCTCCTGCACAAAAATTCTTTGTTTCGGATGATTATTTGTATATAAGTTCTGAAAAATATATTTTGGAAATGAATTCTGTTGTAGATTCATGTTGTGGTTTGCAATCTGGGGAAATAGTTTTATTAGAAAAATGTGAATATTCCAATGAAGAAAAACAAAATATTGTAATTGGTAGGCAATTTCTAATTAAAATAGATTTTTATACAAAACCCTGCAAATCTTCTCTATTAGGTATTCATTTAGTGAAAAAACTGTCTAATTTAAAATCCTGGCCTCTTCAAAATATTGTTAGGAAATATGCAATATTTCCACAAGAAGAAAATTATGTTGTTTTTCCGTATTTACATTGTATTTAATAAAATATTAAACTAGTTTTCCTCCTCCCTAATACCACAAGCAGGGTTGGTAAAAAATAATTTTTCTTTTAACCCCCCCCCCCCCCCCCCAAAAAAAAAAAAATTTTTTTAGTTTAAACCAGTTTTTTCTTTTAAACTTTTTTTTTTATTATTATTATTTAAGTTTTAAATAACATTTGTAAGAAAAAATTTGACTTTTAGAAAGTCATTTTTTTATAATTAGTTGTTAAAGGTTAAACATTCACATTAGCACTTATTTTTTTTATAATTTATGACTTAGCATAAAAAATTATAATTAAATTACTTAAGTATAGCTTTTGGTAGGGAAATATTTTTTTTGTTTGAAGAACTTAACTATTAATTTATTACTATACTCCCAGTAGTAGAAAATTCTCCAAATGTCTGGCAACAGATACTTCAGGGCCAGAAAATAATCTGCAGGTAAAATATTTTAAAATTGAAGTGTTAATCAAACTATCATTTACTTTTGATATTATTATGCCTTTATTAATTTTACTAATAATAATCTTAAGTTTTTGTATTAAGTAATAAAGAGCAAAACATAATTTAAAGCGAAATAAAAGTTCAATAGAAAAATAATCTGAATAGAGAAAAAAAAAAATCTGCAACGCCCGTCTTTTTGTATTTTTATTGCTATTATCAATGAAAATTATTTTAATTAATCAAATTAATATTCTGATTTAAGTCTCAATTATAATACAGTAGAACCTCTTTTATCCATAACTCTCGATTATTCGAAATCCATTTTTAAAGCTTTTATTTTACTATCCCATTCCTTGTGTGCAAAATCCATTTTGAAAGCTTTTTAACTACCACATTCCTTGTGTGCAAGGGGTCCTTTCTGAACTAAGAGTATATATATTTTTGATCCGCTTTCTTAGAGTTCTTTTGAATTTAACTTAAGCTCCCGTAAGCAGCAGACTGGAACGAAGAAAACGAACAAATTAGCAATTCTGAATCTTTTGAATGTTTTGCAAAAGGTTTGGCATGGCTGGAGCAGCAGAAAGACTGTGATACTGGCAAACTAATAATTTAAAAAAACCCCGTGATAGAGCTTCAAAGCAAAGGCAATCAAAACTGTGAGAAACAAAACATTTTTTAAAACCCTTGTGATATATGTAAAAGGTACTTAATTTCAAAATAAAAATTTGGGTAATTTATTCTTGTTTCTATCTTGCTATTGCTTTATTTTTATTAAGCATTTGTTATCATAATAAGAAATATTGCATATTTTTCCTTAATTAAAGCATTCTCGATTATCCGAAAATTTCTATTTTCCGAAAGGGCGTCGGTCCCAATTACTTCAGATAATTGAGGTTCTACTGTATATACAAAATTATATTATTTTACTATATTGATTAAATCCAGCCATTTTTGCCAGTTTTACCAGGTTTTTTACAGTTTTTGCCACTGTCCTGGCAAAAATACCATTTTGATGGATAATTGTCCAACCCTAGAAATAATCATATGAGATTTGATACTAAACAATGAGAAACAAACAAGAACATATTTTACTAAATCAAAAAAAAAAAAAAAAAGTTAAAATAGAAAGTATTTTCCTAAGCATAATTTGTATGCATAACCTAGAAATTATTTACAGTATCAATAATATCAAGATCAACAAATGATTACAAATATCTTACTAGATATATTTATATATAATATATATATATACTTACTATATATATTAAGTCAAAAAAAAATCAATGAGTTTTTTTAATGCTAAAAATATACACATGTATTGACTTACCTGATTTATCAATGAGTGTATACAACTTGAGACATAGGCTTAGAAAAATCATTATTTTTAATACAAACTTTATTTTTCCTTGTTAAATATATTAAGGAAAACAATTTTTTTTAACAACAACTCCCAAGTATTTAATTTTAATAAAAAGTAAGCCCTTCCAGTGCTAGACATTCTTTTATTTCAATATAGCCAAGTAACTTTCTAAAGTAGCTGGTAACAGAATAAAATCATCATGCAAAATTCCCAAACCTAATGCAGGAATGTAAGAAAAACAAAGGCCTACTAAACCCAAGATCCATAGTCCATAGAAAAATCACAGCCAACCATTCATTAGCATACAGAAAAAAAAGTAACCAATGAAGATAATGACTTATGATTGTCATCTTTGATGCATAATCAAGCAATGTAAACTAAGCAGTAAAAGTGCAATTTTAGCAGGAATCTGCCAGTTCTGCTATTTTTAAAAATAAGTCTTAAAAAGAAGAAAGAAAATTAACTACTTGTTTTTCCCCCCAGCTAATTTTAGAAAAATTTGTCTGCCATGTAGATAATAAGAAAAGTTTAATCATTCTTTATTATAAGAAAAGGCCTTATAAGGAAAGTTAGATTGATTAAAAATGTTTGTCACTTTACAAATTTACTAATTCACCATTTTTCTAAAGCTTCTGCATAATTAGATTTTGCATCTTTCAATAATGTGTAAAATAAATGAAAACATTAGGGAACAAGAAAAAAACCCAGCATGTTAAAAAAAAAAAAAAAAAAAAAAAAAAAAAAAAAAAAAAAAAAAAACTGTATAAAGCAGCATGGCTTAAACCAAACAACCCTGACCACAAGCATAAATTCCATTTTTTGATGAAGTGCTAACATGGTCATTTAAATTTCTTTACAGAAAGACATTTTTTATTAGAACTGTCAAAAAAAATTTTCTTGCTGTTGTTGGTTTATTTGAAAAACCAGATTTCAAAGTCTATTTCGAAAGCAAGCCATGCTACTCAAAATGCTTGGGAAACTTATGCCGGCAACAATCTCCAACTGTTTTAAAGCTTGCGGCTGCAGCGATGGAAATTCTAAAAAGGAGAAATTCCAGTCGGAAGGTAAGGCTAAGGAGTTCTTGATATATGTACTTCCATTGACTGATTTGCAAGCATCATTTGGGAAGCCTGACTGTGATATTGTACAAGAAATTGTTCTAATGACATTTATTCAGAATCCTAAGAAAAACTCCTACCATCTTCAACTGAAACTTGTCAAACATTAGAGCAAAAAGGATCAGAGAAGAACATTCTGGTAAATTTGATACATTTTCTAACATTATTGAATTGTATATGGGAATCAATGCAAAAACCCTTGACGGGTTAAAAGTTTCTGATGCAGCACTTTATCTTATGCTCTAAGAATTTTAAATATGGAACTTAAAAATACTGATATCAAATTTTGAGTGACGTTATGCTATTTCTTAAAAAATATATTTGTATTTATTTCATCATTTTATTTTTGTTATAATCGCATGTGCAAAAGTTATGTTCAACATGAAAAGCTGCATAAAATTTTATTAGCTGTTGCTTTATCATTTACATCTCTCATAAATTCAAAATATGAGTTTTAAAAGATATGATATAAAATTTAAGTGACGCCTTGATGTGACTTTAAAAGGTTTGTTTTAAAATTCAATTTAAATTATTTTTGACTTTGTTAAAATATTTTTTTACATCTACACAATACTTTTAATTTTCCAATTCACTGTTAAATATATCACTTTCATTGAATCTATACTATGCATTGAAATGTATTTATTTCAATAAATTGATTTATCTTTTGTGTCACGCTATTCAAAATTGTGAGTAAGATTTATGTAAATGGTTTATTTGCGTCAAACTATCCTTTTTCATACATTTCATGTAGTTTGGACACAATGACGCAAAGAAACCATTTACATAAATCTTACTCACAATTTTGAATAGCGTGACACAAAAGATAAATCAATTTATTGAAATAAATACATTTCAATGCATAGTATAGATTCAATGAAAGTGATATATTTAACAGTGAATTGGAAAATTAAAAGTATTGTGTAGATGTAAAAAAATATTTTAACCAAGTCAAAAATAATTTAAATTGAATTTTAAAACAAACCTTTTAAAGTCACATCAAGGCGTCACTTAAATTTTATATCGTTAGAACCGTTTTCGAGATTTTCAAATTAGGAACTTCCTTGATATCATACCAACGTTTTCACTTTAAAAATGGCTATTTAGATCTCAAAATATACTGCACGTAGAAATGTAAAAATTTCAGTATACGATTAGACTGCAGATATAAGACTGTTCTAGAAAATTCAGAACAATAAGACTTATATCTGCTGAGTTATTAAAAGGCGGCTTTTCGCGTTTTCTTTGATGTCGAGTTAGCTGTATATATGAGTTCCGCCATCTACGAAATCTATGATACGATACGATTTTAGGCTTAAGGCTGCGTCACTCGGAATACTACCGTCTTCTATGATAATGTCTTTGATGTTTAGTTATAAAACATTATTTTTACTCTAAACAGAATTTGTTGTATTTTGTTAAACATATTCTAATCCATTGCTATTTTTATATTCAGTTTGAATTCATAATGAAAGACAAGTACTATATCGTTGAATTCAAAGATGGTGTTCAATTGGTTCCAGCCAAGTGGCTTGACAAAAGCGAGAAATATTGCAGTTTTCCATTATATGACAAGCTTCGCTATGATCAGGCAGTAAAATGTAATGAAGATGCAGATCATAGGTGGAAAAAATATAAAGTTATTCGAAAAATGGGTACTGCTAGTAAGTTCAAATGTTTTTTTTTTAATTCTTATTTATAGTTTTAAAGCTATTTATATTTAGTTAAATAATGACACCTCTTGATTTTCACCTTTTTTAAACTTTTCAAATTTTAGCTGCACAATTTTAATCTATTATAATGTATATTAATATCTGTGCCTATAAACTAAAAGTAAAATCAACATACATAAAAAAAATTTTGATATTCCAATTTTTGGAAAAATATACCTATTAAAACTATTTATAATATTTTCTTAAATTAAACAATTATTTACCTTTATTTAGATACATATGAAGATGGCATGGTAAAATTATCGAGATCTGAATACAGATCCGATATTGACAATTCCACAGATAGTAATACAGAGGGACTTCCTCTCAAAAAACAAAAGACCTCAATGAGGACAGGAAGTTCTGAATCCATGAGAAACCTTTCTGAATACCTGTCGCAGACTGCAAGCAACCTTATAAGGCCCCAAAGTTTGGAACTTTCAAAAAAGTTTGGGACCATATCAAGTTCAGAGGAATCTGAAGATGAAAGCTTTTTACATAGGGAGCCTTTCCCAGAAACACCTGATTTAGGACAATCTTCAGCTTCAAAAACACCTGATCTATCTTCGATTTCAACAACACCTTCCGGTAGTTAATAATTAAAATGCAAATCTCTATTCAAAAAAAAAAAAAAAAAAAAAAAAAAAAGTAACGCTGTCACCAGCGACGTTGATGAGTTTTTTGTCTTTCTTCGGTAATATTAAGAAAACTGCTGCATACCAAAAATATAAAAATTGGTTGTACAGTAGACTCCCTTAAATATGCCCTTCTGAAACTTTCAGTTCAAATGTAGAAAAGCAAAATTACAGAAATTTGTAGTTTTATGTCATTCTGTATGTATTTCAATATGTAATTCTCAATAATATGACTGAATTTGTAGTTTTTCATGAAGGAAGTATAAATTTCTGAAAACAATCAAGATTTGATTGTCAGTAATAATTGCAAGCTTTTTATCAAATATTATTTACATATTAATCAAGCGTTTTTGGTTATTAAGACTGGCTAAACCTGAAATAAAACTTCCTCACTTTGATTTCAATGTGAATTAATAGGGTACTTTTATGTGAAAAGTTTCATTGAATAATTCAAGGTAAATGTATCTTATCTTTATTATGCATATTTAATTATAAACTGTTATTTACTTGACCTTTACTTTTAATAATTTCATCAATTTTAAAATTAATTTTTCTGATTTTAGTTTATTAATTAACGTAATTGTTTTATTTTACTATATTGCAAGCATTCATTATAATTTTGATTGCATTATTACATTCAAATTAATGTTTAAAAAATATAAACAAAGCAATGACCAGAAATCTGCAGAATTCTAAAATCTGCATAACCTCTGGTCCCAATCTGTGCGGATTTGAGTCTACTGTATTATATAGAAATGTTTCATAAACACTCTGTTGCAGACAGTTTTTAAATCGAATAATTATTTTAAGAGATTTAATATTAAAGTTGGTCAAAATCATTCCATTAAAGTTTTATAGGAGCAAAAACTGTACATACAAATTTAATCATTTTTAGATCATTTTATGCATTAGAAGTTCCCAGTGTGCACTCATTTTTTACTAATTTTTTTATAGATTTATTTCCATTTTAAATGTATTTTCAGCATTTCGAGAGATTTTTTTTTTTTAAAAGCACCAAATTCGACGAATGTTATCTGGAAAATACTGCAAAATTCATTTACTTGCCAGAAAATATTGAGACATTCATTAATCGGTCACAGGAAAATATCACAATTATACCTGTGAAAGGAGATTCTAAACAAACCGTTTAAAAATAACAGCTAGCACTAGAAGAATACTGTCAAATTCATTTTTTGCAGGAATATATTGAAACATTCTTTAATAGGTCACAGGAAAATATCGTAACTATACCTGTAAAAGGAAATTCAAAACAAACCATTTAAAAATGTTTTAAAATAAGGCCTTTTTGTGAACAGTGTGCTTGTTCGTTTTTTTTCGACTACCATTTGTGGAAATTAGTGATACTTTTTATGCTTGATTTTTCTGACTGATGACCTGTTAAAAATTTTCCTATATTTAAACTGAACAGAATCGCCCCTGGTTTGTGAAGACAAAATTATTTTTCCTGTATTCCCCCCCCCCTCTTTTAGCCGATTCTTTTTTATTGCTGCATGTTCTTTTTGTATTAGAAGGTAACTTGTCCTCAACTGGGAATTTTTAAGTCTACCGTGATGTGAACTTTATGAACACATGATCCTAAGTGTATATGAATGAGACGGCAACTAGAAGGTGCGTCAAAAGATCGATCACAAATTTTAGTAAGTCGCGTTACAAATACGTTGATTACATCAATTGGTCGTTGTACTATGTTCATCGTTCATTGATAAAAATCATAAATTTTGGCATTATAACATTAGCGGCATTTTAGTCACTGATTTCGTCACTAGGTCATTGAAATATATTGTGAAATTTGTCAATTGTCCATTAATAAAAATCATAATTTTCGGCAGTCATTCCCAGTTTAAAAGAAACCAAAAAAAAAAAAAATCTGATTTCATCAGTCAGTTATAGAAGTAATAAGTGTAAAAAATATAGCTTAAAAAAATAAAATTAAGTGCAAAAAAATTAAGTGTAAAAAAATAAAATCAGAAGTGCAACTTCTGAAATGCTAATACAGTCAACTTTGTGAAATCTGCACACTTAGGGACCGAGGGTTTTGTGGATTATACATTTTTGCGGATTATAGATCATCTCTTTATTTACATTTTATTTTTTAAAATCTGATTATAAATTAGGAACAACTGTAGAAAAATTACGATTACAATGGAAAACTAATGCAACATTGGTTTAATATATTTAATATCTTAGATTAAAGAAAATTTAGATTATACAAATTTTACTGATTATTCGTTATTTTAAACATTGACACAACATAATGATAGTTTTGGTTTGTTGTCAATAATTTCTTTCTGTTTTTGAACACTATTACTTCTTGCTCCGAGATAAAATTTTGTTACTCAAGGAAATTTAAATATTTATATCCAATTTTCATTTAAATATATTTATTCATTGGAAAATTGATAAATGAAAAAAATATATGCCAAATTTAGCTTTATGAATTTAACTGTAATGACAATTTTCCTTATTTACATTCCGATGTGTAGTGCGGATAATAGACATTTGTGGATTATACATTGGCAGATTTCACAGAGTTGACTGTATTTTATTCCTGACATGTGTTCAAAATTCTTGAAATAGTCAGAAGAGAACTTTAAATAATTTACCCTTGATATAGTTTTTGCAATGTTGATGTCTGTGATATTTCTTACTAAAACATGTGTAGCTGTATTTACACATAAAATTCCTTTACTTTCCTGAAAAAAATATCCTATAATATTTTTGAAGAGTCATTTCTACATTTGATATGTGCAGATTTCTATTTGACTTAATTGCTTTGTGACTTTTTATTTAAATAGGGAAAAAGGAAAAAAAATCTACGAAATTAATAAAGATGGTTGCAAAACTTGAATTCAAAGTTGATAAATTACAGTCGACATTAGACCTATTTATGGAAAAATTCAGTGAGCAACAGATAATTTCAATTGACACTATTGCCAGTGAGCATAGACTTCCTCAGTTTCCTCTGGAGACCCCTGAAGCTGTAGAAGAACTAGATGACTGTATAGCAGATGAAAATTTCAGGAGTATTTTGGTCAGTATATTTTTAATCTTTGTTTCAACAAGACTTTATGGTTAATATTTTAAGTAATTTGAAAAATTTTCACAAGATGCCATAGTTTAGTTTGAAATTTTGTGTAAAACTGATTATTTTAATAACTTTTGATATAGTTTGAAAGTTTATCCCCCCACCCTCTTTTATTTAAACTTGCTGTTAAAAATTGTATAATATTTTTTATAAATTATCTTTATTTTTTTAATATTTCTGGGTAAATTGTGGTCAAATTCATAAATGAGTCTCATTGCAAGTGAAAATTTGTCACATTTTGTTGGTAATTTAAATTTTCATGAGCAGTTTCATCTTATCTTGTGGTGATGTTATCGACTAATAGTAATATTAAATCGAAAAGTTTCAGTACTTGTAAAGTGACTGTTAAAAATTGCTTGCAATGGCCACTTTTCTATAAGATTGTAAAATTTGGGGATCGGGGGGGGGAGGAGTTAAAAATATTTTCAGTTTTTGCCAAAGGGAAACTTACACCCATGCTGACCAATACATTCACAGGCAAATTGTACGTAAAATTAAAACTGCTATGATTAAGTGGTTAATAAAATGGATGTAAATTAAAACTTTTATTTAAATGAATTTCATTCTACTGTAGGTAAACAAGATATACCATTTACAACTAGTTAGATGTTTAAATAATAAAATGATATGCTGGTTAAATTCAAATAGATAACTTTTTGATTTTGCGTATTTTTGATAAAATAAAATTTCTTGTTCCTAATCTTGTCTTGAGTTCCCAATGATTGAGAAGTTTTAGTCAAATATGTGATCTTGGCTAACATACTGATGTAATTAATTCAGCCCACACAGTTTAATTTTTATAGGCATAATTAAATTTACCTGTAGTAAAATTACCTGTAGTATAGAACCCTTATAAAGACAACTCTAAAACAACATTGATTACCTTTTCTGCAGATATATTAGTTTAATAAGCTTCTGTAATTAATTCGTATAATTAATGTTAATTCAAGTTTTTATTGCTATATTTATGTATAGGTTAATGAGCTCAGAAAACTGGGTGGAAAAAAGCCTTCTGAGGTTGTCACCAAGCAGCTGGTGTTCTTAATGAGTTTTTCATTGGGTTCTCTATACAGCTATTTTGGAACAAAAGAAAAAAGAGCATTTTGTACACTGAAATTGTGCAATGTTGTAGCTGGTAAGATTTCTTTATTAAATATCTTCACATAATTGATATGTTTTGATTGTATTGTCTACAAATTTAAGAGTTCAAATGTATAACCAATATTAAGATGAAATAAAAAACTCATAAAACAAAATGAAAGGCAATGTTTCAAAGTTACAAACTGAATCAGAAGTAAATTTTAGAGATTCTTTCCCCCAGGTTTAATAACGGACTGGGTGCTGCTGGTTGGAAAAAGGACCAATTTTAGATTCTTATGGGCCCTAGAGTTTTTGGGGCAATTTTTGATTTTTAAATGAAATTTTAATATTTAAAAGTCTGGGATCTCTTTCAAGATTTTGCTATACGAGCTAATTTTTCAATACTAAAGACAGTAAACAAGACAGGGTGTCTACAGAATCGTGGAAAAATCAGGGAGGTTTATCAATCTGAAAAACTCAGGAACTTGGTAAAAATACTCAAATCAGGGAAATTTGTCTATAGGCAAAAATTTTTGCATTTTCACCTTGACGATGAAACTGATTTGTCTAGTTTATATACATATATTTCACATGCTAATAGTCTTTCCCAATATTTTTTAAAAGATGCACATGGTATGAGTTTTTTATATTAACCGCAAATTAAGGTGTCCTCATTTTCTGTAGATAGTGTGTATATTGAAGGCGAATTACCCATTTAAAAAAATTTAAATGACACATTAGCATAATCTGACCAGGTGGCCAGCTGAATCCAATTAGCTATTCCGTCAGATGTAGATAAGTCTTAGAATTTAATATTTTTCAGAAAATGAGGAAATTTTCTGGTCACCCTATATTCATTGACCACTGTATGAAGTTAGACTAAATTTTGAGTTCAGATTTAAAAACTGTCAACCAATAATACTTAGTGAATATTAGGCAATTTTTATCTTTTTAACTTGTTTTTTCTCCCAAATAAGATATTAGCAAGCTCGATAAGTATGTTATACAAGGAATCAGCATACATGAAAAAATACTATATATGTATCGTTAATAATGAAAATCAGGGGAATTCTGAAAAAGATAGTCTGGGAAATCAGGGAACTTTTTTTTTTACAATTTCTGTAGACACCCTGCAAGAATTGAGGGCAGAAAGGTTGCTGTTTTTGGGATGAAGGGCTAGAAGGGTGCTATTTCTTAACCAAAGCGCAGGCAGGCTGCAGTCACCTCTCCCTGAAACCATCCAGGAGATACTCTTTAGATTGTTACAATGTAATAAGCACAAAGATACACATAGACTTTCCAAAATAAATTCAATGAATGAAAACACAGCTTTAGTTTTCTCTAAATACATCTGGTCGTTGTA
Organism: Maratus speciosus; assembly: GCA_963932465.1. Taxonomy (NCBI): domain Eukaryota; kingdom Metazoa; phylum Arthropoda; class Arachnida; order Araneae; family Salticidae; genus Maratus; species Maratus speciosus. The sequence continues at coordinate 131,388,526 of OZ010794.1, forward strand.
TAGGGTGTTGCTGAATTCGACCTACACATTCAGAAGGGTGAGAGTAGACAACAAGAGGATGAAAAATTGTCATAGAACAAGGGGTCACAAACAATTTTTAAGTGTGAGAAAATGCAAACATAGTTATGAAGTATGTAACATTGAGGGGAATGAAAAAGGCCAGTAATTAGTAGAAAAACATTTCATATAAAGCAGGATTACAATGGCATTAAAGTTCAATGTCAGAAAGGTGATGGTTGAGATTTATAGGAGTTTTTCCAAGTTGCAGTCACAAATGTCATTGAGGCCGACACTGACAGGTGAAGAATTGCTGCATGCATATACTTGGTGTGCTGTGATCACTGATGAAGCGACAACGATTTGTGTTGTCAGATCGTCCAGGACATCCACAGCTGTCTGTTAAACAACAAATTTCAGATGGTTCCAGATGAAAAAATCAAAGGGATTGATCGACATCCATTTTTGTGATTGTCACTAGCTAAGCACTGTTTGCAATCCCATATTCTATGCTAATTTTTCTTCCTCTTGTCTCCTCTTTGAATTTGTCTGTCGAATTCAACAACATCCTGTATATTATAAATGTTCAACTGGATATTATAGTATTATCATGTAACTATAATGGGAATTTAATCTTGTATTTTTTATCCTCCTAGATGTTGTTAGGTTATTTTTCCCCACTGCTACGAATGAAGACCTCAAGGAACCCATACAGACGTGGCTACGGCATTGCAAAGAGAGGCTGCAAAAGAGGAAGAGTGTCGAAAGTTGAATTGTTGTACTTTTTTTTTTTTTTTTAATAAATTTTATAAATTTAAATTGCTTGGAACTTACTAATTCTTTTTTAGATTTTCTAAATATTACATGGTTCAAAAAGTTTTTCAATCAATGTAAGAAAATTGATTTGTTCACCTTACATGTGTAGTGTACTTTTTTTTTTTTTCCTCTTTTCTCCATGTAAATGAAGAAAAGAACTTCGGTTCTTGAGTAACTTTTTTTTCTTAATACAAACAGAAATTCAGCAGATTAAAGTAAAATCTCGATATTAGCATTAAAATTTTTATAATTTATGCGGATAATTACCAAACCATTCAAAATAATATTTATCTTGAAAAATTAATCTTTGTACTTCATGCAAGTTCATTAGATATAGTTGGATAATCGTATAGCTTAGCAAACTGTCTTCAATTCTCTGTTTTGATTTAATGAACCTATTCATTTATTGTTAGTTTAAATTTGTTTTTAATACTTTCTAAGTTGCAAAAAGAAAATAACACTCATATGTACAGTTATATTTAATTTTATTGTATAAATAACTTAAAGTAAGTATAAATTTAAGAGTTTAGCTCCAAAAAAAATTCATTTTTTTTTTCCTTATTTCTCACTTTCATGTCTGAAGACGAGATAAAACTAAAAGCAAATTTTACTTTTAATTTAGATTTCAACTGGAACAAAATTGTGTATCTTTCATACAAATATTCACTTACATACATGCTTCTATATTAACTATACAAAAATTTCCATATAAATACCAAATTAAGTGCTTTTTTTTTGCTTACTTCAAAATAGTATATTTCTCAACAAAATTTCATAAAGCATGAATTACTATTAAGAAATCATGTCACAACAAAAGTTGGCAACTATGTTTCAATTCATACAGATCACGAAAGTGCTGATTTATTTTATTTGTCATGACATGAGACATGAATAAAGTTTAAAAGTATGTACAACGTAGACTGAACTGCAATAGAGTTGCTACATCACCTGGAAAAGTCTTGGGACTTTAGAAAATTGCTTAATATCTTCAATATTTTGTCCAAAATCTGTTGTAAAATGTAATATTTCATGGTGATCAGTGCAAGCTTTTTTCCACATATTTCATTTAAATCACCCTCATCCAGAAATTCCTACTTTTGCCATACTCACCTCTACAATTTTAAAACTGCAATGCACTATTTTAGTATTTTTGAGTAATGCAATATTCATTTTACCCCCAGCATGCACAGTGAACTCACCACCACTAAAAATTTCTTAAAATACTTGGAATATTTCATATTAATTATGTAACTAGCACTTTTTATGTCACTAATCTGACATAAAAAAGGGGGGAGGGAATGTGTCAAGAAAAATAACATCTTAATCTACTGCATTTGCATGCTGCTATTAATATTGTGGTGAGCCAGGGGTGATTGTGTTTAGGTAATATACCTGAATTCAGGTATTTATTTCATTTTCAATACTGGAATTTGTTTTTCTGATAGTTAAATTCATAAAATATCAATTTCATATGATTATTAAAAGTAATATATTTCATAATGAGAGAAATGGATCTCCCTGCAATAAATTATATGTTCTCTCTCCATACCAAAACTTCTCGTTAAAATTTCAGGTATTTTTTCATGAATTCACAATCACCCCTAGTGAGCATTATTTAAAAATATGTTTGCATTTCAGTATTTTGAAAAAAAAAATCACTTAAAACATACTTCAAAATCGAAATATCCTCATTTAAAAGAAAGAAAAAATGTGCAACCAAAATCAAAAATGTAAAAAAGTTCCTTTGTAGAAATGAACCTCAGCACTCGAACCATCTTAGCCCTTTTTCATTCTCTTCCCTTCCACCCCCTCCCCAGAACTTTTAGTTTGAAACAAGTAATATGGTAAAGTTGCTATTTAAAATAAAGTTAAAGAATCTTATTTGTCTAATTCATAAAGCACTTTTTTAAAAGATTTGCAGAAGCTAGTACAGTATTTTATAGCAGAAAAAAACATTTCTAGAAAACTTGAAAGCAAAACTTAAATTTTGTTTTAAAATTGCATTATGTTTTGATTGTAATGCAGCATTGTGTACAGAGTTTTCACTAGGACATAAAGGAGGTGCAAAGGGAAGTAATTTTTAATGAAATTCCTAAAAATATACCACGACACTCTAGTACAGACCTTAATGCCAGATTACTAATTGTTTTTGATGTTTTCTGAAATTGTATTAACATATGCAAGATTTAAAACCAGATCTGTGAAAGTAGCTAATTTTGTGTGCACGGAGGGGTGTCAGATTATCTGATAAACTGACAACCCTCCATGTACACAAAATTAGCTACTTTCACCGATCTGGGAGATACAAAGGAATATTAGTATATGATTGTAAGTAAATTTGCCATCAAAACAAAAACATCCCTTTAGAAAGCATTGTAGTGCTTAAGGGCAACTTGTCTAGATTTTCACTTAAGAAAATGTGACATGTACCACTTTGTCTTTAAATGTCTCGTATGTGCTATTAAGAACGAAAATTATAAAATTAACTTTTATAATAAAAAAAAAGGCGGGATTAGGTACTGTTTTACAACTATTTTATGTTCCGATTCTATTAAATCAATTCTGATAAAATATGCAAAAAGTTTAGCATTTAGTTTGATATTGGTGTTTCACATTTAGTTTTGATATGTGTGTTATACAAGCTTACTGTATTGGCAACTAAAATTGGGTGATGCCACTCTGCCTCTGGTATAATTAGAATAAAAAGAAAACAAAGAAATTAAAATGGAATGGAAAGAAAGCTAAATGCAGCTGCCATGTAAAAAACAATCATTAATTCATCAAAATTTAAAAAGCTTCGAAGTAACTTTACCTTTGAGAGTTTTTTTTAAAAACACAAAAAATCTTTCTGAAAGTGAGGGCTTTTTTAATTAAATTTTTCTTTTTAAGCAACATGGTTAGTCAACTGAAAGTCTTAACATTATAAAGTGTGTAACATCCTGTATTTCTTTCTAAATAAATGACCCTTTTTCCTTATACATAAAAATTTTCTATTATAGTGAGTTCTGCCACCTTTTAAAATTTGCTGCAGTTTTTAAAAGAAATATGCAAGACTGAAAATTCAGTTAAAAAAATGCGTATAATGCAATATATAACCCTCTCCTTCCTCAAAATTTAAAATAAAAACCTTTTTGTGTTAAATTTGTTATTCTGCAATAACAATACATTAAAGTAAAAATAAAATAAAATACAAAAATGCATAAGACCGTTTGAAAGAACTTTTCCTAACCCAAAGTAGCACATCTTTTTTGCACTTTTAAAAAGAAAACTTTTTTTTTAAATATCTTGCACATTATATTTAACTACAGATAGGCATATATCTGCCACGATTAAGTATTCCAAATTCCTTTATTGCTGCCTCCCATATTCATCCTGAAATCCTCCTGTGAACGATTCGCAGGTTTCTATAACCTTGAAGCATCCCAAAATTTTCCCTGTAATACATCCCATAAACTTCCCGGGGAGTTTTTATGACCTTGAAATATCCCAAATTCCTCCTAAATTGCTTCCCATACACTTCCTGAGGAGGGTTTTAAAGCATACACTTGTGTGACCTTGAAGTCTCCTAAAGTCCTCCCAATTTCAAATCCTCAAATCATCCTCAGATCCTCCTGGGGAGGAACGTTAGGGAGGTCCTGAGGAGCTCTCCAGGATGCTATAAGGCGGACATTTACGGTTCCTGAGGACCTCCTGATGACAATTTTCTGCATCCTCAGGGATACCTTGGGGATGAGGATAGTGGATTGTCAATACTCCCCAGGATATCCCTGGGAGGCAAATGTGCTATATGGGAAGTGAAAAAAACCCTGATTGATATCCTAAGTCTGCATTAAAAGTTAAAACTGCAATAAAAGAAGTTATTGAAAAAAAAAACATATCGATTCGTGCAGTAAAATCCTACATTACAAATATAATTACATATAGGGTTATAATTATAAATTTTAATTTGGTAAAATTGGATACAGGGAGGAAAATCTTTGCGTCCCATCCATCCCTATTAGTGTTTCATTCATCCCTGCTGTGGGGATGATTGGGGCAGGGAGGAACTTTTTTTAATTTCATAATATTTTTCTGAATAAATCATAATTTAGATTAAATATTGTTCATATATGTTGTCATATACCTAATGTATGAAATGCGATATATAATATTGATAATAACAAATAAAAAAATAAAAAATATATATATTTGTGAAAATGTCCCATTTATCCACCATCTCCGCTGCATGTATTAGATGATTTGCGATTGAACTATAATTATGTACTATGTGAAAAATATTCTATAACCATTTGGACTCCGTCGCCTCTTACACAAATTTATTCGATCGGCACCACTTTTTTAAAAGAAGTTTCCTGCAAGTACACAATTTCAAAAGTGTTCTGATTAAAAAAGGTAAATTTTATTTTCCTTTGTTACTGTTGACGAAAACAAATTTTGCAAAGACAGGTGATAGCTCTGCAGCAGAGACAACAGGAGTGCTAAGGGTAAACGTATCAGGATTTTCCACAAATATGTTACGGCGAGTTTCTACAAAAACTATAGAAGCACAGCTGCCATCTCTTCCGCTTTTTCAGACCACAAAAAATTAATAGACATTTTTTCCCTTATTTAATCGGCAGATTACGGCTATTTAAAAAGGTAAAAATTACTATAAAATTTTTATGGTACAATAAAGCGTAAGTTGTTGGAAGCAATGTAGAAGCCACACATTCTTCAAAAATCTTGAGGTTAGGTAGGTTTCTCAGTTTCATGCATCAATAAAAATATTGTATTGTATAGATTTAATATTTAATTTTCGAGTTCATAAACTATAGTTCAATATATGATATAAATACATAGGTTTTCGACTAAAAGCTAACAAATTCTTAACACATGAAAAATTACATAGGTTGAACTACAGATTCAACGTCCACGTTTACCTATAAAACAGTAAAGCCCTTGAAGGGCGGCGGTTCATTTTTGAACCACTTAGTTTTAATTCATGCCACACTGGCACCAAAATTTTGGAATGAAAATTTTCCTTTTATCAAGTACGCGAAGAAAAACTTTCTTATTTTCAAGTAAATTTGTCTTTAAATTCTGGTGTGAATCAATAATTGAGCATTTTACGCACAAAAGTGCTTTGCCCCTGAAAGGGTTAAGAAAGGTTGCTCTACGCCCCAACGTCTACATAGCTGCCAACTTGTACGGATTTTTGCTACCACTAAAATTTTACAGAAATTTCTGCCTTATTTAATTATCAACATTCACTGTAATTCGGTGATTGAATTAGGCAAAATTTTCTATTAAATTTTAGTGGTAGGAAAAATCCGTACAAGTTGGCAGCTATGCGTCTATCTTCGGTAACGAAATGTAAAAAATAGGTTTAGAATTCATGCCTTAATTCGTTGAAGGGCGGTGGGATATAATATACACCACCTAATTTAAATTCCGAAATGCTACCATGGCACAGGAATTTTGGAATGAATTTTTACTTTTATAATTAAATTATTCAGGAAGAAAATCGTTTATTAATTTTCGAATAATTTTGTTCTTAACCATTAAATGCGCGATTTTTTATTTTGTTTCGAAATAATTATATACGATACTCTGAAAGGTTTATAACACGGGGAAAATAATGAAAAAAAATCAGAGATACATCTTTCATATAATACGTCAATCTTTTCTTCTGTTGCACATCTGCAATACAAGTAAAAACTTCTGTCTACATCACCTACGAAACCACTCCTTAAAAATAATGAGTGTTTGATAGTCACGAATTGACATTTTTAGGTTTTTTACTCTCTCTAACTGCCTTGCACAAAGACACACAGTTAGGTAACTAGAGTTGAAATACTATAAAAATCTACCTAATATGCTATTGAAAATTTATTTGATTTTAATTTTATAAGTTCTGCTAGATTTTTTCCGGTATAAGATAATATATTTATTATATTTTTAATTCAAGAAAAACAAGCATTTAAATAACTGCCGACCGTCCCTTTCTTTTTACCTTTAAGTCAAATAAACATATTTCGCACTGAAAGTTTTCTTAGTAAATAAAATCAAATACGTACAGCATAGAAGCAGAAAACATTTTATTCCATAATTTTTTTTCAAATCATGATTACATAATTTAGAAAGAAAAATTAGGTTAAAAAGCTATGCATATGCAATCCATTTGTTTTCGGACACTTTTCAGTTTTTTGTGTAAGTCGGTGTTGGCAGTTGGGGTACTCTTTTATTCATATTGCTTAATTCTTACCACATTAAAAAATATATATTCGTCTTATTAATGACAAAATAATGGCAGATTAAATAAGGAGGATAACAAAATATCAAAACAATTGTAGCAATCAAGCAATTTTAAAGAGAAATTCAAATGGCAAGAGTGGTGAAAGTAACCAAATCCGTATTTTACATAGAGTGTAGCTGTCCAACATTACTTGCGTGTTTATTCACACATTTCTGACGGGCTTGTCAAATTCATTTTTCTCTGCAAAATGATTGATTATTTTTGCTACCATCGGCTTCGAGAAATAAAAACGCTTTAAACTATGACAGGCAGTTTTTAAAAATTTTTTGACACCCATATTCGATAAGTTTAGAACATTTTTCTTTTTTTATATGGCCATTGGCTAACCATTTCAAAAATGGTATAATTATACAATGTACCGAATTTGCTTAATTATAAGTCAACTCCAAAATTGGAGAAAAATAATATGTACTCTAGTTTTTACACCAATTAATTTTCTTCACATTATTGATTCTCAAACATTTTAATACTTTTCAGTGAATAATTAAGGCAAAAATTTCTATACGATACGGAAATTTTGGAATTCAAACAAAAGTTCAGTAAACCCTCGATTTAACGGACCTCGGTTCAACGGACTTCGGATTCAACGGACTAATTTAAAAAAATTAAAATTAAAATTAAAAATTAAACAAAAATTAAAGTAAAACAAGTGGGTAAGTGTGATCGCAGATCGCACAGAGGGTTTCGTTTAATATCCATTTTAAAACACTTACAGGGTTTGAGATTTCGGATTTTAGGAGTACAATAATGGAGGCTGGTGATGATATCCCTGAGAGAGATATAGAACAGTGGCTCGAGAATGACGAAGCAGATCCAGGCTTCCAGATTCTAAATGAGGAGGAGATCGCAGAAAGTATTCTGCATGATGATAATGAAGATGAGGTCGAGGACGACAAGAAAGAAGAATTAAGCGAATTTCGACCGAAATTATCTACAGTACGAGAGCATATGGATGACGTCATTACTTACATAGGGGCATCTTCAGATCCCGAAGTGTTTGCGTATTATGAACACTTTAGACAATTTCGAGCTCTTATAATAAAAAAACAGCATTCAAGTGGGAAACAACAACTAAAACTAGACGCCTTTTTTCGATCCAGCAGTATGGAGCAACCTTAATGTGATGTAAATAACATAAAATGATGCCTATTGTTTTGGGAGCATTATAATTTTTTTCCATTTGTTTATTGCTTGTTTATTAATTATTATTTCTGCGTAAAAAGTGTTTCATTCCCATAAAAGTTGCATATGTGTTAATTCGTTTGTATTTCATTACCAATATTGTATTATTAAAAGTAATGTATTGTGTTTATATATATATATACAGTAGTATATATGTATATACAATATATATTTATGTATATACATATATTGTATATATACAATACATGTATATACACTGTATATATTGTATATATATATTATATATGTATATATGTAATTAGAAGTACATAATAATATATATATATATGTACTATAATTATAACAAAATAATATTATAAATAGTACTTTGCGATTTAACGGACTTTCGATTTAACGGACACATCTTAGTCCCAATTAGTCCGTTAAATCGAGGGTTTACTGTATATAATATTTCTTCCCATTTTGATATCGGCTTATGCTCAAGCATAAAAAATATATTTTACAATTAGTAATAAACTTATAGCTGTGATTCTTGATTCACATTTTGATTAAACATTCTTACTTCTAAGCTAAGTAAAATTCTTATTGCTAAGTAAAATTCAACCAAAAATTCGAATTTTACTTTTTTATATAATTAAATAGTTTAAACTATTATCTTCCCAACGATGTGTCACACATGTTTATATATAAAAAAATAAGTGTTGAAATTATTCATTCTTTCTAAAAGTACTTCACAGCTTAATGGCCATTTAAATCTTTAATTGACTTACTCTGCAAATTTCGATTTTTCATATGTATGTTTCTTTTTTTCAATATGTGTTAAACTTAAGAAGCCAGATCTTTTTTTTAAATAATTATATTATGTTATATTGTATACTTTAACACAGGGATTTAATGATTTGTTGAGAATTATTTATTTTAAACAGTGAAACCTTGAACCAAAAATGCTAATTTAAAAATGACTTTCAATAAGTAAGTAATAATTAATTTTGAGTTTCACTTAGACAGAAAATGGTCTGTTGAAATACGTAAACCATGTTATTTTGACTACTCTAAAAAATCTAGACCTCTATCTTTCACCATTTCTGAGAAAAAGGTACATAAAGTTGATGAATTTAACATGACGGAGACAAGACTTTCCCGGTCCCCTTAAGCATTATATAATATACTACTTAAAGAGAAACTGACTTATTTTCGCCTTTGCCCGTGTGGATATAGGTATAATATGTAAATCTATACATATTTCAGAATAAAAAACAAAAATTTGTACTTTTAATAATGTACTTCTTATGTACTTCTAATTCTTAAGGCATTTATGTGCAATTATGGAAAATACAGGCACGCTTTGTAATTATAGTCCGGAGCAAAACGACAGAAAAACACCATATGGATGAAATCAAATGTAGACAGTTGTTATTATAGCTTATCACTGTATAATTTAAAAATAACCTATTTTTTATACTTCTATTTAGCAGAGACGTTCTATTTTAAACGCATTTTCAAAACTTAAAGCCTTAGTCGATCTTGAAATAAAATTTCTTACATTCCAAACTAACATTTGATTTTATCTAAATTTCGAAATGACTCCATCAAGTAAAATTACAGAAGTTTTTAATGTAGTTGGCTATTCACGAAATACAAATTAAGCAATAAAAACTACTCAATACATTTATATTATCTGGGATGAGATGTGATTATTTTATCAGGAATTTACATCAGCTTGAACATCAGTTGTGGTTTCGGGATGTTCCTACTATTCATTTGTATTAATATTGTTATTTTCGTAGGGAAATGTTCGTTGAATTATCTTAACTCTTAAATGCGCGATTTTTTATTTTGTTTCGAAACAATTATATATAATCATAGCTGCCAACTTGTACGGATATTTCTCACCACTAAAATTTAATAGAAAATTTCATCAATAACAATAGCCGAAGTCTGACCTTTTTCTAACGATGAAACAATACAAAAATTTCTGTTAAAATTTAGTGGTAACAAAAATCCGTACAAGTTGGCAGCTATGTATAATTCTCCGAAAGGTTTATTACACAGGAAAAATATTGAAAAAATCAGAAATACATTTTTCATATAATACGCCCATCTTTTCTTCTTTTGCACATCTGCAATACAAGTAAAAACAACTATCGTGTGACTGTTTTACGCTAAAATATTCCAAATTAGTAAATATTTTAATAAGCTTTTCTCCAAATACCTTATTATATATAATTATTTATTTTATAAAACTTAATCTTTAACCTCTTAATTCCCATGATAGAATGCGTTCTACAAATTACTTAGTTAAGAGAATCTGACTTTACACCAGAAAGTTTCAACGGTTAATTTCGATTTATTTAAATGCGGAATGTCTGTTATTAATTACGGTAAATATTGCTATTTTAATTTTCTGGTGCTAATTAGGTATATACCAATAAAAAAATCTATTAAATTGAAAACACTGTTGTTTCCATATATGCAAAACTGCGCACTAAATGGTTAAAGCATTTGCTGTAAAAAAAAAAAAAAAAAAAAATCGCAATACGTTCCAACAACTTTTGAAAGAGGAAACTAAAAACGATATCATTGTTTGAAATAACTTGTATTCATGAAATGGCTAGAGTGAGAGCACAGAACATCGTAATTAAAGAGAATGTTTAGAATAAATTTTTAACTGAACGAAAAGTATATTAAAAATGTGTAGTTAGCTTCATAAGTTTATTTTATCATTGCCGATGGTAAAAAATGTCATAAATAAGTAATTTTAAGATGTCCGGTGAATTTTTGTCTTTATATCAGGGGTGTACAAATGTGGCACTCTGGATACCAGTAGTTTTTTTTTTTTTTTTTTTACAGAAATGACCGAATTCTAAAATCGCAGAGATATGAAGATTAGATAATGAAATAATTACTATAGAATTTTTGTGGTGTCCAGCGTGCCACAGTTGGACACTCCTGCTTTATATAATTGAGAATGGATATTTTGGATTTTTTTAAACAAAATTATTACTACTATTTACTAATTTCTTGCATTAAAATAACTTTAAATCTGTTGATTGAAGTAGACATTATGTAGTCATATGAGTTAAAATATATATTTTTTTATTAATTATTGTTTTTGAACTTGGCAGCAATGACAAAATCAAAATTTGTTTTTTCAGTTGAAATGTTGATAAAATATTGGTTGAGTGTTGATTGGGTATCCCTGGATTGTATTACATCATACATTTTAAAATACAATGAATAAAAAAAATGGTATGTATACAAGAATGTGGTTTGAACGAACAGGCTTTTTAACAGGCCTGCTATGCTTTCAACTTAAATACCAGTAAATTCATCTAGGAAAACAAATCTTATTTTATCTAACATAACCTCGTAATTTCAAAAGCCGAGTCTTTGTGTAAGTAAATACTGGTGTTAAGTCAGGTAATTCCCTGACCCCGTAGCAACCCTCTTTTAAAAATAACTATGGAAATTTTCCAGTCATTTATGTTATTTTTAATTTTATGACATTCATATCTATCTATTTTTAGTGCAAAAAAATCTGAAAATTCATAAAATTAGAAGTATCATTACACGGTACGCTTTGGTTAAACAAAAATATATTGTTGTCGTTGTTGTATTTCTTAGAACACGGACAGCGGTTTTCGAAATATATATATTTACGTTTACGAATGAAAAAAGAAAATTAAATTTCGAATATTTCACAAATAACTCTATTTTGATAATGGCTTTTAACTTTTCTAAGGAGTGACCACTTAAATCTAATCCCCAACTGACATACTTGCAGCAGTCGTATATGCCCTGAAATTTCAAGACCAGGAAATTCTTCGGTACCAGCTTTTTTTTTATAGAAAATCTTTTCTTAAAAAAGGCGAAATTTCGCGCGTTTAACTTAAATTTACTTTACTATAAAATATTATTGATATCTCTCTTGAAAAATTCCCTGAAGCATACGAGCCAGTACCTAAAAGGGGAAGTTTTGGATAATAAGTTTTCTAAATTGCAGTCAGCCATCAAAAAAGAGTAGACCAGGGCTGCTACGCTTTCAACTTAAATACCCGTAAATTTATCTAGGAAAACAAATCTTATTTTATCTAACATAATCTCGTAATTTCAAAAGCCGAGTCTTTGTGTAAGTAAATACTGGTGTTAAGTCAGGGAATTCCCTGACCCCATAGCAACCCTGGAGTAGACCCAATATATTTCGATTACCAAATCGTTCCAAAAAAAGTGTATATGTAATCCACAAGAAATTTTGTTAATAGAGAGCTTTATGTTTTCGTCTTCATATTAAATCTTACAAAACAGTAACTTTCAATACGACCAACACGTTTTCGTAACCATTTTTGGCCAACTATGTTGTCAAAATTAGGTGTTCACAACAAAAATTTTAGAGTTTGGTACAATATTACAATGAGGACGTAACGTAAGCTTACTTTTTTAAACATAAACTGAAAGAAGACATATTTAATTCAAATGAATATTTACGTTTTTTCTAGGACAGTTTGGTGATTAAAATGTACGCGGTATTGTCTGTTTTGTGGGTGGTAGGAAGGGGGGGATCATGGAACTATGAATAAAGAGGAACTGACATATCCTTAAAATAGAGAAGCTTTTGCTGGGGTTGATTACCGCCGGGGTAACTTCCAACAGTAAATTTAAAGAGAAATGTCCTACTTATTTAAACGCCTTATTAACCCTCTGACTGATTATCCCGCGATTTCCACGGACAAGACGTTCGTAGAAAAATTTATATAATATATAATTTTTAAGTAATTTTGTTTTAAAAATTCAATAGTCAAAAGTTAAGAATGCAAATGATAAATATACTATGCGTCTGTCCGCTCTCAACGATGCCCAATGGCTAATTCCTAAACCGTTAGTCATAGACCTATAGTTCCAATTACAAGAATGTTTTAAATCAGGTAAAGAAATATTTTAAAAGCAATTTGGGTCAATAAAAACATTTCTTAAGAAATTACGAAATTTAAATTTTGATACGGTCTCCCGGTCCTATAAATTATATTTAGTAAACTTTCCTATTACACTGACAAGTATGACAAAAAAATGTCCCATTCATATAACACTAAAATTGAGCGAGTTATGGAACTTTAAAAATGCATGACTTATGCCAATTTTCTGCTCTGAAAACAAATGAGTTCGGCTTGGCTTTGAGGTGTCACATCTCACATACCAAGTGCTTAAAGTATTCGAAAATCTTATTTCATGTGTATCTGCGCTTTGAAAAAAATCGTACAAGTATTACGATTAAGTTAATATTTATTAAGTTTCAGATTGGCTAAAATAACGTATATTTTATTTTGTCAGGATTTGTTTCTTTTATGATTTCCTTTAACAAAAATTATGTTTTTTTTTATAAGCTTTTATGTTACTTCAATGATCGTATCTATGCTTTCCCAGTTCAAATTTTGTACTCGAACTTTAACTCACTTTCAAATATCTGATCGCGATTACATTTTGCATACTGGCGCAAATCCGATAACAATCTAATATTATTATGATTTTCGTTGGTTACCATTTATACTTATTTTACAGGATAACACAAAAAATTTCGGATAGATTACAACCAAGAAGTTTAAGAAAAAATTTTAGATTAGATAATACAAGACTGCGATTGTTGGGTTTTTTAACTTATATATATATTTTAGCACCGCATCCAAAAATTACCTTAATTTTTAACCATCGTGTCAGGTTATTTCGCAAATAATAAATTGTCAAAGTTAAAGATTAAAAAATTCGGATACTGTAAAGTAGAGGAGATGGCTGTGTTTTTAAACTTTTGATAACGGATTTTTACATAATTTTAGCACTGAATCTAAAAATGACCTTCTTTTTTAACCACCATGTTAGATTTTTTTGCGAATCGTACATGTGTGAGTTAAAATTTGGCGAAAATCGTTCACTATAAAACATATGTAAATCATTTTTCATTTTATATTATTTTATTTTATTTTAAATATTTTATTAATTTTATTTCAATAATTTATTCAATATATTTCCTTGTCCTGGTATTCCTACAGCTAAACACCTGAGTTGTCCGATGAGATGGAGAGGAGGTTCAAATTTAAGTTTGAACTTTGCAATTTGCGAAAAAATCCTGATGTGATGGTTAAAAATGAAGTTCAATTTCGGATTCAGCGGTACAGAATACATACGAATCAATTATCAAAACTAAAAAAAAAACATACATAACCCAACTTTTTCACACTAGTGCAATCTAATAATATTTTAAAATACGTATCATTTTGTAAAGAATTGAGGCTGTTAATTTAGCCTCATTTTATTTAACAAAAATTCTGTCTTTTCTTTCTTCTTAAATGTTTATTACAAATTATATAGTTTGCATTAATATGTCAGAATGATTAAAGATTTCAAATTTATATTGTAATGCTAATTTTACTCTCAACAATCTTTTTAATATATCTGACGAAACTATATTTGCACTAAATTTGTGAATGACTGCCTATGAAGAATAGTTGCTCTCAGTGCGTTTTAAGTTCTGGTACTCGTTTTTAAATGTAACGTTTTTTGTGTATGGTGGAGTACGAATCATATACAGGGCTACACAGAAAATCAGAAATATACTTCTATTTATTGGCGGAAATTGCTGAACAGAAATTTTCAAATGTGCTATGCGTTTAATTGAACTAATTTTCAGCATGCTACGTAGTATACATATAAATAAATAGCTCATATACAGGGCTGCACAAACAAATCGGATATTTTTCCGAGTACTGATGGTAATTGCAGTAATTGCGTTTTCATCTGCGTTATACATTTTATAAATTGTTTATTTGGACATTATGCAATTTAATAAACTATAAATTTTCAAACAGTATTCTGAATCTGTTGGAAAGTGTTGCATACTCTGTGCTGAATGCATTATATTTCTTTCTTGCTTAGATTGATCTTACAAATATTGTAGAAACCTATATGGGTGGTAGGGGAGATCGGGGCACATTTTCCATAGGGGCAAGTTTTCCAACTCGCTTTAGTTTTTCAAAGAGCATCTAGATGACATTAGTGGGTGAACTGACTAAAGTGGCTGTATTGCACACACCATCTACAAAAGTTATAGTTTGGTAGATGCTGTCACTTCGTCAGGAGAGTTGTTTTTTAATTTTTTCAACGGTGAGTAAAATGTACGGTCCTTATTAAAACTTAAAATAAAGTAACTAGCGTTAAACTCAAAGTTTTGACATACTATGCACTAAAAAACTGCTTATTTCTTCAGGTAACTATGAGTTTGTTTCGCAAATAACTTACATAGCTCATTCGTCCAGGTAGTGTAAAAGTTCAAATATGGCGACTGGACAGGTTTTCCGACAATATACGGGGCATGTTTTTCAACATGTTTCTCGTTGCAAAACGTTTTCCCTCCTAAATCAGCCAGTCTTATTGTATCAAAAATGTATTTAATGTGTAACAAAATCTGCCAAGTAAACATATATAGGCAATTCCATCGTAACTGACGTACCATTTTATCATCGAATTTTGTTTTCAAAACTGTGTGGAGTATTTACTAATAGAGCTAGAACAATTTTTTACAATTTTAAATATTTCTTACTAAGGACTTAATACCCAAATACCTGCAGATTATTTCAATCTCTCTTTGAGTCCCAAAAATTGCAATGCAAAATTCTGCAACTGACGTAACATAAAATATACGAACACTTTTTCTGCCTTCATTGAAGTGTAAAAACTATTAAAACTAACCAGTTAAAAAAGTGAATTAATGTTCTCAGCAACATTAAGTAATGCCAAATTATAACAGTAACCTGTTTAATTAATTTCTGAATAATAAAAGAAAATAATGGCATTTACACGTGTAACTGACGTAACATTATGACTTTACAAAGACAATAATGATACTTAACTTAGTTAGTAAACAGTAATTTCAAATGCCTTTTTATTAGGACTTTTCTGTAGAATATATAAATATCAAGTTTTCAAGTCATGTCCTTAAATTAAATATCTTATAAATTTGATTCCCCCCCCCCCCCCGCAAAAAAATGATGATTTTCTTCGGAATTGTCCTATATATACGTACCCGTTTAATCATTTAGTCATTTCAGTAAAACTACTAATATAAAAAACAAGTTAAATTCAAAAATATAATAACGTGTCAATTGTTTTCTAAAATGGTTCATTTAATGAATCTATTTTATGTTAAATATGCCTTTGTAGTCATAAGCTGCAACGCTGTGATCGCATTGTGTATGGACCCCTCAAAAATCAAATTAACAAAGCACTAGCTGCTCCACTGGCGTTAATCCACAGTCAATATTATGACGGGTTTTAAACATTAGGGAATTTTCCCACTGAATCCTGAAGTATTTACAGACACTGATTTCATGCTATCCTACTTTTATGACAGGCCAGCTCCTGCCGCACCAAATCTTGAAAGCCCCAACAATCCTGAAAATATTTCAAACTTTCCACAATAATCGATTCACACACCCCCTAAAAAAGCCCCGCCGAAAGCATCTAATCTTTCTACACAAACGCGGGCTAGCACTTCCAATGAAGCTGTTCCGTAAGTTCTACTCAAACTTTCCATATTGCTTCTGAAGAACGCGTTCCTTCTACATCCAAACAAACTTCGCCTACACCAGAAATTAGACCTTTTGCGAAGGCCGCACTATGGAGGTAAACACGGCGTGGAAAAAAAAGAAGTATTATACTGACTGATTTTCCTGTTAAAAATCAACTGGAAATGGAAAACAAGAATCATCTAAAACAAGGGAAACTGCAAAAGGAATCAAATAAAAGGGGCGAGGAAAAACAAAATCCGATCCCGGCCAGGAAGCTGTTTGGACTTTGTCTTGAAATGTAAAATGCATTAAAACTGTTTTCTATGTTACAGTTATGTTACTGTGCATTTAGTTCACAATAAAATATACTTATTAATTAACAAATAAGATTTATTACCTGCGTTTTACAATTTATAGTATAGTTAGAAAATTTGCTACTGAATATTTTTCGTAGGCTGGAAAACTTGCCACGCATACGGAGCACATTTTCCACCGTAACATGATTAGACTTAACCGTTTTTTGTAAAAAAGCATATTTAGAATTTTGAAAAGACAATTCTGCCAGTTTGTACATAAAGGTATAGGGAATACAATGATATACTGTACTTCTCAAAATAGGTAAAAAAAGTACAAAAATAAAATTATAAAATGTTGGAAAATTTGCCCCGGTCTCCCTTATTTTTTGAGAAGTATTATGTAAAACGACCATGAAATTTTTTCTTTAAGAATAGTGGACTTATAAAACACAATTTTGAGAACCGTGTCTTGTGTCACATATACATATATATACTTGGAATAATGTTAATGACATACAATAAACGTAACACCCTTTTTAAAACAATTTACAGTAATAACGAATAAATAAGAATTTTCTACAATCATAAGTAAATTGAAACTTAATAAATATCTTAGCCTAATGCAAAGTTGGATAAAATATAATTCTTACATTTGATGAAATACACACATTAATATATACTAAAAAAAGTTTCGCTATGTCGGTGATTCGGCGGTGGCAGGCGAAATGTCTGACCATTTGTTTGAAGATAGTCCAAGGCAGGTCAGAAAGCAACTGGCACTCAAAATTTTCGTTTTTTTATAATTAACCAACATGGCTTTACGTATATCACTGAAGCGTACTAGAAAGCGCTTATTCTGGAATTTGGTGTGCATATAATGCATCATTCATTTACAGGGACCCACAAAGGTTTTTGTCTACAGATGTTGGCTTCCTGTGAAGTCTTAATTCCTGGAAGTGAGATTTCAGTTGAGGTACTCGTTTTAAAATTTAACTTTTTTTTATTTTACTTTGTGTGTATACATTGAACAAATCATATATCGAAGTAAATAAAAGATCTAAATTGCATTTCTATTTATTGACTGAAATCGCCTAATAGAAATTTTCAGCTGTGTTATACATTGAATTGAATTAACATTTAGCATACTACGTAGCATATATATACAAATCCGTAGATCATAAACAGGGCTGCACAAAACATTCTATCTATCAGAATATGGATGGTGATTGCAGTAATTGGGTTTCCAACTGCGTTATACATTTTTTAAATTTTTATTTGGGCAAGGAGTAAGAAGCTTAAGAAGCTCTAAAGCTCTATTACAATATTCTGAATGTGTTGGAAAGTATTTCGTAGTCTACATTGCCCGCATGATTTTTTGTTCTTGTTTAGATTTTTTTTTTGCAAATTTTGTAGAAACTTACACGAAAGGTACTTAAAAAATGTATTATTTAATATAAGTAGAAAAATAAGTTGATATTTTCTACTAAAAATTTACTAGTGGGAGCTTGCTCCCACGGTAATCAGAAGCTGTAAGAAAGGAAGATGTTAGAAAACTGTCGCCATCGTGTGACATACTGTTCAGTTATTTCACTGGCAACTGGTTGACTCTACACTATATGTCTTCTCCTCTGTATTCATAACTCCATTGTTAAATCGCAGGAATTCTGCCATTAAATAAAGCGTAAAATACAATTTTAATTTAGGGGTGGCAATTGGGTAACTGATGCGCAGGCTCTGTGGTGCCTCACTGTATAGATAAAAAATACAGTAGAACCCCGCTAATCCAAAATTCCGGTTAATCCGAACCGATTTTATCGAAAATTATCCTTGAATAAATTAACTGAAAAGATTAACTTCCGAAATTATCGTAATTAATGGATGAATGTCGGGAAAAGGTGTAGAAGTTAGGATTAAACATAAAATGGCCATGGAACATGTTTTTTTTTATTTTTCAAACAGCTTGAATACAATTTTAAAAAAATACTCAATAATGTAAAAGTAGAACATGTGCATACGAATATAAAACGAAAACTGTCACTGTAGGCATAGCTGCAACTTTTACGCTTTCTTCTTACCACTAAAATTTTATAGTAAATATTATCTTATTTAATTTTCGAAATCTCACGTTTAGCGAAGACGAAAATTTCTATTAAATTTTAGTGGTAGTAAAAAAGCGTAAACGTTGGCAGCTATGCTGTAGGCCAACTCGTAGAATCCATCTTCAAAAAATCTGGAATATTATTTTGTTTGTCAGTCACTATAAAATTATCTTTTAAAGTGCAAAAAAATATTTATTTCAAATGACAAAAATTTATATTTACATCCAATAATATGATTTTGTAAATTGCCTACAGATATGTTTCTTTCTTTCCTCCTCGTCGACGTGGTGACTGAGCTATTTATAGAATAGCGATTGTGAACCGTTTGTAATGATTTGTTACATAATTCTTCATTCTCAAGTTTCATTGAATTGTTATAAACGTCAGGAGAGATGGATCAAGGAATACTATTTTTCCAAAAGTCGCGCCAGATTATCGAGCATGCCGGACCTTAGAATGCCGGATTAGAGAATGTTTATTATGTTACTGAGTACTTATATCTTGTAATTTTAAGCACATATCTTTCACTTTTCTATTTTTAATGGAATTTCGGATAATCCGAATTTTTGTAATCCGAACAGACACCGGTCCCAATTAGTTCGGATTAGTGGAGTTTTGCTGTATATCGAAACATGCTTGCACAATTAAGCATTTGGGCAATAAAATGAATTGATATAAAACATATTACACAACTCTTAAAAGATTTAGCTCTGTCTAATCAGTAAATTTTAAACCGTAATTTTTTGCACTATTTTCAGAACAGCCACAGAACAGCCACACTATAGTTATGTACACAGATACAGTTTTTTAACCGGAATTTTTTTTAACAATATTTAACATAATTATTTAATATATTTCTGTGCAGTACGTATATAATTTCCTTTATTAGAGAATTTCTGATTGGAAATTGTGTGTATTGTATCACGGTCATTGTGGTGGATGTGGTCGTTCTAGTGTTAAAATCCTCGCTTAAATTAGAAAAAGGTATCCAAATGTTAGCATCCATTATATTATGTCATATGCCCATACATGTCAAAATGTTATTTTCGTAAAAATTACTGAATAAAATTTCATGTGGTCTATGGGTCTATGGGTCTTATAAGTTATATATATAACAAAAATCTATTTTATTGAAATAAAGTGCTAGAAATAAGTTCTGTTCATAGCTACAACATTCCAGCTTTTTTCAAGTCAAATAACTTAACTTAAAAAATCGAAAATATTTTTTTTTCTTTGTGTTAATAAATTAATGTATTCATTTAACAAAAATGCATCAAAACAATCATAAAATGTCGTTAAGTAAAGCAAAAAATACAGAATTTCTTGCATGAATGGGGAATTTCTGAAAAGAAAGATACCAGACTGAATATGGCTACACAGAAATCTAGTAATCATTATCTGAGAAGAGCTTAAATAATTAAATTAAAAACCTTACATTTAACATACTGAAAATGTGCTTTTTTATTATATTGAGCTTAAATTTGGCATGAATTACTTAATAAATTTACATGCATCTTCACTGTATTATTGATTATATCTAAATATTAAGAATGACCCTAAACATGTGTATTGTTTTGAAAAACGTGTTTTTAAAAAATAAAGTTGGAAGCGTTCATATCCCTGTTCATGACTCCAGGTTCATGGCTAGTTTGCATCAGCTTATTCTAGCCTTATTCAAAAATAGCAATGTGATAAAAAATAAGCAGAAATTTTCTTTCCATAAAAGTGGCGGTAGTTTTTCTAGGATTTAACCAAAACCCTGTGTGAAACCATTACATTAGAACTATTTCTTTATATTAGAAAAATATTATCAATCTTTTGCCATGTAGACTTAATCTTTATAAAATATTTATAGACATAAAAATATAATTAACTGTTCTATTACAAGATATGGTTAAAATAATGTTTTTAAAATTCATTTAACTTCATGCTGAATAATCCGTTCATAACTGTTTGACTACGTGTCCAGACATATGCGTGCCAGTGGATTTGTTATTTTCTACTTCCATCATTTTTGAACAATGATTCCTTGCAAACAAGGGTATTTTCGAGAGAAATCTGCCACAAAGAAACATTTTTGTGAATTGTGATATGATTGATCATAAAAATAAACGGCCATTCATGGCCCAAAATCAGCTGGTTAAAGGTTTTTTCCGTACTTCATAGTAACTTTACTTAAGCGTATATATTCATTTCGATATACAATGAGGTTATCCCAATATATTTAATTCAGCCCAGAAATACTGCAAAGTTGCTTTAGTATATAAAACTAGCATATCAATTGCTAAAAATTTTTCCCAGGGTCGACATATGGATCAAGTAAGCAAACTCTGCGTTCTCGTTTCAGTTTGCGGATAAACCATAGAACTTTTAGACATACATCCCAAAGCAGCATTTGTTAGGAAGTATTTGATGTTTGGTTTAATTACCAGTATTTTCTAAGAAAAAATTTTGCTTTATTTAATTACAGAGATCTCGCGATTACATCAGATGAATAATACGGTACAAAAATAAAGGTAGTGAAAAGAATTGTATTTACATGACGGGGCGGGGGGGGGGGGGAACTAAAACTTTATTCCTTTCTCAAAACTTTCTATGAGATAGACTTTTCTTTGTAGAGTATATAGGGTATACCGGATTATTATTTCAACTGTTTTGTTATATTTTATTAAATGCTTGCATTTGTAAAAGTATAAGAATCTGTTTCATGGAAAGAACTTAGTTATGCTTTAGGTTAGTTAATATATATATATATATATATATATATAAACTCCATGCTGAATAACCTATTCTTAACCCTTTGAATAGTGGTTGGATCAAATTCGTATCAGTCGACTTTTAATTAGTTTTTCATGCTGCCTTTTAAAAAATAATCTCTGCCATACACTTTTACTAGTATATCTTCAAGTGAAACTGCCACAAAAGTTCTTTTTCAATTTTGATATAATTAAATATAAAATAAATGGCAAGTCTAGTCCTTAATCAAAGGTTTAAGATATTTTTTTCCAGACCTTCGCGCAAATTTTGCTACGCATTGCCATTCCTGTAATACACAATAATCTTATTCTAAATTAAGGGTGGCCAACTGTGACTCGCTAGACACCACTAAAATTTTATAGTGATCATTGAAATATTTGATCATCGAATCTCTGCGATTCAAAAAGTCGACTATTTCTTTACATAATTAGTGGTATGCGGCGTGCCACAGTTGGCCATCCATGTCTAAATATTCAATTTAAACCAGAAATAACGTTTTGGCATTTTAGTACATAAACCTAAGCTATACATAGTGCATACGTCGTATCGTTGCTGTGGGATTTTAAGCGATTTAGAAAGCGAACGCTGTGTTCTCACTTGAGTTTGCAAGTAAACAGTTTTAAAGGTTGCATAAGCTTACGAAAGCATCGGTTGCCGGAAAAGCTTTAATGTTTTTTTTTTCCCCCCAATGTTTTCTTAGAAAAATATTTGCGTAATTTAATCACGAATAAATTGCGATTATATCAGACAAATAATGTATTACGTAAATAACGATATTCAAAATGAGATTGTACTATTTTCTAACGAAACTTATAGTTTTACTCACTTATCAAGGAATAATTTAAATTCCTTTTATATTAAATATTAATTATGTTTTTAAATTAAATTGTGCTCGAATTTACCATGAATCCATAATTTTATATGCAATCTTCAATAATTTACTAATTATATCAACATAATAAAACTGAGCTTAACCCCTTCGGGCCGAGCGTCTTTTACAGAATTTTTAATCTTTTATCACCGATTTTTCAAAACAGAAATTTTTGCCTAATTGAATCCGGAAAATGCTCGGATTAAATAAGGCAAAATTTACAATAAAATTTTACTGGTGAGAAAAATCACGGATTCTGATAACCTTATGCGGCACATATACCGATTGCTCGTCCCCAAGAAGTTAAACATATGTATGTTTTAGAAAAAATTACTAAAAAAATAAATTTTTATGTATTTACGTCCCTGGTTATAAATCCATGTTTTTCAGAAGGCTTCGTGAGCCTAATTCTAAGCCTTATTCAATTACAGCATTGTGATAATAAATGAGTTCTGAAATTATTTTTCGAAACAAAAAGTGACTGAAGTTTTCGAAGTGTTTAACCAAGTCCTGTGTGAAACCATTATATAATAATTATTTTCAGCAGTATCAAACTTTTGCTATGAAGTGTTAAACTTTATTAAATATTTAGAGTTATAAATGTGTAAAAAACTGCTTTATTGCGAAACCTTATACATGCTTCAGAATTGTTAAAAAAAATACGTTTTTAGAATTTAATTTTTATGCTATTTAACCATTTCACTACAGACCCGGACATATGCTTCCTTGTGGATTTTTTCCCCTCTACTTCCATCATATTTTCTTTGAAAAAAAAACAACTCTGATATGCACTTATACAATGATTTTTTAACACTAGAACGGCGGGAAATTTTACTCAAGTTTTATAAAAATATTTCACATCAGAATTTTTACTTAAAACTATTTAACTTATCTATTTAAGTTACTTTTGTGCAGCATATATTAATTATATATTATAAAAAAATTTCTGGTTCGAATCGACATGTATTCATTCGGCAAGGGTCAAAAGGACCCCTCGCCGCCGTTCTAGTGTTAAGGGACATTTAACACAAAGAAAAGTTTTTGTATATCGTGATACGATTGAATGCAACACTAGTCGCCATTCATTTCTCATAATCAACGGGTTAAAGCGATTTTTCAGTACTTTCACAAAAAAAGTATTTACGCATAACCATTCAGTTTCGCACATAATAATGTTATCCCAAAATATTGAATTCAAGCCAGATACAACGTAGTAATTTAGTATGAAATATTACGATACGAGGGTGTATCAATAACTCTATACCCTCACATAGAAATAATTGAGTGAAATTTATAAAATTGCTACATTGTAGTAGGCATTTTCTATGTAGTAACCGTGCACAGTAACACCTTTCTGCAAACCATATTTCAGAGAGAGAGAGGGGGGGGGGGGGTATTCCAGGAAGCGCGATAGTAGACCCAAAGGGGGGATTTTTCTAACTTTTGCGACCCTCGTATATGACATATTGTTGGAAAGGCCTGTGACCACTTATTCATGCTATACACCTCCCGAGCCCCTCCCCATAAATTTGCCCCCCGGCAGCGCCTGATTACCAACTAGGAACATTCTCATCAGTAAAAATAAACAGAAAATTTTGCCACATTCATGGCAGAAAGTTTACATGGATACGGGGTTTAGATAAGTCGAACATTTCTTTTAAAATTTATTGGTGTAAGTGTGCCCCGTTTATAATCAGGCCCTGGTTGGGGATTTCATCAACCCGTTAATTCTCACTCCCGTCATATTCACGGGTTGTATCTTTTGCTCAAATTGTTTGATTCCCACCAGTTTTATAAAATAGTGAAATTTATTATATAGTTTAATATATAATGAATATTAAACTATGTATAATAGAAAATTATATAGTTTAATTTATTTGTGCAAGTGTGCCCCGTGTGTAATCAGGCCTTGCCCCTCGGTGGTAAAATTACTGAGCACGGTGACAGGACTAATACAGTGTAGCAAATTCATAAATTCCACTCAATTATTTCTATGTGAGGACACAAACTTTTTGATACACCCTCGTATTTCATGAATATACTTTACACCTAAGACTCTTTTAATGTATCAAGTCAGCAAGCTGAGTTTGTCTCACCTGATTTGCGGGTAAAAAGTACGAAGAACGGATATAACTCCGAAACCAGTGGTGTTCAGAAAATAACGTAAGTTTATTTTAAATTACCTGTATTTTCTTAGTACAGTTTGGCGATGATTTTTATTCAGAAAATCCGAATTCGCGCGAGAAATTAAAAATAGTATTTTCGCTTTATTTAATGTCATTTTTTTATTATATAAAATAAATTTCATTTTTTCAAAATTTACGGTGTAAATTTGAAATTTCAAAATAAAAGAGGAAGCCAAACTGGCAGCACTGGTTCTTAGAGAAATAATCGAGTTATTTAATGACAGAAATTTTGCGATTATTATTATTATGTGTATAATACATTACGAAAATAAGGTATTCAAAATAAAACTGTATTATTTTCCTGACGAAACATCTAAAGTTACTACTTTTCAAAACTTTTTATGAGATAAACTTTTTATGAATAAAATATGGAAAGTATATAGAGTGTTCCGACTTATCTCTAACAGAGACGCAGTAATTCTCTTTTTAACATGTTCAAATGTAAAATATCAACAGGAATTAGGAACAAATTGATTTGAAAATAAATGCTTTTCTGAACTTGCATTAAAGTGTAAAAATTAGGAAATTCAGCAGTGGGAGATTGAAATTGAATGATGTAAATGACGTTCTCCACTCTTCAAAAAGTTATCTTTGTTCAATAGGTTATTTATAAATTGTTATTTTTTACACTACTTTTAGAAAGGCCACAGGGAATATAGACTTAAGTACACTATCGGATTTATTTTAAACCAGAATTTATATCTGAAATTATCTGTCATAATAATTTAATATACTCAATATATTTTTACTAGAGAATTCCTTCTTTAAACTATGTCTATCGCACCAATGTCAAAATGATACCTATGGTCTTTTATATTGTTAACCCTTAGGGGGGCAAAATGCTGAAATGATCGAATGATACCAGAATCTACAAACAAATTTATTTGAAAATAAGAAAAAACGTTTCATTCGCATTTTTAATAAAAGGAAATTTTTTTGTTCAAAAATCTAATGTGGTATTCTAATGTGCTAATGTGGTATTTATGGATTAAAATTATGTAGTCCAAAAATGAACCACCGCCCTTAAGGGGGTCCGGGACACATTTTCAAAAAAAATTTATTTATTGAGTTAAAATTTTGAATTTTTTTGTGAGGGCTAACCATATCATTTGTAAACAAAAAAAGCATGATAAAACTTCTCATAATTTTTTTTAATTTAAATTTTAAATTTTGTTCAAAAAGTTGGGTATTTTAAAATCGTTATAAGTCGAAATATTATTTATAGAATTTAATTTTTTTTTCATTTGAATAAACAGAAATATCTAAATTTTAATTTAGAGTCAGTATTTTAAAAAACATTAATTTAAAAAAAAATTAAAAATATTTAACGAAAAAATTACAAAAAAAAGTGGTGCAACTTTTAGAAAAAATCATATTTTCAAAAGTAAATATTTTTTTGAAATATGCTGGCTCAAAAGTAAATTAAAATAATTGAAAAAGATACGTTCCGAGATTCAACCCTGTATCTTTAACAGTTCTCGTGTTATAAGAATTTAAATATGTGAAATGGTGAAAAAACCTATCATGAAGAAAAACGCAATTTCTCAAGAACTCGTTTCCTTGGCAACCATAGCTTGAAAGGCAGAGTTTGAAAACAAACCAAAACGAAAAAATTAAAATTTCCTGTTCTAATTAAGATAGAAACATGATTTAAACATCATTTTAAGCAGAAAACGGCAGAGAAATTTTTAATAAAAAAAAAACGAAAATTTGAAGATTTTTGTGTCCCGGACCCCCTTAAAGGGGTTAAACATCTTATTAGAATGTCAAAAAAAGGATCCCAATGTCAATTTCCATCGCATTAAAAACTATAAAAAGTTATTTTTCTAAAATTTATGAAATGAAAAATTTATATGGTCCTCGATCCTATAAGTTATATTACTAAATGTCTCGTATATTTCTAAAAGTTCTACAAAAAAATATTTTATTGCAATAAAAACTAAAAATCAAGTTATGTTCATAGCTGCCATCCTTCCAGTTTTTTCCTCTAAAATATTTATAACTAAAATATTAAAAAAAAAATAAATAAATAAAAAAAAATTAAAAAAAAAAACACGCACAAAATAAAAAAAAATAAATAAATATAATGCTAATTCTTGTTTCTTTTTGGTTATGACTTAATATCTTTTATTTAATTAGCCCTCAAATCCGTAAAAAAAATCCATTGTCATTAAATATAACAAGAATTTCTGGTATAAATTCAATTATCTGAAAAAAGAGACCAAACTTGTTATGACTACAAACAAATCTAGTCATATCTATCTAAGCAGTACTTAACCCCTTAATTCTCGTTCCCGTCATATTCACGGGACCCAGATTGTGTGATTCCCACCAGTTTTATAAAATAGTGTCATTGGCTTTATTATGATATTTTACCTGTCATTGAATAAGGTCTTTTTCAAAAAAGTGGTGCCGATGAACAATTTGGATTTTTAAAACGAAATTTAATGCGATCGTTGAAGGGTTAAATAAATACCTTAAAGTATTTTATTTTAAAATGTTATAGCCTGTTTTTAGTTGCATTCATAATTATATAAATACGTAGCGCCTATGGTCGTCGTCTGGTCCGTACGGCTGTGTATCCGTCTGTCCGCATATAACAGCGAAACAAAACCACCCAACCGAATGGTTTTAAATTGAATATATATAATCGTTGCTGAATTTTGTCGAGCCATTTTAATTTTTGTGAAAATCGAATCTAAACTGAAAAATATATTAATAAAAGGTTTCTTCATTCAATTAAATACTATCACACGTAATTAATTCAGTAATATCCCATGGTATGTAATTGTCCTAGTTTGCCATGGTGAGTACGCCATATTTAAGATGGTGTCAAATTATTTCGGTATTACTGAATTTAATATATATAATCGTAATAAATTTTATTTTCATGTATTTTTTCAAAATAGTGCCACAACTATTGCACCAAGATCTGAATATTTATAAAACTGGTTACATTATCAACGCACATCATTTGTTACAATTGACGTATGATTTCCAATTTTTTTTGGCTGTTTATAATTCTGCTGAAGTTCGTATAAAACACATGATAACTTCACATGCAATCTTCTCCGATTTTTTAAAAAATTACATCTGCATATTAATGCTGAGCCTAAACATATGCATATTTAAACTTATTTAACCCCTTGAGGGGCAAGTGATTGTGCACCTGTAATGTTGAACTGACCCCGGAATCTTTAAAAAATTCTATTTCAAACTAAGTAAAACAATTTTACGGCCTTTTTTTTTCTACCAAAGTTAGAAAAGTAAAATTTAATAAAATTTTTCTGGTGTAAAACTTCATTAATCGTAGGCGGTACATAATATATACCAGTGCCCCTCAATGGGTTAATAACAATTATTTAAAACTTATTATATAAAACTTATAATATTATACAAAGTTATAATATTATGTAAAACTTATTTAAAAATAATAAATTTAGAAGTACTTAAGTAAAAATCATTAAAGACATGTACTTTGCTTTCATAAGCCAAAGTGACGTCACGAGAATATTGTCCATTGGAATTATCTTATAATTATTCTTTATAACTTTATTTTGCCATTTTTCTCGTTATAATTAATATGAAAAAAATATTTTTAAGATTTGAATACATGGTGTTTAAAACCATCAAATAGTCTGAAGTATAGCGTTTAGATGATGTAGTATGATAACTGGCTAAACTAAATTGCTAAAATATCGAATCCGATAAATGTTCAACGATACTTAAAGATAAATGTCGATCGCAGCGAAATCTGGTGGCTCAAAAGTAAACATTGCTTGATTGAATTGAGAAATCGTTTCGGTAGGTGAAGAGCTAGCAAATGTCACAGCCATCGACATTTATCGCTCAAAATGTAGCGGATATAATACGTTAGCACTTTTAAAAGCGTTAGTGGAATACCTGTTTATCACACAATATCTTATCGACTCTGTATCTCTAAAAGCTAACTGACATCAATTTGCAAAGATAACATCCGTTGAAAACACAAAAGGCTACATTTTCTTATATTCTTTTCAAAACGTCACCATTTTCAGGGCGTCTTCACAAAACGAACTCTGTAGATAGAGGTTAAATTTTCCAGACGACTCTTTAACCCGTGAATGTGACGTCATTTTAATAAGACATTCAACTGGAAACGTATACTGTCATTCAAAAAATTGCCACTTTTTTCTACTATTATGTTATTATGTCTAAATGGCGTAATATATACCGGCTTTTCATTCCTGCTATAAAGAAACTAGACCATAAGATTTTCAAAAATTTCTACCAAAGCTAGCAGCCCGCGAAATTTATTATTAGCTATTGCGTAAAAATTGGTTGCCATTTACTAGGTGTCTAGCACTAATATTTAAGAATTGAAAATTTACATTTAACCCATTAAGTACCAGTATGTTTTTCAGGAATTTTATTCCGTCTCACCACTTTTTGTTAAACACTTACTTTTACTTTATGAATCACAGAAATGTGTTAATTAAATAATGCAAAGTTTACTTTTCAGTTTTACTGGTAAAAAAAAAATTTAAAAAATCACAAACATAATGTTGCGAAAACGCAACGTAAGTGTTTAATGGTTTAATATTTCAATCTAATTTTCTCAATCATGAAATTGTAGAATTTTTCTGTGATCAAGAAAGAGACAAATTTTGTTTAAAATTTGTCAAACTCGTACAAAACCAGTAATTGTAAAACTCGTACACACCCTTGGTCCATTGAATCGATATTTAATTGGAACCGGAAATAATTAAAATTCACATCATTAGGTAATACTGAGACCTTTTCGAAAGTGCAACAGTACAGTACCGATACACGTAAAACAGTCAAGAAAGCAACCACACTGTATTTAGGTGAATTTGACGGGGATAAAAAGTATGAATGTTTAGATCTGATCCGAGTCCTTATGCTTTTTATCTTCCGAAAAGTTATTAAGCGATTAATCTGCTGAAAATATATAACATACAGTGAGGGCTGCCACGGGCGAAAATTTTATATTCCGTCACACCACTATTTTTAAGAAATACCTTTTATAGTATATTTCTCTTGCGTATGGAAATATTTTTATTTTGAGAAAGTGGTGCGTAATAGAATTTAAAAATAGTCGCCTGTGGTAGCCTGTACAGGGTGTCGTTTCTTATTACGTTTAGGAGCAAAGTAATTCTGTTTTTAACCCTTTGAGCTCTGGTGAGTGAATTTCTTCAAAATACCCAAATGTCACATTGACACCAGTATTTTACAAACAAAAAAATTCGGTTTGTTCTATACACAAAATTATGCACTTATTGAATTTCAAATAAATTTAGTCGAATATTCCGATGCCATTGTGACATTTGGGTATTAAATTAAGCGGGAAGCAATTCACCCACCAAAGCTCAAAGAGTTAAGATGTTGAATTATTGAATTCACTAGATTGTATAAACAAGTTAGTTTGAAAATAAATAAACACTTTCCTGCGCTACACGATAGCAAAAAATATGTATTTAAAAAAATTCTGGTGAAAATATATCAGTTGAGATTAAATTTATGTGGTATATAATTTATATACGACAGCACTTCAAAGGTTTAACTTTGACCTACATGTATTTCCTAAGCCGTTAGCTTGAACTCTAGTACAACTACAAGTAATGCACATTTATTTTAAATCTTAATTTGTATTTTATTTCACTGTAGTATATATTTAATTACTTCTATTAAGAAATTTCCTTTTTGAAATATGTTTAGTACGCCAATGATGTTAGAAGGGAGAGTGGTTGTGGCAAGTAAGTAGGGAACAGCTGTGTCTAAGGGATTCCATAAGCGCACTCATTTCGTATAGATAATGTTTATATTATTAGTAATTATCCGGGTGCTAGATATGAAAAAATCTGCAAATCCTGATAAGAATATACCTATTGGTCAGCATGTACTTTATATTAATACTTTAATTAATAGCCATTTCTGCGCAATCTCAGGAAATATAAACGTATTTCAGAAGTAATGGTTTGGAGTCCATCAAATTGACCGTCCCCGCTACAAAATAGTCTATATTTTACGTTGTTGTCACTACCGCCTGGGGGTTACAGGAACAAAAAATGTTCTAATTTGCGTTTTCTCTGTTATTGAGGGGATCTAATATTCTAAATTTGGAATGGTAATTACTTCAAAGATGCAAATGCTTTCTGAGAATTGTTGAAAAAAAATTCTAAATTTAAGCTTTCAAAATTACGATTTTTATGCAATCGTATGAAATGCGAAACCGATTTCAAACATAATGGTTGCAAATTGATGGTGATAGAACCTGCTCAAACATAAGCTATATTTTATGTTGGTGCCCCAGAGGGCTGCAGAAGCAAAAAACTTTCTAAATTGTGATTCATGCGATACTGAAGAGGATAGAAACTTTAAAT
The DNA here is from genome assembly GCA_963932465.1 of Maratus speciosus. Lineage (NCBI taxonomy): Eukaryota > Metazoa > Arthropoda > Arachnida > Araneae > Salticidae > Maratus > Maratus speciosus. The sequence continues at coordinate 131,419,921 of OZ010794.1, forward strand.
ATAGCAGGGTAGTTACTTATAAAATATAAATGCCCTCTAAGAACAGTCGAAATTAAATTCGAAATTAAAAAGAGGTGAAGCGAAGGGGAGGAGCGAAAAGCATTCTAAAAGAGTCCTAAATTACGATTTCTATGGAATCCCAGGAAATAATAAACCGATTACATAAGTTATTGGTTGTGAATCGAGAGTGATAGTCCATGATCCTATACGGGTAAATATTTAGTGCCAGTGTCACTACCTCCTGGTTGGCAGGAACAACAAGAAAGCCTTTAAAAACATCTAAATTCCGTTTTCTATAGAATGTTAGGAAATATCAACCGATTTCAAAGTTAATGTTGGCAAATTAATGGTGACACTCTCTGTTTCAACATTTTTTGAGACATTCAATTTCACCTCTGTTTTGGCTTTTTATATTGGTGCCACTAACACAAGAGAGGTGGTATACTATTAGACAAGAAGCTTGGAATTTGACATGATGGTTAATTTTAAGATGTAAATATGTTAAGATGTTTTCTAAAAAATTCAAAACTTCACATGTATACTGAAAGGAGCATAAAAGTCTCAAAATACTTTCTAAATTATCATTTGTTTGAAAATAGTTTTAGTTCTTCTTATTAATTAAAATCTCTTATTAGTTCTTCTTATTAATTCTGTCTATTGCACTTTTATAATGAAGTTTGATAAAACTGTGGCTTAATTTGTAATTTTTGAATTATTCCAAAAAATGTTCTAATAAAAAATAGTCATGCAAATATCACTTGGCATATTTCAACTATTACGCGAGCAAAGCCGTGGAGTTTGGTAGTTTTATATTCTTTTTTTTTTACTTTGTAGAATTTAACCCTTAAATGTACGAATTATTCTTTTAGAATTGTAATTTTTATCTTTATAGTAAATATTTGACACCAGAAATTTTAAGATTGATTTTTAACTTTATTTAGTAGCAGATTTACGTAATTTCCCCAGGATTAATATTTCTCTATAAATATAGTACTGGACATAGTGTTAAATAAAAAGTTAGGCAGATAGGCATCACTACGGGTTAATGAATATTATAACCTACGGGTTAAAGGTTAATGAAGAAAAAATACATTGCACGTTTGTAACTATTTATTGATTACAAAATGACAAAGAAGTACTGGTATAGATACCAAAGCTTCTCTTCGATATCAAAATATAGCGATAGTGTTTTGAATTATGTGTTAAGAAAAATTCGGCCGAGTGTTTGCGTTCTCAGAACCATTAAGTGGCGTCTTAACCCCTTTCCTGCACAGGCAATTTTTGTTGTAAAATGATGAAAAGATTGACAGACACCGGAATTTTAAAACGACTTTTTTAGATATTAAAAACCTGTTATTTTACATGTTGATTGTAAAAACAAAATTTCACTAATATATTCTTGGTGCCGTTCGTGAGTTTGGAATTAAAATTAGGTGCCCCGTACCGGGCATACTGCACCGGAAAGAGTTAACAAATGTTAAATCACTGCTTATTCAGAATATCTCTGTACATTTAAGTCATAATTCGCGTATTTGCGGCAAATTTTTATGCAGTTTGTTTTATTATATGCAGAAAATATTGCTATTTCATATACACATTCCACAAAAAGTTAGATTTTCATAAAGAATTAATAGTAAGAGATCCGCTTAACTTTTTGGGGGGCAAGTATTTTATGTTTTGTTTTAATACATAAAGATAAATACCGCTATCCATATATCATATTCCTTCAAAACCAACTTTTTCGAATATTTAATAATAGTAAGCCCACTTAAACATTTTAGGGCAAGTAAATATAACGCTGAATTTACAGCGGAATTTTCGAAAACTTTATTTGAAAATAATGAAGTGCAATTTAACATTTTTTTCACAAAATTTATCAATTTTAATTCTTTTAAAATATTATGCTGCTAATATTGATTAAAATTAAGTGGAATATAATATATCCCATCCACCCTCAAGGGTTAAGAGCTTATGTTACACACTTACATCACAGGCTAATTTTAAACCAATTTATCCGATTTATTTAAACCGTGTTTATCGAGTTTCTCGTTTCGCATTTTAATTTTTTTAAATGTTTTTCTTTTGCATGGTATATCCGAGATCAATGTTTTAAAGGGTGCTTTTTAATTTTTTTGATTTTGGTTCCTGACTCATTTTTCAGGAGATAATTTCTCTTTTAGAAGTTGTTTCAAAATTGAAAGTGTCTCCTAAAAATAAATTCGGATTGTAACAAATTACCTTATACGTTTTTCTCCAGCATTGAATGTTCAATATAGAAAAAATATTTAAAAAAATGAAATGCGTGAAGAATTCTGAAGAAAAGCTCTTATTAGTTTATCGTGATCTTACAAATGTTTTCATATTAAATAAGTATGTTCATAATATGAGTGAAAACAATGCTTGAAATGCATTTTCAACTGCAATTTTTTCTCAAAAGCTACTCATTTAGGGACCAGCTGCATACAATAAGATGGGGCACTAAGTAATCTCAGGAAGTACTAAACGGATTTTGTTAGAAATCTATGATACTATTATAAAGAAAAAAGTTTTGTTTGCAAGTTAGTTTCTTCATAGGGGTAAACTGTGTATATATAACTAGAACTCAATTCCATTTAATGGTGGTAAAATAATTGTGGAAGTCTTTGCTCTAACATAGACTATATTTTAAGTCAGTATGGCTACACTCATAGGTTTGAGAGATTAAAGAGATTTTAAAGATACAATTTTTGTGATAATGAAGCTACTGCAAAGTTCAAATCCGGCACGATGGTAAATTTTAAAATATGAATGCTTTCTAAGCATATTTTCCACAATGCGAAACCTTATAAAGCAAAATGAGCTAAATAAGCTCTAAAAATCTTCTGAAATACTATTTATATGAAATTGACAGGGATAGAAACTTCAAACATGACATGGCATAGCTGACAACATTTTACTTCTGTTGTACCACAAAAATCCGTAAAAAATTAACCCCTTAATTCTCGCTCCCGTCATATTCACGGGCTGTGTGTTTTTTTCAGATTATTCAGATTTGTTTGATTCCCACCAGTTTAATAGACTAGTGTAATTGGATTTATTATGGTATCATTTTAACTGTCATTAAACAAGGTGAGCATTTCTTTTTCAAAAAGGTGGTGCCAATAAGCAATTTGCATTTTTTAACCGTAATTTAATGCGACCGTTAAGGGGTTAATAGACATTTTTGCTTTATTTAATCCGTAGATAATTTATCCCTTTCAGGGGCAAAGCAATTCCATTGCTAAAGTGTTGAAAATAATGAACGACACCGGGATTTGAAAACAAATTTATTTTTAAATAAGAAAAAGCTACATTTCACACATATAATAAATAGAAACTTTTTTAAACAGAATTGTGGTGCCAATATGGAATTGGAAATTAAAAATAACCCCTTAATTCTCGCTCCCGTCATATTCACGGGTTGTGTCTTTTACTCAAATTGTTTGATTCCCACCAGTTTTATAAAATAGTGAAATTGGCTATATTTTAGTAAAGTTTTTCCTGTCATTAAATAAGGTGAATATTTCTTTTTCATAAAAGTGGTGCCAATAAGCAATTTGAATTTTTCAGCTGTAATTTAATTCGAGCGTTAAAGGGTTAAGTGGTTTCATAAATATACCACCTCCCCTCAAAGCGTTAAGAAGGTAAAATTTACTATTAAGTTTACGTGGAACAAAAAGCGTAGGAGTTGGCATCTATGACATGGCTATTATTTTTATGACATAAATTTTTCCCACAGATCAATTATTAAAAATGTAATTTAAAAAGGTTGCAAGTGTATGATTGACTAATTGAGGTCGTCAGTAATTAGGTTGTCACATGTTTCAAATTGCCGTGTACGATTTTCCTGTGTCGAACACTCCACTCTTGCCCCATGTGACTGGCAGTTTGGATATTTGAACTATGTAATTGACCATACGTGCAAAATCATAAGCGCTAAGATAGGTTCCAAAATTGTCCCCTCACCTCCCGATTGTTCGGTTTTACCGTTCTCGCGTATATGCTTTGTAGCAATTGTTGGGAATCTGGATAAAGTTCTGTCCCCCTTAATTTTACCGTGTGGTTTTTCGGAAGTTATATCGTTCCTAACCGGTTTTTCTTTCTCCATTTCGGTCATAAAGGCACTCTCTTTTAACTCAAACTGTATGCGTGTTTTTATTCCAGTTTGATGTACTGAGTAAGTATATCTTGTGTGAAACAACTCCATGGATTTTGATGGAAGGACGATGGAACTGATGAGTTGAAACTTACTCCTTTTTGCAGTTATGCTAGTAATATGTGAATACAGTGAAACCCCGATCTATCGTTCCCGCATCCATCGGTTTCCCGCATTGATCATTTTATTTCTATGGTCCCTGCACAAATTATATTTAAATAATGTTAACGAAACCCGCATACATCGTTCTTCAAAAAGTCATTTTCCCGCATTTATCGTTGTAAAATTTTTCTCTTCACCGAAATAAAATTGGAGATCAAGCGGATCCATGTGACATACAAACTGGAATTACTTCTTTTATTCTAAAATAACTCATTTAGGCTGTTTTAGGGGCAAATACAGGTATTAGCGCTGATATTATGACATGAATGTACATGTAAATAAATGAATGCTGAACAGGTGCTCTGTTTGGAGAATGGGTTATTCTATTCTGTGTAAAGGGGAGGATGGATGCATCCACTTCGGCCAGCTCAGCTTGCACATTCTTTGCTAATCTGTTGTGTGCAGTTAACGTATTTAATTTCAAGAATGTGAGCTTTCAATTTAATGCGTTCTGTAAATTTTAAGAATGGCAAAATAAATCTGAATTTTAGAAGAAATGCTTCTCGTCATAGATAAGGTGGAAATGTATCCTTTTGAAAAAACATTAACATCTCTAAACGTTTTGGTATATTACCTTCAACCCTGAATTCGATAATTTCGAAAAAGAAAGAAATTAGACAGCAGGCTGATAAGTATGGAACGTCTGTAAAAAAAAGTTAAAAACTAACAAAATGTCTACTTACAGTGATTTGGAAAGACTTCTCTTCGCTTAGTACGAGAAATCTCGTGCATCAAATATTTCTGTGGATGGGAATATTGTTCGAAAGAAAGCACTTGAGATAGTTGCATGATATAGCATGGATACTTTTTCTGTACCAAATGGGTATATTTCAAGATTTAAAATTCGCCATGGGTCGCAGTAGTAAATACTGAAACCATAGAAATGTGGTTCGAAAAACTTCCGAAGTTACTAGAACGCTGTAAGTATGGTGAAATCTATAATACAGACGAAACACACATGTTTTATTTATGCTTGCCAGAGAGAATGCTAACGTTCAAAGAAGAATCTTGTAATGGGAGTAAACATTCCAAAGAAAGACTTACAGTGTTACTATGCACAAATAAGGACAGTTCTGACAAACGAGTACCCCTCGTTATTGGTAAATCTGCTAGACGTCGATGCTTCAAGAACGTAAAGAAACTACCAGTAATCTACAATCCGAATGCCAAAGCATGGATAAAAAATGATATTTTTACAAAAAAGTTTTCATGATTTTGATAGATCAATCAGCCCTAAAAAAGGGAAAATCATTCTATTTATTGATAATAGTTCAGCTCATTTACCAGATACGTCGTTTTTGAAAACTATAAAAGTCAGTTTTTTCCCAGGTAATTGTACATCTGTCTCTCTTGATGCCGGGTAATCAACTGTTTTAAGAAATTTTACAGGAGATGGCTTGTGAAAAGATCATGGAACAAGCAAAAGAACCCATTCCAAAAATAGACCTTCTGCATGCTATTCATTTTGCACTTACAGCATGGTATGAACTAACCTCTTCAGCCATCAAGAATTGTTTCCTGAAATATGGTTTTGTGCGGAAAATTGATGAAGAATGTTCAACAGAAGGGGAAGAAAATAATGATGAAGGTGGCGATAAATGCAGATGAAGAATGTTTGCGTTTAGAAGAGGATGTATCGGGTGGGAAATTTAGCGATTATATTTCTATTGATCAAGATGTTGCGACATGTGGTGTCTTAAGCATAGGAAAAATATATAATGATGCAAAAAATGAAATAATGGCGAAGAAGCAGAGGATAATGTTCGTGCCGATAAAGCTGAGCCTACACCAGTGCCAAGTCTGTCTGATGCAATTACGGCATTTGAAACTGTACGAACTTTTATAGATGCACATGAAATTACAGAAAATGACCAGAAAAATGTTGCACATCTCGAAAATTTGTTGTTTAATTTAAAAAAATAAACGAAAAACCCAATGTAAAATTACTGATATTTTAAAATAAATTTCAATTTTCCACAACTTCGATTTATTTGTTTTATAGTGTAGAAGGTAACAAATTAGTATTTATTAGTATACTGTACACATTGCACGCATTAGTAATGCTTAAACATTATTTTTTTCGTATTTTGACGCGAACCCGCATTCGTCGTTTTCCCGTATTCATCGTTTTTATTCACGCACCCCTTGAAAAACTATGGATCGAGGTTCTACTGTATAACCAAGTTCCCAGCAAAGGCTGGAGGTACATGTAGATGTATTTATTATTTAAGTTTTAAATTCAAGCTGAATTAATAAATGAATTGTTATTTTAAATTGAACTGTTTCATTGATGTGCTTTATACTTGACGTCATACCAAAGACATTCAAACCGACGTTTTCATAACCCTGATCTATTTTTATCAGCAATGATTACCCATACCTGCATTTTAGGTGGATAGTTGGAAAATATACATTTTAAAGTGTGTCTGAAAATATTCACTTTTGCAAATCGCAATTCTAAGAGTTAAATTCTTTGATTGAGAACAAATAATGGATGCATACATAATTTATCTAATTTTTAAATAAATACCTTATAGATTATTTTAACTGTTTTTTAACCCTTTCAGGGGCAAAGCACGTCTATGATTAAAATGCTGAAAATCTTGAACCGAAATATAAGACAAAATTTATTTGAAAATAAATAGACGCTGTTCTTCGCATACTTGATAAAAGGAAAATTTTTATTCCAAAATTCTAGTGCCAATGTGGCATTTAGTAATTAAAATTAAGTGGTCCAAAAATGAATCACTGCTCTTCAAGGGGTTAAACTAGTATATGTAATACTTCACACTACTGACGCATATCCACAATAGCGGTAGAAAATATTTTCTAAAATAATCAATATTTCCCATAAAAAAATATACGAATATTTATATAAATAGAATTAAGTTGTGTTCAGTACAGTGTCGTTCTGCCAAGCTATGCTAAAATAAAGTAAGCAAACTCTGTGCTCTTATATGAGTTTGCAATATGAATATTGAAAAATCAGGGCTTCCGTAAGCGACTACTTGTTTTTTCTATTTGCACCAGTATTATTCTAATATAAATTTGGAAATATCTCTTGCAAATTTTGCCAAAGTTCAAAGTGTGTGTCAATGATTTATCTTTTGAGAAAATGGCGCCAGTTAGAATTAAAAAATGGTCGCCTGTGGTAGACTTAAAAAATAAGCATATTACCAAGAATTACTACTTTGGCAGTTTTTTAGTTCAAAAATTTTGAATTTTGACCAGAAATTCTGAAAGAGGAAGTTTTACTTTAGACAATCACGAAACGGCTGTCAATTAATTCGTTCGCGTCACAAAAGCTTTTATAAAATTAAATTTTAATGTATAAAATATACAAAGAGTCTCTTTTTTATAAATTAAAACGGTAGAGCAACTCTGTAGAAAAAAGAAAAATTAAATATTGATTGTCACGAGAAATTACGGAAAAACAGATTTCAAAATAAATGTTTTCCTGGACGAAACTCTCAATTCTAAAAAAAAATAATTTATGCTGTTACCGCCACCGCCGACGGTTTTGAATTTTTTGTGACCGGGGGTCTTTCTCCGTTAATATTAAGAAAAATATTGCATACAAAAATATGAAAATTGGTAGTACAGTAGAGCGCCGATTATCCGAACTCCAATTAACCGAACTTCCACTTATCCGAACAGCCTATTTCTCTCAAAAAATTTTTTAACCAAACTCCCAGTTATCCGAACAGCCGATTTCTCCCAAAATTTTTTTGAACCGAACTCCCAATTATCCATTGGCTTGGAATGAAATTTTAATTAAAGAAAAAAGTGTAGTGGATCAGAAAATAAGGAATGTAAAAACAATAAAGGAGATGGAAATAATCCTAAGAAAATTAACGAGTGGTTAAATAGTGAAGTATACATGACCTTGGATATCAGATTTTAAATGATGATGAGATTATGGATGAGATTCATAATGAAAAAGAAATTGAAGAAAATGAAAACGAATACTCTGAAAATAACCCCGGTCCATCACATAACGAAGTCTGAATATTTGGAAACAACTTTGAAATGGCTCGAATGGCAGAAGAACGCTGATCCTATTCAACTAATGGTTTTTAAGACGATTTAGAGGTATGGCCACAGTGAAAAGAATGACTTCGTTGAACCAAGTATCAATCAAAAGCTTTTTTTCCTTAAATTGTAATCTCTATAGTTCAGAAAATGATAAAAAGAGAGAAAAAAATAATTATAAAAATGTAAACAACAACTTTTTTTTTTTTTTTTTTTTTAAGACAAAAAAAAAAAAGAAAACTACTTTTAAACATGCCAGCACTAACTGGTGCTGTCAGTCCTAAGGTTAGATAACATGTGAAAGTTCAAGTATAGTCAGAAACATCCCTTAAATTGTCTGTCCATTTATCCGAACTTTTGCTTATCCGAACTGGGGTTGGTCCCGACTTGTTCGTATAATCGGCGCTGTACTGTATTATAGAGAAATGTTTGATAAACACGCTGATGCAAACAGTTTTCAAATCGAAGAATTATTTTAAGCGATATTTAATGCTAAAGTTGGACAAAATCGTTCCATTAATAAGTTTTATAGGAGCAAAAACTATACATGGGAATTAATTCAGTTTTAGATCATTGTATACGTTAGAATTTCCCGGTGTGCAGACTGCATTTATTTTTTTTTTAATTTGACTCATTTTTGGAGGTTTTATTTCTATTTTAAATTCAAATTTTCAGCATTTCGAGAGATATGTTTTACTTATTGTAGAAAATTATACTCATTTAAACTGTTACCAACTGTATAAACAGCGCAAACAATAATATTTGCTTCAAATTAAAAATTTATTTACACGTAAATATTATAAACAGAAAAAAAACCTTTCAAATTAGAATTAAATATTTACGTATAAAAAGCAGGAACTTATTGAAAATTACTTCATAAAAAGTATATTTACAGGTGAATTTTAAAAGAGAAAGGATATTGTAAAATAATAAATCCATTAACATGCGTTAGAAGACTTAAATAGGAGAAATTACGTCACATTTACGTCAAATTACACTTATTACGTAAAATGAACAAAAAATAATATTGCAAAACAGTTTAAATTTAAAAATTGCACGAGACATTGATATTTTGAGATGATCTTCTCAACTATTTTTGTTAGGACAGCGCAAATAATATTTTATTTCTAACAAAAGTATTTTCACGTGAATATTAAAAAGAGAAAGAAAAGTTTGGTGAAAATTACGTCAGATTAAAAACGATACATTTAAAATGTCTTATTTAAAAGAACTTTCTTTTCGCTTTCTTAAAAGATACCGGGAGACAAAGACTCTGTCTAATTAATTCATTTTATATTAGCTTATTTTGAAATATTCAACTGATTTTATTTAATCAAAGACTAAAACAGCCATTGTATCTTTTAATAGCAGCTGATTTTTCCTTAAAATTCCCCAATCAAAGAGAAATAAATAGAAACCCGTTGATAGGTAGATCGCCACTGTTTTTTAAATTATAATTCAATCTTCCAAAATCTATTTAACACTAGAACGCCCGGAAATTTTGCTCAAGTTTCACAAAAATACCTGACACCAGAATTTTTATTTAAAATTATTTAACTGATTTATTTAACGTATATCTGCGTTGTTTAAATTTAACTTATTTTATGAAATAATTTCTGGTTCGAATTGGCATTTAATCACATGGTCGGAGTCGAATCGACTCCTTCCGGGCGTTCTAGTGTTAAAGCCGATCAAATTAGCGTGCTTTTAGAGACTGTGTCTGAACGGGACTTGGCGAGCGTAGCTCGTAGGGGACCGAGCCCCCTAGTGTTATAAAAATAAAATGTATTTCAAACATTTGGCGCAAATGTGGTAGTTTTTTCTTATAATTAAGTGCCACAAATTATATGCCACCCCTCTCAGAGTTTTAATTTTGTCCAGTAGGTTATTCGTAAAAAAGTTATTTTTAACATTAATGCGTTTAACGGACAAATCTAACACAAGTTATGCACACTTATTTTAAACCAGAATTTATGTTTAATATTAATAGACACAATTATTTAGCATATTCTATATAGTATGTAATGAATGTCTTTAATTAAGGAATTTTCTGCTTTGAAATATATTTATTGTGCCCCATCAAACTGATTGATGTGGTTATTATAGCTTCCACGACATAGTAACAATTGTAAAAATGAACGGAATGTTGCTCAACAAAATATTTGAAACCATTTATGTCAAAAATGTATTATTTTAATAGAAAAAATACGAAACTTAAATATATGTATGATCCTCGGTCGTATTAGTCATATTTCAGAAAACATACTTCTTTCGTTACCAGAACAACAACAACAACAACAACAAAATTTTATTGCAATAAAAACTTTCAATGAAGTTATGTTCATAGATGGAAATATTATAATTTTATTAAGTTATTTATATACAGGGTGTTTCTAAATTCATGGTACAAACTTTAAGGTTAGGTAGAGCACACATATTAGTAACAATCATTTATTGTATAGGAATGTATTCGACCAAGTGACGCATTAAGGTAAAAATACCAGGTGGGCAATTAGGCCCCTTTTTTTAATTTTTAAAATTTCTCATTCACGCCAGAAAATTTTTATGCTATCCTTTTCTTGACATTTCATAATTACTTAATATTAAATTCTTCTTTGAAAATTGTTGGTATGAAATCAAAATTTTTTGAATTGAAAATAGAAATAAAAATAGAATTTTTTTGAAATAGAAAAGGAGTTTTTGGTTGATTCCACTGGCGGTAGACGGCAGTAGTGACTGCTTGCCGTTCAATACCATGCATTCAAGTAGAAAAAAATCGCCATTTTTAATTGTGCTATCGTTCGTTTTGGAAGACTTTACATATGCCGAAAAAGCCGACATGCATGAAAATCGATTTCATTCCTTCCGTTTTCAACGTGTACAAACTTTGAATCCGGAAGACTATCTTCTGCGGTTGCCAGTGGGTTTTGCAGCAACATGTGTTGCAGCCAGATTTTACTGCTCATATTCTATTTACAGATGAGTCAGTATTTACACGCGGGGTTGTATATTAATGCGCACATTTTCCATCTTTGGTCAACCAATAATCCACATGCAACGCGGCCACACGCTTATCAACAACGATTTTCTTTGAATTTGTGGGCGGGTATTGTTAATCATTATTTGATTGGCCCATAACTATTACCAAAGAGGCTGGATGGTCGCTGTTACCTTATTTTTTTACAACAGGTTTTACCAGTACTGCTTCAAAATGTTCCGATCGCCATTCGTAACCGGATGTGGTTTCAACATGATGGAGCGCCCGCGCACTTCGCCACTGATGTGTGCAGTTAGCTGAATGCGACGTTTGGGACGCGATGGATTGGGCGTGGTGGACCAGTTCCTTGGCTACCGCGATCTCCCGATTTATCGAGACTTGATTTCTTTTTATGGGGACGTCTGAAGAGTCTTCTTTATGAGACTCCAGTTGACTCAGACGAAAATCTAGTAGCTCGTATATCCGAAGCTGCTGCACGTGTGCGGGAAATGCCTGGCATCTTTAGAAGTGTGCGCATCCACCGACGCTGCCAAGCATGTATCACAGTTGGTGGGCGCAATTTTGAACAATTATTTTAATATTATTCTACGCATTATTATTTACTTGTAAACTACGTTGCTAATAAACATTTTATCATTTTTATTAATGTATTTCTTTTTAAAACGTATTAAATGTATTAAAGTTTGCCAGTTTTTCGCTTTTTTTAATTCAAAAATTTCGATTTCATACCAAAAATCTTCAAAGAAGAATTTTATTGTTATGTAATTATGAAATGTCAAGAAACGGATAGCATAAAAATTTTCTGGTATGAATGAGAAATTTTGAAAATTAAAAAAGGGGCCTAATTGTCCCCTTGTGTTTTTATCTTAGAATCGTCACTTGGTCCCATACATTTCTATACAATAAATGATTGTTACTGTGTGCTCTACCTACCTTTAAAGTTTGTACCATGAGTTTAGAAACATCCTGTATAAGCCGAATAATTATTACTTGAACAAGAAAAATCATTGCATTGAGCATTTCTTACATCTATGTCGTTGTACTTTAGCTTCCTTTAACAAAATATCTTATTTAACCCCTTGCGCTCTGGCGCCGTTAGCGAATGTATGTCACTATCCACAAGTGCTGCCGCCTCTGGCATTTTTTTTTTTTTTTAGAAATTTTGAATTCACACAGCAAAAATTTCATTGGTAATTTTTTGTTAGTTTATTCAAAGAAAACCAATCATCTTGTAAAGCAAAAATAAGATTTAAAACTTTCTGGTGTGAATTCGGAATGTCTAATCAAAAACTGAACATGTATCTTGACGTATGCTGCGTACGTCATTGTAGGAAATGACCGAAATAGAATGATGTACCCTGCGTATGTCATAGTGCGTAAGAGGTTAATCTATTTTTTTACTAATATTTACAGCTGTGTATTTTATTTTAAATTTTGCAGTTTATTAATCTTTTCCGATTGAGATTCTTTCCAGTTTTAGTGAAATGTTTTAGTTTAAAGTTTTAGTGAAATCCAGTTTTAGTGAGTTCCACAAATCGATGAAAATTAATGAAACTTGATGTATCAAAATCTACAGTATGAGTAGTGTTGACAGGAGACCCGCGTAAAACGAGGCTCCTAATTTTGGCACACCACTAATTTCTTACAGTTTATTTGGCCATCTTTAGTCGTAGATAATTCTGCCATTATATAAGGTGAATAAAATTTCTTTAAAATACTGGTATCCAAAGCATTTTGAGCCCCAATTTACGCGGGACTCCTGGTAACGCCAAATCAGTAACTTTCAGTTGTACCTTTTGGTATTGTTCTACTCATTAGAATATCAATAAGGATTTTATAAATATAGTTCATATTGGATGCAAAGATCATAACTAAATTTAAATTTCGAAACTTTTACAAATGAAATATTTTGACATTAATCAGTTTTATCCCTTTCGAGAGTGGTTGATTCAATAGGTGACCACTTAATTTTAATTCCCATTTACCAAAGTTGCACTTGACGTTTTGATATATATATTTTTTATATAATGTGCTTAAAGAAAAACATTTATTTCTTCCTAATCAGTTTTGTGTGATGATGGGCAGAACGAATGATTTTAATATTCGAATGAATCATTCGGGTTTTCGCAAAAGAATATCCTGCTTGTCTTTTTTTTTATTCGATATTTTACGAGGAATTTTAAATAGAAAAAGAAGTTTCTTATATTAATTGGAATAAATTTAACATATAACTACATTAATATTATTAGGTATCTATACATATTTACTTCATGTTTGAAATGTAAGAACGGTGACCCAGTTACCCCATAAAATTTTCAAGAATGGGGTAACTGGGAGATGTATCCTGGGTAACTGGACCATGTTGGATCCAGTTAACTTAATAGTTATAAATAATTTTTTTGAGTTTCTCTTACAACGGGAAGTAAATTTCTCCATTGTTTTTTGCTCCCAATAAAGAAAATTATAGAATTCCTTATTAAAATTACGTAATAAATTTTAATAAAGCATAATGAGAGGTATAAATCCAAACTTCTTGACCCCTTGAGAGGTGGCGATGCCGTTATGGCATCGCATAATTTTAATTCCTAATTGCCACATTGGCACCGGAATTTTATAATGAAAATTTCACCTTTATTAAGTACGCGAAAATCATCTTTCACTTGTTTTCAAATAGATTCTCTTCTAAATACTGGTGTCATTAAATTATTGCAACATTTTACGAATGCAAGTACCTTGCCCCTGAAAGCGAGATAGCCAAACCTTGAAATTGTACGATACAGATGAAGTACTTAAGTACTTACGTAGCCGTTTGTTCGTAGATTTACCTTGCTATTTTTTCCCTTAAAATACTCATGTGACTTTTATATTTATTACCTATACTACAGTACATAAGTACTTACTTAATTTTTATGTTTTTGGTATAAATCAATCTAATATTTTCACTTTTAGTGCTTTTTTCAGACACATTGACAGCAAAGGTTTCCCTTACAATGCTCTTTATTGACATATAATTTACGTGTTCTGCCTGGTTTAATTTTTTTTAAGTTGTTTACACTTTTTGAAACAGGACTTGATATCCCATATGAAAAAAAAATAAACGCGTGTGGACCACAGACCCTCCTGGTCCACTTACCCCATTTTTATGGGGCAACTGGACCCATACGGAAAGAAATATGAAATATGCATATTTTTAAATATTAAAATGTAATTTTGATCATTTCTGTCTGATAGAGGGAACCTAACATTTACAGAAGTTCAGACTTTAATTCAAATGAACATTAGCTTTTTGAAGCTGAATTGTCAGAAGCTACAGAGCCACATTGTAAAATCATGGCCCAGTTGCCCAAACTAACCTTATATGTAATATTTGTCTTTAATTTAGATCATTTTTTTGGTATTCCGCAAGTAAAGGCAACTGTTTAATAAAAGAGGCGCCAACCAAAACTAATTTGTGTAAGGATGCCGTCTCGAAAGGGTTAAGAACCTCATAATAATAATATATATATATATATTTAAAAATTTCAGAAAATAATTGATTAAAAAGATTACGAAGGCTGATAACTAAACTTTTGCTTCTTTTCTTAGCTTCTTTTTCTTTTCGCTAGTTTTGTGGCCGGCGCTGCTGCATCTGGCAGATTTTGTATTTAGAAATATTGAATTTACACCAGAAAATTTTCAATAACAATTTGCTTTTAATTTATTTTTGGTTTACTTATCTTCTTACATAAGAGTTTGTGTTCGTCTCTTGCGGAGTGCAGACGTATTTTTTATTCTTCTGTTACTGAGTTACTGCTCTGGTTGGTAAGGATGTATAGCGGTTCGTTAGAATAGCATAGATTTTTATCGACGAGCGTGTGAGTTTTTTCCGATTATGGCGTTATCGGAGGAAGAGTTGAATGATATAAAGGACTGTAAAACTGACCTAGATAATGTCGTCAGTGGAATGCTGGTGGCGAATTATTCTGGACATTTCAACGAATTTCCGACGCATCATGAGCCAGCGAATATTATTCTACGGGAAATCTTCGCCGGCATTGACGGAGACATCCAACAAATGCAAGGGACTCCTGGCTACTCCACCAACGAAGAAATGAAAGCTAAGGTGAGAACAATGTGTATTACTGCCATTTCCATTTTGGGGGAGCCATTTAATGTTAAACTAATTATTGATTCTGGAGCTTATAAATTTCTTAAATCAGACTATATGGAGAGTTTTAAAGTATTAGAGAGTATCAGCCCTAACAATAACCCTTCCCGTGTTGGTAAAAGACGTCACTCTGAGTCCGAAATGGACAGTAATATTGCTTTAACTAACAAATACCTTGTTCTAGATAATGAGGTTAATTTAGACAACAATGTTGAGATGATAAATGATAACCCAAATTCTAATACTGAGAGCACCGTACCGGTGACAAAAAAGAAAGAAATACATCCCTTATTTGTTGAATTTAGTGAAGTAGATTGGCGCAAAATAGCGCAAGAAGTTAAAGAACTCGACAAAGATAACCCACTTCTAGTCTGCCTTAAGGGTGAGCTTATAAAAATCCAACCTAAAACGGAAGAGCAATTTAGGGAAGTTCAACGTTATTTGGACTCTAAACATTACAAATTCACCACTATTCACCCCAAGGACCAAAGGCCCAAGAAGATTTGTATCCGCGGTATCCCGCCTGGCACGGAACCCCAGTTAATTATTGATGATCTAGCCCTGCATGGATTTACTGCCACAAGGGCAGCCATGCTCAAAAATAGGAAAACTGGTAGGGGGATGCCTCTCTATATGGTAAATGTTCTCCCTGTTAAGGATTTCGACCGAATCTACAAAATTCAAGAATTATGTTATATTCGCGTATCGATTGAACATTTTCGCAATACCAATAACCCTAAACAATGCTACCGCTGCCAACGCTTTGGCCACGCCAGCGAAATTTGTAATTTTAAGCCGAAATGCATGAAATGTGCCGAGGAGCATTTAACCCCTCAGTGCCCGCATAAGGGCAGAATCACTTGCACGTGTGCTAACTGCGGGGGTACACATCCCTCATCGTTCAGAGGTTGTCCAAAAAACCCCATTAACCAAAACAAAACTTCCCCTCCTACTGATCAAACTAATGTTAAACAAAAATCCTCGAGAACTAAACAACCGACTAACCAAACTTCTAAAAATGCTCAAGACTTTGTAGAAATACTACAAAAATTTAACTACGTTGAAAATATGAACAAACAAAATAAAAAACAAACTGAAAATACCGAGGTTAGCCCTTCTACCAGCAAGAATACGCAGGAAGCCCCCGTCGCGGTTGCCTCCACTTCATCCACGGATAACACTCCAACTGATAAAAATTCAACTCAAACTCCTACTGAGAACTACGTTTCGACTTTTAAAAATGTTTTCGATGCCTTTAAGGATATGAAGGAACTTCTACAAATTACTAAACTTCTAAAATGCATAACTAAAATAGCCAACCAACTTAAATCTTGTGACAATGTTATTGAAAAAATGATAATCATTGTTAACGAAATAGACTCTTTTGCTACTGAACTTAACCTCCCTAACCATGAATAATACACCTATCTTTGGCTCCCTTCTTATTCTTTCTTGGAACTGCGATTCCATGAAAAACAAAATTAACGAACTTAGATCTTTCATCTCTTTTAATCCACAATTTGATATTCTTTTAATTCAAGAAATTGGTTCTCCTAAGTGCAGCTTAAACATTTCGGGCTATAAGCTCTATCATACACCGCGTGCCAATTCCCCAAAGGGCGGCACTGCGATTTACATTAAATCTCACCTTCCACACTACGCAATCCAAACCACACCCGTCAATGGCATTGAATACACTAGTATTATCCTTGACCTTCCACACACTAAATTAAATATTACTTCTCTTTATGCTAAACATAGTCCACAATATCCTATTAATGACCTTACTCAGCTTTTTTCACAACACCAATTTGCTTTTGTAGCTGGTGACTATAACGCACATAACACGCAATGGAACTGTTTTTCCACAACTGCTAGGGGTAAATCACTCCATAATTTTATCTCACAAAACAACCTTAGTCTGCACGCTCCCTCCACTCCTACCCACATTCCCTGGAATCGTAGATGCCATCCTTCCACTATTGATTTTGCTATTTCTAAAAATCTTACTTTTCCTATTTCTACCTCTGTCATTAACGACCTCAGCTCTGACCACTATCCTGTCGCCTTTAAAATTGACCTCATCAATCCTATTACTCCCCCCCCCTCTGTTGCTGTTGATTGGAACAAGTTTAAAAATTATCTCAATGATGCCGACCTCACATTTCCAATTATTAACAACAATTCTGATATTGACAATGCTGTTATTAAACTTGAAAAAACCATCATTAATGCCCAAAATCATGCAACCTACACCAAATTTAAAAATAATAATACCTTTTTTCTTCCAAATTATATCCGCAATATTTGTAACCAACGCAATAACCTCCGACGGCTTTACCAATCCTCCAGAGACCCTACCCTCAAAACTGCTGTTAATAGATTAAATAATAAAATTAAGACCCTTATCCAAAAAGAAAAACAAAAAAGTTGGCAAAATTTTCTTGAAAACTTATCTAGCGAGGATAATTCTCTCTGGCGTATTAAAAAGAAACTTAATAATAACTATACCCCCATCCCCCCCCTCATTTCTAATAACTCTACCGCTTATACTGATAAAGATAAGGCTAACTGCTTGGCTAACTCATACGAGAAGCAGTTCTCACCTAATCCCTTCCTCGCTAGTCAAAATCACCTTAATAATGTCAATGATACTGTTCGTAACTTCCTTGCCACCCCCCCTGAGCCTATCCCCCCTATTGAACCCATTGTTATCCATAACATTATCCAAAAACTCAATAATCGTAAATCCCCTGGGTACGACAATATTTCTAATTTTGCTCTTAAACAACTTCCCTTAAACTGTATCCTCTATATTACTAAACTCACCAACTCTATTCTCAAATCTTGCTACTTTCCCAAACCTTGGAAAAAATCTATCATCTGCCCCATTCCTAAACCTGCATGCAACCTTCACGACCCCACTAATTTCCGTCCTATTAGTCTGCTTTCTAGCCTTTCTAAAGTTATTGAACGCGTCATTAGATTGCAAATTAACAAATTCATTAACGAACACAATATTTTGCCACCGGAACAATTTGGATTCCGAGCTGGCCACTCCACACAACACCAGCTTTTGCGCGTTGTTGAATTCCTCAGTGAAAACTTCAATGCAAAAAAGCCAACTGCTGCCATTTTTCTGGACATCGCCAAGGCCTTTGATAAAGTCTGGCATGAAGGCCTCATTTACAAATTAATTCGGCTTGGATTTCCATCCGGACTTATACACCTTATTTTCTCATATCTTGGCGATCGTTCATTCTCCGTCCGCATAAACAACATTTTATCGGATCTACACTTTATTTTATGTGGTATTATACAGGGATCAATCTTAGGCCCAACCCTTTTCAATCTGTACTTTTTTGACGTGCCTCGTACTCTCCTTACTTTACTGGCCCTTTATGCGGACGACACCACCATTTATGCTGCGGCACACCATCCATATTTACTTTATAAAAACATACAAAATCACTTAAATTTATTCATAGACTGGTGCAATCAGTGGCGTGTCAAACTTAATGAAAGTAAGACCAAAGCTGTCTACTTTTCTCGTACTTTTACAGTTCCCAATAGACTAACCATTAACAACACCACCATCCCTTGGTCTGATGATGCTAAGTACCTGGGGGTTGTCATTGACAAACGCCTTACCTTCAAAAAACATATGCTTAACATCCGCGGTAAAGCCTCGGGGGTAGCTAAAAGTCTCTCTCCTCTTTTAAGGAGCCCTAGTATGTCCTACCATAACAAGCTTTTAATCTACAATGCCTGTATTTTAACCATCATCACTTACGGCTGCCCGGTGTGGGGCTTCCTCTGTAGAACCAGTATGGACCGGCTTTCTGAGCTTCACAACAGCCAACTTCGTCGAATCAGAAATGGTTCTCGATTTCTTCGGAACACCACGATCAGAAACGATCTCAAAACTACCTCTCTGGTCAGACGTATTAAATTTCTCTCTAAAAAATTTCACAGCCAGCTTTATAAAGTCCCTAATGAAATTATCTACGAGTTACCGGATTATGATGCTCTCAGCCCATCTAAACGTAAGAGACCCCGATATACTACTATTATCGAAGAGTAGTCGCGCTCTTCGGCTGATACTTATTTTCTTTTCTTTTCTTTCATAATTTATAAAATTTAAAAAAAAAAAAAAAAAAAAAAAAAAAATTATCCTTTCTATATTGCTTTACCTTAGTAAAGCCTTTTACTCACTGTAATTTTTATACTTATAATGTATGGCGCTGAAAACAGCCTTTTTGGTTTTAAGGGATTTGGTATATTTCTCCTGCTTTGCTTGGAGCGGTCTTGCTATGTTATGAACAGTGTTAACATCTTCTTTTTATCTTTATCTTTCATTAATTTTAACATTACTTATACTTATACTGTAATCCTCGGATTACCCTCTCAGAAATTTTCAGCCTCTCCATATTTTTATTATTTTTTTTAAATTTTTATCTTCTCTATTTTTTATTGTAGTACCTTGTACTACGCTTAAACTCTTTCATCATGGCTCCTCTAGGATTTGCTATACACTTACTCATCTACAGGGAGTGGAGTAGCACTGCTACTAGGTATCCCATCGAACTGCACTGCTGTTCACTGTTCACTTATCTTCTTATAAAGTAAAATAACGATTAAAATTTATTTGAAAATTTCGGAATGCCTAAATAAAAAATCAGGCAAATCCGGCAACAATGTTTGTGGCAGTGATTCATTTCAAAATTTACTTAAAAAATTACCTTGATCTGGGAATGTCTAAGATAGCTTACGTTTCTAAAATATTTCAAAAGTTCGATTTTTCGAGGAACTTATATATGAAAGAGAAACATTCCCTGTCCATTATAAAACAAACCACATAAAACAATTTCTATAAATACTCTAGATATGTCTAATAATATATCAGGTGATCTTTGTGTACGAAATGCATTTAAATTATTAAAAAAGTACATACAACAATCAATTAAAAAAAAGTAAAAATTATTTTGTATAATTTGTCCCATTATAGTTACTATAGGATCCAATTCGAACCTGCCAGTTTGGAGAAATTAAGGGAAAATCATTTTTTAAATACTACTATACTATTTTAATTACCCATTAATAACAATAAAAATCATTTTTGCTTGAAACACATCAATTTTGCATTCAAATTGAGTTTTGAAATTTATTTAAAGGTATTCCAAGGTTTATACGCTTTAAGGACTTTCAAGCACTTTTTATCAGAATTTCTTTTAAGTAATATTTGCCTTATTTAATGAAAAAAAATTCCATCTTCAGTAGCGACCAGTACTTTACGAGATATCTGGTACTAAGACACCTAAAATCCTATGAATCTCTTGATGCGTACGAACCCTGTATTCATTCCTGTGGGTTTATTGCCGAAGAAATCGAGAAAGATTTCGTTACTTACAGTGGTCATTTTTAATTCTGATCATTTCAGTAGTTTAAGTGCGTAATTCGATTACGTGACTGTTAAATTTATGTTTTATGTATTTAATTTTATTATTATTTTTAATAATTAAGTTTTAACTTCGTTATGAAATATCACACGGAAACAAATGCTGAAATATTTAAATTAACTTAAGTGCAAAGATATTTTCTTTCTTTTTCTTCAAAAAGAGAAATCTTTCATAATCGTCTGCATCCAATAAAGGTAGGTTTTTAAAAAATCTTTTAAAAATTTTAAATTTCTGAATAAAATTAGACTAGATTTTGTAACACACTACCACCCTTGAATGGTATAAGAGATTAAAAAAGATATATCTATTTTGAATCACTTGGTATAACTAAAAGTAGTCGGACACTTCCTATCCTATTTTGGATATTTTTTTCCAATTTCTCAAGCAATGTTTCATGGAATATTTCTAGTCAGAGTACACATGCTTCAAGTTATCAATGATAATTCAGGTTCTAGGAGAAATAATTTTTATCAATGATCAATCACTTGCATGTCTAAGATTTTGATATTCTTTCGTAACAATAGTGCTCATATTCACAAAGATATAAACATTCCGTGAAAACTGAAATTTGTTTCATTTGTTTTTCTTCTAAAAATCGGAGTTTTTAAATCAAATTTTACGAAACACATAAAAATTTAAAAAACGTACGCTGTGATACCATTGGTAAGCTTTTTTTAGACCAGTATTTTTAAACAAAATTTTCCGTGCTAGGAATTTACAATATTTGCAATAAAAATTACTACCGGACTCGCCTTTGCTAAATTTGTAAAAAACAAATCTAAAAAATACTATTTTCCTTAGAAAAAAGTGACATTCAAGAAACAAACCGAATTGGAACATGCGTGTAAGAGAATCGTTAAACATACAATTTATATAGATTTACACATACGCAAGTAAAATAAAATATCCAATAATTTTATTCAACGTTTCCCTTATTGTAAAGTTAAATAATGGCACTCACTTAAACTTATGAAAATTGGTTTAAGATTTAAGCTACTAAATCTTAAGTGATTCTTGGGGAAATAATTTAATGTTCTTAAAAGATAAGTTGATCTCGTTTATTTTAAAACACTCGGCTTGTTTTATCTACAAAGTGCGTAACACGCTTTAACAAACTGAAAACCGAAAAATGTTTTTGACAGCACATTATTTAATGAACGTTACTTATGAAGAATTTTCCACTATACAAATATGCATTATATTACGCCTTTGTGTTTAAAATATACTTTGTTTGCAAACAACGTGGGATACAGTAGATGTTTCTTTTCATTGAGCTCATTTATTTTTGGATGTATTTAGCAAAATTATTAAAACTTCTTCGTTATTTATCAAGCATTTTACATAGCTAGAGGTATACGGCTTTACAGTAAAAAAGTTCCCGTTCCATATATACTCGTGTAGACGTTCACCCTAAAATTGTAAGGAAATAACATGAGAATTTGTTTCAACACATAAATTCCCATGCAAATACATTCTTTTTATTTAATCTCAGAAGTAAAATGTAAATTCCACGATTAAATAAAGCGAAAAAACGTATAGAGAAATCGGAATGGCCTTTTTTTTTTTTTTTTTTTTTTTTTTTGTATTTATGCATTTATGGAAACTTTACTTGTTAGTTGTTCCTCTACCGATGATATTAGTTTACATGCGGCCAATCAAATCGACGGAGACATTGAGACGTTGTGGATATTAGTGGTGAACTGGAAAAAGTTTAAGTTTTTTCTTGTTTACATATAATAAGAAATATACTAAAAATCTGTGTAGTCTTTTACAACAGTCTAAATCCTCCGTAATGCGAAAATATTGGCTTTAAAAAACAGCGTTAAAGACACGTGAAACTAAATCAACTTCCATTTTTAAATGATAGAAAAGCAAGAGTTTTGATAACAATACTTCATATCTTATAAAACAGTTTTAACTTTTTTACTCACGACTATTATTTTTTGCCACTATTTCTAAAAAAATAATCTTTATTATAAATGTCTACTAGTTTCAAAATTTTACCTGGAAATAGATCATAAAAATTCTTATACGAAAATAGAGTTAGATAAAAATTTACAAAACTGTAGCCTGTGTCAGTCTTGTATCAAACGGTGTAAGTAAATGGTATTCCACAGCAGGGATTCCCGAGTAACGATCCATTAGTAGATCGGTTAAAATATATAATTAATTTTATCTACTGACATGACATATTAAAAACAATATGCTATATATTTAAAGTAAAATATTGTGTATAAGATGTAGATAAATATATTTGTGAAAAAACACTGTTTTTTAAACTTTATGGTTAAAACGGATTAAAGCTAAAATATAAAAAGTTTCAGTCCCGGCAGACTCTATTATGCAAAACAATGCCATAATCTGTATTGAATTTTAAACTATATTTTTAATTCATTCATGAAAAGAATTTTTCATTTTCCTTAACATTTTTCTTATATCGCAGTAGTGTCATTGTTATTCAACCAATTTTTGCATTCATGAGTTTGTAATTTTTCATAGATAACGTGGTACAGATAACAAATCTACAAGTAATCTAGCGTACTATCCTTATTTTAGTCATAGCAACACCACCCAGGCTCATTGAATATGAAATGAATGACAAGATTATACAGGTAGGGCCTGATTGCCAACGGGGCACTCTTACACCAAAAATTTTAAAAGAAAAGTTAGCCTTATCTAAACGCCGTATTTAAATAAAATTTCTGCCATGAATGAGGCAAAATTTTCTATTTCTTTTTACTTGTGGGAATGTGCCCCATTGGTAATCAGGCGCTGTATAAAGGGTGTCCTCACTCAACAGTGTCCCATGGCTAACTCCTAAACCGTTAGTCATACACAATACAAATACTGTTCGAATTACAAAAATGCTTTAAATGAGATAAAGAAGTATATTAAGAGCTGTTTGTGTCAATAAAAACATTTCGTAAAAATTACGAAATTTATTTTTTTATACGGCTCCTGCCTTTTAAGTTATATGTACTAAAAATATCCCACTGCACTCTGAAGAGTGACAAAAAAAAATCCGTTCTACTACTATTAAACCGCTGCGAATATTAATAGCTGTTTAATGTAAAAGCATTTTTTTATCAGCAAAATAGGAGTCCTTCACGAATTTACTCGAAACATAAATAAAGTTTAGATGAAAAAAATAATGGTTGAGAGTAAAATTAACATTACTATATAAATTTGAAATCTATTTTCGTTCTGACATATTAAAGAAAAATATACAACTTGTGCTAAAAATATGAGTGAATAAATAACCGGTTTTTTTTCAAAATGAAAACATGTAACGGAACAGTTTTTTTCTCCTTTCAAAATAAAATATATGTTAAAATAGGATTATTTTAACCAATCTGAAACTTAATAAAAAAAACCACACTATCGTAATACTTTACGATGCATCTATTTTCAGTTAAAGTGCAGATACACGCAAAATAAATTCTTCTAATACTTTAACCCCTTGAGGTGCGATGGGATATATTTTATCCCACCTACGATTAATGACGTTTTGTACCAGGAAACTTTTATTAAATTTTACTTTTCTAACTTTGTGAAAAAAAGTCGTACAATTGTTTTTCCTTATTTTGCAATAAATCTTTTTGCAAATTACGGTGCGGATTCGACATTACAAAAACACAATTAATCGCACCTCAAAGGGTTAAGAACTTTGTGTACGATCGCTCATCTATGTCCAGATGCGGAAAATTGGGGTAAGTCAAGCATTCAAAGTTTCCTAATTTGGGCAATTTATAGTGTTACATGAATGGAACTCTTTTTTGTCTTACTTGTTAGTGTTATAGAAATTTTTACTAAATATATCTTATAGGACTAGGGGAGAGTATAAAAATGTAATTTCGTATCTTTTTAACAAATGTTTTTATTAATCTATGTAGCTTTTAAAATACATCTTTATCTCATTTCAAACATTTTTGTAATTGGAACTATCGGTCTATGACTAAAAGTTTAGGAATATCCGTTGTGAAATTACACTTTTGAGAGTAGACACCCTGTATTTGTGACTCCCACTCAGGTAAATATGACCCCACTTATGATTCATATCAGGCTGAAGTAGAGAGAACGATTTTACTATGGCAAAACCCATCGCTGTTGCGCCAGTTAAATGACAGTTTCCTTATCTGAATCATCTAATATACCAAAATCATCAACGTTAAAACTGGTTGCAAAAATGTGGCATTGCTACCAGACTGTTATATTTTACAGTTCTCGAGTGTTTTCTTTTTTGCCAAAGATTGTCGTTTCCTTGATGTAGATTAGACATCATATACATTATATTAGGTGAATTGCGTCGATTGTGAACAGCTGATCTAAGCAGGACCTGATTAACGCCTCGCAAGCTTTCATCAGTGAAAAAGAAGAATATTTTTCCTTTATTTATAACATACATTATATATAAATAAGACGTTTTAAACTGGTGGAAGTTAACCCCCAGTGGTAATCATGCTTTTTTTCTAAGAGTTATAGTCTTTGGTAGATAAAATCCTCGTTTTAGAATGAATAATGGGTATATACTTTTTAAAATTTTTAAATGAATTCTTGATAGTTTATTTTAACTTATATATACGTTCTATGGAAAAAAAAGTATTAAGTATACATATATGCGACTTTTATTGGCAATCTTAAGTTACTTATATTAGTGATGGATATAATGATTAATTTTACTACTCGAATAAATCATTCGAACATGTACAAAAGCATAACAGTTTGTTTGTTTGTTTTTATTTCATCTTCCACCAGAAATCTTTAGAATCTTTAATAAGAATTAAGTTAAGACACCTTTATAATGTAAAAATTCTATTTATTTCAAAATTTCTGAAAAAAAATGATTAAAAAATTGCAAAGGTTGGAGAGTATGTTTTTATACTTACCCAAATGATTCATTCGATACTAACATCCTTCATTCTGCTCATCACTAACTTATATCCATCCTTCTAACGTTTAACAATCTTTTACAAAATATTCCAGTTGGCCCCAAAAATAGTATAAAAACATTCAGATATTTAATAATAAGAATTTGTAAGAGGGCTAATCTTTCGCTGTGACAACAAACATTCAAGAAAGCAAACTCTGCGAGCCAGGGTTTGCATTTTGGACTCCATTTGAAATGGAAATTCGTTTTTTCTTCCTAAACGTTTTGCACTCGAGGGCTCCGCTGCGGAGACCTATTCTTTCGTTGCAACATTTGTTTTTGGCACCAGTAATAAAGGAAAATAAAATGTACCTTATTTAATCACAGCATTTTTGAAATTGGGTACTTGAACGAGACTTCTTTTAAAAAAGTGGTGCCGATTGAATAAAATTTGTTTAAGAGACGCCGAGCGCAAAGGGTTAATTTATTGAAAGACATTTTGCGATTATATAAAGTAAAGGTCCTTCTTTCAAAGTTTCCGGTAAGAATTTAAATTTTCAAAATAAAAATGGAGGCCAAACTGTCAACCCCCGCGAGTTTGAAAAATACGAAAAAAAAATGATCGGTAATAAATTTATGGTCCGAGACGTATATTTTACTCTTATCCTGAAAGTTTTTAAGATAAGATAACAGTTTAATATTTATAATAGTATATAGAATTCCACTAGAATTTACGAACAAACACATTTAAAAATAAATAAATGATTTCCTGCACTTACATTATAAAAGCAAAATATCCTAACAAAAAATTGTATTCAGATGTCCCAGTTCAGGTGTGGGGGTTAAGATTATGTGATATAAATTATATTCAAACGCACTTCAAAGGATTTACTTTGTCAATAGGTAATTCATAAATGAAGCCGATCGCTTTACTACATTTTAACCCTCTGAAGACGACCACTTCAAGTATATGTTTTGCATAAAGGGTTCAGAATCCTGGATTATTTGCACCAGTTATGTTTTATTTTAAATTTTGCCGATTAAATTAGGAAAATTTTTCTGTTTCGGAAAACCGGTGATATAATAACAAATAATTTGTAAAAGACGCTCTTCTCGTAGGGTTTAAACACACTCATTTTAAAGCTGTATTTTTATTTTGTTTCTATGTAGCCTAATTTATTAACACAAGATAAGCGGGAATTTCACACAAGTTTTATAAAAATATTTTACACCAGAATTTTTATTCGAATCTGTTAAACTTATTTATTTAACCTTTTTTTCTCTACATTTTTAAACTTATTTGAAAAAAAAAATCTGTTTCGAACGGAAATTAAGGCTTCCAGTTTGTATCTCTTTTTTTTTATTTAGAAATTTCAAATTCCCACCATTATATACATATAGAAATCTTTTATTTTTTAATGGGAGAGATTTTATTATTTTTTGTTCTGTAGTTATTTTTATTTTTTAATTTCCCGTGTGAATTGGTCTTTTGTGATAAAGAAAACGTCAAACTGGAAACATTGACGGAAATGTATTCATTTGGTAGGGGTCAAACTGACCCCTCACTATCCTTCTAGTATTACGAAATTTCAGAAAAAAACGTGTTTATTATGTCACGACCAAACTGACCGCCATAGTCGCTCTGATCTGGATGGTATTGTTTCAATTGTAAAAATGAACACAGCATCGGTGAATATTAATTAAAATTGTAAATTTTATGTTAATTGTGTTTTTTAATTGCTGACAACTGCTATAACGAATAATGTTTAAATTTTCCCATCATTTTTCTCTATGAGCTGCGTTTATCAGAATCATGTTAAGGCGGCATTCAAAATTTTTAACCCTCCCCCATTTCTACTCCCTTGGGCCGTGTTTGCTCATTTGCAATCCCCGCCGAGATATTAGCCATCTCAATATGTTTCTCGAGTTTGAAGACAATCCGAGCATAATTGCGACTTTCATCGTGCGGGCAAAATTTAGTACATATATATATATATATATAAACGTTTCAGGTGTGGGTGGTTTTGGGTTCCTGAGGTCATAATGAAATGTTATGAAGAAATTTTTCAAAAGCCGCACCATGATAACGACTGCAATAGATACCCTGCAAAAATCGGAAATTTGGCAGTTATACCATGTAATTTTGAATTTCAAAAATTATAATTTCTTCTTACATTAATTCCTCCTCTTTTAATACCAGAAAACGCTGAAAATTTACAAATTTTATTACATAACGCAGCAAGTCTTAGTTGTAAAAAAGTGTTTGCTTTTGTTGTATTTATTAGAACATAGAAAATATTTTTTCTAAGTATAACTTACAGTTAAAATTTAACCCTAGATCTACCGGGAATTTTATTCAAGTTTTAATAAAACGTTCTACACCAGAATTTTTATTTAAAACTATTTAACTTATTTATTTACCTTATTTTTGTCTGGTTTATATACTTAGTTTATTTTAAAGAAATTTCTGGTTTGAATGAATATTTTGTATGTACCTGTCGGGTCCAATGAACCCGTCTGGTAGACGGAGGGTTAAATGTATCACTAACTTTCGGTTAAACATTTTTTATTCTGTTGTATTTATTAGAACAAGAAGAAGGTTTTTCTAAATATAATTCTTAATATATGATATAAAAATTATTCCGTACAAAAATTAAAGTATAGACCATATAAAAATCATGCTTCCGAAACTTTCACAAAAATCAAGTATTCTTATATTATTATCTTTTCACCATTTGAAGTGCGGTGGTTTCAGGGAATGACCATTTCCTTTTAATCATTAACAAACTTTAAATAAAATTTTGAAGAATCTTAAATGTTGAAAAGTATGGATTTTCAAGGAATATATATAGAAGACTAGGAAGGGTTGACAATAGGGGTGGCTTGGCCCACCCATCAGTTTTCATATTTAAAATAATTTCAGAATTGTATCAATAAGTGTCAACGAAAGCTACTGGAAAGCTCAAACAACATGTTTTGTTTCATACAGATAATCAAAATAGGTGTGGAAAAAATCAAAAGTGAGGCATTTTCAACCTAAAAGATGTGTTTTCTAGAAATACTTTGTAAGCTTTTACCACATAAAATATATCATACAAATTTACATAATGAAGAAATATCTAGCTTTCATTCCATGCATAAAGACTGTACAGTAAGTTAGGCTTAACATAACAATGTACTATTATTTAGAAGATGGCTATGTGGGCAGACTTGACCCATTGAATGTGAGGTAGGGTTAACCAGATGCTCAAGGATTCTTTAATTAAGTGGTTTTGGAATTTTTTTATTATACACTGTGCATAATGACAGGTTAATGATGATATATAAAAAAGCATGCAAATTTATTCTGTAAAGCTACAGTAAAATGAGGTGATGGAAAAGAAAATGTTTAAAACTGATTAAAGAAAGATGTGAAAAATTGCTATAGTATCCACTGCAAGAAAAAATGTAATAAAATATAGATGGGAAATTTCATAAGAAGTTTTTTCCATTTAAATATTACTTACAATAGCTAAATAGAAACAGTTGGAAATACTAGGAAGGACTAGAAATTGTGAAAGAGCAGTCAGCACCCTTTCAGGGGCAGCGGTATGTTTATGAAACCACTTAATTTGAATTCCCAAACGACACAAGGGCACCAGTTTATGAAACCTATTAGTTTGAATTCTCAAACGCCACAATGGTACCAGGATTTTACTAAAATCATTTACATTTAATATGTATGTGAAATATAGCCTTTTTCTTATTTCCAAATGGACTTGTACGTAAATTCCGGTGCCATTCATTTATTTCAACATTTTAGTACTAAAAGTACTTTGCCCCTGAATCCTTTCAGGGGCGCCGTTTGCAGTCTGCAACAAGTTAATTTTAATTCCCAATCTGCCAAATGGCACCAGTGATTTTTTAGTAGAATTTCGATCTCATAATATACCTAAAGAAAAGCTTTTGGTTATTTTGAAATAAATTTGTTCCTAAATTAGGTGTGAATTAATTATTTCAACATTTTTGGAACAGAAATGCCTTGCCCCTGAAAGGTTTAAAGGGTTAAAGAATGTTAATGATAAGTTAAGGTCTAACGCGGCTGCAAAATTAAATAGCATTAATTGAAAAATTTTAGGAAGGCATGGAGACAAATTTCATCAGGATAAATACAGTGAAACTAAGCGAAACTATGTGACAACTAGAGTTGCCAGGTCGAGTGACACAAAAAATAGGACAAGGAGAAAAAAAATAGCGGCACTGTGGCTCCCAAATCCGGATATAATAATACATGAAACCCTATGAAAACATAACCTTTCTCTTACGGAATACTGTGTTAAATGTTAAAATTTCATTTTCCCTTGTGTCCAATTATACCTGCTCAGACAAAATCCTCTTTAAAACAAAATTTTTCTCCTCTGACTTGTGACTGCGTCTAAACATGTTTGTTTAAGCATTATATTTTCAAAAATATTTTTTTAAATAATTAAAGCATGTAGCATTAAGTTATTTTTCTTTTTTGGAAACTGATTTTATTTATCTTCACAAATATTTTAATATAAAACAAAGTGGGTCAAGCTTCTCATATAGTGGTTCTACCCTCCCAAATGTGGGGAGCCTTGACCCATTATTTTCTCATGATTAAAATCAATCATTTTTCAAATTTCTTGCATATTGCACTTATGTAGCAATTGTATTTTGATAGCTTATTGCATAACAAAAAAAAAAGATACATAAAACTTTATTATATATTTAATACTTAAAAATTAAAAAACATTTTGTAAAAAGTGGGTCCACCCTCCCTAGCCTTCCCTATATAGAAGAAAAGCATTCTCTGCTTCCCCTCACCCAATATTTTAAAACTAATCGCTTAAAACAACGCTTATAATTATGCCAGCTATTATGAATAGTAATTTACAGGGAACGAACTAAAAAAATTCTTAAAAGAATGGAAATTTTAAAGTCGTGCATTGAAAAAAAATATATATATATATACAGGGTGTCCCAGTTAAGATGTTACAAACTTCGATGGGTGGTAGTGTACAGCTAGACGACTCGGAATCACATAGGAATGCCAGTTCGGAAACGCCTTCCTGACCCAATAAGGGCATTGACAGTGTTGCCGGTGGGTTATATTTTAAATTCCAATTTCTTGATTGGCACCATTTTTTGTAATGGAAAAATTCCCTTCGTCTTCAACGTAATTAATATATCATTAAACAAGGGGAATTTTATCATTTCAAAATAGTGGTGCAAATCAAGAAATCGGAACTATAAAAGGTAGCCCACTGCAACTCTTCCAAAGCCAAAGGCCATATTTGTGTATTCAGCCTTTTCGATTCCCTGTGTTGCGATTGGGCTACATTTTTTAAAATTAAGATTTCTTGATTGTCACCAGTTTTTTGAAATAGTAAAAATCGCATTATTCAATGACATATTAATTAAGGCGAAGAGAAAGGGGATTGTACCATTTGAGAAAAGTGGTGCCAATCAAGAAATCTAATTTTTAAAAAAGGCGCCCACTGGCAATACTGTCAATTGTCATACCCTTACTGGTTCAGGAAGACGTTTCCGACCTGGCATTCCTGTGTGATTCCGAGTCGCCTATGTGTACCCTACTTCCTCTCGAAGTTTGTAACATCTTAGCTTGGACACACTGTATATATATATATATATATTTTTTCCGAATCATTGATTATTTTTAAATGCAATTTTGACGAATTATTACACGAGACCTATATCTTAAGGCTGAACAAAAACACGCGTATAGTTTATCAAAATTGGCATTTCCAAATCAAGCTTTGCATATTGTTCTTTGGAGTTTATCTATGCGTAACTGTTTTTGCAGGTGAAAAATGAACATAATTAAGTTTAGTTTTAATGTATGGATATAATATGTAATATTTCAAATGAAAATCAAATCTCAAAGTAATTGCTTAAAAGGCGCGAAAGCCAACCTAGTGAAAAAGATTCCCTGCCGGGACTCGAACCCGGGCCATCAGTATAGCGCACTGACGTTCTACCGTCTAAACCACATGGAACGATAACCAGGCTGGAACTTCTCACTATTACAGGTTGGCAAGGCTACAAACGCTGTAAATTTCCAAAATATTAATATAATATGTTATGTCTAAAAATATCATGTGAATACATCCTATAGTTCGAGCGATATCTAGCGCGCAATTCTGAAAAACATAATTTTGAGATAAATAAGTCCAAATAATGTTTTATTCATTACTGAGATATTCAATGTTCTAGTATACTTAAGTCAATAATAAACATGTACTCTAAAAAACAAATTATTTAAAAATATTAAGAAATTCCTAAGATATCTTTAAAGAATTCTTGACTAGTGATTTTCTTTAAGCTTAGAAATGATCCACAATCAATATATCAATGTAACAATATATGGATTTTTTATAAACATTAAGTCTTAGCGGACGCTAACTTTTTATACATGATTCCATTTTATATTTTGTTCGCACCACCATATTTAGAAAATAAATTTTATAGTATATTTCTCTTGCATGTGTTGTCAAAAGTATAAATAAAAGTGTTTCTCGTAAAAAAAAATGCTACAACCAGAATAAAATTCGCGTAAGAGACGCTTGTCCTGATGTCACGTAGGAAGTGACATAGGACGGATTACATTTATTTATTTTACAATTTATTGTCAAATATATAATACTAATCAAAGGAAAAGGTAGTTAACTACCTTATGTTAATTAAGTAGGTACTATATTTTATACAATGCTAACTTAGAAAAAATATAAAGCTTTCCATAACGGAATTGTGGAAAGTTTTGCATCTAACTAAAACGATGGGGGTAAAGCCCCGTATCTGAAACGTCTGCTTACTTTTACTCCATTCTGCAGTATTTTGTTTTACCCTTTATCTATTGCACTATGATCTAATGCATTTTTTTTTCATGTAAATTGTTTTAGTAACTACAATGAAAATTGAAGGATAAACATAAAAAAAAATACTCACCAGTGAGAAATTTAACTCCTTATAGGTAACTAATTAAAGTGGTACTTTAAAGTACCGTCAGCACGCTATGACTAAATTATCGTAACAGAAAATCCACAAGGTATTTCAAACGGCACCAGAATTGGGTTAAAATATTTTCGATTTAAAAAGTATGTTGAATATAGCCTATTTCTGGTTTACAAATATTTTTTTTCGCAAATTTTGCTGCCAATCATTTATTTCAACGTGCTTTGCCCCGAAAGGGTTAAAAAAACCTTTTTTTTTAGGTTTCCATCTTGTTAGCAGTCTATTAGTTATGCGACGTCTATATGACAGGGACAACATGTGCTCTCGCATCTTCACATATGCAATATATGAATTTTCATATGACACTTCTAGCATAGCAAAAAAGAGACGGTGACACAACTTTTTCGATTTCTTATAAAAAATAATAATAAAACAGAAAAGAAATCCTAGTAAAATTATTACTACTCTACATTTTAGTAATATCATTTTAAAACAGATGAAAACGATAGATAACTACACAGAGGAAAATTAAACAAGAAGCTTTTCTCCAATACCCAGTGTACTGACGGTACTAAGTACCATCGAGTAATTCAACTGAAATCAAATACATACAACGTTCCTCTAAAATAGCTAGTCAAATTGTATTCTAAGATCATAATGAACACATAATAAAATCCAACACTTATATTATATCCTTTACAGTGTGTTTTGTTTACAATCTGTACAAAATGTCGGCACAAAACACATTGACTTTTCCACATATAGCCTCCTTCATCGATAAAATAACACACCTGGAACAACTACTGCCATGTATCCGGTTAAGTCGAGCTAAAAGAGCGTTTTTGCAAGGTACCATTATTACATTAGTAACATTCACTAGGGATGAAAGTTTAAAGTGAGTGGCACTTATAAGTATCGTCAGTAGATAAAGGGTTAACCTAGTTCAAACAAATACCATCGAGGTAAACTATACGTCATTTAGAAGCTAAAAGGTCTCCGCTCTCCGGTGAATTTTAGTATTTCTAAAAATACGAGGTATACACAGCTAAACAATAAAGTGAAATTTTAAAAATATTAAATCACTATTTAAAATTTAAACTTGCCTCCTTTTCTTGGCACGGAATGCTACTTTTTTCACAAGGTTCGAACACACAGCTACTACACTTGAAGCCAAAATGCCACCCAGCGGCCATGATTGCAGAAATGTTACATATACACCAATCCCTGTACATGCAATAGACTTGAGCATTGCATATCTGTCCTTTATTTAAAGAAATCACTAAAACTCCATGCCATAGAATCCACATACAATTGCGCTCCGCACTACCCAATACTCAGAGCTGCCACTGCCGACTATTTTTAATTCTATCTCATGCACATTTTGGGAGTTTCCGGCATTGCGATTTTTTAGCTTCTCCTAAGTTATTTGTCTCGATGCGATAGTTGGAATCTGAAGTGATGAAACAATTGTTCAGTATAGTTTTCTCTCTCTTTTTTTCTGAAATGCCTGTCTCTAAGAACTTCTGTTCCCGTTTTTTAATAAAATTGCAGAAACCTACAATCATCAAATTAATTGTAGCATGTAGCAATGTTAAAAAATTAAAAGAAAATGAGTGAAATAAATTGAAAGTAGACTAATAGAAATTACAACACGAAAACATATGTCACGTGGACAAACATTACAGGGTTAACACGCTATTAATCCATGCCCCATTTTGTAAGAGCTTTACAATCAGTAGAGGCATAAAAGTATCGTCTAGCTAATAAATCGTGAAGAAAATGATCTTTATAATAATACTGGTGGTAGAGTCCTTACAAAATGGGACGTGGCTTAATAGCGTGAGAATCCTGCATTAGCTTTCTCATACATTGTTGCCACTGGGGTACTTTTTTTTAAATTCATGTTTCTTGATTGGCACATCTTTTTTGAAATAGTAAAAATCGCCTTAATTAACCCTTTATCTGCTGATGGTACTTATAAATACCACTCATTTTAAACTTTCATCCCATTGTGAATATTACGAATAGTCTAATGCTATACTTTGCAAAAATACGCTGTTAACTACACTTTATCCGGGTGCATGGCAGCAGTAGTTCTTGGTTTGTTATTTTAGAGAGAAAGGAGGCTATCTTTGACGCTGACGATGTGTTTTGTGCCGACATTTTGTACAGAGTGTCACCCTCGCTTTTTTACTGCTGCAAACACACTAAAGGATATAAGATAAGTGTTGATATTTTTTATGTGTTCATTATGATCTTAGAATACAGTTAGATTAGCTATTTTAGGTGCACTGTGTATGTATTTGATTTAACAGTTGACTTACTCGGTGGTACTGATAAATACCGTCAGTACACTGGGTGTTGGAGAAAAACTTCTTGTTTACTTTTTGTCTCTGTAGTTATCCATCGTTTTCATCTGCTTTAAAATGTAATTACTAAAATGTAGTGCAGTAATAATTTCCCTGGTATTTATTTTCAGTTTCATCGTTATTTTGTTTATAGGAAATCGAAAAAATTGTGGCACCGGCTTGTTTTTGCTATGATAGAAATGGCATGTGTAAATTCATATATTGGATATGTGGAGATGCGAGAGAACACGTTGTCCCTGGACTATAAACGTCGCCTAACTAAAGGACTGCTAACAAGATCGAAACCTAAAAAAAATAATATTAAATAAATAAATAAAAAAATATATTTTTTAATTTTTTTTTTTTTAATCTCTTTTAGGGGCAAGGCATTTTCAATTCTAAAATGTTGAAATAAATGATTGACACCGGAATTTGCTAAACAATTTATTTGTAAATAAGAAAAAGCCTATAATTCACATAGTTATTAAATCTAAAATATTTTCTGGTGCCATTTGAAATGCCTTGTGGGTTTTCTGTTACGACATTTTAGTCATAGTGTACTGATGGTACTTTAACAGGGTTCGTACGGATGCTTGAATTTCATGACTAAGAAATTCTTCGGTACCAATATTTTACTATGGAAAATCTTTCCTGAAATAAGGCGAAATTTCGGCCGTTTAAACTAGATTTATTTTTCTATAAAAAAAATCTGATTTTGGTCCATGAAAATAACGGTACATGTACGAACCCTGTTTAAAGTACCACTTTAATTAATTACCTCTAAATAATTAAATTTCTCATGGTTGAGTATTTGTTTTATGTTTATCTTTTAATTTTCATTGTAGTAACTGAAAAAAAATATTGCATGAAAAAAATTGCTGTAGATCATAATGCAGTAGATAAAGTGTTAATGACATATTAATAAAGGCGAAAAGAATGGGAATTTTACCATTTCAGAAAAGTGATACCAATCAAGAAATCTGAATTTTTTTAAAAAAAGTAGTCCACTGGCAGCACTGTTCGCATAAATAAAATATCAATTAAAACATAATTTAAAGCACAAAGTATAATATAAATTATATTGTAAATAATTGTAATTTATGAAATAATTGTAATTTATGAAATGATTGTTCATTTAATATTGGCGCAATGGTCCAATGGCTATTGGTGCAATGGTGAACATACTTTTTTTTATTATAATTGTTTAAATTTATATTTCTTCATAATTTTGTGCAAAGAAAACTGATAAAATTGTAATTTCAAAATTGCGTTATCTGTAAAGTGACATACGCGCCGAATTCATGGGCGAAATCAGGCAGAATTCCACAGCTGAATTTAAACTGTTATTTTTGTATTCAATAATCACAGTGATTAAATTGAAAACAATTTCTTTTTAATTATGCAAAATGGTATATATACCTGAATGCTAGTTTTGTCGAAGAAAAATATAATTTTTAATGTGGATCACAAAAAGTTCAAGTTTCCATTAACTAAGGGTTAAATTATTTGATTTAAAACAAATAAAGGACGTGTACATAATTCGTGCAATTTTTAAATAAATTACTTACAGATTATACTAATTTTTGTTTTGTTTTAAATTTTAATGAATTCTAGGGGGCTCTGCACCCTGCAAGCTACGCTCGCCAATCCCCGTTCAAACACCACAGAATCTAAAAACACGCTAATCTGATGAGTTTTAAAAATATTAGAGAAGATTGAATTATGCTGAAAAAAGCTGTGCAAATCTCCCTGTAAACGGATTTCCATTCAGTTACGTTTGATTGCAAAATTTTAAGGGCGAATCAGTTGCTGTTAAGACATCCAATGGTTGTTTTCATTTTTGATTAAAGAGGATCAGTTAAACATTTGAAAAGAAGCTAAAATAAAAGGAATTAAGTATACAGAATCTTTGACTCCCGGTATTTTAAAACAATCTCTATAACAATAGCCTAAGTCATGTGACTATCATCAACAGTTTCGGGCGGACCACTTCGCTTTTTATACTCTAGGTGCCATTTTGGTACTTTAATGGTAGCCACGCACAGGTGATAAGTCGCCCAATATTATTCTATCGCCATCGTTTCATCTATATTATAATAGTTATATAACTGTCATAAACAAATACGGTCTGATCCCTTCGCCTTTCATATGAAAGTTTGGCACAGATGTCATATACGCCCCATATTGGCGCGATTTTTTCCGCCACCAATTGGGGAAAGCAGCAACAGCATAAATAGCAACATCCGGCTTACCATTTCAAGCAAAATACCGATACTTTGGCGCCAGTTAAGTGCCCGTTCCGTATATGACATTGGCATTAGAAAAAAAATCGCGCCAATATGGGGCCGTAAGTTTTCCATTTTGGTTAAAAAATCATTTTTTTTTTTTTGAATAAAACTACATAAAAGTTGTTATGGTCGCAAAGAATTTTTGGTACTGTTTCTCTAGCCGGATGCAAATCTCACCAATAGCTTTTTCTCAACTCGCTAGTTAGCACTTTTTTTTTCGAGTGGTAATATTTGGTCAGATGAAACACCATATACGCCAGATACGCACCGCAGGTTTGGCGTGGTTTTTTTTTTTTTTTTTTTTTTTTTTTTTTTTTTTTTTTTTTTTTTTACGAAAATCTGGCGAAAACCTCGTTTTCAAATACCAGTTACATATGCATTTTTGGTATTACTTAGTTTTTCCGTCGACCAAAAATCTATCGCCAAACTATAAGATTATATGCCAATAATAGTTGATCGTAAATGTCACATTCACTTGACTTTAAGCAAGTTACACGTGTTTACATCATCAAGTGATTTTTATTTCGACTTTTTATTTGTATATTTATTAATGTTATTCTAATTTATGTGTTCTTCCGTTCTTTAAAATAAATTTATGACAATTTGTATAATTTGGCGAAATTGATAGACGGAATAACTAAGTAGTACCGTATTTTTTAATTATTTTCTATTATTTTCTAAAGGAAATGTAAAAAATAATAATAACTATAGAACAAAATAATTTATATAATTTAAAAAAAGAAATAAAAGTAAATAAACATTTATTATTAAATAAACAACAATAGCCGGATTACCACAATAATGCCATTTAGGTACCCCGGTACGTAGATAACATCTGTGCCTAATTTTTTTTTTTTTTTTCGTTTTGTTTAAAAAAAACAGAAAGCAGTTAAAGCCATCAATTTTAAATAAAATTAATGAAAGGATCATATTTTAAATAAAATTAATGAAATATAAGAAAATGCAACGTGAAAAATGTTATCACCTGCGTCTCGCTAACATAAAAACACCGTCAGAATTGATTTCTCTATCAGAATCTTTCGATTTGCGAAAGATTGTTCAAGTAAATTGAATTATGAATAAAAGTAGCAAGATACATTTCTTAGCATACATTTAAGGGAAGCCAAACTGGTCGCCAAATTAGTTTAAAATAATAACCTTTTCTGAAATATGAAAAAAAAATATGTGTTATGACTAAAATTTGAGCTTCCAATATTAGAAAAATGTATTTAAAATTAGAAAAAAAATTAATATTTCGAAAACTAATTCGAATTTAAAAATACAAATTACAGTTTTGAGATCTGCAGATCAATGCTGATTTTTGGTGTTAATTTCATTGCAAAGTATTTTATATTTTAGGAGAAATCGCCGTGAAACATAATCAGTTGTTTAATCAGTCGTTTCAAAGAATCGTTACATAAATTCGTTTCATTTCAGCCGTTTCACATATTCGTTTCATAAATTCGTTTCATTAGGATTTTATATATATAGGGTAGATGTACATATATAAAAGAACGAAAATTTGTGCGTTCAGCATAGATTGCGATACACTTTCCAACACATTCAAAATACTTAAAAAAAAAAAAAAAACTTCACAGTTTATTACTGTGAAAGATGATTTCTAAATAAAATATTTGGAATAAGCATTTGAAAACCTAATTTCTGCTATTACCTTACATATTCGTAAAATGCCCGTTTTGTTTTGTGTAGCCCTGTATAAGATCTATAGCATTGTATATATAATGCACAATATGCTAAAAGTTATTTCAGTTAAACAAATAGCACAGTTCAAAATTTCCATTTAGCAATTTTCATTAATAAATGGAAATGCACTTGTGAGATTTTGAGTAGCCCTGTATATGATCTATAGAATTTATACACTACAAGTAATATTTAGAAAAAATTAGTTGAATTAAAAACTCGTACAGCAACCGAAAACGCACTTCCAGCAATTATTGTTCACAGGCTTCAATATATCAATTATAGTTTAATTTCTTCTGTAACCATATTTTTTTGTGTGTCCCTGTAAATGAACGATAAATTATTTGCACACCCTATTCTCCAGTAAGCGCTGTGTAAGTCCACTTCACTGATATATATGTAATTTTTAGCATATATATATATATATATATATATATATATATATATATATATAATAGTGTACTATCATTAATATAAACCGCAAACGATTTTTCCCCTTAGACCGTAATGGAATTCTTTTGAAATCCCTGTAAATAAAAAATAAATGCTTCGCATTTTATTTTCAATACCGGGCATGGTAAAGTGATACAGAAATATGTCTATGAATTTCATGACAATCGCACTATATTTACGCGAGTTATAGCATGGACAGGCGGAAGAGAGACAAACAGCAGTCAATATTATCAGAAGTCACAGGCTTCAATAGATCAATGCTTGTTATATTTCTTCTGTAGCAGTTTTTTTCTGTCTTCCTGTAAATGAACGATAAATTCTATGCAAATCATATTCTACAGTAAGCACCGTGAAGTACACTTCAAAGATATATATAAATTTCTGTATAATTAAAGTAGTGTAATATCATTAAAATAAACCGCAAACCGTAATGTAACGGAATTATTTTGAGTACCCCTGTAAATTAAAAATAAATGCTACGCACTTTATTTTCAATACCAGTCCTGGTATAGTGATATTCAAATACATCTATGAATTTCATGGCAATTGGACAATATTTACGCGAGTTACATCACGGACAGACAAGCAGAAGTCATAAACACATTTCAACGGAAAGTATTAAAAATGCAATGAACTGTTTTTTTTTAATCATCTTTACTATGCTTTAGAATAAAGAAATATAAAGTTGTAATCGAGGCGTACTGAACGCAATCCGACTAATTCCATTTTAAGTGGCGCTTTTTTAATCAAAGGAACATTAAACATTTTTTATATATTTATACAGTGGTAAAAAGTGACCCTTGATTAAAAGAAAATGAATGAGTTCAATCAAAATATCCCGAGAAAAAATATTATATAGATACAATATTTATAGTTACTATATTATAGTTACAATAATTTAAACTGTTTATACTGAATATTTTCATTTGATGAAGTTAATCGATTTTTGCACTGAATGGTTAAATTAACCATCTAATTCACAGTGTAGAATACGTTCTAGAAAATCCGTAATTCAGAAAATCTGTTTCTAAGCCAGAAAACTTAAATAAAAAAAAAATCCCTTCACTTAATGACGGAATTTCTTTT
The DNA here is from genome assembly GCA_963932465.1 of Maratus speciosus. NCBI lineage: Eukaryota > Metazoa > Arthropoda > Arachnida > Araneae > Salticidae > Maratus > Maratus speciosus. Next base: position 131,460,611 of record OZ010794.1, read on the forward strand.
ATTAAACAATTCAAATATTGCTATTTTTAATTTCTGGTATAAATTTGGAATATCTGAATTTAAAAATCCACTAATTTGGAAACATTGGTGATAGCAAATAGGCTACCATAGGCATTAGCGTGTTAAGTTCATACGGAGTAACCCAGAGTAAATACGTTTCATCCAGATTTCCACACTATTTACGCATATCCAAACATTTAATGAAGTAAGCGATTTCGAAAATATTCAATTATACCCAGAAATAATGCATGAACATTTAATTCTATAAAATTAAGTTTCAAATACTCGGCAAGCCGGAAACCTCTTCCCATCTGAGTTCAAGCAAGCGAGCTCGTTGATCTTTGATGAGTTTGCGAGAAAGAAGTAAAGTTAACAATAGTCCGAAGGAGAGGTGCATTTCATTCCCTTCACAAGAATTTTTACTAGCGAAACGTTTAGTGTGTGTATTATATACATGATTCCCCTCTTGTACCTCGAAGGAATTGAACCATTCAATTGTTGAGTCATCGAACTCGGAAATCTCTCATGAGTTTGCGAGAAAAAAGAAGTGAAGTTAACAATAGTCCGGAGGAGAGGTGCATTTCATTCCCTTCACAAGAATTTTTACTAGCGGAACTTTTAGTGTGTGTATTATGTACAGGATGCCCCTCTTGTACCTCGAAGGAATTGAACCATTCAATAGTTGAGCCATCGAACTCGGAAATCTCTCACGAGTTTGCGAGAAAAAAGAAGTAAAGTTAACAACTGTCCGGAGTAGAGTTGCATTTGATTCCCTTCACAAGAATTTTTACTAGAGGAACTTTTACTGTGTGTATTATATATAGGATGCCCCTCTTGTACCTCGAAGGAATTGAACTATTCAATAGTTGAAATATCATAAAAATTTCAAGGAAGCGAACTCGGAGAACTCTCGTGAGTTTGCGAGAAAAAAGGAGTAAAGTTAACAATTGTCCGGAAGAGAGGTGCATTCGATTCCCTTCGCAAGAATTTTTACTAGAGGAACTTTTAATGTGCGTATTATATACAGGATAACCCTCTTGTATCTTGAAGGAATTGAATTATTCAGTAGTTGAAATACCGTAAAAAGTTCAAGCAAGCGAACTCGGAAATCTCTCATGAGTTTGCGAGAAAAAAGAAGTAAAGTTAAGAATTTTCCGGAGGAGGGTGAATTTTATTCCCTTCACAAGAATTTTTATTAGAGGAACTTTTAATGTGTATTATATAACGGATGTCCCTCTTGTACCTTTAAAGAATTGAACTATTCAGTACCTGCCATTCAACACTGCGAAAATATGACATGCGAAGGAGCTAACACCTCATACGAGAAAACAGAGCTTCAACTCAATTGAAGATTTTTTTTTGTTTGTATCTGAATAATATAAAAGAAACCTTTAAATACGATTTCTGGTAAATGAATTTTGCATTTATTTTCACGTCCGATACACTTCATTAAATAAAATATTTTAAACATACTTCAGTGATATTTTGTCACAATGATTTCCATATTAATCACTACGTTCGGAACTAGAATTTAAGATCTATATTATTATTAATATTATATATTATTGATATAAGATCTATATATCGTAACTAATTTATAGGTAGTCGATTATACAAAATGATAATTTTTAATAAAAAATATGCATTGTTTGGCATACTTGTTGAAATGTTTCAGTTAATTTTAATGATTTGTTAAAATTCTGAATTCGGGGGGATATGTAAGTATAATAGTTGCATGTAATACAAAGGAAATTGAAATATTTTCAGTTCAAATTAATGTACTTTGTCTGGTGCAAGAATGAAGTTTTGATAAAAAAAATGACAAAAATATGTAAAAATGGCCGGATAAAATAAAAAAAAAATACAGAATATTCTAAATCGTTAAAAAGCAACGTTTCAACTCACACCATATAAATCCAGCACTGGGAGAATAGCCAGACGTATAATTTTTGTGACTAGTGAGACTCACATCATCTGTGTATAAAAATTAACATCCCCAACTACGTGCAAGACGAAAACCCAAATGTTAGTAAACAAAGCACCGAAAGGCCATCTTTTTCCAGCAATCAAATTAATGTGCGGTGTCTGGTGCAAGAATGAAATTTTGATTAAAAAAAATGACAAAAAAATGTAAAAATGGCCGGATAATATAAAAAAATACAGAATATTCCAAATCGCTTAAAAAACAACGTTTGAACACACAACATATAAATCCACCACTGGGAGAATAGCCAGAGGTATACTTTTCGTGAGTAGTGGGACTCACATAATATGTGTATAAAAATTAACATCCACCAACTACGTACAAAACGAAAACCCAAATGTTAGTAAACAAAGCACTGAAAGGCCATCTTGTTCCAGCAATCAATGATAGCAAAGCGGAAATGAAGCATCGTGACATAAGAAATCCACCCAGTAAGGTGAGATATAAAGTCCGCTAGAAAAATCGTTATTTAAGGAGTTTCCATGTTTATGAACATGAACAGCTTCAAAAAAGTCTCAATCTAAAGGCGTGTTCCATTTTTCATAATCAAAATTGAAATTATATCTTTCCCCCCAGTAATGAAAGCAATAGAGGATTTTTGTAATTCGTTTTTCTTTACATAGCTTATACATTATTTATGGACCAACTAAACGAAATCTCTGTTTGAGAGTCAAGGAACACATAAACTATGTAAAGGAAACGAATTACAAAAATCCTCTATTGTTTCCACCCAGAAAGGTAAGATGTGAGGTACACTAGAAATATCGTTATTCAATTAGTTTCTAAATTTATTAATATGAACAGCTTCAAAAAAGTCTAAATCTAAAGGTGTCATCTCATTTATTGATAATAGTGACCGAATCAAAATTGAAACCGTGTTCCTCTCCCCAGCAATGAGAAACAATAGAGAATTTTGTATTTTTTTTTCTTTACATATTTTATGTGCTCCTTGACTCTCAAACTGAGCTGTCGATTAGTTTGCCTGATATAGGAAAAACCACATTGGCATTGTATGTTTTAAATAACCCAATAGTTTTGACAAGGAATTTTATCTCTTAGCTGTAAAAATATTAGTTTATTGTCTGGCTTAAAAACAATCTTAAAGTCATATTTCTTAAGATATTAGCTATTTTGGAACTAATACTATTTAAAAAAGTAAGATGATGAGTTTAGAAAAAGAAACTGGAGCAACATAAGAATCTGGATTATTAACACATTTATTAAAACTATGAGAAATTAAATGTTAATTTAGGATAAACTGAAACCACTATTGATAGCAATGTAATTCTAATATAATTCAATTCTGCAATATATAATAAATAGTATAATTCAATTCTGCATAATTCTAATATAATTTATTGGTCTAATAATAATTCAAGTCTGCAACAAGGGATAAAATAATTATTTTATCAATAGAGCATGCTTAATTTGTTCGGATAACTATCCCTTGTTGCAAAATTGAATTATATTAGATCGGTTGCTATCAATCGTGAGTTTAATTCATGTTTTTTTTTAATAATTTCATTAAAAGGCGTATTTTTTTCTTAGTAAAATGTTTTGTTAATTCTTCTCAAATTACTAATACAGACCGGAACGCCCATTGTTTCAACCATTTTTGTCATCGACGATTTTGGAATGTAAGATAGATAAGACGGTACAGATAACAAATCCGCAAGAAATCTAGCGCATTGGCAAGGTTCTAATCACGGTTGTCAGTTTGGACTCTATTTCCATTCAGAATTTTCGAGTTCATACCAGAAATAAAGAATAGTATTTAGGCTATATTTAATGAGACACAATTATCGATCACGTAAAGTAAAAATTTTCTTTCGATATTTCTGGTGTGAATTTGAAATTTTGGATTAAAATTGGAGGCCAAACTAGCAAGCCTGATTCTAATTCATAGCAACACCACGCAGTCTCCTACAATGTGAAATGAATGGCAACAAGGTCATTGATGTGACTCAGACTCAGGGTTTTCGTCAGTAATCCGCTTGTGATTCATTCAACATTGCAGTGGACGGAACAATTTTATTAAGCTAATACTCTTTCCACCACGCCGGTGGGTCAGCTTCATGAGAATTCCGTTATCTGATCATTTAATCTACCGGAATCAGGAATGCTAAAACTGGCTGGAAAATTTGACGCTGCTACCAAACGCTCACCTATTACTGATCTCGCGTGTTTGTTTTGTGCCAATTTTTTTTCTCGGTTCTAGATTATACAAAATGCTCTATATAGCTACATATTAGATGATTTGTGTCGTTTGTAAAACGCTGATCTACGCAGTGCCTGATTAATTCTTGAAAAAAGTTTTTCCCTTATTTATAACAAAATTTTTGCATGAATAATGTGATTTAATAAGCAAACATTTCTATTTAAATTAACTGGTGACATTTTATCCCAATGGTTATCAAGCTTTGGCTCTAAAAGATAAAGTACCTGATTTAGAGCGAATAATGGATACATACTCAGTTCAATTTTTAAATTAATGCATTGACAGATTATTTTAATTGATTTTTTTAACTTATTAACCATTTATATTTGTAATTGTGTCTGGAACTGTTATATTAGAAGATGTTATTTATGTTTCAGAATAGTTTAAAGGAAAAATATTTTAATTTAAATTTTAGTTAATTTCATGTTGTATAATCCATACTTAATACTTAATAATACTATACAATACTTAATAATTATCTCCAGACTTTCATCACACAACGTTTAGTTACCTTTATCCATCTCACACATAATCATGTTTTATAAAATGTTCCACTTGCCCCAGACATAATGGAAGATCATTTCATAATATAAAATTAATATTTGTGTGGCGTACAAAGAAAGCTACACATGCTGAAAACAGCCAAGCAAGCAAGCTCTGTGATGTCTCACACGTGTTTTCAAAAGGAAAATGATTGGAAGTAATTTTATGATATGATACATATGTATTACCCACATCCCAAAAGAATGGAGTTATTAATAAAGTGGAGGAGGCATATAGTTTTGTGTCTAATAGTTGTGAGTGAAGTAACTGAGATGTAGTCACAAGATGGAGGCTGTATTTTTACATCGAAATAACAGTTTTTGATTACTACGGCTACCCTATGTATTGGGACGTTATTTTTTAGAGACAACACGTCTCAGAAAACTTGCAGCCCGAAAGATAAAGCATACCGGCCTCTAAAAAATGGGCATTTTCTTATAAGAGTGTAAATCCTCTGTAATGCTTCGAAATTGGCTTTAAAAAACAACATTCAAGAAACATATAATTAAATTAACTTCTATTTTTAAATGATTTCTCCATATCTTAGAAACTGTTTTAAACCTTTAACTCTCAAAGGTACACATCTGTATATCTTATGAAAGCCATATAAGACTATTTTTTATCATTTTTTCCACAACTATTTCTAAAAAAATATTCTTTATTGTAACTATTTAGTAGTTAAATAAAATTTTGTAATGGAAATACATGATAAAAATGACTGTATGAAAATAGTGGTATAAAAAGAAGTAACAAAACAGTAGCATCGGACAATCTGTACAAAACTGGATAAAGGAATGTTATTATATAGCACAGGATACCAAACTGTGAATCCAGATCTCCTAATGGTTCGAGGAGTGATTAATGAGATCTTTAAAAAATATTTTTTATTTAATTTTATCAACTGCAATAACATAATAAACAGTATGTTATAACTTTAAAATAAAATATTCTGTTAGCATATACATAAAGAACTAAGTGAAAATACATTGTTTAGTGATCTTTGCGTAGAGTACGTATTGAAATTTTAAATGTTCCAGTTTCGACATACACCCAATTCTTGGTAGAAAATAGTTCCATAAATAACTTTGAGGTTAAACTGTATTTTTAATACTTTCCAACAAAGTTGAAAAGTGTTTATGAATTAGGTTTGTCTGTCTGTCTGTCCGTCTGTCTTGCCGGATGTCTGTCCGTCTGTGCTCTAACTCGACTAAATATAGTTCGATTGCCATCGAATTGATAGATGTTGTTGTGCATCACTATGGCATGTTCGGTATTGCAGATGAAGTGTATAGCATTTACAGTTCATTTACATAAACACTCAAAAGTTTTTCGTTACATTACAGTCTATGGGGGAAAATATTTGAGGTGTATTTTAATAAAATTACAGTATTTTAAACAAATTGAAATTTATATATATCACTGAGATGAACTACACGGTGCTTACTGTAGAATATGATATGTAGAGAATATAGCGTTAATTTACAGGGACACGCAAAAGAATCTGGCTACAGAAGAAATTGAAGTATTGAAGCCTATGAACAATAATTGCCTGACGTGCGTTTTCAGTTGTGGTACGCCTTTTTAAATTGAACTATTTTTTTTTAAATATTACTTGGTGTTGATAAACTCTATAGATCATATACAGGGCTGTAGAACATTTCTCAAGTTCATTTTCGTTTATTCACGGAAATTCCTGAATTGAAATTTCAACTGTGTTATTCGTTTTAATGAACTAACTTTTAGCATACTATGTAATATACATACAAATCCATAGATCATACAGACGTCTGCACAAAAAGACGGATATTTTTCCGACTGTTTTTGTAATAACAGAAATTGGGTTTCAAATGCGTTATGAGTTTTTCGAATTGTTTATTTATACATCATATTTCACATTAATAAACTACGAAGTTTTGTTACTGTATTCAGAATGTGTTGGAAAGTGTTAGATAATCAATGTGGGACGTATGATTTTCCTTTCTTCTTTTTAATGTATTCGTTAAAAGACGTATTTATTTTCTTATGTAGTAAAGTGTTTTGCTAATTCTACTCGAATTACTAATATAGACCGGAACGTCACTTTGTTCCAACCAGTTTTATCATCGATGGTTTTGGAATGTATGATAAATAATATTGCACAAACAAATCTATAAATCACCTAGCGCACTAGCGAGGTTGTAGTCATAGCAACACTACACAGTCTTCTACAATGTGAAATGTATGGTACGAAGAGTATTGTGTTATTTCGACTCAGGGTCTTCAGCTGTAATTCGCTTGTGGTTCATTCCACATTGCAGGGGTGAGAGCGATTTTACTACAGCGATCTTCCGTGCTGTTGCACCAGCTCATGAAAGTTTCATTATCTGAATCGTCAAAATCTACCAAATTCATCAACGCTAAAATTAGTTGCAAAAATGTGACGCTACTGCCGAACTATATCTTTTACTGCTCTCGTCTGTTTGCTTTTTGCCAAAGATTGTATTTCCTTTGGAGCAGATTATACAGAAGTCTATATGTACCAAAAGTTTTGATGAGCTGCGTCGTTTGTAAACAGCTGATCTTTGCGGAATCTGCTTAATACCTTGGAAATATCCATCAGTAAAAACGAAGAAAAGTTTTTCCCATATTTATAATAGAAATTTTATATGAATAAGGTGCTTTAATAAGGCGAACATTTCTATTCAACTTAACCTTATAAATTCTATTCAAATTACGTTTACCCTAGCGGTTGGCTGTCTTGGATTCTAAGTGTTAAAGTCTTTTATTTAGAACGAATAATGGGTACATACTTTGTTAAATTTTAAATAAATTCATGATAGATTGCTTTAATTGATTTTTTTAACGTATAAACTAATTTACATTTTAAAATGCATCCTAATCTGTTTTATTGGAAGTTCTTTTGTATGTTCCAGAATAGCTGAAAAGGAAAACAAAACTTTGAAATAACTTCGTGCTGAATATAGGATACTTAATTCGTTTTCTCCAGGCTTTCCTCATACAACCTTTAGTTACGTATATCCTTTCATATAATGCATATTAATCTTTTCTAGAATCTTCCATTTGCCTCAGAAATAATGTAAGAACATTTAGTTATTTAGAATAAAGATTTTTATACTGCATGATACAGCAGGAACAGAGTCCAAAAATTTAAGCAGCCAATATACCAAGGGAGTTTGCAAAAGAATAATATATTCGAAGTAATTTCATCGCCCGAGATTAACGTAATAATATAAATATAGATCATTTTAAGTGGTTTTTTTAACTTATTAAAAATTTACATTTTTAAATGTGTCCTAAACTGTTCTATTGTAAGATTTTGATTATGTTCCAGAACAGTTGAAAAAAGAAAAAGAAACTTTAATTTAAATTTTAACAAAATTCAAGCTGAATAATGTATATTTAATTCGTAAGTTTCACAACACAACTTTTATTAAAATATAAATCCATCTAACGCATAATAATATTTTCTATAATATTCTATTTGCCCCAGAAATATTGTAAATAAATTTAGTTATATAAAATTAAGATTTTTTCGTATGCTGCGTGACAGCTGTGAGTGTTTTAACAGTCAAGCAAGCAAACTCTGCAATCTCTCAGCCTAGTTTGTAAAAAAAAGAAAAAGATTAGAAGAAATTTTACGGTCGTAGACCTGTGTGATATCCGAAGTCTTTAACACATTTAAGGGCGGTGGGATATATTAAATGCCACTTACTTTAACCATGATTTGCGCCAGAAACTTTTAATTAAAATTTACTTTTATAACTTTGTTGTAAAAAAAAAAAAAAAAATGTAGCAAAGTTGCTTTTTATTATTTTCAAATATATATATTTTTTTAAATTACGGTATGAATTCAACATCACAGAAACACAATTTCTTGTCCCTGAAATGGTTATGATGGGATAACAGTTTAAGTTTTAATATTTAAAATTTCACAAACAGACACATAAAATTTATATATTTTGGTGCAAATGTGGTTGTTGGGGGGTGGGGGGTGGGGGGTGGATATAGTGATGTAAATTAAGCCTTCCAAAGTATTAACCAGGTTCAATATGCGATTCTTAAATAGAATCGTAAGTTTTAACTCTAGTTCAGCTAGAGATTAAATACATTTATTTTAAACCAGGATTTTTATCTTCATTTTGTCTGATATATTTTAAACTTCTTTTGTTAAGAAATGTCTGATTGAAAATATTTTTTTTTTACGCTCGCCATGGTCGCTGTAGATTTAACCCTTTAGTGCGCAGCTTTGCATAAGGGTAGTTGGGGTAACTGAACCCACGAGGTAACTGGGCCATTGGCTGTTTTATAAAAAACTTGCTGTTTTTTAAGTTTTAGCTTTTGTGAACAATGCACCTTAATCTCTACTTCCTAAAGCAACGTGTGTCAACTCAATCATAACTCTCACATTGCTGTGATAGATTGTCAAAAATTTGCGTTTCTTTTTTTTTAAAAAAAAACAACGTCAATAATGTTGAACTTCCTCGTCTTTTTATTAAAATACTGTAAGTACTTTTATTAAACAATCTTTTTTTTTTAAAGATTAGGCCTATAACTACATGAATATTATTAGGTATCTATACATATTTACTTCATGTTTCAAATGTAAGCCCGGTGTCCCAGTTACCCCATAAATGTTTCAAGAATGGGGTAACTGGGACATGTATCCGGGATAACTGGACCATGCTGGATCCAGTTACCTCAATAGCTATAAATAATTTTTTTGAGTTTCTCTTTCTACGGAAAATAAGTTTCTCCATTGTTTTTTGCTCCCAATAAAGAAAATTATAGTATACCTTATTAAAATTACTCAATAAAATCTAAAAAATAGTATATTGGGTGGTATCAAACCAAATTTCTTGTTTCTTGACCCTTGAGACGCGGTGATACCGTTAAGGAATCACATACTTTTTTCCCTAATTGCCACGTTGGCACCGGAATTTTATAATGAAAATTTCACCTTAATTAAGTAAAAAAAAGTATACTCTTACTTCTTTACAAATAGATTCTCTTGTAAATATTGCTGTCATTAAATTATTCCAACATTTTACGAATGCAAGTACCTTGGCCCTGAAAGCGAGATAGCCAAACCCTAAAATTGTACGATACACAGGGCATTCTATAGGGAAACTTTTATTTTTCCTATCACTATTTTGAAAATAAATATCTTCATCGCACCTTTCTTTAGAATATGTTAAATAAAGTGATCATGAAGGTAACTCATTAAGGGTTCTGGTAAAACAATAAAATTTTTCCTATATAATGCGACTCGTGGATACAGATAAAGTATTGAAGTACTTACGTAGCCGTTTATTCATAGCTTTACCTTGCTATTTTTTTCCTTAAAATACCCAAGTGACTTTTATACTTATTATCTATACAAAAGTACATAAGTACTTATTTAATGTTTATCTTTTTGGTATAAATAAATCTAATATTTTCACTTTTAGTGCTTTTTTTAGACACATTGACAGCAAAGGTTTTCCTTGCAACGCTCTTTATTTGATATATAATTTACATGATCTGCCTGTTTTAATTTTTTTAAGTTGTTTACACTTTTTCAAACAGGACCTGATATCCCACATGAAACAAAAAATAAACGCGTGTGGAACATAGACCCTCCTGGTCCACTTACCCCATTTTTATGGGGCAACTGGACCCATGAGGAAAGAAAGATGAAATATGCATATTTTTATATTTTTAAATATTAAAATGTAATTTTGAGCATTTCTGTCTGATAGAGGGAACCTAGCTGAACACATTTACAGAATATAAATAATTTTTTTGAGTTTCTCTTTCTACGGAAAATAAGTTTCTCCATTGTTTTTTGCTCCCAATAAAGAAAATTATAGTATACCTTATTAAAATTACTCAATAAAATCTAAAAAATAGTATATTGGGTGGTATCAAACCAAATTTCTTGTTTCTTGACCCTTGAGACGCGGTGATACCGTTAAGGAATCACATACTTTTTCCCCTAATTGCCACGTTGGCACCGGAATTTTATAATGAAAATTTCACCTTAATTAAGTAAAAAAAAGTATACTCTTACTTCTTTACAAATAGATTCTCTTGTAAATATTGCTGTCATTAAATTATTCCAACATTTTACGAATGCAAGTACCTTGGCCCTGAAAGCGAGATAGCCAAACCCTAAAATTGTACGATACACAGGGCATTCTATAGGGAAACTTTTATTTTTCCTATCACTATTTTGAAAATAAATATCTTCATCGCACCTTTCTTTAGAATATGTTAAATAAAGTGATCATGAAGGTAACTCATTAAGGGTTCTGGTAAAACAATAAAATTTTTCCTATATAATGCGACTCGTGGATACAGATAAAGTATTGAAGTACTTACGTAGCCGTTTATTCATAGCTTTACCTTGCTATTTTTTTCCTTAAAATACCCAAGTGACTTTTATACTTATTATCTATACAAAAGTACATAAGTACTTATTTAATGTTTATCTTTTTGGTATAAATAAATCTAATATTTTCACTTTTAGTGCTTTTTTTAGACACATTGACAGCAAAGGTTTTCCTTGCAACGCTCTTTATTTGATATATAATTTACATGATCTGCCTGTTTTAATTTTTTTAAGTTGTTTACACTTTTTCAAACAGGACCTGATATCCCACATGAAACAAAAAATAAACGCGTGTGGAACATAGACCCTCCTGGTCCACTTACCCCATTTTTATGGGGCAACTGGACCCATGAGGAAAGAAAGATGAAATATGCATATTTTTATATTTTTAAATATTAAAATGTAATTTTGAGCATTTCTGTCTGATAGAGGGAACCTAGCTGAACACATTTACAGAATATAAATAATTTTTTTGAGTTTCTCTTTCTACGGAAAATAAGTTTCTCCATTGTTTTTTGCTCCCAATAAAGAAAATTATAGTATACCTTATTAAAATTACTCAATAAAATCTAAAAAATAGTATATTGGGTGGTATCAAACCAAATTTCTTGTTTCTTGACCCTTGAGACGCGGTGATACCGTTAAGGAATCACATACTTTTTCCCCTAATTGCCACGTTGGCACCGGAATTTTATAATGAAAATTTCACCTTAATTAAGTAAAAAAAAGTATACTCTTACTTCTTTACAAATAGATTCTCTTGTAAATATTGCTGTCATTAAATTATTCCAACATTTTACGAATGCAAGTACCTTGGCCCTGAAAGCGAGATAGCCAAACCCTAAAATTGTACGATACACAGGGCATTCTATAGGGAAACTTTTATTTTTCCTATCACTATTTTGAAAATAAATATCTTCATCGCACCTTTCTTTAGAATATGTTAAATAAAGTGATCATGAAGGTAACTCATTAAGGGTTCTGGTAAAACAATAAAATTTTTCCTATATAATGCGACTCGTGGATACAGATAAAGTATTGAAGTACTTACGTAGCCGTTTATTCATAGCTTTACCTTGCTATTTTTTTCCTTAAAATACCCAAGTGACTTTTATACTTATTATCTATACAAAAGTACATAAGTACTTATTTAATGTTTATCTTTTTGGTATAAATAAATCTAATATTTTCACTTTTAGTGCTTTTTTTAGACACATTGACAGCAAAGGTTTTCCTTGCAACGCTCTTTATTTGATATATAATTTACATGATCTGCCTGTTTTAATTTTTTTAAGTTGTTTACACTTTTTCAAACAGGACCTGATATCCCACATGAAACAAAAAATAAACGCGTGTGGAACATAGACCCTCCTGGTCCACTTACCCCATTTTTATGGGGCAACTGGACCCATGAGGAAAGAAAGATGAAATATGCATATTTTTATATTTTTAAATATTAAAATGTAATTTTGAGCATTTCTGTCTGATAGAGGGAACCTAGCTGAACACATTTACAGACGTTCAGACTGTAATTCAAATGAAAATAAGCTTTTTGAAGCTGAATTGTCAGGAGCTCCAGATTCACATTGTAAAATCATGGCCCACTTGCCCCAATTAACCTTATATGCAAACAACACAATTTTGAATTTAATAGATTTTTTTTATTGGCATATACCTAATTCACACCAGAAAATTAAAATAGCAATATTTGCTTTAATTAAAAAAAAAACAGACTTTCCGTATTTAAATAAAGTGAAATTAACCATTAAAACTTTCTGGTGTAAAGTCAGATTCTCTGAACTACGTAGTTTCTAGAACGTATTCAAGTATGGTAATTAAAGGGTTAAAGATTACGTTTTATAAAAGAAATAATTATATCAAATAAGGTATTTGGAGACATACTTATTAAAGTATTTACTAATTTGTAATATTTTAGGGTAAAACAGCGACACGGCAATAGTGTTTACTTGTATTGCAGATGTGCAACAGAAGAAAAGATTGAAGTATTATATGAAAAAAAAATATATTTTTTTTTATTATTATTTTTCCTGTATTATAAACCTTTCAGAGTGTCATACATAATTTTTTCGAAACAAAATAAAAAATCGCGCATTTAAGGGTTAAAGCAAGGGGCCAGACACCACTAAAATTTTATAGTAATTATTGCAAGCCCCCCCACAAATGGTCCGCTAACTGAATACCAATATTATTTTAGAAAAATTTTCTTTTTAGATTTTTCTTACAAACCGCCGCAGAACCACCTTTGTGAGTTAATTCTAGCGAAAACCTACCATAAAATTTTCTGTTAAAATTTATTGGTATTCAGTTGGCGGACCATTTAGGAGCCCTAGTGTTGCCATTTCTAATCATTGAATCTCAGCGATTTAAGAAGTCGATTATTTCTTTAAAAATTAGTGGTAACAAGCGTGCCACATTAGGCCACCCCTGATTAAAAGGCACTGTTTAATTTGCAAAAATGCTCCGGTTATTGTTCTCCAAAGTATTAGAAAACATTTATGTCTATAAAAATTAAGAAATTGACATTTTACGCCATTTTCGGGCCATGTAAGTTACATTGAAGACAACACACTTCTTGGCCTACAAATACAACATAAAAGATCAATTTATTGCAACAAAAACTTTTTAAAAAATTATGTTCACTTCCAGATTTTTTAATTCAAATACTTATCATATGGAACCACCCCAAAAAATCATCTACTTGAATTATTTTTTCTCTGTGGTTGTAATTTAAGTTCCTTTATTTAATATAAGTTCTTCTTTAACATAACTATTTTAAAAAAATGTAATTTCACAGTCCAGCATGGCATTTTGAATTTCACGAATTATTAATGTTTTCCAAAAGTAATTTCTCCACTTTTTTTTACGACAGAAAGCTCAAAATAACCAAAGAAATAAAATTTAATTTATCATAACGCAATAAGTTTCAGTTGTACAAGTTTACTTGCTTTTATTGTACACGACAAAAATTTTCAAAGTATAAGTTACCAATGTCATTCAATGTTTCACTATTTTTTGCTTGTACAGAAATGTTTTTTGTTGCTATTGTAATTGTGAAAACACGGAGAAAGTTTTCCTGCATATAATTTTTTTTTTGGATCCAGAGATTATATAAAAATTATGATTTCGAAACATTTACAGAAAACAAGTATTTTAACATTATTGGCTTTGTGACCTAGCCCAATGGTTTTCTTACATCGCAAAACTGTGAAGTAGAAAATTTAATAAATGGAAGTTCAAATTGTAGTGCTCAATTCACCGTGAGTTAAATAATTAAATTTTCCCTCATATAAATAACGTGAATAATGTAATAATTAAATAATGTAAAATTAATAATTAATTTAATTCGCACTATCGCACGATTTCCATGGAGTATGGGGGAATTTGTTGCATAATAAATGAAAGCTTGTTTTGCTGAAAATTTGAATAAATATATCTGTCATCACACCTGACGTATTTTTAAACCTTTAAATTAAAATAAATTTCTTCTAGACAATTCTCGGATAAGCGCAAAGAAAAGTAATAACATTTAAACTCCACTGACGATGACCTTATGAAGATTGAAAACGTTCTGTTTTTTTCTAATGTATTTTATGATATTTTGATGTATTTTAGATACTTATAAATTATGTATGTGCACCTGGAAGTAATTCTTGTACAGATATCTGTACTGTTTATATGAATTTAATTAAGTAGAAAATTTAGTCAAATTTGTCCAATCCGTTTTTACATTAAAATGAGTTGACCCGTAGTAAATCTAAATGGACCCACTAATCAAATTTTCTGGACCGTATGAATTAGTCCAATTTTCTTGTCGTACCCCCAAACAGTAGGTTACAGAATTTAGTTAAAATCGTTGTAGCTGTTTTTAGATAAAATTTGCATGCACACAAATCAGCACAAACAAGATTTGTTCGTGTTAATATATATCATATTATGCAGACCAGACAGAAATTATTTGTGAATTTCAATAATGATTTTCTAATCATTACAGATTCTTAAACCATAAAGTAGTCAGAGTCTAAAACAAGCCATTTTTACTTTTTATAACATGTTCTCTAGAGGAAAAAATCCTTCTTTCTAAAATAAATGTACACGTTCACTATACGGTATATATAGGAAGTGTTTTTAAAGGGTATATTTGTTGTAATATAAATTCTGTATACACAATTGGGAGTAAGTTCACAAAAATATATTGAGTTACATTTATCCTAGTATGCCACATACAAATATAAAGTCGTTGCTGACCTCCCGCGATTTTTATTTAATATTACATGGAAAGCTACTTGTGACCGACGGGTGATTCTCACGGCACAGAATGAAAAACTTTTTAGACCAACCGGTGATGTTCATGGCACTGAAAGTGTTAATGAATGACTTCAACTCCACATACATTTTGATGGAAATTAATAACACATTCCATAATTTATGGAGCAGTTAATCGAATTCGATGTTATTTAAAACTAGTAAGTTTAAAAGTGTGCGCCACTTTTCAAAAGTCTGAAAATTGATAAGAAGCATTTGAGAAAATAAATTATACAAAATATTCAGAGTAACACCTAAATTTGACTTTTATGCAGATACTATAGAAATCCTTTGTGAATTTACATAATGACATTCTAATCATTACGGACAATTAATGTCATAAACTAGTCAGAATGTAATATAAACCATTTTTCTTGTCGCAACAGATTCTGTAGGTATGTTTTAAAAAAACGTATTTTTGAAAAGATTATTATGTCGCCAAACGGTAATAAATATAAAAAAAATCTCATTAGTTATTTCCGGATAATGTATAAAGATTTCATACCATTTCATTTATTTATAAATTTTTGGTAAATAAACATACCCTTATAAAAAGAATTTCAGTAGTCTTTTAAAGTTTTCTGTGTTTGCTCCTATGGAAACTTTCGTTTTGCTTCTATGCGAGTAATGGTAGTTTATATGCGACCAGTCAGATAGACGGAACAGTTGAAACGTTCAGGATATTAGAGATGAACTGTACAACTGTGTTGCCAGTGGGATACTTTTTTTAATTCAGATTTCTTGATTGTCACCACTTTTTTGAAACGGTAAAATTCGCTTCGTTTTTGCCTTAATTAAAATGTCATTAAATAAGGCACATTTTATTATTTAAAAAGGGTTGCCAATCAATAATATGATTTTTAAAAAAGTAGCCCATCTGGCAACACTGCTGTACAAAGTTGACTCTTTTTGGTTTAGAAATAACAAAAACAAAATCGCTAAAAAATGTGTTTCCTCATACAAGAATATAAATTATCTGTAATGCTTTGAAATTGTCTTTTAAAAACAACATTCAAGACACATTAAATTGCATTAACTTCCATTTTTAAACGATTCAAAAATAATAATTTTGATAGCAATTCTCCATATCTTAGAAACAGTTTTAAATCTTTAACTCTATAAGGTACACATTTCTAACACTTACGAAAGCTAGATCAGAAGATTTTTACATCTATATTTCTAAAGACTATTCTCAATTGTAAATGCCTATTAGTTACATATGAAGTTTGCACTGGAAATACATGATAAGCATTACTATTCGAAAATAGTTTCAGGATAAAATGTAACAGTAGCATGATGAAATCTTGTGCAGAAAGATATAAAGAAATGGTACTCTACGGCAGAGGCTACCAAACTGCGAGAAGCGATCTACTTATGGTTGGCGTGACGATTATTGAGATCTTTAAAAATATACAATTCATTCTACCTGCTCATATAATATAATAAAAACAATAGGTTATAATTTTAAAGTAAAGTATTGTGTAAACATATACAGGGTGATTCTAAATTTATGGTACACACTATAAGGGTTGGTATAGGGCACTTATTTATTGTATGGGAATGTATGGGCGCAAGGGACGCGTTGATGTACAAACAGCGGAGGTCAATTTGGCAACTTTTTTATTTCAAAATTTCTGATTCATACCAGAAATTTCCTATATTATTCTGTTCCTTATTTAAGTCAGTTATTTCATGTTTAGCATAAAGAAAAAAATCCTCCTTGAAAATTTCCGGTATGAAATATAATTTTTTCAATTAAATTTTAACTAACTTCATGCTGAATAATGTATACTCAATTTGTTTTCTCCAGACTTCCATCACAGAAATATATGATAAAAATTAGGTCAATTAAAGGAATACCACAGCTGAAATTTCCCATTCACAAAATTTCATGACTAAACGGAAATGTACTTTATAACATTTAAGCAGCCCTGTATACGATCTCAATAATTTATACACAGCAATAAATATTTAGAAAAATAGTTCAATTTAAAAACGCGTTCTACAACTTAAAACGCACTTAAAGCAATTACTGTTCATAGGCTTCAATAGATCAATTATTGTTCAATTACTTCTTTAGATACACTTTTTTGGGCGTAAATGAACGTTAAGTTCTTAGCACACCGTATTATACAGTAAGAATCGCTTACACTAGATTAATTTTAACACAATTAGTTTAATTGGTAAATAAATCTTATCTGATGTAAATTTTCGACTGGGCGGGACAGCTCAGATGGTAGAGCATTGACGACTTCAGCTAAGAAATCCCTGGTTCGAATCCTGGTCCGGATTTTTTTCGCCCAGTCGGAAATTTACATTTGAAACGTCTTTTAGTACACCTCGGTGATCTATATAAAATTCAGTATGTTTAAAATAATGAAATATCATTCAAATAAACAGCAAACATTTTCCCCTTTTGAGTATTATATAACGGAATTCTTTCGTGTGCCCATGTAAATGAACCGTAAATGCTACACATTTTATTCTCGATAACGGACAAGCCGGTTACGATAACGGATAAACAATAACATCTATAAATTTCATCATTTCTTCCGACTATATTTACGAGAGTTACAGGACGGTAACACGGCAGATATATGACAGACGACAGATATATGACAGACGGCCGACAGACGGCAGATAGACTGGCTCGGGCAAAAAGAGTTTGCTATCTTTGATACTAAAAGCTTCTGGACACCACTTAATTTAAATTGTAATCGTTGGTTTGTTAAATTGCATAACTTTTTCGATTGTACAAAGCCTAATATTTTTGTTAAAATAAAGTGGTACCGTATCCTTATTTTTAATTTATTGAGTCAAAAAAAAAAGAAACACTTAAGGGGCTAATGGAAGAGAAGTAAGAAAAGTAAAGTATGAAATTTGACTCTAAGGAAAAATGACGTACAGGTAAACGAGGTAGGTGTGCTTATCAGAAGTGGAATAAATGCAGACAGTTTATGTGCAATAGTCATATATCATGTGTTTTTTTTTTGTTTTGTTTTTGTGTGTGTCTTCATTGCTAGAAAGAAGAGCAGTAGAACTGATGGTAGTTCAAATGTATTACTACGATTATTTCTTATAAAGTGTTATTGATTTTTTAAACTCTTTCTTACTTGAGTTTTTGTACTAATTTAAATATTCGTAATATTGTGGAAATTACATATTCCTCTTTCTAATAAGTCTTGATTGCCAATTTTATGTTGATAGTATTTTATCTTTTGATCAGTTTTCCGGCCTAAATATTATAATTACCTATGGGATAAAAATGATATCATCTTAGGCAATTGAGTAATATTTTGTTCATAGTACTGCGATGGTTAAGATTGTAAATACTCGCTAACTATGTATAGAGGAGATTTATTAGATTGAGAGTCCAGGTTCATGGATGAATGAAAAAAAAAAAACTCCAACACGAGGATTTCGAGGACTTACTTCTTTATTATGAAACATTTTAAAGGAAGGGCCATGATGGTACAGTGGACGGGAGAAGTCAGACGAGACTGCCCGACGGGGCAGCCCCGAAGGGCAGAGAGCCGAGGTCTGTCACACTCAAGTTCAGAGGCAGTAGTAGTAAAATATTCATTACAATCACTCACTCATTGGCGAGATGAATAGCAACATCTGTACTGTATTGGCGATGAATATTGGTGGCGTGGACAAAGGAATCAGAAGAATCCCGAAGTATTACATAGAATTCAAAGTTACGCCATGGCGAGCTATTTATGGTTACACGTGTCCTAACATTCTTGTGGTAAGGGAAAGTGGTTAGAGAAATAGGAACACGTGATTTTTAGATGCACGTTACAGATCTCTACAGCTGCAAATTAGTCAGCAATGGGCATATGGTTTGTATCCGACAAAGTACAAGGGTGAGAATTGTATACTAATGCAAGCCCAGAGGCTGGGAAAATATGCATTAGATAACGTCGGCTGCAAAGCGAAAAGAGATTCATTTGTATTTTATTCTTTTACTTTATTTCAATGGAAAATAACTGCGGTTAAGATCTTTTTCTATCGTGTGACTTTGAAAGACAGAAAAAGGAACCGAGATAAATGATGTCTGCATTTGAAAAGAACTTTAAAAAGTAAAAGCGAAACTTACAGTAGTGAGAGGGGGGGGGGAAGAATGACTAAAGACATATGAAATTAACTCTAAAATGTCAAACTTAAACTAAATATTTTATTTGAAGGGGGGGGGGGGAGAATAATGACAATTTATACTAAACCAGTAAAGTTAAAAGTTGATTTTTTTGAGGGGAAAGGAGGAATAATGAATATATAACGGTAAAGCCGTAATATATATCACCCATTACCACCAGAAAAAAAAACTGAATCTTGAAGAACAGTTTTTTTTTTTTTTTATATTTGAAGATTACCTTGTCCACTCCATACATATAAGTATTTAAAACAGATATAACATAATAAGAAAGATAAGCCTCCATATATATATACATATAACATATAATTGTGTGCTTGCAATTCTTTAAATGTTTGCATAAAGCAAAACTTTTCAGGTCATGATAAATGGCGCCTTTTTTTATTTTTATTCATTTCTTGGTATTCATTAGTCTTTACAGTCACCCGAAACTGCAAATAATATTTTTTGATTTAACAGGATCCTTTTTAAATATCTTTTTAGTATTTGATTAAGAGGCTGGTACCAGCATTTTTCATGACCAAAATAAGAGAAGTAAATATTTTTTTTTTTTTTTTTAGTAACTTGTTATAATATCTTCTCAAAATAAAAATAATATAATATAAATGCAAGCAACAAAATACACAGATACTACTTTAAAATGAAATAGAAAATAAATGACATATGCATGTCTGTGAATAGAAGCTAAATGAAAAAATATAAAAAATAAAAAGAGTAGAAAATTGGTTTTCGTGCACACCGCACAGGACTACAAAAGAACGGGATGCATATAGCATGCCTATGAATGGGTGTAGCCCTTAATCTTGTTAATAAACAAGTGTGATGGCGTCAGTTTAGAACATCAGCCCTAGGGGGAGAGGGAGTTATGAGACCCAGACACCAAGTGATACCTAGGTCCCTGCTCCCCAAAGATCACATTGATCTTCAAAGGAGCATGCGTTAATGTATCATATAAAAAGTTTTGTTTATTGAATTGAAACAACAATTCAAGAGTTTTGTCTCTCTACACAATGAAGTTTGGACCCTTAGGGCAAAAATTTTGAACGGGAACAAAACTTCAGAGGGGATAAATTAAAAATAATAAAAAAAACTGAGATAAATATCTCACATATCAAAGGTAAAAGGACAATCCGAGTGTGTGGAGAGACTGGTGACATGATCGGGTAAGTATAACAACCACATTTTTTTTTTAAAGTAAATTCTAACTTTGTATTCCTTACAATGTATCGAGTAGGATCTGAACTGTATGTGTATTGTATGACCTTAAACATTTAGTGTAACTGCACTAGGTTACTAATGCTACAAATGAAAATTTTTGTGTTATTGTGAAGTTATGTTATTACAAGAACGACATAATATCTTAGACGTGTGTCTTGTCTAAGTGAAGCTTAACCAGAGATTATATTTAATCTCCAAATGTAAAAGAAAACGTGTAATTATGTCCATGTAGAAAACCAAAACAAGTGTGATGAAAACAATAAAAACATCATAAGTTTAAAATTTAAAGAAAATGCATGTGAAGGGGTAGCATCCTGTAAACTGGGCATTCTTTGTTGTGAAACAAAGTGATGGTGACATGAAATGTCATGGTATAAAAGAAATATAATAATAATGGAAAAATTAAGAATGTGTTAAAACTTAACCTTTTAATAAATGTTTAATTTGTGCATATCATGTGAGGTCAAAAGTAGTTCCTGGTATAATGAAAACAAAAAGGAAATATACTAATGTGTAACGTTGAAACCTAGAAACAAAAATTTTCAATTGTGTATAATGTGTGTTTTTTTTTTACCAGACAGAATATCAATGAACTCAATTGTAATGACAATGAACTAAATTGTAATATCAATGAACTAAATTGTAAGTGTATCTCTATGAACCAAAGAAAAAAATGTGTATTTCAATGAATGAATCAAAGAAAAAGTATTTCACTATGAACTAAAACAGTGTATGTCAGTGAAAAAAAAGAAAATTTCAACGACTTAGATGTATGTTTGTGAACACAGCAGTCTAAGTACCTCAATGAACAAATTATGAGCAAGTATTTCACTGACTTAAAGTGTAAAAGTAATACGATGAACTCAAATGTGTGAGAAAAAAAAAACTTACAATGAACTCATGTGTCTAACCCAAAAAAAAATATTCCAATGAACTGAAGTGTCTACCAAAACAAAAATTGGTATGAACTGATCTGCAAAACAAATCACAAGAAAGAAAACAAACTATGAACTAATATGTGTAAGGAAATATTCTATGAACTAAGTATTGTCATGAAACAAAAATGATAGTGCAATTGGTCCCTGAAGTACACAAAGAATTGACAATGCTATGAACTCGTGTAAAAGTGTTTTTTTCTATGAACTCAATGAACTATGAACTCGTGTAAAGTGTTTTATCTATGAACTCGTGTAAAGTGTATTTTCTATGAACTCAGTGAACTATGAACTCAGTTGTAAAACCTATGAACTCAGTTGTATGACCTATGAACACAAACTCAGTGTGTACATATGGAACCAAGAGCATTGTATCACAAGTACAAAAATGCATCGCCTAAAGTTAAAACAAATAAACCAAAAAAAATAGTGCTTTTAAGTAAAGGAAAGTGAAAAAAAGATAAAATGTAACCAGGAAACGCTACTTGTGTGATGAAATGTAACTAAATAAACTTAACTAAGATTAACAAGTGAAATTATATCCAAATTTCTAAAAAAAAAACTAAAGATGTAACTAGTGTAATGATGAATTTTTAAAGTTGAATGAATGTGTACTCTTTCAGTACTATCTACCTCAAATGTGAAAATCCCAATGTCTGATGAAACGCATCAAAAAAAATTTTCACAAATGTTCCATTTCGAGATTCATTTAACTATTTGCCGGCTAAATAATCAAATGAAAAAGCAACCTACTGTACACTTGTGTTTATAAAAAAAATCTTGAAAGAATTAAGTTAATTTTAAACATCAAATCAGTATGAATAATGCTGTCAAAAAACTGACATATGTATGTAAATGTATAGGAAAATAAAAATTTTAAAAGGAATGCTGTAAATAGTAACTCCTTCACAGTAATGTGTGTTAAATAAAAAACGAAAAATGTAAAATGTATGTTACATTGTTTTTTTTTTTTTTTTTTTTTTTTTTTTTTTTTTTTTTTTTAAAAAAGGGAGCTGTATGAGATGTTTATGGGAATGTATTGCAGTTGTATACTTTTTCTCGCATTTGCTTGATGAATTTTTTTAATGATGGACAATAAGGTGCAAAAGCACTGTGGAAAATGTCAAAGTTGGTGTTATTGCTATCATTATTTCTAATGCAATTAATGCATTTTGGAGGATTTCTACACTGAGGGTCAATGTGTGGCAAAGCACACACCGAGCATCTAATGTCATTATGACACGAAATTGCAATATGATCATTGTATACCTGGCACTTAAAACAACGTTTAACATTTATATATGGTTTAACAGGGTACGGTTTTGATTGTATCATAATTTCCTTATGCATTAATAATTGCCTAGCACCCTGTGGTGCAAGCTCAAAGATCCAATTAAAGGACTTACTATGTAGGAGCTTGTACTTTTTAACAAAGTGAAATTCAGGTTCAGGTATGTGTATTAAATCTGAAATACCAAACAAGATATCAGGAATATTTAAATTTTCAGGGAGGTTAAAAATAATAACACGAATAGGTTTAGTTACATTAAGCTTAGCAGGGGATAAGGACTTTAAAGAGGAATCGCTAATATCTGTAAATTTTTCATTGTGCTTACCTTGAGTGTGCAGGTCGGAGCTAAGATATGTGTCTTTTTTATGATTTTCTAGTTGTGGTAACTTTTCTTGTTTACACATATAAGAGGGGATAGTGTGTGTAGATTTATCTAGGGCAGATGGAGGGAGTTTGTTGTTGACATTTACCCCCTGATCAACCATAGTCTTACTACATTTAGTTAGCTTCTTCTTATTTTCCTGTTTGCCTGTGATTTCATGTAATCTCTCCATAAGTTTCTGATTTACAAGAAATAAATTATCTTTATCCTGTTTTAATTTGGAATAATCATCCTTTAGAACATTAAAGTTTAGTTTAAGCACATGAAAATTGAATTTAATGATCTGAAGGAAATCTATAATATTTTCAGACATGGATGCAGTATTTTCGGTCTTAAGTGAATTTTGAATAGATGTGGCTTCCATATTAATGGAATCCGAATACCTGCATAATATTTCCTCAAAATAATCTACCCATGGAGATACAGAAATGGGGTGATTAAAGTCACAAATAGCATTTTCATCATTAGCTGCCATATTTTAAAATTAGCCTGGTGAAGTGTCTGTTATCTCCAAAATCCTTTTTTTTTTATCTCGTGTTTATATAATTTCTGTTGTTTACTTTTTTTTTGACCGACAACATGGAAAAAGGAAGGAATTTTTTTTTTTTTTTTTTTTTTTTTTGAGAGAGCAACACAAATAATGCAAAATAAAGAATACTAGTATTTCAAAACGGTGTATGTATGCAAAAACTCTAGTTATCAGAAATGAAATGCATGCACATAAAATAAAACACAATAAGTTGCATAAATAAATTATACACAAAAGGAAAAAAAAACATGGAGGGGGGGGGAGTGTAAAAAATAATATGAGGGTATCAATCACAACATTTCAGAAAGTTAAATTTCTGTCAACATCCAGTAGGATTAAAGTTTCTGAAATTCAATAAAATAAAAAAAACAGGTAATTAAATTGTAATTTTTTAATGCAGAGTGGTTCTTTTTTTTTTTAACTGAAGCATGGTCATCAGTAGGGTAATTTTCTTTTTTTTTTATATTGCTGAAACACACCACTAAAAGGAGGAAAACATTTTTCCTCGAACTCATGGCACGCTTAGTGCATTCTATATATTTTTTAGAAAAAATGAAGGTATCACCACAACGAAGCACAAAGTAAATCGAATTTTTTTTATGACTATTGCTCCGGACACAATTTGTTATATTAACACAAGATGACACTTTCACGAAATTATATATCTTTTTAGCATATTTCATTATTTTGTCACCAAATCTGTGGGATTCCTGGACACTTTGCACTGTAAACATAAATCACAAACAAAGCGAAACGGCGCACAATTCCTGGACTTGTTGCACTGAGAACTTTGTTTAAAATGTGTGTTACTTGTGCGGATAATTCATACCACAGCTAGGTGAGGACTTTTCACGAAACATTTCCCTTTTGGGAAACTATGGATTTACGTTCAAATGGCACTTTTTCTTTTCACAAAACAGGAATATAAAACACACTGATGGAGATTCCCTTGGATATGGTCGAACAAAACAGGTGAAAATCACCTTTTTTTTTTTTTAGGAGTGGGGTGGTTTTTTTCAGGTGAATGCACATCACAGGTCCGACGTAGCAGTTTACCGTTCAGATGTGTCCTTTTTTTAAGCGAAGCGCACTGCTATCGGAGAAGGTTTCTCGACTTTATTGACGATTACACGATAGAAGTTTAAAAATTCTTGAGTCAGGCTTTGGAGAAACAACAGAATATTGAATCAGGAAAAGTCAGCAAAGGATGGGGGTAGTCACCTTCGAAGGAGATCGTAGCTGAGACCTGAGACAGCAGAATCACAGAGAGATGTTGAGGGATCGCCGGCAACGACAGCACAATAGTTCATCAGGGCGGCGAGGGCAGGGGAAGTCCCGTAAAGATGACGCCGGAGAATGAGTGCTCGAAGTTGGATGAGGAAGCCGGAACTCCCGTGGGGAAAAAAAGGGCCCATGGACATCCTTTCACGTCGCTGATAAGAAAAAAGGGAAACGGATTGAAACTTCTCCTCGTATTTTTTTTTTTTTTTTTTTTTTTTTTTTTTTTTTTTTTTTTTTTTTTTTATTACTGTTGGAGAAAAAAATCTGGGCGACGGCGCCAATTTGTATAGAGGAGATTTCAGTAGAGAGAGAGTCCATGTTCGTGGATGAATGAAAAAAAACTCCAACACTAGGCTTTCGAGGACTTACTTCTTTATTATGAAACTTTTTAAGGGAGAACCATGATAGTACAGTGGACGGGAGAAGTCAGACGAGACTGCCCGACGGGGCAGCCCCGAGGGGCAGAGAGCCGAGGTCTGTCACACTCAAGTTCAGAGGCAGTAGTAGTAAAATATTCATTACAATCACTCACTCATTGGCGAGATGAATAGCAACATCTGTACTGTATTGGCGATGAATATTGGTGGCGTGGACAAAGGAATCAGAAGAATCCCGAAGTATTACATAGAATTCAAAGTTACGCCATGGCGAGCTATTTATGGTTACACGTGTCCTAACATTCTTGTGGTAAGGGAAAGTGGTTAGGGAAATAGGAACACGTGATTTTTAGATGCACGTTACAGATCTCTACAGCTGCAAATTAGTCAGCAATGGGCATATGGTTTGTATCCGACAAAGTACAAGGGTGAGAATTGTATACTAATGAAGCCCAGAGGCTGGGAAAATATGCATTAGATAACGTCGGCTGCAAAGCGAAAAGAGATTCATTTGTATTTTATTCTTTTACTTTATTTCAATGGAAAATAACTGCGGTTAAGATCTTTTTCTATCGTGTGACTTTGAAAGACAGAAAAAGGAACCGAGATAAATGATGTCTGCATTTGAAAAGAACTTTAAAAAGTAAAAGCGAAACTTACAGTAGTGAGAGGGGGGGGGGAAGAATGACTAAAGACATATGAAATTAACTCTAAAATGTCAAACTAAATATTTTATTTGAAGGGGGGGGGGGGGAGAATAATGACAATTTATACTAAACCAGTAAAGTTAAAAGTTGATTTTTTTGAGGGGAAAGGAGGAATAATGAATATATAACGGTAAAGCCGTTATAGTATGTTTTCTACAAAATTGGAAATTTAATAATTTTAAATGAGCAGAATAAACTCTAATAATCTTCTAAAAACGATGTATATAGAATTGTTAGGAATAGAATCCTTAAACTTGACATGACTATTACTTTTGGTTTGAAATGCTCCCACAGATCAATAAAATAAATTAAGTTTGTAAACTCATTATTGGCTAAGGGTCGTCCGGAGTATCTAAGCTGGCATACATTTGAAAATGCTGCTCACGATTTTACTATTTGGAAAACTCACTGATGGCACATGCGATTGGTAGTTTGATTACTTGAACCATCTAATTAAATATATGTACCAAAATCATCGGCGCAATGATTTAACTGATTTGATATTGGTTCTGAAATTGTCAGGCTGTCTCCCGGTTATCCAGTTTTACTTTTCTCAGATGCGTGCTTTCTGAATAAGCTGACCTATACCTACATATCAGGTGGGTCGCTAAAAAATGTACATTTTATGGTGAGTCTCAAAATATTCAATTTTGCAACCCGCAGTTTTGAGAGTCAAATTCTTTGATTTAGAAAAAGTAATGGATGTATACAGAATTTATGTAATTTTTAAATAAATATCTTATATATAATTTTAATTGTTTTTTAAAACTTTATGAAATATCTCACACTACATGGGTATATCCACAATAACGACATAAAATTATTTCTAAAATAGTCACTAGATTCAGGAAATAACATACGGATAGTTACCTATATAAAATAAAGTTGCTACCCTTACTGACACTGTTACTTAAGCAAACTGAAATCAAGTAAGCAAACTCTGTGTTCTCTTCTCAGTTTTCGAGATGAGTAAAGGATGCGTGGTTATGATCCAGGGTTGTCCTTTTTTTAAATTAAAAAATTTGAATTTACACCAGAAATTCTGAAAGAAGGGGAATTATTTTTGGCAATAACGAAATGTCTGTCAGTTAATAAAGAAAATGATATTATAGGGAATTTCTAGTGTAAATGTGAAATTTTGGAGTTACAAGAAAGGCTTAAAAGGCAATCCTGATAGACCGGAGATCTTCCATTTGTTTGCGTCACAAACGTCTTTATAAGATTAACTTTTAGTATGTCTCATATGCAGGGAATCTCTTTTTATTCCTTAAAAAGGGTAAAGTAATTCTGTACGTAAAATGTTTAAATATTGATAATCACCAGAATTCACACGAAAACAGATTTGAACAAATATGTTTTCCGCACACTGTGAAAATAAAATTTATTCCGAAATTCTTCCTCAAATGCAGCAGTTTGGGAGTACAATTAAATGATTAAATTATATACCATCGCCCTTCAGAAGTTTAACCCTCTAATTCTCATGGTAGCATACATGTTACCACCAGCGTTTCCAATTTAACAATTTAG
Organism: Maratus speciosus; assembly: GCA_963932465.1. Lineage (NCBI taxonomy): Eukaryota > Metazoa > Arthropoda > Arachnida > Araneae > Salticidae > Maratus > Maratus speciosus. The sequence goes on from OZ010794.1 coordinate 131,488,452, forward strand.
ATGATTTTTTAATTAAGATTATTCCAAATTCATACCAGAAATTTAAAATTGCCGCATTTGCTTTACTTAATAACAAACATTCCGTCATTGAATAAAGCGAAAATTATTGCTGAAATATCCTGGTGTGAATTCAGATTTTCTGATTACGGAATTTCTAGAATGTATTCTACTATGGGAATTAGAGGATTTATGCTATCAACTAGGTAATTTCGAAACAGTTACTTACAATATTGTATCTAAAACGCACAAATAACACAAGCTATATACCGTAATTTCGCATGTATCCACCGCAACTTACATAACTCGATTTCCTACCAGAATTAATTTTACGTAAAATGTTACTTCCTTCTCCTTAACACTTGTTTGACTTCTTTTATTTTCATTAAAATTTCCGGTTTGAAAAAGACTTAACTAAGACGCGGCTGTTACGCGGGTAATTACGGTACACAAATATGAAACCAGAATTTATATTTAATATTAATAAACACAATTATTTAGCCTGTTCTATATAGTACATAACAGATTTCTTTAAGTAAGGAATTTCTGGTTTGACATAAATTTATTATGCCCCGTCAAATTCATTGCTATGGTTGTTATTGTTTAAAAAGTATAGTTGCATTATAAGAATATTGCAACAATGATCCGAATCATGGTTGCCAGTTTTGTCTACATTTTTAATCCGAAATTTCAAATTTACATCCCAAATTTTGAAAGAATTTTTTTTACTTTATGTGATAGCTAAATGTATCTTATTAAATAAAAGATTCAAGCATAAATAAAGCATATTTTCTGTTACGAAACTTCACAATATTCATGATCCTCGCTCCTACAAGCTAGATTTCAGAACACATACTTCTTTTTCTACTAGAATAGGGATGCACAACCTTTTTCAGAGAAGGGCCACTTACAAAAATTTCTGCGTTGTCGAAAGCCACATCAGTAACAAGGAGAGAATCTATTTTAAGGAGGTGATTCTTTGAGATGATGGAAAGAATATGTCTTTCCAACAAACTTTAACTTTTATCTATAAACTATGATGTTATTATATACAAGGCAGCATATAAAAAGAAACATTTGTGTGACTATAACATAAGTTGAACAAGATTAAATGCCTATTTTGGTAAAGTATCGTACAGATAAAATTTACGACAATAATAAATCTATAAAAGTCATCGAAATTGCGATTTATAGTTGTGTAGGACATCATGAGGGCATAACAATGAAATTTACAGCTGACCTTTGACCAGAAGGACCACACAGACGGAATAAAGTAAAAATAAATATAACTGGGTACAGCAAAAACTCAACCTATAAGGTTGCGCCCCATAAATTCAGAGTCGACCAATGATATTCGCCTGTAAAGATGGGTGGCAACTCTGTATGCAAATTTTCTAGCTATATGGTATAATTTTATGCTTGCATAAATAATGTAAACAGGACAATGTCCGTTTTTTTTCAGTGCAAGTGAAATATCAATGCGCTGTGTTATTTTTTTCGGAGATCGTTTACCTTCTAAGTCTGTAATTTCTTTTATATAATTTTTTTTTTTTTTCAATCTTGATTACATTTTATTATAGGCGGAAATTTACAATAGAAAAAAGCTATTTACATATTGTGGGTTATAAATTTTAATAGTAATGCTGATGCACATCTTGATATATATATTTTACCTATTTTAATCTATATATATAAAACAAGAGATGTCTGCCTGCCTGCCTGCCTGACTGAGGCAAGCTCCGAAATTATAGCACCTAGGCATCTGAAATTTTCGTCATGCGTTGATTTTGTCCTCAGAAAGTGTACTTCGCAGCCGGATTTTAAAATTTCAATTTCAATTTTTTTTTGTTTTTAATTAAAACTGTATGGGTTAGAGGCTATTTACAACTTTCCGCCAATCCGCGGCAATGAAGCAGCCAGCCAATGACAGCAGGCGTTAAATATTGGATCTAGCGTAGCGGCAAAGGGCAAACTTCACTCGTAACTCCCAATGTTTATGTTTCGTCAGCTTCATGTAAGTACACTTTTGCGCTTTTCTTCCTATAAGATTTAATACTATTTACATTAATTGTGATATTTCGAAGTGTTTTTTACTTATTTTGCAAGGTATACGATTCACGTAAGTTAGTTTAGATTGTATTTATTCTTTGTGTTAATGGCGTAGTTTGCGAAAGAATGAAATGTGTTTCTTGAACTTTACTTTCCCTGATGTAAATGGTTTCTGTTCTTGGGCAATTAAAAGTGAAGTTATTGTTCGATTCTTATGAAACTCATAATGTATCACCATATAATTTCATCATATAAGTATTTCACGCCCTCAGAATTTTAAATTTAGTTCTTTTCCTTTTGTTAAAATATTTTCTACATATGTTACACTTCATTGAATGTTTCCATAGTGCCAGGCATATCAGTTTAAAGTTTAGGCGTAATTCAATGAACGAAAATATGAGTACTGTTATTTATAATCTTTCTTCCTGTTAATGTTGACTATATTTTTAGACACCCAAGAACGGTGAAATCATAACATGCTATAAATTGTACTACTGAATGCAAAATCCTGTGAATGTAGTATGAGATGTATGTTTTAATTAAGATTTGTTATTGAAATTAGTTTATTTCATATACAAAACACCATATATTATGAGTTTGGTAAGAAATCCTAACAAAAACCTACATCTTGCACTTTACTGAATGTTTTCATAGTGCCAAGCATATGAGTTCAAAGTTTAGGCCTAATTCAATGAAGCGAAAATTTTGAGTATTTATTGTTATTTAAATCTTTCTTCCTTTTAATGTGATGACAACTTACATTTTATACCAGATTTGCATACCCGTTCTTGGACGATTCTTATGAAACTCAATTTGTCACAAAATGGTGATTTTATTGACTTCATTTTTGCAAATTAAAATGCTTTCATGACAATATACATCTTTTCCTGCGCGGGTCGGGTTGTACCCAACCCGAACCCGCAAATTCCATTTTAAGTCAACATGACCCGAACCCGCAAAAATAATTTTCAGAAACCCGACCCAAACCCGAGGTATTTCAAGCCGCAACCCGACCCGAACCTGCAATTAAAAAAAAATATGTTTTAATGCCACCAGGGCTTGAAATTCAATTTTTCCTAGGAGGGGAATCTACCTCCCAGCATTTGTAAATGGAGGGGAGTTGAGCAGTTTGGGAGGGAGAAAAAATGTTTAAAACCCATTGTTATTTTACATGTTATTTAAAGAATTACATTCATACAGACATGACAAAGTACCACTGAGTCAATTTAAATCAACAATTCAGAATAATTATGCAAAATGTTCTTTTATTTAAAAAAGGAAAAAAGTCAAGCTTTTATACAGTCTACTTTTCAACTTTCAACCAAATGGCATGCGTCGATAACAATGGTGATTGTTAAATAAATTTCAGAATTTTTATTTTTTTCGATTTTGGGCCCCGAATCCTCTTTTACAAGGTTTAACTTGTGACAAACAGCACAAGCACAACATTTATAACTTTGAAAATTACCGGAAATGTATGGTTATGCTCTCTTAAAAAAATTTCAGAAAATTTTGCAATATCTGATGTGTCTTCATTTTTAACTATTAGCATGAACATATTCGGAGATGTCATCATAAATATCTATTTCTGAATGAAATTGTTTTATTATATTTTTAATGGAATTATATTGAAAACTTAGCTTCCTGATATTTTCTTTGATTGGACAAGCTACTAAGCATTCAAATTTTAAATAAAGTCCAAAATTTGAAATAGAAACCGTCGATTCATTTCTTCTATTACAAAATGAATCTAGGTTAACTTTAAATTGCCAAGTCCTAATTTCTGTGAATTAAAGGGGGAGGCGTGAGGGGGAAATCCTCTCCCGATGCTAATTATTTTTGTTGCAGGTCGAGTAAACTTCGTTTTGGTTTGGGTCGATTTCAGACTGAATGTAGATTAATGCAAGTTGGATTCGGGTTAAACCAAATTTTTCAAAAGTTAGTTGAGCATATTATTTCAGATTAAAAACTATACCTATAATAATAAACATAGATATTTATATTTGTGCTTTTTTCTAAAGGCTTCTGCAATTTTCCCACGACCCTGTGACGAAATTTGCGTTTTTTCACGATCCTTTGAAGAAATTTGCGGGGTTTTTTTCAGCAGCCCTTAGACGAAATTCGCGTTTTTCCTGCAAATTTTTTAATGGATTTCAATTGGTTTTCCGCGATTTTTAGACAAAAGTTCATGCTTTTTTCCCGGATTCTTTGACGAAATTCCCGTTTTTTCGCGATCCTTTGAAGAAATTCAGTTTTTTCGCGATCTTCAGTCGAAATGCACGTTTTTCCACGGTCAATTGAAGAAATTTGCGTTTTTTTGCGATCCTTTGACGAAACTCGCGTTTTTCCTGAGATTCTTTGACAAAATGAGCGTTTTCCCTGCGATTCTTTGGCGGAAATTGGGTTTTTCTCCCTATCCTCTGACGAAATTTGCGTTTTTACCGCGATCTTTTCACGAAACTTGCGTTTTTTTCTCTACCCTTTGACGAAATTTGCGTTTTTTACGCGATTATGTGACAAAAATTAAGTTTTTCCACGATTTTTTGAAGAAATTTGAGGTTTTTCGCTATCCTTTGGGGAAATTCGTGTTTTCTCTGCGATCTTTTGACGCAACACGCGTTTTTTACTGCGATCCTTACCGAAAGTCGCGTTATTTCCACGATAATTGACGAAATTTGCATTTTATTTGCGAACCTATGACGAAATTAGCGTTTTTTTCGCGTCTATTCGCGGCGAAATTGATTTTTTTCGGCGACCATTTGTCGAAATTCATGATTTTTTCGATTATATTTTTTATGTCCGAATTTTCGGACTGATGACCGATTTTTGAGAAATTTCGGAACCAAATGCATCAAATTTTCGGAACATTTGGAATAGAATCACCCCGAAAATAACGCGAAACTTGACAACCGAAAAAAATCGTGAAATTTCTCTATTAATCCCGAAATAAAAACTGCCCAAAATGTGTCAATCGGTCGCGCAAAAAAATCACAAAATTTGCAAGGCATTCGCGGGTGTTGATCGTAAATTCAAAATGCAAAAATTTTCGGAAAGGGTGAATTTTTTGGGGCGGGAGCCTCCCGCCCACGATATTCTTTTGGGCGGGATTTCAAAGTTTTGGGCGAGAATCCCGCTATCCCGCCCTGAAATTCAAGCCCTGGCCACTAAGGAAAATAATCTACAATTGTATCTCTAATACAATTTTTATATTTTACATAGAAGAATGAACAAATCTGTATTCTTTAACATTCAAATATAGTAAAACCCCTGAGCACGTTGGCATCGTTGTATAGAGTCGAACATCAAATCGGGTTATCCCGAATTTTGTTTTTTCGGCTCGGAATGAATCTAATTTTCTTTCTGCAGGTCGGGTTCGTATTACAAGAATTCTTTCGGGCCATCTATAGGTTTTTTACTCGATTCGTTATAATCATTATCGTATCAGTAATTGAAAAAGTATGTTTACATTAATTTCCGGAACTGAATTCTAAGACTAGACAAAACTGACAGGCACGCATTTTGTTTTTGTGAAACTTTGATCTGCGGTTTTTATAGAAGTTTAATGTGAAAAAATATTTTGGACATTCTTTTAAAAAATCGAATCAACCCGAATCCGAACCGTAAACGTCAAAAAGCCAACCCGAACCCGAAACAATGAAAACCAACCCGACCCAAACCCGAACCGCAGGTAAAAGTGGGTAACCCGACCCGATGCAGGACTCTAATGTTGTATATGTTGTCAAGTTGTCATCGCCCAAGAATGGTGGGAAAAAAACCCACCAACTTTTGACTTCAGGGAAAATAAATGAGGTTATTTGGGTTTTCCTTTTGTTAATATTTTTTTGCCACATAGACTTACCCATATATTATGAGTTTCGTAAGAAATCCCAATGAAAACAGATATTATTTATTTGCTTTACTGAATGTTTTCATTTCTTATCAAAATCATGATATGTAACATGCGAGAAATTGTAGAACTGAATGGAAAATTCTGTCAGTGAGGTCTACGATTTATGTTTTCTTTCAGATTTGTTATTGAACTAATTTTATTTCATTTAAGTATATTTTTAGGCGCCCAAGAATAGAGCATGTGTTTTCATTAAGATGAGAAAAGATTAACAAAAGGTAAAGAACTGAATGAAAAACTCTCAGTGCGCTAAATACTTATACAATGAACATTTTGTGATATATTACGAGTTTCTTAAGAATCGCTCATGAATGCACTCTTAATCGCCCAAGAACAAAAATTATTTACTTCATAGAAAGTAAAGTTCAAGAAACACATTCCATTCTTGGGCGACTATGCATATATAAATCGCCATTAACATGAAGAAAGAATACAACTGAAACTAATTTATGTGGCTTGTATACTTTGCACAAAAAGTAAAAAAAACATTGTGAAATATCACAATTAATGTAAATAACATTAAATCTTATAGAAAGAATTGTGCAAAAGTGTATTTTTCTTTAAAATAAAGCTGATGAGACATAAATAGTGCAATTTATCTTTGCCCCTAAGCTAGGAATTGCGGTCGTTGGATCCCATATTTTTTACCGCCTGCTCTCATTGGCTGGCTGCTTCATTGCCGTCACAATGCCATATGCACATTTTAATAATAATAATAAAAAAATCTACATTAAAATTTTAAAATCCAGCTGTGAAGTGCACTACAGCATCTACACATGACAAAAATTTCAGTATACGGTGAAGCATGCAACAGTGAGCAGTGTCTGAGGTTCTTATAGGTCATATTGGGGTCTTAATTGAGTGATGGTTACCATTATTTCCAAATAGAAATTTCAGCAAATTTCTTAAATTCTTATTTGTGTCACCACCCCATCGAGTAATATATCTATGGATAGGTTGAAAATTTGAGTTTCATTTGTATACAGGTTTGTTTACGAGAGAGTGGTGGAAAGTGAAACTAAAAGATATTGCAAAGTGTGCGTAGCATGCCTGCTATAACCGGCTGCAGGCGGCTGTGACCTGTGTCGGATATTCGTATAAAACATTGTGCCCCGTGGCGGTGGAAAGTGCTTCGAAGCGTATGCACGGCTAGGATAGTTAGGTTATGATTAGGTTACATTTAAGTTCTGGTTAGGTTAAGTTACCGTTACGTAGGCCTAGGTCTTAAATTGATTTAAAGCTTACATTGGAAATCCGATTTAACCATTGGTCTTAAATCGATTTAAACTAACATCGAAAGTCGTGATTTAGCTAATGTCTTGAATTACGATTTAGCCATTGTCCTTTTAGCCTTACATCGCAATTTAAAACAAACATCAAAAATCCGATTTAACCATCAGTCCTATATCGATTTAAAGATAACATCAGAAAAAATTATGTATCTATTGGCTTTAAATCGATTTTAAACAAAATACCGATTCAGAGCTAACATTGGAAAACTGATTTATTTACATTGATGCAGCTTCTGGAAGCATGGCAAGCTGGTGTTAAATCGATTTAGCAGGATGCGATTTAAGCAAATTAAGGAAATTGATTCACTATTATGGCTGAAAAAAAAAGTCATGCTTAAAGTCCAAATTTATCTATTTTTTGCTTATATTTTTTTGCATTCTTTTGATCAAAAATTTATTTTCATGTATTGAAATATTTCAGTTTTAAATTATTATTATTTTGTAATTAATTAAAAATACTTAAATGATGAGTTGAATAATACTTTAATAATCCTTCTCCATCCACTATATCAATGTCAGCATTTATGTTAAATGAATTTTACTATAATCTAAAAGTGAAAAAGGAATAAAATTGCACCTTAATTCTCATATATCTCACCCCCCCCCCCATTTTTTTTTTGTTTAGCTCACAGGCTATCAAAGCCTGAGATCTAATGTGTCTGCAGGTTCTGTATGTGCATATGTATGTAACTTTTGATAGAAATATCCGATTTGCTTAAAAAAAATTTCTATGTTCTTTCTGATAAGGCGCTTCCCTGATTAGCTTTTGAGGTCCATTGGTGTTTAGTATAAAAAAGGGGGAACGGGAGCGAATCCACCCCCCCCTCTTTATTTAGGTGAATGGGTTTTTCAAACAGAATTATCCGATTTGCTTCATATTTCTATTCTAGCTTCATTCTGATAAGGTGCTACCCTGATTAGTTTTGGGTGTTCATTGGTTAAGTATATAGGGGGGAACGGGGGGGGGCGTAATCCCCTTAATTTAGATCAATGGCTTTATCATGCAGAATTACCCGATTTGCTTCAAATTTTGTATATACCGGTTTATTTTGATAAGGCGCTTCATGATTCGATTTGGAGTTTCATAGCAAGGGTATATAGTATAAAGGGGCTAATCATCCCCCATTAATTTAGATAAATGCGTTTTTCATGCAGAATTATCTGATTTACTTCAATTTTTTTTTTCTAGATTCATTCTGATAAGATGCTTCCCTGATTAGTTTTTGGGGTTCATTGGTTGAGTATAAAGAGAGGGGGGACAGGGTTATTCTCCCCCACACACACACACACTCATTCAGATAAATGGATTTTACATGCAGAATTATTCTATTTTCTTCAATTTTTTATTTTTTTTTTAGTTTCGCTCTGATAAGGTGCTTCCCTGATTGGTTTTTGGGGCTCATTGGTTAAGTATAAAGGGAGGTATGAGGGGAGGGGGGGTTAACCCCCTTATTTTAAATCAATGGGTTTATCATGCAAAATTACCCGATTTGCTTAAATTTTGTATACCGGTTTTTTTTTTCATAAGCCGCTTCCCTGATTAGATTTGGAGGTTCATTGGTTAAGTATAAAGGGTGGGGGGAAGGGGCTGACCACCTCCCTCATTAATTTAAATAAATGCGTTTTTGATGCAGAATTATCTGATTTGCTTCAGATCTTTTTTTCATGGTTCATTCTGATAAGGCTCTTCCCTGATTACTTTTTGGGTTTCATTAGTTAAGTATAAAGAGGGGGGGGGGCTTATCCACCAAATTAATTTAGGTAAATGGATTTTACATGCAGAATTATTCGATTTTCTTCAAATTCTTTTCTTGGTTCATTCTGATAAAGCGCTGCCCTGATTAGTTTTAGGGCCTCATTGGTTAAGTATAAAGGGAGGAACAGGGGGGGGGATTAACCCCCCTAATTTAGATCAATGGGATTATCATGCAGAATTACCCGATTTGTTTCAAAATTTGTATATCTGTTTATTTTCATAAGCCGCATCCCTTATTAGATTTGGAGGTTCATTGGTTAAGTGTAAAGGGTGGGGGGAAGGGGCTAACCCTCCGCCATTAATTTAAATAAATGCGTTTTTGGTGCTGAATTATCCAATTTGCTTGAAATCTTTTTTCTATGTTCATTCTGATAAAGCGCTCCCCTGATTACTTTTTGTGTTTCATTGGTTAAGTATAAAGGGAGGGGGGGGGGAAGGGGCTAATCCACCAAATTAATTTAGATAAATGGATTTTACATGCAGAATTATTCGATTTTCTTCAAAAAATTTTCTAGGTTCATTCTGATAAATCACTTCCCTGATTAATTTTGCAGGTTCATTGGTTAGGGGGGGGGGGCTCAATGGGTTTATCATGCAGAATTACCCGATTTGCTTCAAATTTTGTATACTGGTTTATTCTGATAAGGTGTTTCACTGATTAGATTTGGAGATTGATTGGTTAAGTATAAAGGGGGGAACAAAGAAGCTAACACCCCTTAATTTAGCTAAGCGGGTTTTTCATGAACACTTATCCGATTTGCTTAAATTTGGTATATGTTTATTCTGATAAGGCGCTTCCCTGATTAGATTTTGAGGTTCATTAGTTAAGCTTAAAGTGGGGGGGAGGTGTGTTATCCCCCCTTTATTTATTTTCCAAGGGCATTATTCTTTGAAATAAGAATAAGTGTGAATAGCCTGTGAGGTCGATGACATCATTTTAACTGGGCACTTTTCTTTTTCTTTACTACTTTTCTCATCATGGTAAATAAGCATTTAAATTCATCATTGAATGATTGAATATGCTTCTGTTTTTAACTCTAGACCTTTTTCATTCTGTGACAGTAAAAAAAAAGTGTGTGTGTTGTTAGAGTGGTACTATTTGGGAGGGCTACAGGGAACCCCCCCCCCCTTTCCTTTAAAGAATTTAGATTGTAGCGACCATAACAAGTCAGACAAAAAACAAAACTAAAAAAAAAAAAAAAGAGAGAAAATGCGTCAAGCATAAATTATAAAACTCCAACACATTCAGAATAATGTAAACAAACTGCACCTTTTGATAAATTAAAATATTGCGTCTAATTTAAACGCATAACACATTTCAAAACCCAATTTCAGCTGTTTCCATCTACAATCGGAAAATTATCTGAATTTTTTTCAGCAGCCCTGTATATGATATATAGATTTTATCTATTAACTAGATGCATGCCAAAATTTAGTTCACTTAAGAAATACATATACTTCAGTTCAAAATTCCCCTTCAGCAATTTTCTCTAATAAGGAGAACGGTACGTGAATACTTTTGTGCAGCCCCTGTGTATGAGGTATAGAATTTATATATAATGAGTAACATGAAAAAAATTAGTTAAATTTAAAAGGTCATACCGAATTTTAAAACGTACATTCCAGCAAGAAATGCTATGAATGCATTGTTCTGACATGATCGTTGTGAAATTCAGTGATTTATATAAGTTTCAATACATTTGAAATAGCGCAATGTCATTAACATTGTGCTATCTATAAAACAATTTTCCCCCATATACCATATTGTAATGTAATATTTTTGACTGCCCCTGTAAATGAACTATTAATCCTACATACTTCATATACAACACAAAACATGCTTTGTTGACCCTAAATAACCGTTATCAATTGCATAAAAATCTGAGTATATTTACCAGAGTTGGAGCAGGCACAGACGGACAGATAAACCGAATGCATAAGCACTTTCAACTTTGTTGGGAAGTGTCCAAGGAAGAAAGAAATTATAAAATGTATTAAAATAGTTCACTAAATCAGTACAGGGGGTTTTAAAGTTTTAATTTGTTCATGACTGTCGCATACAATTTTCCAAAAATTTACATAGCAAATCTCAACAATTAACAGCTTCTCCCCCTTTTCCACCGAGTGGGTACGTCTTTCAGTCAAAATCGAGTTAAAGGTATGAAATCATATAAATTTAAAGATAATTTTTAAATATCACCACGGACCCGGGCAACGCCGGGCGGGTCAGCTAGTTTATTATATAATTAATTTTATAACACGTGAAAATCACCATAGTCCGTTACTTTCGTAGGTAATGCTTATTACTGGTAAAAACAATGGAATAAAATCATAATGGACTACCTGATCCACTGCCCCCGGCAGCATGTAGAATTCTCGTTGCTCCGTGAATATCCCACACGTAGGCACAAAAGGTCTCCAAAATGTTGACACAAAATATTAATCCTTAATCGGCCATCACATGTATTTTTAAGCCAATATTGGGCTAACTTATTTTTTTTATATATTTTATATGTTATTCATGGTACAGCAATCTGCTAAAATCCAACCGCAGCATCTTATTTTTTTGCTGCCAACAGCATTGGGATAAAATTTGCAAGTGAAGTCTGTCTCTTACTCACACTGAAAAAAAACGGACATTGTCCTGTTTATATTATTTATGCAAGCATAAAATTATACCATATAGCTAGAAAATTTGCATACAGAATTGCCACCCATCTTTACAGGCGAATATCATTGGTCGACTCTGAATTTATGTGGCGGAACCATATAGGTTGAGTTTTTGTTGTACCCAGTTATATTTATTTATACTTTATTCCGTCTGTGTGGTCCTTCTGGTCAAAGGTCAGCTGTAAATTTCGTTGTTATGCCCCCATGATGTCCTACACAACTATAAACATAGATGCCAACATCTCTTAATTATTCCGGAGTCTGATCAAAGATAAACACGTTTTCAACCAGAAATTTTATTTAACTAAAAAATTCAAAATGAAATCGAAAATGTACCTCATAGAGAGAAGATACATTTTCTTATATATTTTTTCTGGTTTGTCAATGCAAATTTTAGATAAGACTCCGGAATAATTAAGAGATGTTGGCATCTATGCTATAAATCGTAATTCCGATGACTTTTATAGATTTATTATTGTCGTAAATTTTATCTGTACGATACTTTACCAAAATAGGCATTTAATCTTCTTCAACTTATGTTATAGTCACACAAATATTTCTTTTTACATGCTGCCTTGTATATAATAACATCATAGTTTATAGATAAAAGTTAAAGTTTGTTGGAAAGACATTCTTTCCATCACCCCCAGTATTTAATTGTCTGAGATGGAATAAGTTAAATAAAGATTTCAGAAAGTACTGATGTGTAATTTCAGGGGACCGTACAAACATTTATCAAAACCCGCCTACGGCAGTCGCAATTTCTTTTGTGAACGCTAAGGCCTAGTGTTTAGTGGGCTGTGGCCTGTCTCAGCGACGGAGTAGCTGAGGCGTTGCTAATTAAAAATCAAAATTGTCAAAGATCGGTTAAAAAAAATAAGTAAAACATACCATTGAAGATCATAGTAACTGGAGCAATATCTTACTAAAGCAAAAAAAAAAAAAAAAAAAAAAACTGTAACATTTTTGAAATTGGATTTAGTATGCAAAGTAGAAGAAACAGATATGAAATATAAAATTAAACTAACGGTAATAAAACGAAAATATTTTTTATGCTATTTCTTCATACCTCGTCAAATAGTTTCAAAACGTTGGCTACAAATGGCGGCGTGTAAATTGGACATGTGTAACTCGTATGTAAAAGATTTTGAATTTTCTAGTTTCACATACCTATTATAATCTAAGAGGCAACGCCTTTCTTTTAAAGCAATTTTAGCACCGGTGATTTTGGTATAGATAATGCTTAAAATAAAACAGATAACATAACTGCCATTCATTTGGCTTACCGCTGAGATAACATTGCACAACTTGTAGAAAAATGAAATGAATGGCAACCCGATTATTAATATTATTCCGAGTTAGGAGCGTTATGAGTAATTGGACTGTCATTTATTTTGGAGAAATGAGTAGGTTTTGTAGAGCTACCCAGCGACCTACCTACTAAGCCTTTTTCTAAGTATATCTGCCTGAATTGAATCTTATGATATGAAGACCCTCTCCACTATAGTGCCATATGCCTGGCAGTTTCCTTATTTGAACCATCTAATTGAGCATATAAACCAAGATCATCGGCGCTAAAACTGATTAAAAAAATGTGACGCTGTCTACCGATTGCCCAAATTGACTGATCTTGTTTGTATGCTTTGTTACAAAGACTACCCTTTACTTTATATAGCTTATAGAACATTATTTTAGTATATACCTACATTTTATTCGGGCCGATGAAAGATGCAAACTTTATTGTGGGTCTTATAAGTTTCATTCACTGTTCTAAGGATTAAATTCTTTGTTTTACTCGTAGACCGGAAAATGAATACAAATATAATTTATGGAGTTTTTACACAAATTCCTTAAGGATTATTTTAATTTTTTTAACAACTTTAACTACGAAAATATATAAAGATGTAATAAAATTTTTTTTTAGGTATTCTCGCTAACAATAGTCTAAAAAATAAAAAATATAATTTTTTTTTTTAATTGTAATTAATTACAAGTTGAAATATTTATATTAAATACATTTTTACTAGACTTTTACATTACCATACTTGCCAACTTTTGCACATTTTTCCTACAGCTATTTCTAAACGAAAAATTTTGCCTTATTTAAAACTCAGTTTTCGATGGTAAAATAGGACAATTTTTTTGTTCAAATATAGTGGTAAGATAAAAGCGTAAAAGTTGGCAGATATGCTCCACTTACTCGTGTTCAACTTTTTAATGCATAAAACAATTCCTAAATTATTCAACTACTACCGGAAATAATATAAAGGTATTTATGTATATACTTTTAACTATTTCACAGGTACTGAACTGAAATCACCGTAAAACAATCACGTGAGCAAACCCAGAGTTTAGTTATGGGTTTGCGAGGTAAGATATATGAGGGAAAGTATTCATAACTAGCGTCTAAATCGCGCCTCACACAACGGCTCATATCAGAAATGCACCCGAGAAGTTCCCTATCACGGCGCGCTGGCTCATACGATGCTTTGTTTACTTTCAGCTTAACCCCTTGGGGGACGAGCGACACGTATACGTGCCGCTTGAAGCGCTCAGAATCAGTGATTATTCTTACCAGTAAAATTGTACTGTAAAATTTGCCTTATTTAATCAGCGCATTTTCTCGATTCAAGAAGACACAAATTTCTGTTTTTAAAAAACGGTGGCAAAAGATTAAAAATTTCGTAAAAGGCCCCCGTCCCGAAGGGGTTAAAGGTGGAGCGTTGCGTATTGTCTTCATAGTTAAAAAAAAAATCAGAAAACAGCTAACAAAGATTATTCATGTATAAGTTAAATGAGCTTTATTTAAAACCAGATTTTAATTGCTTGATATTATCTTTTTTTTTTTATTTTTTTTTTTTTTTTTTTTTTTTTATCTGAATAAAATCAGTTTATTTTTTCTTATGGAGACGATATGATGGAGATATGGAGATTCTTATGGAGATATTTTTACTGGAGACGAGATTTTTTATTTATTACTGTTCAATAAAGAGAAATTAAAAGAATATTACAGACAACTTAAACATAATGAAAGAGGTAACATTTTATAAAAATTCTGTCTTTTAGAAAAGAAAAAAAATTCGCTATTATTATCAAACATTTTAAATTATCATGCATTTAAAAAAAATCTGTCTATTAAGTATTGATGCGAGATACAATATCCTAAAAATAAAAAGTATGGATAAATATTCTTTTTTAAAAACTGCTTCATTTCCTAGTTAGATGATCACTTTATTTTTGTAATAATATAACAAGACTGATGTGCCAATTCCAAAACTTTATTCTATCTTATACATGTTAATAATTCAAAATTCGCTATCACAGTGCTAAAATTAAATGACAATCTATGTCCATCATGAGGAATGTAAAGGTTTATAGGTTCTTTGTATTAGATGTATTTAATAAGAGGATATAAGTATCGCATTGCTTCAAACAAATCATTGAATTTCAGAACTCGACCTCTTAGATGTCCGCAACCAAAATTCCAACACAAAGTATATAAAATTAACACCTGTTGTTCAATATACATCCAAATCTAATAAGGATCTATTTAAGTGAAAATGTAACAGAATGCTAATTTTGATTAAATTGCATGCATTAAGATTTTGAGATATAGCTTTTGCGAAAATCGTGAAAAATTCAGCCTAGCAGTGCCACCTGTTGTGCGATTTACACCAAAACTAATCAGTAACAGCTTACATCAAAGTCTAACTGAATATGAAGTTTGATGAAAACCCGTGCATTAGTTCTTGAGATAGAGCTATCAATTACTCAAATCGTACAGAAAACAGCACAGCAGCGCTACCTGTTGGGCGATATACACCAAATACTAATCAAGCTAGTTTATATTAAAGTCTAACAGAATCTAAAGTTTTATTAAATTCCGTACATCAATTCTTGATAGAGTTATTGCTAAAATCGTAAAAAAAATCAGCATAGCGGCGCTACATACTGGGCGATATACACCAAAAACTAATTAGCACCAGTTTATACCAAGGTCTAACTGAATCTATAGGTTTGTGAAATTTCGTGTATTATTGAGACAGAGCGCCCACAAAATTTTTGTCGCATACAGACAGAGTGACAGACAGACATTTTCTAAAAACCATTAAATCGTGTTCAGGATTTTCTAAAATATATAAATCCATCGAAAACCGGAAGACGAAAATTTTCCCGAATACAACTAATTTCTTCTTGTAAAGATAGAAGAACGCAAAAATGGGAAACATATCATCATTTTCTTTTTTCTATTTACATTCACAAGTGCAAACAGTATTTTCAACATCAGTTGATATATAAACAATTTATTCACTCATACTTTTTCATTCAGGTTTCTCATAAATTCAAAATATGTGTTTTAAATGAGAAGATATGAAAAATTGAGGGCGAATTTATAGAACTTTGATAGGTTTGTTTTAACCCTTAAATGCCTGGTGTTGCTTTTCGGCAACATACCCAATTTAGCCTTCTAAAACACTGTTAGAATAATATTGAAGCTTTAATGGCTAATGTTGCCAATAAAATACATATAGAAAATATTATTAAATCAATTTTCAACATGTCGACGGCAGCACTAGTGTTGTTTAAGAATAAATATAGATTTATTTTTTCAATTGTTGCTACATAATCTTTTTGCTTCGTTTGGAAGCTTGTGAAATACACTATTATATTCTGTAGTGATCAAATAAAATTTATTACATGGAAAAGTAAAGTATGTAGCCCGTATTTATGATTACTTTTGGATATTTAACTGTAATATATTTGTTGCAAGCACATTTTTGAGTGTGTTGACAATTGGCAACAACAGGCATTAAGTTTTCCACTAAGCCTGGACAACAATGAGCAGTTTTAGTTTTATTTTCTTCTTTATTCAATAGAAGCAGTTTATTTTTCTAGTTGTTTATAATTTTAGTTCACCTTTTTTTAAATGTATGCAAGATATTTTTCTACATTTTATTTTCTGTAATTTTTACTCTATCATTTTTAGAATGCCTCCAAAAAAGTATTTGACTCGAAAACAAAATAAAAGAATTGGTTCCTAATTACTGTCATAATGATATTGAAATGGCTATTCCGAAATGCATTAAAGAGATTTCAATGTAATGTAAACTGCCAAACAGGTAGATTGTTTGAAAAAAGAGAACATAAAGGTAAATGAAAACCAGTTAAAGTTTAGTGGAAATGAAATTATTCACCAAACGTGAATGAGTTGGATACACCACTAGCTTTTTATCAAATATTTCTCTTCAGATGAGGTTACAGAAAAAATTGTTAGTGAACGCAATTAAATATGCCTGCCAAAAAGATCGTTATAAACCTACGAATTTCACATCACAAGATTTAAGGCATTTATGGGTATAATATTATACATGTCTTTAGGGCATTTGCCCAGTTTTCGATCGTATTGGAGTCATGAGCTTGGTTTTCCTTTAACTCAGGAAACAATGAGTAGAGATCAGTTTGAAAAAGTCCGAAAATTTATCCATTTCAATGACAACCAAACACATCTACCCCAAGATGATACGATACATGGTAGATTAACACAAATTTCGACCTATCATTGGTATTTTAAACAATCATTTTGCTTCTAACCCTGTTTAGCAAAATCTCCCAATTGATGAGCAAAAGTTCAATATGAAAATTCGACATTACATGAAGCAATATATGTCAAATAAAACCCATAGATGGGGATTTAAACTTTTTGTACTTGCTGGTATTTCTGGGAATGCTTGTAACTTAGAAGTATATTCAGGTAAAGAAAGTATGCTAACGGGACCAATTACTGAACCCGACTTTGGCCCTTCAAGCAATGTATTCAAAAGACTGTGAAGAAGAATACCAAGATTAGTAAACCATAAGTTGAATTTTGTCAACTATTATACGGCTTTGCCGCTGATTGTACATTTGGCAAACACTGGCATCCATACATTGTGTATACAGTTAGAAGAAATAGAATTCCTTGATGTAAACTACCCGATGAAAAACCCTTAAAAGTTTTAGATCGGGGTTCTTGATTCGAATATACTACAACTATGGATGACATCGACATTTCATCACTAGTCTGGAAAGACAATAAATTCGTCACGATGCTGTATCTTTTTTCGCCGGAACATATCCTGTAAAAAAAAGTCAGTCGTGTTGTCAGGACTCAAAAGAAGATCATTAAAATAGATAGTCCATACGTAATTAAGGAATAAAATAGGAGGAGCTGACCGATTTGGATAACTTAACCGCCCGCTAGAAAATTAATAATCATAGTCGCAAATAGTACGAATATTTTCCCATTTGCGTGTATTCACTACAGTAAACGCACGGCTTCTCTACAAAAGAGTTTTGAATGCTAATGATCATCAATCGGAGATAATGCCTCAATTAAAGATCAGAGAAGAATTTGCAAGATCATTATGCATGGTGGGAAGTAAATACATTCCTAAGTGTGGAATACACTCATCGATGGTTGAAGAAGAATTTCGGGAAGAAAAGTCATAGAGGTCCATCACAGTACTCACATAAAGATGTCGATTCGACTAAACAGAACATATGCCTCTATATACAGAGAAAAAGATGAGGTGCAAATTCCCAAATTGCAAAGGATACATTGTAACAAAATAGGGCAAAAAGTGTTGTGTCTGCAGTGTTTTAATAGAAATAATAATTATTTCAAAAATTTCCATACAATTGTCTAACTAAATAATCTGTACTCATATTATCAAGTATCATTAAAAAAAAATTATTTTGTATTCCACATTGATTTTTATAATGTTTTACTATAAATTTTTGTATTTGTAATAAGAATTAATTACTTTTATAAAGCACTTTGTAAAAATTCCTTATCATAGTTCTTAAAATTCATGTGTGTTTAATATTATAGAATTTTATCAAGGAGAATTATTTTTGCAATCTATTCCTAAATTGATGAAATAATTGACTGACACCAGAATATTCAAACGAATTTTTTTTTTAAATAACAACCCACTAATTTGCACTTTCATTACAAAAGCAAAATATTATTAAAATAATCTTGGTGCCATTTGTCAGTTTTGGAATTAAAATTAGGTGGCTAGACCAGCCACCGCCCTTGAAAGGATAAATTTATGTCGTCGTATTGAAGCATGGAACTGTTAATAAAAAGGAACTGGCATATCCCTAAAATGGTGTAGCTTCAACTGTAACCGCTTTCGCAGGGGTTGAATGCAGCCGGAACACACTTCCACCGGTAAATTTAAATAGAAATTTTCTCCTAAATTAATTAATTAAACTGCCTTATAAATGCAAAATTTCAGTCACAAATAATTGCAGAAACAGCTATTTATTTTTATTGGTGGCATTTAATTTGGCGGTAGCCAAAACCTCCGTTTCAACCATATTGTATTAACCTAGACATTCTCCTATCAGTGTAATTGAAAAAGATTATAATACTTTGATAAATTGGCACCAGTAAAAACAAATAGAATTTTTTACCACATTTGTAAGAAAATATTTCCATAAATAAGGCTCTTGAATCAGACGACATTTTTTATTCCAATTTAGTGGTGGGAAGCTTGCCTCGGCAAATCAGAAACTGTTGACCAGATTTTTAAAATGCCAGCCGTCATCTTGTGACAATCTCCTCAGTTACTTCACTCGCTACTGGTAGACAGTATACTATATGTCTCCTCCTCTTTATTTATAACTCCATTTATTGAAGAGGCTAGCAATAGACGTTCCATGCTGAGAAATGTGCAAGAAGAATTACTCTCACGAATACAAAACTATATCGTGAGCAATGGTGACCTTCTCAAACATACTGAATATTAACTTTTCATCACTGTGAGACAGTTTGTCTTTTTTTTTCTTGTATGATGTTATCAAAATGTATTTAGTTAAGTACGTATTTATACCATAAATTGTGCGAATTTCGTCATACTTCTGGCTATTCCATTCAAACGTTTACACAAAATGAAGTGCATTGATTTCGGACATTTTTGGGTATACAGGTGAAGATTTATGTTATCCATCTAAACCAAATGTTGTTTCGCACTAGGTAATTGATGCTCTAAAATTTTTTAACTGGGAATTTTGCTATATCTGTTTTCGTTTTCAATTTGCAATGGCTATCTTCCAAATTTCGCCATTAGCGGGCGCAGCTGTCGTTTGCATTAAATCGGGCGTAGTCGCTTTACTATACCGTTACATCACTTGCATAGCTGTAGCTCTCTCGATTCGCAAGTATTTTCAGGTTAAAGGGACTTTCCATTACACCCTGTATATTCATTTCGATGTACAGTGAGGTTATCCCAATATATTTAATTCAGCCCAGATATAATGTAAAGTTACTTTAGTATATAAAACTAGCATATCTATTGTATCGAAGCTATTCCCATGGACGCCATATGGATCAAGTAAGCAAACTCTGCGATCCCGTTTGAGCTTGCGGATAAACCTTTGAAAATTTTGACTTACGTTCTAAAACGTGAGTTGTTAGAAAATATTTGAAGTTTGTTTTAATTACCAGTATTTTCTAAGAGAAAATTTCGCTTTGTTTAATTACAGAAATCTTGCGATTAAATCAGATGAACAATACATTATAAAAATAAAGGTAGTAAAAAAAAAAAAATATTTGCCCGACACACAGAGGAGTATTTTCTGAAAAATGTGGACAATATTATTTTATGAGCTGTATCAAGTTGAAATGTTGTAAAGAGCTATTTAGAGTTATTATATATATTTTTTTTAAGAAAAATATATATATTTTTTTACGAATTTACAAAAAATCTTTGCTTTTTAGTAAATATTCTTATTTGCACTATGAATAATTTCCATTTGCTTTCTCCCTAGATCAGCTTCTACAAAAATTGATAAGGCTTCTGAGGGTGTATGCGTCTTCATAGTGTTTTTTTTTTTTTTTTTTTTTTTTTTTTTTTTTTTTTTTTTTTTGCTGAAGTTATAATTTTTCGGTATTTTTCTATCTCTTGTTGACTTGGTGTTTTATGAGTGTCGAGGCATTAATATTACCAGCAGCTCGTTTATTTGTACTAGCTGCATATGTTAATTGATCAAGAGGAACTTGCTCCCTTAAACCTCTTGTTTTTTGTCAATTGCTTCTGTCACACAGTTCGGCGAAATCTTTTATTGGTCTACCTTTTCTGATATTGTACAGATAGTATATTCTACAGTTAATTTTATGGAACTGTTAAGCCAATGTTCATTTACCTTAAGAAAGTGCCATTTTGCCCTATTGGCAGCCTCCCTTTTTAAAAAAAAATCCGATTTGAAACGGCTTAACGAACATATTAATGATATTTGTTTATCTACTGGATATTTCATCATTTTTGTAATTTTACTTTCCATGAAACACAATTTTTCATCTGTTTTCGTATTAGAACAATCTTGTTTAACGTCAAACAGCAACTTTCTTGAAAGATCTTTTGCTGTTATTGAAGTTTCTAAAAGAAAAATGAAGATTTTTCGTTTTCAAAATATCATCATCTTCTGATACTATTTTTTATAAAACGGTAAAAAAAAATTGGGGCAAGTTGGAGCAAGATTTTATTTTATGAATATAATAAGGAATATCTATATTGTATATTCCAACAAAAAGTTTTGCCCGACAAAGGGCGACAAGCATTCATAAATCACTAAAAATTTAAAAGAGCTAGTAAAAATTACACTTATTTTTAAAGATAAAACAATATGGCTATTTTCATAATTATATTCTTTGATAACTAAAACTAAATACAGTAATTTAAGCTACATACCTCCCACTTATATGTCCATAAACATAGCTGCCAACTCTTCCGCTTTTTCAGATCACAAAAATTTAATAGAAATTTTTGCCTTATTTAATCGGCAGATTACGGCGATTTAAAAAGATAAAATTTGCTATACATTTTTTGTGGTCTGAAAAAGCGTAAGATGTTGGCAGCTATGCCATAAAGGATTTTATTCAGATCTCCACTGTATGCAACAATAATTGCAATTAAATAATGCACTTCTCACCACACCGCTGAGGAAAGATAAATCTACGATGCACGACAGCTGTGTTCATACTGATAACGCGACGGGGAGTGTTACCGAACATTCCTAAGATATTGTTTACCGGAAGCACTGACTAATAATCTATACAAACACATAAGGTATTGCGGTTTTTAGCGAAATTCATTTTTCAACTTTTGTCCAGCTTTTTTTTAGAAATACTCCACTGTGCGACGGGAGGAAAACTATAGATTTAATTGTCTCTCAAAACTTTTTATGAGATAGACTTTTCTATGCGGAATATATAGGGTATCCCGTGTTATTATTTTAACTGTTTTGTTACATTTTATTAAATGCTTGCATTTAGGAAAGTAGAAGAATCTGTTTTATTGAAAGTACCTATGCTTTAGATTAGTTAAAAAATACGTATTTTTTTATTTTATTAACTTCATGCTGAATAACGTTATTCTTAACCTTTTGAATAGTGGTTCGTACAGATTCGTATCAGTCGACTTTTAATTACCATAATTTCCGGCGTATAATCTGCGGATAAAACAATCCTGTTTGGACACAGAAATTTTATTTATTTATTGAAAACAAATATTTACCGCTATTTGAAAAGTTACATTTTATTTAGAATATTTTTTGGGTTGAAAAATGATTTTTTGATCCGCGGATTTTACGACGGAAATTTCGGTAGTCTTTCGTGTTGCATTTTGAAAAATAATCTCTGCCATACACTTTTACTAGTAGATTTTCAAGTGAAACTGCCACAAAAGATCTTTTTTAATTGTGATACAAGTGAATATAAAATAAATGGCTAGTCTTGCCCTTAATGAAAGGTTTAAGATATTTTTTCCAGACTTTCGCGCAAATTTTACTTACTCATTACCATTCATGTAATAAGCAATAATCTTATCCTAAATCACGGGTAGCCAACTGTGACACAAAGACACCAGTAAAATTTTATATTAATCATTGTCCAATCATCGAATCTGTAAGTTTAGAATCAGTATATTTAAAAATAGATACAGCCATTTGTATAACCCAAGTTTTCGTATTTTTTAATTAAATGTTAAATATCACCAGTGTCTAAACTTTTGCTGAGGACTGTATATGCACCCATGATCCCGAACTAGTTAAGCCAGAAACAATGTTATGGTATTTTAGTACATAAAACTAAGCTATACGTAGCGCATAAGTCGCGTTGTTGTCATGGGATTTTAAGTGATCAAGAAAGCGTACGCTGTGTTCTCACTTGAGTTTGCAAGTAAAGAGTTTTAAAGGTTCCATAAGCTTACGAAAGAAACGGTTGCCAGAAAAGCTTTAATGTTTTTATTTTTCCAAATATTTTCTTAGAGAAATAGTTGCGTAATTTAATCACTAAAAAATTGCGATTATATCAGGCAAATAATGCATTAAGTAAATAAAATTATTCAAAATGAGATTTTAGTATTTTTCTAACGAAACCTATGGTTTTAATCACTTTTCAGTGAATAATTTAAATTCCTTATATATTAAATATTTATAATGTTTTTTAAATTAAATTGCGGTCGAATTTTCCATGAATCACTTCATAAATTTATATGCAATCTTCACTTCATTCTCTAATTATATCAACATAATAAAACTGAGCTTAAACATATGTATCTTTTAGAAAAAAAATGCTAAAAAAATAAAGTTTGAAGTATTTACTTCCCTGGTTATGAATCCAGGTTCTTAAGAAGGCTTCGTCAGCCCAATTCTACTCTTACACAGTTACAGCATTGTGATAATAAATGAGTTCTGAAATTAATTTTCGAAACCAAAAGTAACGGAAGTTTTCGAAAAGTTTAACCAAGCCTTGTGCGGAACCATTATATAATAACTATTTTCAACAGAATCAAACTTTTGCTATGAAGGGTTAATCTTTACTAAATATTTAGAGTTATAAATGTGTAAAAAACTGCTTTATTGAAAAACCTTATACATGCTTCAGAATTGTTAAAAAAGTATTATTTTAGAATTTAATTTTTATGCTGAATAATCCGTATTTAACCATTTGACTAAGGTTCCGGACATATGCTCCTCTGTGGATTTGTTTTCCTCTACTTCCATCATTGTTTTGAAAAATAATCTTTGATATGCACTTATAGTAGGTTATTTTCAAGAAATGTTGTTTTGAAAAATAATCTTTGATATGCATTTATAGTAGGTTATTTTCAAGAAATGTATCACAAAGAAAAAAATTTGTATATTGTGATATGATTGAATATAACAATAGTCGCCATTCATGTCCCACAATCAACCCGTTAAAACGATTTTTCAATACTTTCACAAAAAAAGTATTTACGCATAAATCATTCAGTATGATACATAATAATGTTATTCCAAAATAATTTGATATGCTACCGATGACAATTATACAAATGATAGGTTAAATTGTAGACTTTAATTTCATCTTTAAGCGCTTCAAAGCAGAGAGACTGTGATGTATGTATACAAATGATATGTTAAATTATAGACTTTAATTTCATCTTTAAGCGCTTCAAAGCAGAGAGACTGCGACTTGCTCGAGAGGTTTTGAACTTATCCTTCCTCCAGAAATTTTAGAAAGAAAAAGTTATTCCAAGGTTTATTACTATTAAGGATAATTACATTTTTAAAAGATTTCAGCAGAAGAAATTGAGTTTTAAGCTGCAATGTCTGAATCTATATCTTAGAGATAAATTCGGATACGTCGACTTTTTGTCAAGTAAGGTTTTTCATCTTTATTGTGAATTTGCAAATAATACCCCGGTTGATGTTTTCGACCATAAAATGTATATAATATCAAGTTTACTCTATATCCAGCAAAAAGAGAAAACTAATACCCACTCAAAGAAATTCCATCTTCTAATGAACAGGGGACATCGTTTTTCAAACCTTCCCTCCACAAAAACCAGTTCCTTACATTAACTATTCAAGTAAAATATTTTCTAGTATTGAAGACAGAGCCCTTTCGATTGGACCAAAATTTGTATTTAATAGTAAAGTAAACCATAATAGCATTATTGTGAAAACGTCATTCAAGTCATTCCATAGAATAATAGAGACGACGAGCGCGCAGCAATGTACAAGTTAGTAAAACAAATCTCTTATAAAATAAATAAAGAGCAAAGCTTAGTTTTGAATACGTTAAAGAAACGGAAGAAAGATCCTGATATTATTTTTATAAAGACGGACAAATCAAACAGAATTGCAATATTGGACAGATTAGCTTACATTGATAAAATGAATGCATGTATAGGGGATATGGATTGTGAAATTCTACAAAAAGATTTAAATTCCAAGATTTTCCGTAAAGTTGAAGAAAAGAATTAGTCCGCACTGGAAAATGGCAGGAAAGTATGAAATCGCTTATTAAAATTAACCACACTGGAGTTACTCCGATGTTAACTGGGAGATTGAAAGATCACAAATGAAATTTACTGTTCAGACCTATCGTTTCCCGCTGTGTCCGCACCCACATACTTTTTTAGAAAAGGCTTTCGTGATCTTCTTGAAGTCGATACTTCCTGATTAACATTTTGCTATTGAGTCTACAAAAGATTTTATTGATAAAGTTAAACAATTTCCAAATAATACAAACACCATTATGGAAAGTTTAGTCCTAGTATATGTACATCCTTCCATCAATATGCGTGAAGTCATACAATAAAATAATATGCTCATAGATAACAATTCAAATATATCGCGAGATATCAAAACATCACTAAAATCTGGACTTAACTTCATAGTTTACAGTAACATTTCTATTTTTAATAAGAATATTTACAGACAGCTACATGGTGCACCGATGGGATCACCAGTTTCCGGTTTATTTGCAGAGTTTGCTTTAAGACCTCTAGAACGTAAGATCTTTGATACGTTTAATTTCAGACCCGAATGTTGGTTAAGATATGCTGATGATGTTTTCGTCTTATGGAACTATAGTTTATCTGATTTAACTCATTTTCTTCAAGATATTAATAAATTAAGTAATTGTATACAATTCACCCTTGAAATCGAAGAAAATGTTTCACTTCCATTTTTAAATGTTCACATTAATAGATGCAATTCTGTATTAAACTTTTCAGTTTATCGAAAACCTATTAAAGAAAACACTGTTACCCCCCTTTCAGCAAACGTACAGTCGTGGAAAAAAAAGTAAACACCCCCTACTAACTCCTCAACAAATCATCATAGAAGAAAGTTACTGGTACCGAACGATTGGAAATAAGGTCTACTTTTAAATGATGCATATAAAATTTTCTTAGGGGTCATCTACATATTAAAACGAATCCTAACTTCATTTTTTTCAATGGCAATACCCAATTTGAACGAGATATTTCAAATCTTCGGTTCAAACTATGCCTAGACACCAAATTTCAAGTCATTTGAATGATAAGTTTTTGAATGATAAACATTCAAAATTGAGTGCTTCTAATGTTAAATTACATTTTAATATTTTTATTTATATCTCCCGAAATTATGCTTCTAATGTGCTAATTTTTTTGTGGCAATAATACAAATATACCCAAACATAAATAAGCCGAATTTGCAATTTTTATAATTTTATGATATGAATTATGAATTATGAAATTAATATTCGAAAAAATTATGAATTGCAACCTACAAGTTTTTTGATGGATTTAGATTTATGAAGTCCTGCTTTATGGAAATTCAAAAATTTCACATTTTTCTTCCAAGTAGTTTTCAAATTATGCTTAAAAAACGGCAAAAGGATGGTTTAAGGGGCCGTCTATGATGGAAGTGAGTAGACATTTTGAAATTTATTCTGCCGTACTGTAATCTAACACGCTTCATTGACTCCTTGAGTGGCGCTTAAGGTGCCTTGATCAAGGAAGCGGCTCTCTCGGTTAACAATCCAGTACGGAACTTCAATTTGGATACAGCCCTTAAAATACGCTCGTTTTAAAATAATTAATTTCTCGGAAACTTATGGTACGAATTGCATAAAAATTCGTTTTTAGGCTAATTGAAGGGTGTAGACTTAATTTATACTGTTAGAATTGGGTACTGCTATTGAAAAAAACAAAGTTATGGTTCGTTTTAATATGTAGGTGGTTCCCTAAGCAAATTTTATATACATCATTTAAAAGTAGACTTTATTTCCAATCGTTCGGTACCAGTAACTTTCTTCTACGATAATTTGTTGAGGGTTTAATTGGGGGTGTTTACTTTTTTTTCCACGTCTGTACATTTTCAAGATAAAATCTCTTCATTTCAGTCATTCATTAAAAGAGCATTTATGATTTGCTCAGATGATCAATTAAATGAAGATATCGAGTTTATACAGAAATTAACATTTGATTATGGTCTCCTTCAGGTCAACGACAGGATAATAATCAACTTATGGTCTACAGAAATTTCACTACATTCCCACTATATTCAAAAAATTAAAAAAGATCATACAGAAATATAATATAAAGTTGGTTGCGATTCCACCTCCTTACCTCATTGATATCGCCAGTGATAAAATCGGTAGGATCCCAATGGATCAAAAATCTGGTATATATGAAATCCTTATCACTTTATCTAATAATGTTGAAAAAGTCTACATCGACATGACAAAACGTAGGTTATCAGTATGTATTATGTAGCATCGCAGATATATTAAACAACGTAATCAGCCTTTTCTAGGTTCTATTTAGCTAATGAAGTCTGCCATATTAACTTTGATGAGGCAAAAATCATAGTTCCGTGCAATAACCCATTTAAAAGTAAAATTACAGAATCAGTTGAAATCATTGCACGCGAGAATAAGCCTTCTAACGATAATTTATCCTCTAATATTCCAAAAATCTGGCACAATATCATAAAGTCACAATTCTGTATCTAATTGCAATATTTCAATTTAAAAGTGAATCATGTTGCCAAGATCTTGAATGAAAACTTTGTTGAATGAAGTTCTGCCCCTCATGCATAGATGGCGACACTCGGGGTTTCCTCAATCGAACTTTTGATTTATTTGGACTCATTTCATTAATAAGTAGAGGAAAAGGTCCAAATACCGGCTACCACTTTTGCTTTAAATCTAGATCATACAATTTTCAAAATTAGTAAAAGTAAAAGTAAAAGCAGCGTACCTTGACATGTTTTACAACTGTTTAGAGAAAAAAAATCAGTTTAAAAGGCATTTTCCCATATAGCATTTTTAGTTAGCAGAAAATTTGCAACAGTCTTGCTCTGAAAACCTGCAAAGTTGCAGTAAGCTCAGCGTGATAAGACTGAAAGTTTATTACAAGACTGCAGCAAGATAACGCAAACGCCGAAGTCACCACACTTTGAACTTGCAGCTAACTTGTCGTGCAAGTTAAATTCATATTATATCAAATTTATTGCAAACTAACGGCAAACAAGTAATCAAAAATACTGCAAACTTACTCCAAAGTAGTAATCTGTCCATGCCACACTATAAGTTTAACCCCTTCGAAGGGGTCCATAGACCTGATCAAGTCTATTGATGCGAAAGCGCCGTCAGAAGCTGCATGCATCGGTTTTATCACCATAAACAAGTTTAGGTAATAATAAAATAAATAATCATTGTTTAACGTCTGATATACGATTTAAAAATAAAAAAAATATTACAGGTTTATCAGACGTACAAGTAAACATTACATAAATACATTTAATACAATTAAAATTTAGCTCGAAACGTTTGCTTTTTAATTGTATTAAATGTATTTCTGTAATTTTTACTTGTATGTCTGATGAATTGTATTATTTTTAATTTTTAAGTTTAGGTAATATTTGTACTTTTCATTTCGAGTATTTTTTGGTATTTAATAACTATAGCATTTAGAAAAAGCGGTGCCTACAGAATAAAATTTCTGCAATTTTTGCGTATGTGCTGATTGTCTATTCTCTCAACAGATGGACTTTTTGCTTTCGTCAATTTCGTGAATTAAAGACAGTCCTGCATCAGTTTCACAACAAACTACTCATGCAAGTGGGTGATGGTATACCTTGCGGGAAATTTGCTGCGAATTTCTCAATTCAAATTTGTCACGGCAAGATAATATCAGAAAAAATCAAACTTGCTGCTAATGTTCATGCTATCTGGGTTCTGTGTATAAAAAGCAAAATTCCGAAAGTCTTCAAATTTTGAGTTTTGAAAATGGGGTCTAAATATCGGCTACCTAAGTTTCTTTTTTTTTTTTTTCAAAAGATCATACAAATAGAACTAATGACAATTATTAAGCAATAAGAATATCTATATTATAAAGTGTTGTTTTGAAAACCTGCGAAGTTGCAATAAACTCAGCATGACAAGACTGAAAGTTCATATCAAGACTGCAGTAAGATAACGCAAACGACGAAGTCACCACACTTTGAGCTTGTAGCTAACTTGTCGTGCAAGTTAAATTCATACTGTATCAAATTTATTGCAAATTAACGGCAAACAAGTAATCAAAAATACCGGAAACTCACTGCAAAGTAGTAATCTTTTCATGCCACACTATAAGTTTAACCCCTTAACGCTCGAATTAAATTGCGATTTAAAAATTTATACTGCTTATTTGCACCACTTTTTTGAAAAAGAAATGTTCACCTTATTTAATGACAGGTAAAACGATACTAAAATAAAGCCAATTACACTATTTTATAAAACTGGTTAAAATCGAACAATCTGAGTAAAAGACACAGCCCGTGAATATGACAGCAGCGAGAATTAAAGGGTTAAACTCTTCGAAAGGATCCATGGACCTGATAAGGTAGATTGACGCGAACGTGCATAGATCGTTTTCATCAACATAAACAAGTTAAGGTAATATTTGTACATTTCAATTCGAGCATTTATTGGTATTTGATAAGTATAGCGTTTAGAAAAATCGGTTCCTACCGAATAAAATTTCAACAATTTCTGCGTATGTGCTGATTGTCTACTCTATCAAAAGAGGAAATTTTTGCTTTCGTCACTTTCATGAAATACAATCTTGCCATCAGTTTCACAACAAACCTCTCATGCAAGTGGGTGATGGTATACCTTGCGGGAGATTTGTTGCGAATTTTTAAATTCAAATTTGTCATGGCAAGATAATATCAGAAAACTCAAACTTGATGCCAATGTCCATGCTATCTCAGAGTTCATTTTAAAGATATTTCTGGTTACAATAAATAGTTCAAATTTAACTTTCCGGAACAATTGGAACCATTTGGTAGTCGGAGGAAAAATACTATTTAAGTTTAGTGGTGAAAAATCCCTAGCTGGTGCACAACCGTTCCATCCACCACCCCCTGAATACAAGGCCCGAGCGATGGTATAAAAATAGCGACTGCTGCAGGTGGATTTTTTAAAAATATATTTACGGTCCCTTAAATTTAAACACCAGTATTTTATAACGATTGATTGATTTGCTTAATCTAAGAAAGATAAACAGGAAAAGTGTTTTAAATATTATTGAAACTACAATTCTAGGGACCGTGCACACGCCGAAAAAAATCCGCCTTCGGCAGCCGTCATTTTTGTTTCAGCGCTCCGGCCTAGAATTCAGAGGGCATTGGTTTCATCGTTGTATGACAAAAAAAAATATTCAAACATTTCTGTACAATTAAGCAGTTGTGTAAAAAAATTAAGTGATATGAATAGCATTACAACGTTCTTAAAAGAGTAAGGTTTGTCCAATAGATAACACTACTCTGCATGATATCACATGATTAAAAACCAATGACTGCCCTTAATGCATTTTTTATTCTGATTACAGAACTGTTCTTAGTTTTCTTCTATCACGTATAGTTTGTTTGCATTCGACCCGAGTTGATTTCGAAGATTCGACGCTGGAACAAGCATTATGTGGTAGTCACACGTAACGTAAATATAATTTTGGATACTTGCCAACTTATCTAACGACTTTTTGAATATAGTCTGATTGGCATGAACCACTCGTAAAACCGCCAAAAATTTTTGCTTCAACCATTGCACACCAAATTGGGATTATTGAAGAAATTTGTAAAGGCTCTACTCCACAAGATGGGCATTGCTTCAAGTACCTTACTATGAAATTTCCCTTGATCACACACGAAAAATTAAGAGCTGTCATTTTCGTTGGTCCTCAAATTAAAAAACTGATGAAGGACAAACATTTTGAAAAAACGATGAATGATATAGAAAAAGACGCACGGACCGCTTTCAGATGTGTTACCGGAAACTTTTTAGGGAATAAAAAAGATCCAAATTACAGGAATATTGTTGAAACAATGCTGGAAAATTTCAAGAAATTGTGCTCTAATATGAGTGTAAAAACGCACTTTCTGCATTCCCATATCAACTACTTTCCAGCAAATCTGGGACGATACAGCGAAGAGTACGGTGATCGCCTTCACCTGTATGTCAAAAAGATGGAGAAATAGGTACCGGGGATGATGGAATGTAAATATGATGGCAGACTACTGTTGGACGTTGAAGAGGGACATAAACGATGAAGGAGGATCTGCAAGAAAGACAAAAGGAGGAAAGTTTGTTTAATTGAACACTGTTTGCTTTTCGTTTTATTAAAGAAATATCATGAACTTATAAGGACATTTCTTACGGTATTTTTAACGTGTTTAATGAAATACTTTGTATGAAATTGTGATACATTTTAGATTGCATTAATTAAAATATTGAAATCACATCTTCTTATTTTTTTTTGTAAAATCCCTACGTGATATACAAAAATGGAAGTTATTTCCGGAATGAGCATCAAAATTTGATTCAAGAAAACTTGATCATAAGAAATCATCTGAGAAAAAGTTTAAAAATGCAGACTGGTGTAATTTCTAAGCCATTATTTTTTAAATTGCTTTTAGATTGGCCACGGTGGATATACACTTATGCACACATATACACTTTTTAAAAGCAGAATTTTTATTTAATAACATTTAACATGATTATTTAATACATTTCTGTTCAGTATGTATATAACTTTTATTAGTGAATTTCTGGTTAGCAATTGCGTCTATTATGTCAGGATCAAAGCTATGGCTATGGTCGTTCTAGTAATGAAATTATTGTTTCAATTACAAAAAGTGATCAAAATGTTAGTCTCCATCATATTAAAAACCATTTATGTCAAAAAGTTATTTTCGTAAAATTTATGCAATAAAATTTTATGTGGTCCATCCGTCATGTAAGTTATACTTTGAAAATTTTCGTATTTCTGTAAAAGTATACCATTTTTATTGAAATGAAAACTTAAACCCAAGTTATGTTCATAGCTAAAAATGTTACTGTTTTTTTGTGTGTAAAAAATGTAACTTAAACAAACAAAAATATTCAATGAAATGCTTCTTATTTCTATGTCTTTACGACTTAATATCTTTTATTTAACAGAAACGAAATGAATCATAAGTTGCCATTTACGAAAGCAAAATTACTGTTAGAAATTCCTTGTATGAACTCAGAATGTCTGGAAAAAAAGAAACCCAACTACTTATGGCTAGAAACAAATTGGTGACCCCAATGCAAGTAAAGCTTAACCACTTGAGGGGCGGCGGGTTTTTTTTTATCCGACCTACGATTAATGAAGATTGGTACCGGAAAAAATTATGAAATTTTACTTTTCTAAATGTGGTGGCAAAAAGTCGGAAAATTGCGTTTCCTTATTTTGAAATTTTTTTTTTCTAAATTTCGGGTGGCAATTCAGCATTACACAAACTTAATTGCTTGCCCCTTAAGGGGTTAAATGAGGATTTAAATTCCTTATATTTAAGATATAGAATATATGTTTTTTTATTAAATTGCGGTCAAATTTGCAGGGATGAGATTTCCACGTTTTTGCACACCAGTATTTTGTTACCGAAGATGATATTTCATTGAATCGGAACATTTTTGCGATTTAACCGAAGAACATTTTCTTTAAGAATATACTGGTGTCCAAAAACGCGGAAATCTCATCCTTGAATTTGCCATGAATCATTTAATAATTTTACATGCAGACTTTACTAATTTATTGAATATATCTACATTTTAAAACTGAGCCTAAACATGTGTATGTTTCAGAAAAACTTATTTTACAAATATAAAGTTTGAAGTACATAAGTTCCTAGTCATGAATCGAAGTTCATGAGCAGGCTTCAAGAACAAAGTTCCAGCCGTAATCAATTACAGCAGTGTAATAATAAATAAGGCAGAAATTATTTTTATGATAAAAATGGCGGGAATTTTCCTAGGATTTCTCCAAGCACTTCGTAATTTAATTATTTCATTATATTAAAACTATTTTCAGTAGAATCAAACTTTTGCCATATAGCCTTTATTATTAAATACTTCGAGCTATAAAAATGCAATAAACCATGGTTCGTACGTCTCCATTACGTACGAATTTTGCAGACCAGAAAATTTTTCGGCATCAGTGTTATCTTATAGAAAATCTCTTCTTAATAGAAGGCGAAATTTTGCGCGTTTAACCTAGATTTCTTTTTCTATAAAAAATTACTGATAGTTCTCCTGGATCCGTACGAACTATGTAAACCAGTGGTTCCCAACCATTTATTGGCCACGCCCCACCAAAATATCTATAACCCTAGATCTACCGGGAATTTTATTCAAGTTTTAATAAAACGTTCTACACCAGAATTTTTATTTAAAACTATTTAACTTATTTATTTACCTTATTTTTGTCTGGTTTATATACTTAGTTTATTTTAAAGAAATTTCTGGTTTGAATGAATATTTTGTATGTACCTGTCGGGTCCAATGGACCCGTCTGGTAGACGGAGGGATAAAATCACCATGTCCCCCCTCACTTTGTAAATTATGTCTCTTTTTTACTTAAAAAGTGAACTGTATTCACACGGTGAAAGCGTAATAGAGCCTTAACATTTCATATTTTTTTAACTTATCAAAGAATTTATGTGAAAAAAGGGAATCAAACGTGTTTTTGATATAATTCTATAAATACAGTCAGGCTATTCATCTTCATCTTTGTGCCAAAAAGAGTTTTTTGTTACTTTCTTAACTTACCCCAATGTTAAAGAAAAGGTCTGAATTTTTATACTCACAAAATGTTTTGAAGAGAGATTAAGCATTAAAATTGATAACATTAACAAATTTATAATTCACTTTTGTAATATATTAAGAGTTGGCAGAAAACTTTGGTAACTAAATTTTGTTTCTATGGATAACAGAACATACAAGAAGCATTTCAAGATTCTCATCTTTATCAATTTTGAGTAGTCATTATTCCCCATTACAACACATTTTCTCGGTTTTTCCCTTTTCCAATATTAACACATGCCTTTCATGTATTATCTGATTTTGAAATTTAAAATGTACATGTCATCATGTAAATTTATTTACTTTGTAGGATGCATGCAATAGAGAAATAGATATTTACTATCTAATCCATTTCCTTTTCTAATGCTATTTAAGATTTTTAATTTCATGTAGTTGGATGTTCAGATATTTCATAATTTTTTAGTTTAAATATGTTCAAGAAAGCCAGATTTATACATAGTTTTAAGTATATTCAATTATAAAATATTCTTCGAGTGGCTTATAGCAGAGCGAATAGAAGTTGAAAGCTCATTTAATATATAATCGGAAGTGCTACATAAAATTGTAAATTACAATATTAATCAGAAAAATTATAGAAATTTTTAATACCACAAAAATATATCAAAATGATTTCAACTATTATTCTTATAATTATTCTGGCGTTGATTGTGTTGGTTCTATTTTAAACTTTTGGCTGGTCACATTTTCAAATTCATTAAAAAAACTGATTTTTTAAATTTTGCTTGCATTTCATTTAGTTTTAGTCTGCAACTGCAACATTACCTTTAAAAAAAAATCTGATAGCAAATGGGTGGGTAACAAATTTGGAATTGCCCCCCTAAAAAGTCAAATGGCCCCCCAGTGGGGCGTACGCCCCACGTTGGGAACCACTGATGTAAACTGTTTTAATGTAATTTGAAATTATTCAATTCAAACCAGAGATAATATAAAGACACTTTAAATTATAAAATTATGATTTTCAATACACACACGAACTTGATCTTTTGTAGAAGCTTCAAGAAGGCAAACGCAGCGTCCTCGTTTGTGGTTGCGGGTAAATAATAGTATACATTTTGGATATATTTCCTAACGAAACAATTTTCAGAAAGTACTGTTAGTTTATTTTAACACATTCACGACAGGAAACGGGAATTGTAGTTTTCATTCAAAAAACATCATTGTCTAACTGCGTGGCTTCTACCTTACAGAAAATGCATTTATATCATGTTGTCCATATTTTTTTTTTAATTGTAAGACATTTTATATTACATTCGTACATCGAAATATATTTGCCGATGCATAAACTTTGGAAACCTCTCTAGACACCTATTTACAAAAGACTTTCAGAACAGGTAGGAGCTTCTACTGTTTCAAACCTTTGAGGGGCAAGTAATTGTGTTTCTGTAATATAGAATTCACACCAGAATTTGCAAAAACATTTATTCGAAAATAAGGAAAATGAATTTTACGACTTTTTTCCACACAAGTAAGAAAAGTAAAATTTAATAAAATTTTTCTGGTGCAAATCTTCATTAATCGTAGGTGGGATAAAATATATCTCACCGCCCCTTAAGGGGATAAAATTCAGATTTAATACAAATTGCCCGTCGGCAATGTGTTAAGGGGACCGTGTAAGCTCTATCTCGGCCATCTTAAAATACACCAAATTTATGTACCTTTTTCTCAAAAATGGTGAAAGATAGAGGTCTAGATTTTTTAGGTAGTTTGAATAACATGCTTTACGTTTTATAACATCATTTTCTTTCGATGTGAAACGGAAACTGAAAATTAATTATTAATTATTCATTGAAAGACAGTTTTAGATTAGCATTTTTGGTAAGATTTCACTGCTTAAAATAAATAATTCTCAACAAAGCATTAAATCTCTGTGTTAAAGTATGCACTATAACATAAGTATTTAGAAAAATCTCAGTTCTTAAGTTTAATAGATATTGAAAAAAAGGAACGCAAACCTGAAAAATCGAAGTTTTGAGAAAAAGTCAATTAAAGCTGTGAAGCAGTGTTGCCAGTGGACTACTTTTTTTATATTCATATTTCTTGATTGGCACCACTTGTCT
Organism: Maratus speciosus; assembly: GCA_963932465.1. NCBI lineage: Eukaryota > Metazoa > Arthropoda > Arachnida > Araneae > Salticidae > Maratus > Maratus speciosus. The sequence continues at coordinate 131,524,156 of OZ010794.1, forward strand.
GAATTGGTAAAATTCTCATTGTTTTCGGTTTAATTAATATTTTATTAAATAAGGCGAATTTTACTATTAAATAAATACTACTAATTAAAGCAAAAACAATGGGAATTTTATCACTTCAGAAAAGCGGTGCCGATAAAGAAATCTGAATTTTAACAAAGTAGTCCACTGCTGTAAAGGACTCTTAGAAAGGATGAAGAAATCTAACACATTTTTTTAAATATATAAACATGTGTAATACATCGTTGGAAAGATAAAAGTTTAAACTATTTAATGATATAAAAAAGTAAAAATCGATTTTTTGGTTGAATTTCGCTTACCCGGCCCCATTAATTGGATATCCACAATTAGAATATTTTTTTCTGAGTAAAATCGGAAAGAAGTCTTTTTATATTTTTGTTTCCATTATAATAACCAGTAAGGACTTCATTAAAAAAATGCTTAAAAAATATTTTTTTTTTAATTTAACTATCCATTTTTATTCATCTTGACTAACAAAACAATCGGTCTAGATAACTCTAGGCATAGTTTAAGCTTGCAATTTAAGCTTTTAACTAATAATATTAAAAATCACATTTTTAACTGGTTTTATGTAAATCATAAAACCTAGTATTTTAACTAGTTAAGCACAAAACGCTAAAATATTTATTTATTATTATTATGTTTTAACATTAAATTCTGTACACTCTTGTACACTTTGTAACCTCTGTTACTGTAATTTTTCTTATCAAAGAAATGACTTCTGTTGTCCTAAACAGACGGTACTACTGAGCAGGTTTGTAGATAAAAAGATTAGAAAAAATATGCTACAGTCATTTTGAATTTTTTCCGAACTCATGTGGTCAGTGAGCTAAAACATCTTAATTCCAGGTTAGTGTGTTTTCTGTTTGTATCGTCTGTAACACAAATTTTAAATTTAAATATTGTCCTTTTAAGTAAAGTTCTTTTTAATTATTATTATATGAAGTAAGGTTAATTTATGTTAATAAATGCAATATTTACATATTTCTTATAAAACTATATGAAATACAATTTTTTATTTGTTAAATGTAACATCTGTTACCTGTTACTTCTGTTGATACATATTTGTAACAGATATAGAAAATTATCAAAAATCTAATTAAAAAGTTTTATGCATAATAAAAATCCGTCAAAGTGCTTCATCGGTGTCATTATTTTTAGATTTATGTAAATTCACTTCTACTGTCTAATTTGCGTTGCTCAATGTAACTTCTGTTACAAAAATGTAACCTCTGTTACCAAATATAATTTCTGTTACTCGCACTTTTTCTCTATATTTTTCTTGTTGTATATGAGTAGCTCTTAATAAATGTTCCACAAACATCAAAAGATATATTATCTTTCAATATACTAAAAATATTCGGCCATTTTAAAATACATTTAATGTAGGGAACTGAAAATTTTGGTTGTAATTTTGAATACAAGTAACAGAGGTTACATATTGATATGCAAATTTCTCCCTGTTATTGTTATAAATATAATATATATATGTATATTGTTTTGGACATAAAGCTACATATTGAAGCCTAGTACAATAATCCTGATATAATACACTAGAAATAATATTTTGATACGAATAAAAATATTCTAATTTGAGTAGATGTTGTCCAGTAACAGAGGTTATAATATGAATCTTTAAGGCATTTTCAGGTGACTGTATTTTTAACCTAACTAGGCATTTTTCTATGCTCCAACTGATTTTATATAGGTTGTACACATATATACACAGAAAAAATTTCATTTGGTAAAAACTGCATACTTAATATATATATATATATATGTCGTAGGCTAATTGAGAAATCCGGCTCTTTGCAAACAGCCTAGGCTCTTTGCAGAGAGCCGGGCTAATTGGAGAATCCATCTCCCATTTTCCAATTAGCCTGATATTTTCCAGGCTTATTGCAAAGAGCCTAGAAAGCATTAGGCTAATTGAAAAATGACCACTTATTATCCGATCAGGGTGATATTTTTAGCTCACAGGCTATCAAAGCCTGAGAGCTTATGTGCCCGCCGATTCTGTATGTATGTGTGTTCGTACGTACGTACGTATGTACGTAACACGATAACTCTTGATAGAAATATCCGATTTGCTTCAAATTTTTTTCTAGGTTCATTCTGATAACGTGCTTCCCTAATTAGGTTTTGGGTTTCATTGGTTAAGGATAAAGGGGGGAAAGGGGGCTAGTCTCCCTTCTTAATTTATATAAATGGGTTTTTCATGCAGAAATATTCGATTTGCTCCAAATTCGGTATACCGGTTTATTGTGTTAAGGAGTTTCCCTTATTAGATTTGGAAGCTCATTATATAAGTATAAAGTGGGGAAAGGGGGGCTACCCCCCTTAATTTAGATAAATGGGTTTTTTAATATGAATTATTCGATTTGCTCCAAATTTGGTATACCGGTCTATTAAGTTAAGTAGCTGCCTTGATTAGATTTGGAGTTTCATTAGTTACATATAAAGGGAGGAAAAGGTGGGGGCTATCCCCCCGTAATTTAGATAAATGGGTTTTTCATGCTGAAATATGCGATTTGCAATAAATTTGGTATACCGGTTAATTATGTTAAGCAGCTTCCCTAATTACATTTGGAAGATCGCTCTTATGTATAAAGGGGGAAAGGGGGCAATTGCCTCTCCCCTTAATTTAGATAAATGCGTTTTTCATGTAGAATTATTCGATTATCTCAAATTTGGTATACTGGTTTATTATGTTAAGGAGATGGCTTGATTAGCTTAGGAGGTTCATTATTTAATTATAAAGGGAGGAAAGGGGGGCTACCCCCCCCCTTAATTTAGATAAATGGGTTTTCCATGCAGAGTTATTCGATTTGCTCCAAATTTCGTATACCGGTTTATTATGTTAAGGAGCTTCCCTGATTAGATTTGGAGGTTCATTAGTTAAGTATAAAGGGAGGAAAAGGGGGCTAGACCCCCCCCCATTAATTTAGATAAATGTGTTTTCCATGCAGAGTTATTCGATTTGCTCCAAATTTCGTATACCGGTTTATTATGTTAAGGAACTTCCCTGATTAGATTTGGAGGTTCATTAGTTAAGTATAAAGGGAGGACAGATGGGCTGGACGCCCCCCCCCCCTTAATTTAGATAAATGGGTTTTTCATGCAGAGATATTCGATTTGCTCCAAATTTCGTATATCGGTTTGTTATGTTAAGGAGCTGCCTTGATTAGATTTGGATATTTATTGGTTAAGTATAAAACAGGGACAGGGGCTAGTGTCCCCTTAATTTAGATAAATGGGTTTTTCATACAGAATTATTCGATTTGCTTCAAATTTGATATACCAGTTTATTACGATATGGCTTCCTTCATTTGATTTGGAGGTTCATTGGTTAAGTATAAATGAGGGGAAAGGGGGTAACTGCCCCTCCCCCTTAATTTAGATAAATGGGCTTTCATGCAGAATTACCTTATTTAGTTTAATTTTTTTTCAACCACTGGATCCGAACTTGAAGGTTCTATTTGAAGTCAACCCGAAAACTGACCACAACCAGGTTTCGGATTGAGTTCAATTCGAACTTTCAGGTTCGATCGGGTTGCCGATGGACGGAGATTATTTTGTCTGGCTTGCATCGGGTTATAGTTCTTTGGAATATTATTGTCGGTTAAGATTTGGTTCGGGACGGGTTTCAGGTTGACTTCGAATGGAATTTTTAGGTTCTGGTAGAGTTGCGTGTCCACGGAAACTAATTTGTCTTGTTTGGATCCGGCTATGGATCTTTGGATTATTTTTGTCGGTTATCAGATTTGGTTCGGGGTTTCGGGTTTTTTCAAATGGAACTCTCAGGTTCGGGTCGGGTTGCATGTAGACTGAAATTATTTTGTCTTGCTCGGATCGAGGTACGGTATGTTGTAATTTATTTTTCGGGTTTGAGTAGGGTTATGCGTTAATAAACCTAATATAAAGAAAATTGCCCAGTTAAACTGATGATATTGAGCTCACAGGCTATTCACACTAATTGTATACTATACTCTTATTTCAAAGAATAATGCCCCTCGAAAAATAAATGAAGGTATTAGTCCCCGTTGCCTTCCTGTCTACTTAACCAAAGAACCTCCAAATCTAATGAGGGAAGCTATTTAACATAATAAACTGGTATACCAAATTTGAAGCAAATCAGATAATTCTGCATGAAAAAAACCATTTCACTAAATTAAGGGAGGGGGTATTAGCTCCCCCATTTCTCATTTATGCTGAACCAATGAACTTTCAAATCTAATCAGAAAAGCTCCTTATTAGAATGAACCTAGAAAAAAAATTAAATTAAATTAGATAATTCTGCATGAAAACACATTTATCTAAATTAAGGGGAGGGGCAATTGCCCCCTTTCCCCCCTTTTATACTTAACCAATGAACCTCCAAATCGAATCAAGGAAACTCCTTAACATAATAAACCGGTACACGAAATTTGGTGCAAATCGAATAACTCTGCATGAAAAACCCATTTATCTAAATTAAGAGAAGGGGGGGTAGCCCCCCTTTCCTCCCTTTATAATTAACTAAATAACCTCCAAATCTAATCAGGGAAGCTCCTTAACATAATAAATTCGTATAAGAAATTTAGAGCAAATCGAAAAACTCTGCATGAAAAACCCATTTATCTAAATTAAGGGGGGGTATCGAGCCCCCCTTCCTCCCTTTATACTTTATTAATGAACCTCCAGTTCTAATCAACCCACTCCTTAACATAATAAACCAGTATACCAAATTTGAGCTAATCGAATAATTCTACATGAAAAACGCATTTATCTAAATTAAGGGGAGAGGCAATTGTCCCCTTTCCCCCCTTTATACATATTAATGATCTTCCAAATGTAATCAGGGAAACTGCTTAACATAATTAACCGGTATACCAAATTTATAGCAAATCGCATAATTCTGCATGAAAAACCCATTTATCTAAATAGCGGGGGGGGTATAGCCCCCTTTCCTCCCTTTATATGTAACTAATGAACCTTCAAATCTAATCAAGGCAGCTCCTTAACTTAATAAACCGGTATACCAAATTTGGAGCAAATCGAATAATTCATCATGAAAAACCGATTTATCTGAATTAAGGGGGGGGGTAGCCCCCCCCCCCCCCTTCCTCCCTTTATACTTAACTAATGAACCTCCAAATCTAATCAGGGAAGCTCCTTAACATAATAAACCGCTATACGAAATTTGGAGCAAATCGAATAACTCTGCATGGAAAACCCATTTATCTAAATTAAGGGGGGGTAGCCCCCCTTTCCTCCCTTTATAATTAAATAATGAACCTCCTAAGCTAATCAAGCCATCTCCTTAACATAATAAACCAGTATACCAAATTTGAGATAATCGAATAATTCTACATGAAAAACGCATTTATCTAAATTAAGGGGAGAGGCAATTGCCCCCTTTCCCCCTTTATACATAATAGCGATCTTCCAAATGTAATCAGGGAAGCTGCTTAACATAATTAACCGGTATACCAAATTTATTGCAAATCGCATATTTCTGCATGAAAAACCCATTTATCTAAATTACGCGGGGATAGCCCCCCCCCCTTTCCTCCCTTTATATGTAACTAATGAACCTCCAAATCTAATCAAGGCAGCTCCTTAACTTAATAAACCGGTATCCCAAATTTGGAGCAAATCGAATAATTCATCATGAAAAACCGATTTATCTGAATTAAGGGGGGGGGGGGCACCCTTGAATAATGAGCTTCCAAATCTAATCAGGGAAGCTCCTTAACTCGATAAACCGGTATACCAAATTTGGAACAAATCGAATATTTCTGCATGAAAAACCCATTTATATAATTTACGGGGGGTGACTAGCCCCCCTTTTCCACCTTTATCCTTAACCACTGAACCGCAAAAAATAATCAGGGGAGCACCTTATCAGAATGAACCTAGAAAAAAAAAATCGAAGCACATCGGATATTTCTATCAACAGTTATCGCGTTACGTACATACGTACGTACGTACGTACACACGTACATACATAATCGGCGGGCACATAAGCTCTCAGTCTTTGATAGCCTGTGAGCTAAAAGTATCCACCTGATATCGGATAATAAGTGGTCATTTTTCATTTAGCCTAACGCTTTCTAGGCTCTTTGCAAAAAGCCTGAAAAATATCAGGCTAATTGGAAAAAGGGCGATGGATTCTCCAATTAGCCGGGGTCTTTGCAAAGAGCCTAGGCTGTTTACAAGGAGTCGGATTTCTCAATTAACCTACGACATATACAATCCTAAAAATTAAAATAAATCTTTTTATCACACCTGCATAAATATATAAAAATATGTAATAGGTCTGATAATACGAACTGCAAATACGTACTTCCGAAATTTAGATACTCGGCTGTACCCTTATGCTGATGAACTGATGCATCTCTTCGTTTAAATAGTGCTAAAGAATGCAAAGCAGGGTCTTTCAACTTACTGGATCGTTGTTGGAAGTTCACACACTTTTCTGCAGATATATGCAATCCTAAAAATGAAAAAAAAAAATCTTTTTATCACACCTGCATAAATACATAAAAATATGTAATGGGTCTGATAATACGCACTGCATATACGTACATCTGAAATCTAGACACTCGGCGTTGATCGTTATCGTGATGAAGTGATTCTTCTCTTCGTTAAAATAGTGCTACAGAATACAAAGCAGAGTCTGTCAATTTCCTGGATCGTTGTTGAAAGATCACACACTTTTCTCCAGATATGTGCAATCCTAAAAATGAAAAAAAAATTATCACACATGCATGAATACATAAAAATATTTAATAGGTCTGATAATACGCACTGCATATACGTACCTCCGAAATTTAGACACTGGGCTTTGAACATTATCGTGATGAACTGATTCTTCTCTTCGTTTAAATAGTACTACATAATCCAAAGCAGGGTCTTTCAATTTCCTGGATCGTTGTTGGAAGGTCACACACATTTCTCCAGATATATGCAATCCTAAAAATGAAAAAAAAAAATATTTTTATCACACCTGCATAAATACATAAAAATATGTAATAGATCTGATAATACGCACTGCATATACGTACATCCGAAATTTAGACACTCGGCTTTGATCGTTATCGTGACGAAGTGATTCTTCTCTTCGTTAAAATAGTGCTACAGAATACAAACCAGAGTCTGTCAATTTCCTGCATCATTGTTGGAAGATCACACACTTTTCTCCAGATATGTGCAACCCTAAAAATGAAAAAAAAAATCTTTTTATCACACCTGCATAAATACATAAAAATTTGTAATAGGTCTGATAATACGCACTGCAAATACGTACCTCCGAAATTTAGATACTCGGCTTTACATTTTATAATGATGAACTGATTCTTCTCTTCGTTTAAGTAGTGCTACAGAATGCAAAGCAGTGTCTTTCAATTTCGTGGATCGTTGATGGAAGGTCACACACTTTTCTCTAGATACATGCAATCCTAAAAATGAAAAATAATCTTTTTATCACACCTGCATAAATACATAAGAATTTGTAATAGGTCTGATAATACGCACTGCAAATACGTACCTCCGAAATTTAGATACTCGGCTTTACATTTTATAATGATGAACTGATTCTTCTCTTCTTTTAAGTAGTGCTACAGAATGCAAAGCCGTGTCTTTCAATTTCGTGGATCGTTGATGGAAGGTCACACACTTTTCTCTAGATACATGCAATCCTAAAAATGAAAAATAATCTTTTTATCACACCTGCATAAATACATAAGAATTTGTAATAGGTCTGATAATACGCACTGCAAATACGTAACTCCGAAATTTAGACACTCGGCTTTGACCATTATCGTGATGAACTGATTCTTCTCTTCATTTAAATAGTAATACAGATTGCAAAGCAGGGTCTTTCAATTTCCTGGATCGTTGTTGGAAGATCACACACTTTTCTCCAGATATATGCAATCCTAAAAATGAAAAAAAATTATTTTTATCACACCTGCATTAATACATAAAAGTATGTAATAGGTCTGATAATACGCACTGCATATGCGTACCTCCGAAATTTGGACACTCGGCTTTACCCTTATGCTGATGAACTGATTCTTCTGTTCGTTTAAATAGTGCTACAGAATGCAAAGCAGGGTCTTTCAATTCCCTGGATCGTTGTTGGAAGTTCACACACTTTTCTCCAGATATATGCAATCCTAAAAATGAAAAAAAAATCTTTTTATCACACCTGCACAAATACATAAAAATATGTAATAGGTCTGATAATACGCACTGCACATACGTACATCTGAAATTTAGACACTCGGCGTTGATCGTTATCGTGATGAAGTGATTCTTCTCTTCGTTAAAATAGTGCTACAGAATACAAAGCAGAGTCTGTCAATTTCCTGGATCGTTGTTGGAAGATCACACACTTTTCTCCAGATATGTGCAATCCTAAAAATAAAAAAAATCTTTTTATCACACCTGCATAAATACATAAAAATATGTAATAGGTCTGATAATACACACTGCATATACGTACCTCCGAAATTTAGACTCTCGGCTTTGACCATTATCGTGATGAACTGATACTTCTCTTCGTTTAAATAGTACTACAGAAAGCAAAGCAGGGTCTTTCAATTTCCTGGATCGTTGTTGGAAGATCACACACATTTCTCCAGATATATGCAATCCTAAAATTGAAAAAAATATATTTATCACACCTGCATTAATACATAAAAATATGTAATAGGTCTGATAATACGCAATGCATATACGTACCTTCGAAATTTAGACACTCGTCTTTGACCGTTATCGTGATGAAGTGATTCTTCTCTTTGTTAAAAAAGTGCTACAGAATACAAAGCAGAGTCTGTCAATTTCCTGGATCGTTGTTGGAAGGTCACACACATTTCTCCAGATATATGCAATCCTAAAAATGAAAATAAACCTTTTTATCACACCTGCATAAATACATAAAGATATGTAATAGGTCTGATTATACGCACTACAAATACGTACCTCCGAAATTTAGATACTCGGCTTTACCCTTATGCTGATGAACTGATTCTTCTGTTCGTTTAAATAGTGCTACAGAATTCAAAACAGGGTCTTTCAATTTCCTGGATCGTTGTTGGAAGTTCACACACTTTTCTCCAGATATGTGCAACCCTAAAAATGAAAAAGAAAATCTTTTTATCACACCTGCATAAATACATAAAAATTTGTAATAGGTCTGATAATACGCACTGCAAATACGTACCTCCGAAATTTAGATACTCGGCTTTACATTTTATAATGATGAACTGATTCTTCTCTTTGTTTAAATAGTGCTACAGAATGCAAAGCAGTATCTTTCAATTTCGTGGATCGTTGATGGAAGGTCACACACTTTTCTTTAGATACATGCAATCCTAAAAATGAAAAATAATCTTTTTATCACACCTGCATAAATACATAAGAATTTGTAATAGGTCTGATAATACGCACTGCAAATACGTACCTCCGAAATTTAGACACTCGGCTTTGACCATTATCGTGATGAACTGATTCTTCTCTTCATTTAAATAGTACTACAGAATGCAAAGCAGGGTCTTTCAATTTCCTGGATCGTTGTTGGAAGATCACACACTTTTCTCCAGATATATGCAATCCTAAAAATGAAAAAAAAATTATTTTTATCACACCTGCATTAATACATAAAAGTATGTAATAGGTCTGATAATACACACTGCATATACGTACCTCTGAAATTTAGACACTCGGCTTTGACCATTATCGTGATGAACTGATACTTCTCTTCGTTTAAATAGTACTACAGAATGCAAAGCAGGGTCTTTCAATTTCCTGGATCGTTGTTGGAAGATCACACACATTTCTCCAGATATATGCAATCCTAAAAATGAAAAAAAAAATCTTTTTATCACATCTGCATAAATACATAAAAATATGTAATGGGTCTGATAATACGCACTGCATATACGTACATCTGAAATTTAGACAGTCGGCGTTGATCGTTATCGTGATGAAGTGATTCTTCTCTTCGTTAAAATAGTGCTACAGAATACAAAGCAGAGTCTGTCAATTTCCTGGATCGTTGTTGGAAGATCACACACATTTCTCCAGATATATGCAATCCTAAAATTGAAAAAAAAATATTTATCACACCTGCATTAATACATAAAAATATGTAATAGGTCTGATAATACGCACTGCATATACGTACCTTCGAAATTTAGACACTCGGCTTTGACCGTTATCGTGATGAAGTGTTTCTTCTCTTTGTTAAAATAGTGCTACAGAATGCAAAGCTGGGCCTGTCAACTTCCTGGATCGTTGTTGTGAGGTCACACACTTTTCTCCAGATATATGCAATCCTAAAAATGAAAACGAAAATCAATTTCTCACACCTGCATAAATACATAAAAATATGTAATAGGTCTGATAAAACGCACTGCATATACGTACCTCCGAAATTTAGACACACGGCTTTTACCGTTATCGAGATGAAGTGATTCTTCTCTTCGTTAAAATAGTGCTACATAATCCAAAGCAGAGTCTGTCAATTTCCTGGATCGTTGTTGGAAGGTCACACACATTTCTCCAGATATATGCAATCCTAAAAATGAAAAAAAAAATTATCACACCTGCATAAATACATAAAAATATGTAATAGATCTGATAATACGCACTGCATATACGTACATCCGAAATTTAGACACTCGGCTTTGATCGTTATCGTGATGAAGTGATTCTTCTCTTCGTTAAAATAGTGCTACAGAATACAAATCAGAGTCTGTCAATTTCCTGGATCATTGTTGGAAGATCACACACTTTTCTCCAGATATGTGCAACCCTAAAAATGAAAAAAAAAATCTTTTTATCACACCTGCATAAATACATAAAAATTTGTAATAGGTCTGATAATACGCACTGCAAATACGTACCTCGAAATTTAAATACTCGGCTTTACATTTTATAATGATGAACTGATTCTTCTCTTCGTTTAAATAGTGCTACAGAATGCAAAGCAGTGTCTTTCAATTTCGTGGATCGTTGATGGAAGGTCACACACTTTTCTCTAGATACATGCAATCCTAAAAATGAAAAATAATCTTTTTATCACACCTGCATAAATACATAAGAATTTGTAATAGGTCTGATAATACGCACTGCAAATACGTACCTCCGAAATTTAGACACTCGGCTTTGACCATTATCGTGATGAACTGATTCTTCTCTTCGTTTAAATAGTACTACAGAATGCAAAGCAGTGTCTTTCAATTTCCTGGATCGTTGTAGGAAGATCACACACTTTTCTCCAGATATATGCAATCCTAAAAATGAAAAAAAAATTATTTTTATCACACCTGCATTAATACATAAAAGTATGTAATAAGTCTGATAATACACACTGCATATACGTACCTCTGAAATTTAGACACTCGGCTTTGACCATTATCGTGATGAACTGATACTTCTCTTCGTTTAAATAGTACTACAGAATGCAAAGCAGGGTCTTTCAATTTCCTGGATCGTTGTTGGAAGATCACACACATTTCTCCAGATATATGCAATCCTAAAATTGAAAAAAAAAATTATCACACCTGCATTAATACATAAAAATATTTAATAGGTCTGATAATACGCACTGCATATACGTACCTTCGAAATTTAGACACTCGGCTTTGAACATTATCGTGATGAACTGATTCTTCTCTTCGTTTAAATAGTACTACAGAATGCAAAGGAGTGTCTTTCAATTTCCTGGATCGTTGTTGGAAGGTCACACACTTTTCTCTAGATATATGCAATCCTAAAAATAAAAAAAATATTTTTATCACACATGCATAAATACATAAAAATATGTAATAGGTCTGGTAATACACACTGCATATACGTACCTTCGAAATTTAGACACTCGGCTTTGACCGTTATCGTGATGAAGTGTTTCTTCTCTTTGTTAAAATAGTGCTACAGAATGCAAAGCTGGGCCTGTCAACTTCCTGGATCGTTGTTGTGAGGTCACACACTTTTCTCCAGATATATGCAATCCTAAAAATGAAAACGAAAATCAATTTCTCACACCTGCATAAATACATAAAAATATGTAATAGGTCTGATAAAACGCACTGCATATACGTACCTCCGAAATTTAGACACACGGCTTTTACCGTTATCGTGATGAACTGATTCTTCTCTTCGTTTAAATAGTACTACATAATCCAAAGCAGGGTCTTTCAATTTCCTGGATCGTTGTTGGAAGGTCACACACATTTCTCCAGATATATGCAATCCTAAAAATGAAAAAAAAAAATATTTTTATCACACCTGCATAAATACATAAAAATATGTAATAGATCTGATAATACGCACTGCATATACGTACATCCGAAATTTAGACACTCGGCTTTGATCGTTATCGTGACGAAGTGATTCTTCTCTTCGTTAAAATAGTGCTACAGAATACAAACCAGAGTCTGTCAATTTCCTGCATCATTGTTGGAAGATCACACACTTTTCTCCAGATATGTGCAACCCTAAAAATGAAAAAAAAAATCTTTTTATCACACCTGCATAAATACATAAAAATTTGTAATAGGTCTGATAATACGCACTGCAAATACGTACCTCCGAAATTTAGATACTCGGCTTTACATTTTATAATGATGAACTGATTCTTCTCTTCGTTTAAGTAGTGCTACAGAATGCAAAGCAGTGTCTTTCAATTTCGTGGATCGTTGATGGAAGGTCACACACTTTTCTCTAGATACATGCAATCCTAAAAATGAAAAATAATCTTTTTATCACACCTGCATAAATACATAAGAATTTGTAATAGGTCTGATAATACGCACTGCAAATACGTACCTCCGAAATTTAGATACTCGGCTTTACATTTTATAATGATGAACTGATTCTTCTCTTCTTTTAAGTAGTGCTACAGAATGCAAAGCCGTGTCTTTCAATTTCGTGGATCGTTGATGGAAGGTCACACACTTTTCTCTAGATACATGCAATCCTAAAAATGAAAAATAATCTTTTTATCACACCTGCATAAATACATAAGAATTTGTAATAGGTCTGATAATACGCACTGCAAATACGTAACTCCGAAATTTAGACACTCGGCTTTGACCATTATCGTGATGAACTGATTCTTCTCTTCATTTAAATAGTAATACAGATTGCAAAGCAGGGTCTTTCAATTTCCTGGATCGTTGTTGGAAGATCACACACTTTTCTCCAGATATATGCAATCCTAAAAATGAAAAAAAATTATTTTTATCACACCTGCATTAATACATAAAAGTATGTAATAGGTCTGATAATACGCACTGCATATGCGTACCTCCGAAATTTGGACACTCGGCTTTACCCTTATGCTGATGAACTGATTCTTCTGTTCGTTTAAATAGTGCTACAGAATGCAAAGCAGGGTCTTTCAATTCCCTGGATCGTTGTTGGAAGTTCACACACTTTTCTCCAGATATATGCAATCCTAAAAATGAAAAAAAAATCTTTTTATCACACCTGCACAAATACATAAAAATATGTAATAGGTCTGATAATACGCACTGCACATACGTACATCTGAAATTTAGACACTCGGCGTTGATCGTTATCGTGATGAAGTGATTCTTCTCTTCGTTAAAATAGTGCTACAGAATACAAAGCAGAGTCTGTCAATTTCCTGGATCGTTGTTGGAAGATCACACACTTTTCTCCAGATATGTGCAATCCTAAAAATAAAAAAAATCTTTTTATCACACCTGCATAAATACATAAAAATATGTAATAGGTCTGATAATACACACTGCATATACGTACCTCCGAAATTTAGACTCTCGGCTTTGACCATTATCGTGATGAACTGATACTTCTCTTCGTTTAAATAGTACTACAGAAAGCAAAGCAGGGTCTTTCAATTTCCTGGATCGTTGTTGGAAGATCACACACATTTCTCCAGATATATGCAATCCTAAAATTGAAAAAAATATATTTATCACACCTGCATTAATACATAAAAATATGTAATAGGTCTGATAATACGCAATGCATATACGTACCTTCGAAATTTAGACACTCGTCTTTGACCGTTATCGTGATGAAGTGATTCTTCTCTTTGTTAAAAAAGTGCTACAGAATACAAAGCAGAGTCTGTCAATTTCCTGGATCGTTGTTGGAAGGTCACACACATTTCTCCAGATATATGCAATCCTAAAAATGAAAATAAACCTTTTTATCACACCTGCATAAATACATAAAGATATGTAATAGGTCTGATTATACGCACTACAAATACGTACCTCCGAAATTTAGATACTCGGCTTTACCCTTATGCTGATGAACTGATTCTTCTGTTCGTTTAAATAGTGCTACAGAATTCAAAACAGGGTCTTTCAATTTCCTGGATCGTTGTTGGAAGTTCACACACTTTTCTCCAGATATGTGCAACCCTAAAAATGAAAAAGAAAATCTTTTTATCACACCTGCATAAATACATAAAAATTTGTAATAGGTCTGATAATACGCACTGCAAATACGTACCTCCGAAATTTAGATACTCGGCTTTACATTTTATAATGATGAACTGATTCTTCTCTTTGTTTAAATAGTGCTACAGAATGCAAAGCAGTATCTTTCAATTTCGTGGATCGTTGATGGAAGGTCACACACTTTTCTTTAGATACATGCAATCCTAAAAATGAAAAATAATCTTTTTATCACACCTGCATAAATACATAAGAATTTGTAATAGGTCTGATAATACGCACTGCAAATACGTACCTCCGAAATTTAGACACTCGGCTTTGACCATTATCGTGATGAACTGATTCTTCTCTTCATTTAAATAGTACTACAGAATGCAAAGCAGGGTCTTTCAATTTCCTGGATCGTTGTTGGAAGATCACACACTTTTCTCCAGATATATGCAATCCTAAAAATGAAAAAAAAATTATTTTTATCACACCTGCATTAATACATAAAAGTATGTAATAGGTCTGATAATACACACTGCATATACGTACCTCTGAAATTTAGACACTCGGCTTTGACCATTATCGTGATGAACTGATACTTCTCTTCGTTTAAATAGTACTACAGAATGCAAAGCAGGGTCTTTCAATTTCCTGGATCGTTGTTGGAAGATCACACACATTTCTCCAGATATATGCAATCCTAAAAATGAAAAAAAAAATCTTTTTATCACATCTGCATAAATACATAAAAATATGTAATGGGTCTGATAATACGCACTGCATATACGTACATCTGAAATTTAGACAGTCGGCGTTGATCGTTATCGTGATGAAGTGATTCTTCTCTTCGTTAAAATAGTGCTACAGAATACAAAGCAGAGTCTGTCAATTTCCTGGATCGTTGTTGGAAGATCACACACATTTCTCCAGATATATGCAATCCTAAAATTGAAAAAAAATATTTATCACACCTGCATTAATACATAAAAATATGTAATAGGTCTGATAATACGCACTGCATATACGTACCTTCGAAATTTAGACACTCGGCTTTGACCGTTATCGTGATGAAGTGTTTCTTCTCTTTGTTAAAATAGTGCTACAGAATGCAAAGCTGGGCCTGTCAACTTCCTGGATCGTTGTTGTGAGGTCACACACTTTTCTCCAGATATATGCAATCCTAAAAATGAAAACGAAAATCAATTTCTCACACCTGCATAAATACATAAAAATATGTAATAGGTCTGATAAAACGCACTGCATATACGTACCTCCGAAATTTAGACACACGGCTTTTACCGTTATCGAGATGAAGTGATTCTTCTCTTCGTTAAAATAGTGCTACATAATCCAAAGCAGAGTCTGTCAATTTCCTGGATCGTTGTTGGAAGGTCACACACATTTCTCCAGATATATGCAATCCTAAAAATGAAAAAAAAAATTATCACACCTGCATAAATACATAAAAATATGTAATAGATCTGATAATACGCACTGCATATACGTACATCCGAAATTTAGACACTCGGCTTTGATCGTTATCGTGATGAAGTGATTCTTCTCTTCGTTAAAATAGTGCTACAGAATACAAATCAGAGTCTGTCAATTTCCTGGATCATTGTTGGAAGATCACACACTTTTCTCCAGATATGTGCAACCCTAAAAATGAAAAAAAAAATCTTTTTATCACACCTGCATAAATACATAAAAATTTGTAATAGGTCTGATAATACGCACTGCAAATACGTACCTCGAAATTTAAATACTCGGCTTTACATTTTATAATGATGAACTGATTCTTCTCTTCGTTTAAATAGTGCTACAGAATGCAAAGCAGTGTCTTTCAATTTCGTGGATCGTTGATGGAAGGTCACACACTTTTCTCTAGATACATGCAATCCTAAAAATGAAAAATAATCTTTTTATCACACCTGCATAAATACATAAGAATTTGTAATAGGTCTGATAATACGCACTGCAAATACGTACCTCCGAAATTTAGACACTCGGCTTTGACCATTATCGTGATGAACTGATTCTTCTCTTCGTTTAAATAGTACTACAGAATGCAAAGCAGTGTCTTTCAATTTCCTGGATCGTTGTAGGAAGATCACACACTTTTCTCCAGATATATGCAATCCTAAAAATGAAAAAAAAATTATTTTTATCACACCTGCATTAATACATAAAAGTATGTAATAAGTCTGATAATACACACTGCATATACGTACCTCTGAAATTTAGACACTCGGCTTTGACCATTATCGTGATGAACTGATACTTCTCTTCGTTTAAATAGTACTACAGAATGCAAAGCAGGGTCTTTCAATTTCCTGGATCGTTGTTGGAAGATCACACACATTTCTCCAGATATATGCAATCCTAAAATTGAAAAAAAAAATTATCACACCTGCATTAATACATAAAAATATTTAATAGGTCTGATAATACGCACTGCATATACGTACCTTCGAAATTTAGACACTCGGCTTTGAACATTATCGTGATGAACTGATTCTTCTCTTCGTTTAAATAGTACTACAGAATGCAAAGGAGTGTCTTTCAATTTCCTGGATCGTTGTTGGAAGGTCACACACTTTTCTCTAGATATATGCAATCCTAAAAATAAAAAAAATATTTTTATCACACATGCATAAATACATAAAAATATGTAATAGGTCTGGTAATACACACTGCATATACGTACCTTCGAAATTTAGACACTCGGCTTTGACCGTTATCGTGATGAAGTGTTTCTTCTCTTTGTTAAAATAGTGCTACAGAATGCAAAGCTGGGCCTGTCAACTTCCTGGATCGTTGTTGTGAGGTCACACACTTTTCTCCAGATATATGCAATCCTAAAAATGAAAACGAAAATCAATTTCTCACACCTGCATAAATACATAAAAATATGTAATAGGTCTGATAAAACGCACTGCATATACGTACCTCCGAAATTTAGACACACGGCTTTTACCGTTATCGAGATGAAGTGATTCTTCTCTTCGTTAAAATAGTGCTACATAATCCAAAGCAGAGTCTGTCAATTTCCTGGATCGTTGTTGGAAGGTCACACACATTTCTCCAGATATATGCAATCCTAAAAATGAAAAAAAAAATTATCACACCTGCATAAATACATAAAAATATGTAATAGATCTGATAATACGCACTGCATATACGTACATCCGAAATTTAGACACTCGGCTTTGATCGTTATCGTGATGAAGTGATTCTTCTCTTCGTTAAAATAGTGCTACAGAATACAAATCAGAGTCTGTCAATTTCCTGGATCATTGTTGGAAGATCACACACTTTTCTCCAGATATGTGCAACCCTAAAAATGAAAAAAAAAATCTTTTTATCACACCTGCATAAATACATAAAAATTTGTAATAGGTCTGATAATACGCACTGCAAATACGTACCTCCGAAATTTAAATACTCGGCTTTACATTTTATAATGATGAACTGATTCTTCTCTTCGTTTAAATAGTGCTACAGAATGCAAAGCAGTGTCTTTCAATTTCGTGGATCGTTGATGGAAGGTCACACACTTTTCTCTAGATACATGCAATCCTAAAAATGAAAAATAATCTTTTTATCACACCTGCATAAATACATAAGAATTTGTAATAGGTCTGATAATACGCACTGCAAATACGTACCTCCGAAATTTAGACACTCGGCTTTGACCATTATCGTGATGAACTGATTCTTCTCTTCGTTTAAATAGTACTACAGAATGCAAAGCAGTGTCTTTCAATTTCGTGGATCGTTGATGGAAGGTCACACACTTTTCTCTAGATACAAGCAATCCTAAAAATGAAAAATAATCTTTTTATCACACCTGCATAAATACATAAGAATTTGTAATAGGTCTGATAATACGCACTGCAAATACGTACCTCCGAAATTTAGACACTCGGCTTTGACCATTATCGTGATGAACTGATTCTTCTCTTCGTTTAAATAGTACTACAGAATGCAAAGCAGTGTCTTTCAATTTCCTGGATCGTTGTAGGAAGATCACACACTTTTCTCCAGATATATGCAATCCTAAAAATGAAAAAAAAAATATTTTTATCACACCTGCATTAATACATAAAAGTATGTAATAGGTCTAATAATATGCACTGCATATGCGTACCTCCGAAATTTGGACACTCGGCTTTACCCTTATGCTGATGAACTGATTCTTCTCTTCGTTTATATAGTACTACAGAATGCAAAGCAGGGTCTTTCAATTTCCTGGATCGTTGTTGGAAGATCACACACTTTTCTCCAGATATATGCAATCCTAAAAATGAAAAAAAAATCTTTTTATCACACCTTCACAATTACATAAAAATATGTAATAGGTCTGATAATACGCACTGCAAATACGTACCTCCGAAATTTAGATACTCGGCTTTACCGTTATGCTGATGAACTGATTCTTCTCTTCGTTTATATAGTGCTACAGAATGCAAAGCAGGATCTTTTAATTTCCTGGATCGTTGTTGGAAGTTCACACACGTTTCTCCAGATATATGCAATCCTAAAAATGAAAAAAAAAATCTTTTTATCACATCTGCATAAATACATAAAAATATGTAATGGGTCTGATAATACGCACTGCATATACGTACATCTGAAATTTAGACAGTCGGCGTTGATCGTTATCGTGATGAAGTGATTCTTCTCTTCGTTAAAATAGTGCTACAGAATACAAAGCAGAGTCTGTCAATTTCCTGGATCGTTGTTGGAAGATCACACACATTTCTCCAGATATATGCAATCCTAAAATTGAAAAAAAATATTTATCACACCTGCATTAATACATAAAAATATGTAATAGGTCTGATAATACGCACTGCATATACGTACCTTCGAAATTTAGACACTCGGCTTTGACCGTTATCGTGATGAAGTGATTATTCTCTTTGTTAAAATAGTGCTACAGAATGCAAAGCAGGGTCTGTCAACTTCCTGGATCGTTGTTGTGAGGTCACACACTTTTCTCCAGATATATGCAATCCTAAAAATGAAAAAGAAAATAAATTTCTCACACTTGCATAAATACATAAAAATATGTAACAGGTCTGATAAAACGAACTGCATATAAGTACCTCCGAAATTTAGACACACGTCTTTTGCCGTTATCGAGATTATGTGATTCTTCTCTTCGTTAAAATAGTGCTACACAATCCAAAGCAGAGTCTGTCAATTTCCTGGATCGTTGTCGGAAGGTCACACACATTTCTCCAGATATATGCAATCCTAAAAATGAAAAAAAAATATTTTTATCACACCTGCATAAATACATAAAAATATGCAATAGATCTGATAATACGCACTGCATATACGTACCTCCGAAATTTAGAATCTCGGCTTTGATCGTTATCGTGATGAAGTGATTCTTCTCTTCGTTAAAATAGTGCTACAGAATACAAATCAGAGTCTGTCAACTTCCTGGATCGTTGTTGGAAGATCACACACTTTTCTCCAGATATGTGCAATCCTAAAAATGAAAAAAAAATATTTTTATCACACCTGCATAAATACATAAAATTATGTAATAGGTCTGATAATACGCACTGCAAATACGTACCTCCGAAATTTAGATACTCGGCTTTACATTTTATAATGATGAACTGATTCTTCTCTTCGTTTAAATTGTGCTACAGAATGCAAAGCAGTGTCTTTCAATTTCGTGGTTCGTTGATGGAAGGTCACACACTTTTCTCTAGATATATGCAATCCTAAAAATGAAAAAAAATCTTTTTATCACACCTGCATAAATACATAAAAATATGTAATAGGTCTGATAATACGCACTGCATATACGTACCTCCGAAATTTAGATACTCGGCTTTGACCATTATCGTGATGAACTGATTCTTCTCTTCGTTTAAATAGTACTACAGAATGCAAAGCAGGGTCTTTCAATTTCCTGAATCGTTGTTGGAAGATCACACACTTTTCTCCAGATATATGCAATCCTAAAAATTAAAAAAATATATATTTTTATCACACCTGCATAAATACATAAAAATATGTAATAGGTCTGATAATACGCATTGCATATACGTACATTCGAAATTTAGACACTTGGCTTTGACCATTATCGTGATGAAGTGATTCTTCTCTTGGTTAAAATATTGCTACAGAATATAAAGCAGAGTCTGTCAATTTCCTAAATCGTTGTTGAAGGACACACATTTCTCCAGATATATGCAATCCTAAAAATGAAAAAAAAAATCTTTTTATCACACCTGCATAAATACATAAAAATATGTAATAGGTCTGATAATACGCACTGCATATACGTACCTCCGAAATTTAGACACTCGGCTTTGACCATTATCGTGATGAAGTGATTATTCTCTTCGTTAAAATAGTGCTACAGAATACAAAGCAGAGTCTGTCAATTTCCTGGATCGTTGTTGGAAGGTCACACACATTTCTCCAGATATATGCAATCCTAAAAATGAAAATAAATCTTTTTATCACACCTGCATAAATACATAAAAATATGTAATAGGTCTGATTATACGCACTGCAAATACGTACCTCCGAAATTTAGATACTCGGCTTTACCCTTATGCTGATGAACTGATTCTTCTGTTCGTTTAAATAGTGCTACAGAATGCAAAGCAGGGTCTTTCAATTTCCTGGATCGTTGTTGGAAGTTCACACACTTTTCTCCAGATATATGCAATCCTAAAAATGAAAAAAAAAAAATCTTTTTATCACACCTGCATAAATACATAAAAATATGTAATAGGTCTGATAATACGCACTGCATATACGTACCTCCGAAATTTAGACACTCGGCTTTGATCGTTATCGTGATGAAGTGATTCTTCTCTTCGTTAAAATAGTGCTACAGAATACAAAGCAGAGTCTGTCAATTTCCTGGATCGTTGTTGGAAGATCACACACGTTTCTCCAGATATGTGCAATCCTAAAAATGAAAAAAAAAATTTATCACACATGCATAAATACATAAAAATATGTAATAGGTCTGATAATACGCACTGCATATGCGTACCTCCGAAATTTAGACACTCGGCTTTGACCGTTATCGTGATGAAGTGATTGTTCTCTTGGTTAAAATATTGCTACAGGATATAAAGCAGAGTCTGTCAATTTCCTGGATCATTGTTGGAAGGTCACACACATTTCTCCAGATATATGCAATCCTAAAAATGAAAAAAAAATATTTTTATCACACCTGCATAATTACATAAATATATGTAATAGGTCTGATAATACGCACTGCGTATACGTACCCCCGAAATTTAGACACTCGGCTTTGACCGTTATCGTGATGAAGTGATTCTTCTGTTCGTTGAAATATTGCTACAGAAAATGAAAGCACGCAATTTTATTAAACTTAATGTTCTGTTACATTTTCATGTGGATAGATACGTATTAGGCTTGGGTGTATTTTGTACAAGAGGTGTTGATTTTATACTCTTTGGGTTGGAAATTTTGGTTGCGGATATCTAAGAGGGTGAGTTCTGAAATCCAATTATTGCTTTGAAACAATGCGATAATCAAGACAATATCCCCTTGCTAAATGCATCCAATTCAACGAACTATATACTTTTACAATCCTCATGATTTGCATAGATTGTCAATTAATGCGATTGTGATTTATTTTTGAACTGTGATAGCGAATTTGTTAGCATTAACATGTATGTGATAGAAGAAAGTTTTGGGATTTGCTCTACTTTATACTCTATTTTCGTTTAACAAAAATAAAAAGAACTTTTCGTCTGCATTTTTTAACTCCATAAAAAGGTGAAAGCAGTTGTATTTTGAGATGTCTTCGCAACAACATGTGTTACATTTTAGAGATCACCGAGATCGTTATCCATTGTGATTAATACTTACATATAGAAATGGAGTAGCGGTATCCCTGTGTTGCACATATTTTACCATAATTAAGTATCATGTAAATTCTTCTCTAGCTCTTCACATTTCAGTTACCAGCGACCCTACTGGACGGAAATGATTATGTATAATAATATTGTAACCTGAAAATCGAAGAACTAATTATAAGTATAAGTAAATAATATGAAATTTACCATTTAAAACAGAGTAACAGTCCACGAACGATTAAGAAGCTTTCAAACCTGGTAACCAGGATGTGCTTGTTTCGATCCTATGCGAACCAAATCTATGCTTGACGGCGTGACAGTTTGCATAACGCTAAATAAAACATGACAGAAATTGTACATCAAACGTGGGAAAAGGTATGCGTTCGTACTATAGCTAGTTTTATAAATATTGAGATCTTGGTGCAATGGCTGTTGCACTCTTAAATAAAATTGCATGAATACAAAATTTGTTACGAATCTATACAATAAATTTAGAAACACGAAATAATAGGACTCCATCTTAAATAGGATGTCATCACCATGGAAACCTAGAATCATTACCTATCTTGGGATATCATTGAATTAATGACGTAGGGTAGAATTAACTTTTATTAATATCTTTTTAAGCTTTGATTCGATTTTCATAAAACTTAAAATGACTCGACACAATTCTGCGACGATTCTGTATATTAATTTTCAAATCATTTGGTTGGGTAGTTTTTGCATTGTTGTACGCGGACAGATGGACAGACAGACGAAGGGAGCAGACGGCGCCTATAGGTGCAAAGTATTTTATAATTACGAACGCACCTAATGACACCTAGACTAAAGAAAATAATTCTTGAAATGAAGCAAAGCTTGTCGTACAATTGATATCAGACAAGTTTGCGTTGTGCTAAAATACGGATACTATAAAATATGCTTTTGACGAATTTGTATCCGTTAGCCAGTTATTAAAAAACAACAAAAACCAGCATCGTTAGCCGAATTTTTCGTTAGCAGCGACACTCATTAGACGAGACAATAATGCATTCAATTACGATATGAATTGTATGGAAGGGATTGTAAATAAAGAATATTAGAAAAAAATTCCTTCTAAAGCTACTTTTAAGAAGCAAGATGCTCCTCTGACTCGTTCAGAATACAATGTGTTAAATTATATAAAGAGCAGATGTCTAAAGAGCACATTCCATTTTTTTCTGATGAATTTTATTGCTCATTGATTGATTGATATAAGAAAATCATTCACATCATTAAGACTGAAAAAACAACTGTTAATGACTTTGAAATAAAACAATGAGCACATTATTAATACAAACGTTTTAATAATGCGAAACAAGGGTACGGCATATAAGAGTTAAACTGTAATAATGATTAAAAAATAAAATAAATGATCTTTGAGCAAAATAACAAGAAAAAAAATAATTTCAACAATATGTAGCATATAGAAAAATAAAAAAATCTTTTACCCACAAATACCACAAAAGAATAGGCATAGCATATAAGAATAGGCATAGCATATAAATACGATTTAAAATACAAAGAAAAGAGCCCAGTTAAACAGATGACATTGAGCTCACAGGCTATTCACACTTATTGTATATTATACTCTTATTTCAAAGAATAATGGCCCTCCAAAAATAAATTAAAGGGGGGTTCTCGCCCCCCGTTCCCCCTTTATACTTAACGAATGAACCTCGAAATCTAATCAGGGAAGCGCTTTATCAGAATAAACCGCATTAACAGATTTAAAGCAAATCGGATAGAAAAACCCATTTATCTAAATTAAGAGGGTATTACATGCTGTTCCCCATTTATACTTAATAAAATGAACCACCAAATCTAATCAGGTAAGTGCCTTATCAGAATTAACTGGTATACCAAATTTGAAGTAAATCTGATAATTCTGCAAGAAAAAACTATTTATCTAGGTTAAGGGGGGGGGATTAGACCCCCGTTCTCTCCTTTATACTTAACCAATGAAACCCCAAAACTAATCAGGAAAGCGCCTTATCAGAATGAACCCAGAAAAAAAAATTGTAGCAAATCGGATATTTTTATCAATAGTTATCGCGTTACATACATACGTACGTACATACATACATATAGAAACTGCAGGCGCAAAAGCTCTCAGGCTTTGATTGCCTCTGAGGTGAAATTTTTTTTCAAATATAATAATATTTTTTGAGATACTAAAATATAGATTGTATTAAGAATATAAGAAGGTAGTATAATAGAAAACAAGAAATACATGTTTCTGGAAAAAATGTTTCAGTTAAAATGATGCTCGAAGGAACAAGAAATATGCCAGCATATAGGAGTTAAATTTTGAAACAACTTGAGAAAGAAAAACATTTTAAACAGAATTACAACGACAATAAAATAACGCCAATTATATACATAGAATTGCAAATAACAATTTTACACATAAATGCATCATAACAAAATGCGAAGCATAATACTAAAGTTCAAAAATAATTTTAAAATAACATTTTCAGAGTACAAGACGGTGATTATATTAAGAATTAAAATAATATATTAACAGGAAACAAAGGAAAGAAAAGTCAAATATTGAAAATGCGTAAAAGAGTAAATATTACTTGTAAATAAAAATAAATATGTAAATATAATAAATGAATTAAACTTCGTACATATATGCAAATGAGAGAATATATTTTCACAAAAAATAGTTAAAAAAATTAATTATGGACATGGAACAGCATATGATTTTTAACACATGCATTAAGATTTCTATTAGAACATTTTGAATTTCATTTTAACAAAAAAAAAACGTTACTTCAAACAATTTATATCTATTTTTCTGTATAATTGCGTAATACAAAATCTTACTGTATAAAAGCTTTTAAAAGTTGTTTTTAAAGAAATATTCGTATATTAAGTATGTTTTTGAGACTAGTTTCCAATTATAAACAATTCAAGTTTCAATTTAGAAAATTAAATAGAATAAAATACATTTTTGTATAAAATTTATTAGAAAACTACATAAAGTCATTTTATAGCTCTTTAATAATAATTATTATTATACTTTAGGTGATCTTTACATACAATTGTCAAAATTGAGACATTTTAAACAATAGCTAAGAAGAAAAAAAGCTCTTAGGAAAAGTAAAACTCGCAACACTTACAAAAAAAAAAATCCTTTTAACCCCTTAACGCTCGAATTAAATTACGGTTGAATAATTCAAATTGCTTATTGGCACCACTTTTATGAAAAAGAAATATTCACCTTATTTAATGACAGTAAAAACGATACCAAAATATACCCAATTTCACTATTTATAAAACTGGTGGGAATCGAACAATTTGAGTAAAAGACACAGCCCGAGAATTTAACGGGTGCGAGAATAATGGGGTTAAATTATTTTAAATATTATTATAGGTCAAATCAATAAAAGTGTAAGCAAATTGTACCATTTTATTCGCTTAATAATGTACGGTTTTTTGTTATGCAATTAATCATTTCACCCAAAAAACGTAAAAAATTTTAATAAAAAGTAGATGCGATACAGATTATGTTTGTTATTAAATTATAATTTTAAATCAATAACAATAAGGGTTATGTACCTAGTAGAGTCCCTTTATAAAATAATTAAACCCTTAATTCTCGCTCCCGTGATATTCACGGGCTGTGTTTTTTATTCAGATCGCTTGATTCCCACCAGTTTTATAAAATAGTGTACCTGGTTTTATTATGGTATTATTTTACCTTGCTTTAAATAAGGCGAATATTTCTTTTTCAAAAAAGTGGTGCCAATAAGCAGTTTGAAGTTTTAAGCTGTAGTTTAAAGCGTCCGTTAAGGGTTTAATAAAATTTCTGAATCATAACTAATTTAGAGAATCCCTTACTTTTTCTATTTAGATGTGCATTTCATTCTGGCTATTTATATATTAATTTAAATTTTTGTCGAGTACATTATCACTATAATATGCAAGTTTTAATTTGTTTCCTATAAGAGATTTTTTTTCTTTTTTACATATGAGGACGTGAGTTTCAAAACTAGACTTATCCAGGAAATCAAATTTTGGGAAATCGCGATAACGTTTAACTGAGTCCATTGGAAACCAAGATTTTACAGTGCCAGATATACAAGATAAATCTGGATGTTTAGCACATTATGTTTTTCAGTTGGATAGACTGATAGAGCAAACACGACATTTAAAATTTTGGATAAGGCAAATTTTGATGCTTTGATGCATCATAGTTCTGAAAACAAATTATATATTTTATTGTCTTGAAAAGACACACTAATAGAAGCATACAGTGAAATACGTTTAACACGAAATTGAGGGGACCGAATTTTTTTTCGTGTTAAAAGAATTTCGCGAGATTCGTACAAAAAAAAAAAAAAAAAAAAAATCCTCACAAATATTTTCGAAGTCATGAAATTTTATTTCGACTTCCTATTAAACTAGTAGTAGGTTGCATCCATTAGGATAAAAATTAAGTAAAAAAGTATTGTTTTTTTGCGAAAAAATCAGATATCTTTTTTTGAAGTGTCTTTATCAGCATTCTGAGATCAAGCTTAATTGAATCAAATAAGCAAAGCTGTCTCTAAATCTTCGTGCTTAGCGGTTCTCATACGTTTTCTCTCTGGCTTAAACATACTGCGCTCAAACATTAAAGTAATGGGATCCCTGTATTTATTACCGCTAATATAGTAGAATTGGCAAAGCCAAACTTTTTGCAGATTTCTGTTTTCGTCTTTCTTTTTCATCAACTACATTAAGCAGCTTCATCTTCGTTTGAAGCAAAAGAGCAGTTTGTTTTCGCAGCCACTGTGCTCATAAAACATTAGCTAATTTACAGAAAAAAAACCCACGAAAATTCACTGATTTTCACCCCAAATTAATTGATTTTAGCACAAAATACACCAATTTTAACTCAAACTAACTTGATCGAAAGCGATATTTTTTCGTGTTAAACATTTTTTGTTTCGAGTTAAAAGAAACAAAATGTATTAAATTGAATAGTATACTGTCCGGACCGCTATATCATTTCGCGTTAACCGATTTTTCATGTTGAGCATTTTCGTGTTAAACGTATTTCACTGTATATACAAAATACATACGTGTTAACGCACCTTTATGTAGAATAGCATTACATATATATAGCTTTTTAACTTGGAAATAATCACTAAATTCTCACCATTTTCCAGCGAACGTCTTGGCAAAGGCTACAGACGAAAGAATGTGCTTGTACTAGAAACGCGACGTTAGCTTCTACATTAAATTCTGCAGCTCGACTTTTTTCCACCTACTCATCCGAGGTACAGTTTACTACTGATGCGTGAGAGTAACATTCATTGTTAGAAGAAGTTGACAGACGTTCATCCAATTGTTGAACTAAATGCAATTGTTATTTTAAAGTGTTGTGACAAACAAACAATCATTGTTACGTCATCTTTTCTGTAGTAATAATGTATTAGTTGCCCTAATTATAGCTTCTTAAGCGTGGGCAGAAGAATACAAAAGTATGCTCGGCATTTATCTCCAGTGTTTTGTGATTCCGACAAAAAGAAAAAGTTTTTACCGAGTACTCAAATGTGGCTAATCCTATGATAGGATTCCACGCCGATCTAAACCACACATAGTATGACATTATACAGTGTTTATGCTTAATGGAACATAAGACTATTTAAAATACTTACCATTTTTAAAAAGAGTTTTACCAATCTTTAAATTTTTTTGGACATTTTTACTTCATATCAATATACGGCCAACCTAATATCAGTCATTTATAAAGTTTTTGCTAAGAGCATATAATATGCCTAAAGCACTCTTTAAATTTTTAATACAAGAAAATTATTATTTTCTGAAGAAATTTTAGTTTTTAAACATACTTTTCAATCATGCTTCAAACATGCTTCTCGCCCGTAATAAATGCAATTTTTACTACAGATGAAAGATTTTATATGTTAACATTTTTCCTGCTAGATTCATAATCTTAAAACTATGTGTTCGTGCATCATGATCCTGCAAATTAACTACAGAGTAATTATATTTTTTTTCAAAGACACACTTATATAAAAAGGCCGTGTAAGTACATTAATCATAGTATCAGTTTTGCTACTATGCGTTCATACATCAGGGTCGTGCAAATAAATTACGGTGCAATTAATTGTCTTTCAAAGACATAAAAATATTCCGTGTATATACAATTAGCATATTATATACAGGATACATATGGATTAATACATCTTTATTTAGAATGTAACTACAAAATAATTACTAAACCCTCACCACTTGCCAGGAAACGTCTTGAAAAATTCTGCAGATGAAATAAGGTGATTATCCTATCAACGCGACTTCAGCTTCTACAGTAAATTTCGGAAATTCTATTTTTTTCTCCTAGTACTTATCTGACGTATAGTACTACTGATGCTTGCGTGTAACATTTATTGTTAAAAAGAGTTGTCCGATGTTCGTCCAATTGTTGAAACATTTGCGATTGTTATTTTGAAGTGTTATGACAATCAAACAAGAATTGTTACATAATCTTTATTGCATTGGTAATTTTGTAAAATTCTGAAAACGGAATCTTTATATAACAGAATCGATACATAACGTCTGTAAATTCATCGCCCTTTTTAAGTCTTCTGAATCGAGTTTAACACGTTTTCTGCCATCTACGAGAATACTCGTAGTTAGCAAACTGGGTTTCCTTGCCAGCTACGAGATAACTCGTTATTGAACTTCTTATCTAAATCTCCGATGCGTGTCATAGAAAATATCTACAATGTTATGTTTGCGAACAACGAGCATACTCTTGTGAATTTATCTGTTGCTAAAATTAATTCGTCATATATTTATTTAAATAACAAAACAGAAAATAATTTAAAAGCACTAAATTGCAGATACGATCTTGGCATGTATGAACAGATGCGCCATCTCTGCTTTGGCAGCGAACGTGTTAAGAGAGAAAATATACATAAGTAGACACATTTGTTCTTATACAGAGTTTCACGCTTTTTGCTTTTAACACTGTATAAAAGTAATTGTTAGTTTTTTATTACAGTAAATTCTAATTTTTGTACACAATACTGTAAAACTTGCAAAATACACATTTATATAAAAAATTACATCTTCCTTTTTTGTGATACTTATATATTAACCCTCCGTCTACCAGACGGGTCCATTGGACCCGACAGGTACATACAAAATATTCATTCAAACCAGAAATTTCTTTAAAATAAACTAAGTATATAAACCAGACAAAAATAAGGTAAATAAATAAGTTAAATAGTTTTAAATAAAAATTCTGGTGTAGAACGTTTAATTAAAACTTGAATAAAATTCCCGGTAGATCTAGGGTTAAAGCATATTTAGTATACGAGTAAGAAATAATTACTAAAAGCTCAATACATGCCACGCCCCGTGTCAGAAACACTGCGACATTGTCGCAGAAAGGGAACGATCGCTTGCAGAAAACTTTCATCTCAGAGCAATCCAAATCAATTGATAGAAAGATTATTTTTTAGGATTGTTATTTTCATTTATAGCCCAGTGGTTAGGGAGTTGTATTCGTAAATAATTAGGAGAAAGCTGGAAGTTGTTTTAACCCCTTCAGTTTAGGTCTCGAATGGATATGCTACGTTTTCCCCCTCGTTCTAGGTGAGCGTTAGGAATTATACATTGATTTATAGTCAAAAAACACGTTTTTTCTTAAATACCATAACACTATATCGAAATCACTAACTTTTTCAAAAACATTGTCAATACAAATGTTGTAGAGTTTAAAATTCTGAATAAAATGAGTACCTAATCTTAATAATTTTGTTGACTATTAAGGTCACAATTCTACTTTAAAGTTTTAGCCCCGTGGTCAGAGGATTGGATGCAGAATTAATTAGGGGAAAGCTGGAAATCATTTTAATCCCTTCAGATTAGGTCTAAAATGAATATTCTATGTTTTTCCCCCCTCGTACGAAGTGAGCGTTAGGAAATATGTACTTATTTACATTCGAAAAACATATTTTTCCTTAATATTTTTAACGTTATCTCAAAATAATTAATTTTTTCAAAAACATTGTCAATGCAAATGTTGTAGAGCTTAAAATTTTGAATAAAATGAGCACCCACATTAGTATTTTTGTTCAAAATTAAGGTCGGAATTCTAATTTTAAAATTTTGCCTTAATCGCTAATCAAGAGCTTGACGTCCGGAGAGACCAAGTTACCTAAGAATATCTCAAAACAGCTAAGTCTATCAAAAACATTACCAGTACAATTGTTGTAGAGCATAAAATACTGAAAAAATGAGCACCCACATTAATATTTTTGTTCAAAATTAAGGTCGGAATTCCTTTTCAAAATTTTGCCTTAGTCACTAATCAAGAGCTTCAAGATAGGAGTAACCAGATTACCTTAACAATATTTCAAAACAGTTAACTATATCAAACAATTGCCAGTACAGATGTTGTAGAGCTTAAACTTCTCAATAAAATGAATACTCACATTAATATTTTTGTTCAAAATTACGGTCGCAATTTCAGATATTGTTAAAAATATTAAAGAAAAAAGTGTTTTTCGAATGTAAATGTGTACATATTTCCTAAAGCTCACTTAGTACGAAGGGGAAATCATAGAATATTCATTTTAGACCTAATCTGAATGGGTTAAAACGATTTCCAGTTTTGCCCTAATTAATTCTGAGTTCAACCCTATGACCACGGGGCTAAAACTTTAAAGTAGAATTGTGACCTTATTAATACATGGAATTTTTTTCAGAGAGAAACATTCGCCTTGCATACAATATTTCAAATGAAAATCAAATTTCAAAGTAATTGCTTAAAAGGCGCAAAGGCCAACATAGTGAAAAAGATTCCAAGCCGGGACTCGAAAGAGGGCCATCAGTATAGCGCACTGACGTTCTACCGACTAAATCACTTGGAACGATACCTAGCTCGGAAAATTTCTCACTATTATATATTGTCAAAGCTACAAACGCAACACAAGATGGAATATTTATCGTGAGTCACCGACATGGGACAAACAAGAAACATAATTAAATCCAGCATCGATAGAAATTATATTAATACATGGAATTTTTTCCAGAGAGAAACATTCGCCTTGCATACAATATTTCAAATGAAAATCAAATTTCAAATTTCAAAGTAATTGCTTAAAAGGCGCAAAGGCCAACATAGGGAAAAAGATTCCAAGCCGGGACTCGAACCCGTTCCATCAGTATAGCGCACTGACGTTCTACCTACTAAACCACTTGGAAAATATAGTATAACTTTTTAATAGTGAGAAATAATTTTCCAAGCTAGGTATCGTTATTGAACCTTATTATTCAACAAAAAGTATTAAATGTAGGTACTCATTTTATTCAGAATTTTAAGCCCTACAACATTTATATTGACAATGATTTTGAAAAAGTTATTGATTTCGAGATAGTGTTATGGTATTTAAAAAATACGTGTTTTTTGACTATAAATCAATGTATGATTCCTAACGCTCACCTAGTACGAGGGGGAAAAATGTAGCAAATTCATTCTAGACATAAATTAAAAGGATTAAAACAATTTTCAGCTTTCCCCTAATTATTTCCGAATTGGGCATTTTTTTGCTCCCCTACCACTGGGCTATAACCCTTGAGGGACGGTGGGATATATTTTATCCTACCTGCGATTAATGAAGATTTACACCAGAAAAATTGTATGAATTTTTACTTTACTAACTTTGGTGGGAAAAGACGCAAAATTGCTTTTCTTTATTTTGAAATAATTTTTTTCTAAATTTCCGGTGGGAATTCAGAATTACGAAAACGCAATTGATTGCCCCTCAAGGGGTTAAACTAAAAAGTGTTAAATTTAGTAAAGTTTCATTAGAAGTTTGAAGAAGATTAAATTGTTTATGCAATTAAATAACTCCTTATTTGGTTATGTAATTTGGTTTTGAAAACATAAAAACATTTTTTTTTTTTTTTGAGAAAAGAAATGGGGCAATTTACCGTAAATATGCTGAATAATTCCTCTAATGCTGATTCATTAAATTTAGGTTTTTGGCATTTTTTACATGCAGTTTAAAAATAGATAAGGCCATTTTATATAAAAACACATAATACTTGGTTTATGATTTATTAGTTCTTTAGGGTCTTTTTACTTATTTTGTTATGCATAAATTTGCCATTCATGTCTTTTTTAAAAAATTCAGGTTGCAGAAGAAATTTTCTGTTAATGAGGTTTGTCGCAGAGATTTTAAGAAATTCTGCCACAGAGTTGACACGAAGTCTTGGCGAAAGCTTTTAAAGACTGCGAAAGAAAACTTTTTGTTGGGGGGCGACCGTAATATTTACCAATCATGGATATGCATAATATAAAATATTAAAATAAAACATGGATAAACTATTTCTAAAATTCAATTCCAAAATAAAATTTAAACGTATATTTAAATATTTTTAATACATAGAAATGCTCAATTACTGATTTGCGGGTACTACTTGATTATACCGTCGTCCAAATTACATAAATCGCAAAACTACTCGCAAAATTATATAAATTAGCGTAATTTTTATTTTAAATGACTGAAGAACAAATAAATCAGTAAAAGATTAATAAAAATACAAATAAAACATTGAATTAATTATCACTTGATGATATAACAAACACGGTTAACGTGTTCAATGTCAAGTGAATGTGAAATTTTCGATGAGCCATTATTGGCTTTTAATCTTATAATTTGACGATAGTTTTTTGGTTGACGGGATAGTAGAGTAGTGCGAATTGCGTAAAATAAACATCCTTATAACTCCAAAAATGTTAATCATATTAACTAATAGTTTACTGCGTCGTATTAAGTGTCTTATTTCCAATTAAAATACATCTTTGAAATAAAATTTGAATGAAATACAGGGCCATGAAAAATCAAAGATTGGGAAAAATAGGATTGCAAATATCTCGGCAACTAATTATCCGATCGACTTCATTCTTTATGCAAAATGTATGTTTTTCATTGTCTTTCATATCCGCTCCTTAATTTAAATAATTTCGAAAATTGTTATATACCTTTTATCAGAACGAATATTTCGATAGTCCGAGAAAAAAAGTTCCGGATAACTGATATACAATCGGCTTCCTTCCATTATTACATACTAAGTACACAACAAATTTCAAGTATCTATCTCAATTTGGAGCGTTTACAGACACACTAGTAAACCTTCTCCTTTTCCGCACTTAGGTGTAACGCGCACTAGAAATATCTATTGATACAAATAATATGTGCAAATGTTTACGATTGTGGAATCAAACAATTTTTTTTCATACATTCAAAAATCATTTATTCAAACATCATGAATTTTTACCATGATATTACAGTAAAGCCTGCAAAATACACACATGGAGGGCAAACATAATTAATGTGCACGTGTTTGAAGGGTTTTACAAGTTAAACTATTTGTAATATTTTTAAAACCTTTGGTATTGATACTTTTTAGAGTATGCGGAAACGGGTTATGCAATAAAAATGATTAGTTTGAAGCTTTACCGATAAATGGAAATTCAATGTTAGATAGCTTTTATTAGCAAACATTAAAAAAATAACTGACTTTAAATCAATATCCTTTGAGAGAAGAATATTTTCATAGCACTGCTATAATTACAATATATATATAATTTATAATAATAACACTACTATCATTTTGATAAAAACACTTTATTATGTGAAATTTTCCTTAATCAAGTTTCAAAATTTAACTGGTAGGAGATTCCCCGTTTCTGTCTTTACAAGAAGAAAGTATTGGATTCGTCGAAATTTTACAATACTGGTTTTCGACGGATTTACACGTTTTAGGGGACATAGATCCCGAAGAATATGTTTTTACAAAATGCCTGTCTGTGAGTCTGTCTGTGATGCAAATTTTGTGGGAGCAATATCTCAATAACTAATGAATGTAATTTTATAAAACTTTAGATTCAGTCAGGCGGCTCTGTTGGGTGGCCTTTTTCACGATTTCCGCAATAGCTCTATCTCAAAAAACTAATGCACGGATTTTCTTTAAACTTCAGATTCAGTTAGAAGTTGACATAAGTTGTTGCTGATTAGATTTTGGTGTAAATCACATAACCGTTGGCGCTACTGTGATTCATTTTCAGGAAGTATTAATATGTATAAGAAGAAAGTTTTGGGAGTTCCACATCCGACTATTTTTAAATGCATAGATAGTTATTCTAAATATAAACATAAAAATACACGAAAGAAGAAATTTAAAAGATAAAAAGCTAGTTGTTAAAAAAGATGTATTTTGAAATATTTTAATGATAATACAAAAAATAAAAAATAATTAAAGCAGTGTGTAATAATTTTATGTAACGTATTTTAATGTGTTTCATTGTGAAAAAATAGTAGCTTATTTGTGTAAATAATAATAAATGAATTTTAAAACCAGCTAAATTTTGTGGTCCAAAAAAGTACTAATTACGTATTAAATTGCTAAATACAGTTATTAAGTAAGCAATATCTACAAAACTGAATAAATGAAAAAAATCATAATAAAAGTTTAAAAGAATATTTTTAAAAAATCTTCAAATATTCGAAATATTTACAAAAAAAAAGTAAATAAAATAGTTACTTACGTAAAGTACCGAAGATAAGCCCCTCTTTTGCAGACAGGAAATTGTAACGATTTTAAAAGGGGCTTATAATTGGAACTTTTGTGAAAAGGATGGGCAAATTGGGAGGATGAGGAATGGGAATTATTAGGAATTTATGAAATTTCACAGGATTTGTACACTTTGCAGAATAAAAAACAGATTAAATTCTGATAAAATTATATATAAAGATATTAAATAAAAATAAATTGCATAAGATTTATTCATTTAGGGGATACGGAAACAAAAAAACAAGGAATCGCCCCCCCCCCCCCAAAAAAAAAGGAAGGTTTGAAAGCGTCGGAAAAGAAAATTTGAGGTGGAGGGCTATTTTTCAAAAAAAGTAAAAATACACATATATGAGGGCGGGTTACTTTCGGTACTTAACGGTACGTAATATCACTTATTTTATTTTTCTTTAAAAATAGTAGGCTATTCCTTAACATATCTATAAGTAATTTTAAATAGCAAAAAAAAAAAAAAAATGGTCGATATTAATATGAATTTGACATTTTTTGGCTTTTACTTTTCATCAAATATTTAATCGTGCAAACTTTTCCTGTTTAAATTGTACTTCTGTGCCAGGTATAGGTGCAGATTCAATGTCGCCAATAGCCACGTGGCGACAAAAATTTTTGCTTTGGCGACTAACTTTTGGCGTTTA
The DNA here is from genome assembly GCA_963932465.1 of Maratus speciosus. Taxonomy (NCBI): domain Eukaryota; kingdom Metazoa; phylum Arthropoda; class Arachnida; order Araneae; family Salticidae; genus Maratus; species Maratus speciosus. The sequence continues at coordinate 131,559,751 of OZ010794.1, forward strand.
AGTCGCCATGCTACTAGTAGGGATGCCCCTTTTTGCCGAATGATTTTCGGATTTTTTTTTTCTTATCAATACTTGGATTTATCTCCACCATAACCCCGCGATATTTACCACTTTTCTTTTCTTTTTCTTTTCCATTATTAAAAAAAAAAAAAAAAAAATTAAACATGCATGCCACATTTTTGTGGAATCGTAAATTTATTGTTTTCTTCTAAAAATCTGCAATATCCGCTGGATCAGAAAAAAAATGACGTTTGATATGCGCCGCAAATTAATTCAACAGCAGTGATATACCGCAGTTAGCTTGCTGCGCATAAAAAAAAATTGAGCCGTAGAAAGGTCACTTGGGTCCCGCTCATTAAATTTGTAGCTTTGGGATTATTCAGATATGTTCTTACAAGTAGACACTAGATATCGGCATGCGATTCTTCTACGAATTAGCAGAATTTCACGAATTATTATTTGTTTATTTAGCAGATTTCCGCAAAATCAATTCGTCAGTCGGTCATGAAAAGAAATCGGCATCTTGCCCAACTTTATATTCTGCACAGTATATAGTTTAAAACAAATCTTACACTTTATACCGAAATAAAAATAATTTTGTGATTAAATTAAATGTAAACATTTGATATATTTAGCCTATGGTTTGTTGTACATGAGTATGCATTAAACAAACTATTTTTCACTTTGAATTCCTCAGTTTTTTCTCATGTAAACATTTATGCAATTTTTTCACAATATGGCGACTGAATATTTTGGGTTTAGGAGCCACTGCTTCCTTAAAATTTTTGGAATCTACACCTATAATGACAGGGAAGGGCGATTGTGGCACTCCGGAAACCAGTAACTTTTAACCCTCTGTCTACCAGAAGGGTCCAATGGACCCGACATGTACATTCAAAATATTTATTCAAACCAGAAATTTCTTCAAAACAAACTAAATTTATAAATCAGACAATAATAAGTTAAATAAACAAATTAAATAGTTTTAAGTAAAAATTCTGGTGTAAAATGTTTTTATAAAACTTGAGTAAAATTTTCGGTAGTTCTAGGGTTAAAAGAAGAAACCGACTTTTTGAATCGCAGAGATTCGATGATTAGATAAGGAAATGATTACTGTAAAATTTTAGTGGTAACCTGCGTGACATAGTTGGCCAACGCTGTTCTATGCTTTAAATTATTCATTTAATTTATATTTTTCGTAAATTTCAATTATTATGCATAATTGTTCAATTAAGGTTCGAAAATAACGCAATCCTGCTATGAATACGTTTTTTTAACTTTTTGATAATTCATTTTAATGTTTTTTTTAATCATTCAATCCGCAAATGATCTTCATTTTTAGCTATCACGTCAGGATTTTTCGAAAATCGTACTTTTCAAAAATAAAAAGTCCAAAAATAGGTAAAATCAGATACTATTAGGTACCGGAAAGTTCTGTTCGATAATCGTATTTCACTCTTGTTTTTTGGCGAGTAAAAAAAAAAAAAAAAAAAAAAAAAAGCTATTGGCGAGATTTTCACCCGGCTAACATAAAAGTACCAGGAATTATTTGTGATCATGGCAACTTTTATGTAGTTTTATTCGAAAAAATAATTTTGATTCTTTAATCAAAATGGAAACCTTTCTTATGAAAAGCGAAGGCATCAGCCCGTTGTTTATGGCAGTTACATGACTTGGACTATTATAATATAAACGAAATAATGGGGATAGAATAATATTCGGCGACTTATCACACCTGTGGCTGGCTAACATTAAAGAACCAAAATGGCCGCCTGGAATATAAAAAGCGAAGGGATCCACCTGGAGCTGTTGATGATAGTCACATGACTTAGGCTATTGTTATAGATATTTTTTTCAATTTTTAAAACAGCGCAAAGAATAAAATTTCCAAACGATTAAAAATTTATTTTCACGTGACTATTACAAACAGAAAAAAAAAAAAAAAAAAAAAAAAAAAAAAAAAAAAAAAAACTTTAAAATTACTATTAAATGAGTACGTCTTTAATGGAAGGAAAATATTGAAAATTATGTCCTGAAAATTGTATTTACACGTAAATATTAAAAGGGAAAGGAAACTTAATACATTATAAATACATTAATATGCGTTTAACCCTTTCACGGACAAGAGACTTCTATTTGTAAAATCTTGAAATCAGTGAATGGCACCAGAATTTGCAAACAAATTTCGAAATACAAAAATGCTTTTGTTCACTTATTTAGTAAAAGGGAAATTTTCATCCCAATATTCTGATGCTAATGTGGCATTTAAGAATTAAAATTAAGTGGTCCAAAAATGAACCACCGCCCTTGAAGGGGTTAAAGCAGCAAATTTTAGTAATTGTATTATGTCAGTCGTTTTATAACGCTGTTAAAAAATACCGAGAGACAAAGACTCTGTTTACTTAATTCATTTATTTTAGCTTCTTTTCAAATGTTTAACTGATCTTCTTTAACAAAACACGAAAGCAACCATTGGATGTCTTAATAGCAACTGATTCTACCTTAAATTTTTGCAATCAAAGGGAATTGAATGGAAATCCGTTTACAGGGAGATCGCTACAGGTTTTTTCAGTATAATTCAATATTCTCTAATCTTTTTAAAAACGATCAGATTAGCGTGCTGTTAGATTCTACAGTGTCTGAACGGGGGTTGGCGAGCGTAGCTTGCAGGGGGCAGAGTCCCCTAGTATTATTATATATTTAAGAGAAATCTATCGCATAGAACAGTTTTCGTACATATTGTTATCATTAAATATAAAAAAGGCGCCAGTCCTTGCCCATACTGGAAAGTTAAGCGTTTTTTATAACTTTCGCACAGACTCTATTTATACGAGAAAGTATACAAGCAAATACAAGCAAGCGTTTGCTTGCTTGATTTATCAAGTGCTCCGAACATTCCATATTTTCATAAAATATATTATTTTATATAACTAAAAATCGTTATACTTTTTCCGGGTGTTATCGAATATATTATGAAAAAACTATTTTTATATGAAAATGCATAAGGGGTATTGCAAAGTTTCAATTACAAGCGGCTATTTTTAATTCTATTCGCACCACTATAATTTAAAAAATATATTGATTAGTATATTTCACTTGCAAAAGTTCTCAAAGCGTATCTAAAAGGTTTTGTTTAAAAAAGTGGTGAGACGTAGCATTAAAAAATATTCGCCTGTAATTGAAACTTTACGATACCCCTCATGCATTTTCATCTAAAAATAGTTTTTTCATAAAATATTCGATAACACCCGGAAAAAGTGTAACGTTTTTTAGTTATATAAAATAATATATTTTATGAACAGATGGAATATTTTTCTTAAATTACTTATTGTTCTCTTGTTAAATTCTTTTACTCTTATAGTAGCATTGCTACAGTTTAACTTTATCCCAATGGCTCATTAAAACATAAGACATTCTAATTTCCTAGTCTGGGTGTTAAGCTGATAACAGCTAGGAAACCCCTCAATGCTGATTACCTGTTCAGTACCTGTTCAGAACAGATGGAATGTCCTGAGACACTTGATGAATCAAGCAAGCAAACGCACTGTTCCCATCAGGCGAATTTGCGAATGAAGAATTTGAAAGCTAGAAATTACTATTTTACTTTGTTAAATTTTCTCCTTAGCAGGAATGACCCAGCTAAGCTTGGTCAAAATTAGCTTTGTGTTTATCTAGATATATTAATCCCACTGAATCATTCTTGCTGTTTTAGATGCAATTAGCTTGACCCTGAGACATAGTGACCCAAAATGACCCACTAATCGAATTTTTTCGAATATGCGACCTAACACAATGCTCTTCTCGAGTCTGAAAAAGATGGAATACAAAATTAGTAAAATCGTTAGTCGTTTTCTAGGTAAAACAAGCTTGACCCACGTTGATTCAAAAACCCACAACTGTGAAACGGTATAACAACAACAAAAAAAATTGTCAAAATTGTTTGAACATTTTTGAGATGCCGCTATGTTGATCCCGACCCATTATCACTAAAATGATCCACTACTAGAATTTTCTTGAGCATGCGACCCAGCCCAATGGTTTTATCTTGTCCAGAAACGGTATTGTATAAAGTTTTGTCAAAATCTTTTGAGCCGTTTTTTAGATACAGTTAGCTTGATCCTGATCCATTAGGACCCAAAATGACTCATTGATTGAGTTTTCTTGAACATGCGACCCTGCCCAATGGTCTTTTCATGCCCGGAAACGTTATTATACAAAATTTTGTCAAAATGTTTTGAAGCACTTTTTAAATAGAATTAGCTTGATACTGAACCATTGTGAGCCAAAATGACCCACTAATCTAATTTTCTTTAATATGCGACCTAGCTCAATGGTCTTTTCGAGCCCGAAAACAATAGAATACAAAACTTAGTCAAATTCGTTTAAGCCGTTCTTTTAGATACAATTAGCTGGAACCTGACACATTGTGGTGCAAAATGACTCACTAATCGAATTTTCTCGAACGATTACACGAACACTTAGCCCAATTCTCTTCTAATGCCTAGAAAAACGGTTTAATATAAAATTTGGTCAAAATGTTTTGAGCATGTTTTTAAATTCAATTAGCTTGACCCTGGCCCATTGTGGCCCAAAATGACCCACTAATAGAATTTTCTCGAAAATGTGACTTAGCCCAATGGTCATCTCATGATCAGAAACGGCCGTATATTAAAAAATTTGTGAAAATGTCTTGAGCTATTTTTTATATAATTAGCTTGACCCTGACCCATAATGACCAGCTAATTGAATTTTTTCGAACACGTGACCAATCCCAATGCTCTTTTCGTGCCCGAAAACGATAGATTACAGAATTTCTTCAAAATCGTAGAGCCGTTATTTAGATAAACTTAGTTGGACCCACGGTGACCCAAAAATGACCCACTAATCGAATTTTCTTGAACACGTTAACGATCGTAATGGTCTTTTCGTGCCCGAAAATGGTTAGATGCAAAATTTAGTCAAAATCGATTGAGCCGTTCTCTAATATAATTAACTTGACCCTGACCCATTATGACCCAAAATGACCCACTAATCGAATTTTCTCGAACCCTAGACCCATCCCATGGTCTTTTCGTGCCCGAAAATGGTTAGATACAAAATTTAGTCAAAATCAATTGAGCCGTTCTCTAGATATAATTAGCTCGACCCTGACACACGGTGACCCAAAAATGACCCACTAATCGAATTTTCTCGAACATGTGACTTAGCCCAATGGTCTTCTGGTAATTCTAAACTGTAGAATATAGAGTTTACTGAAAATCGTTAGAGCCGTTTTTCAGATAAAAATAGCTTGACCCACAGTGACCGAAAAATGACACACTAATCGAATTTTCTCAAACACGTGACCAATCCCAATGGTCTTTTCGTGCCCAAAAATGGTTAGATACAAAATTTAGTAAAAATCGATTGAGCCGTTCTTTAGATATAATTAGCTTGACTCTAACCCATTATGACCCAAAATGACCCACTAATCGAATTTTCTCGAACACGAGACCCATCCCAATGGTCTTTTTGTACCCTAAAACAGTAGGATGCAAAATTTCGTCAAAATCGTTAAAGCCGTTATCTAGATAAACTTAGCTTGACCCACGGTGACCCAAAAATGACCCACTAATCGAATTTTCTCGAAGATGTGACTTAGCCCAATGGTCTTCTCGTAATCCAAAACTGTATAATATAGAGTTTAGTGAAAATCGTTAGAGCCGTTTTTTAGATAAAAATAGCTTGACCCACAGTAATCCACTAATCGAATTTTTTCGAACACGTGACCCATCTCAATGGTATTTTCGTGCCTGAAAATGGTTAGATACAAAATTTAGTCAAAATCGATGGAGCCGTTCTTTAGATATAATTAGCTTGACCCTGACCCATTATGACCCAAAATGACCCACTAATCAAATTTTCTCGAACACGAGACCCATTCCAATGGTCTTTTCGTGCCCGAAAACGGTAGGGTGAAAAATTTAATCAAAATCGTTAGAGCCGTTTTCAAGATAAAATTTACACACACCACACACAATTTTTGCTCGCATTATAGAGTAAGATAGAGAAAACTCCGCATTACATAGTTACAGACACTATATGATTAAATCAATCGAAATAATACAATATGAAATTAGCGTTAAATTTTAGTATTTGCTTGAGGAAACCATAAACTTTACTAGCTTCTCGAAACTTTTTACCAGATCGACTTTTTATATGTGCAGTGCAGTATACATTGTATTCTATCTTACACTTGTCAAGGACAAAGTAATTATGCTGTTAGCATGTTAAAATAATAAATATTAACGGGATTTATAAACAAAATGATTTGAAAATACTTGATTTTTTTTCTGCATCTACATTATAAATATATATATTTTCAAATTATCTTATATAATTAGATAGTCGAGGTAAAAAAATAATGTACCTCTCTTCTTTATAGGGTTAGTAATAATACGAGCCCTTAACCCGTTGGGGACGAGCGGCACGTATACGTGCCGCATGAAGCGCTAAAAATTCGTGTTTTTCCTCACCAGTAAAATTTTACTGCAAAATTTACCTTGTTTAATCAGCGCATTTTCTCGATTCAATAAGACACAAATTTCTGTTTTTAAAAAACGGTGACAAAAGATTAAAAATTTCATGAAAGGCTCCCGTCCCGAAGGGGTTAAGCTTAAATTTTTTATCATAAATTGACAGAAAACATAAATTTCAGTCAAATACCTATTTGTGTTTCAATTGGACAATATTGTGTTAAATTTTCTAGGAGAATTTCTCTATCTCTCTCTTTGTTTTTGTTTTTTGGTCTTTTTTTTACGAGTATCAAGTAAATAAAACAATAACTTATTTCTATTCAATTCGTTCGTAAATTCTGGTGGCAATCATGAAAATTTTTCTATCAGAACTACTTTATCCATGAAAGGATTAATATAATTAAGAAAGCATTTGAAAGATATTTGCAATTAGCAATAGATTATTTTTAAAATTACAAAGGATTTAGACGTCACTTAGTTTCGATTTAGCTATTGCACAACGATAAAAATTGTCATCAACTTGTGCTGGACTCCTACTTGAAACCTTTAACCATTTAACCACTAACCTTTTAGCCAATTAATTTAACCACATTAACCATTTCAAATCCGGCGTCTCTTACATAAATTTTATTCGGTTGACACACCACTTTTTAAAAAGAAGTTACTTTCAATTACGTAATTTCAAAAATGCTATATTTAAAAAAAGGCAAATTTTATTTTCACTTATTATTGGTGCCATAAACAAATTTTGCAAAGAAAGATGACTGGTTTACACAACTTGTTTCAAACAAAAATCTTCTTTTTAACACTTTCCAACATAGTTGAAAAGTGTTTATGAATTCGGATTGTCCGTGATCTAACATGCGTAAAAAGTTTTGTCAAATTGATATATTTTATTGGGATTCACATGGCATGTTCGGTATTGAAAATGCATTGTGTAGCGTTTACGGTTCAGTTTCAAGGACACTCAAACTGATTCCGTTACATTACTATCTACTGCGAAATGTCGTTTGTGGTGCATTTTAACACTAGAACGCCAGGAAATTTTACTCAAGTTTCATAAAAAAAAATTGACATCAGATTTTTATTTAAAATTATTTGACTGATTTATTTAACGTAAATCTGCATAGTTTAAATTTAACTTATTTTATGAAAGAATTTCCGGTTTCAGTTGACATTTAATCATATGGTCGGAGTCGGATCGACTCCTTCCAGACGTTCTAGTGTTAAGGAATTTACACTATTTTAATTATATTGAAATTTACATATATCACTAAGACGTATTATAAAGTGCTTATTCTGGAATCTGATATGCACATAATGTATCGTTCCCTTACAGGGACCCACAAAATTTTTTGTTCACAGATTTTGGCTGCCTTTGAAGTACAATTACTGGAAGTGCGTTTTCAGATGAGGTACTCATTTTAAAATTTAACTATTTTTTAATATTACTTGGTGTGTATACATTCTACAAATCATATACATGATTGCACAAAAGATCTGAATTACATTTCTATTTATTGACGGAAATAGCTGAATAGAAATTTTCAGCTGTGTTATACGTTTAATTGAATTAACATTTAGCATACTACGTAGCATATACATACAAATCTATAGATCATATACAGGGCTGCACAAAACATTCTATCTTTCAGACTATGGATGGGGATTGCAGTAATTGAGTTTCCAACTGCGTTATACATTAATTATTTAATGTATATATATTTAATGTATAATTAATACATATTTTTAATTTTATTATTTGGGCAAGAAGTAAGAAACGTAAGAAGCTCTAAAGTTCTATTACAATATTCTGAATGCGTTGGAAAGTATTACATAGTCTACATTGTCCGCATGATTTTTTGTTCTTGTTTAGATTTTTTTTGCAAATTTTGTTTGAAACTTACACGAAAGGTATTTAAAAAAATGTATTATTTAATATAAGTAGAAAAATAAGGGGGAATTTTCTACTAAAAATTTACTAGTGGGAGCTTGCCCCCATGGTAATCGGAAGCTGTTGATCCGATGTAAAAAATCTGCCATCATCGTGTGACATCCTCCTCAGTTATTTCACTGGCAACTGGTAGACTTTACACTATATGTATCCTCCTCTTTATTTATAACTCCATTGTTAAATCGCAGGAACTCTGTCATTAAATAAAGGATAAAATACAATTTTAATATAGGGACGACAATTGATTAACTGGTGCGCAGACTCTGTGGTGCGTCACTCTATAGATAGAAAAATGAGTAGAATACCCCTCATTCGAACACCGGTAATCCGAAATTCCGGTTAATCCGAAACGATTTTATCGAAAAATATGCTTGAACAAATTAACTGAAAAGATTAACTTACGAAATTTTCGGAATTACAGGATGAATGTCGGGAAAAAGGTGTAGAAGTTAGAATTAAACATAAAATGGCCATACACCATGTTTTTATTTTTCAAACTGCTTGAATAGAATTTAAAAAAATACTCCATAATGTAAAAGTAGAAAATGTGTACACGAATATAAAATAAAAACGTACACCGTAGACCAACTAGTCGAAGCCATCTTAAAGAAATATCGAATATTATTTTGTTTGTCAGTCAATATAAAATTCTCTTTTAAAATGCAAAAAAAAAATATTTAATTCAAATGACAAAACATTATATTTACATCCAAGAATATGATTTTGCAAATTGTCTACAGATAAGTTTCTTTCTTTCCTCCTCGTCGACGTGGTGACTGAGCTATTTATAGAAACGTGATTGTGAACCGTTTGTAATGGTTTGTTACGTAATTTTTCATTCTGAAATTTCATTGAATTGCTATAAACGTCAGGAGAGATGGATCAAGGAATACTATTTTTCCAAAAGTCGCGCCAGATTATCCAGCATGCCGGACATTAGAATGCCGGATTAGAAGATTTTTATTATATTACTGAGTACATGTAACTTGAAATTTTAAGCACACATCTTTTACGTTTCTATTTTTAATGGAATTTCGGATAATCCGAATTTTTTGTAATCCGAACAGGCACAGGTCTTAATTAGTTCGGATTAGCGGAGTCCTGCTGTATATCGAAACATGCTTGCACAATTAAGCATTTGGGTAATAAAATTAATTGATATAAAACATATTACATAACTCTTAAAAGATTTAGCTCTGTCTAATCAGTAAATTTTAAACCGTAATTTTTTTGCACTATTTTCAGAACAGCCACACTATAGTTATGTACACAGATACAGTTTTTTTTAACCGGAATTTTTTTAACAATATTTAACATAATTATTTAATATATTTCTGTGCAGTACGTATATAATTTCCTTTATTAGAGAATTTCTGATTGGAAATTGTGTGTATTATATCACGGTCAATGTGGTGGCAGTGGTCGTTCTAGTGTTAAAATCCTCGTTTAAATTACAAAAAGGTATCCAAATGTTAGCATCCATTATATTATGTCATATCCCCATTTATGTCAAAAGGTTATTTTCGTAAAAATTACTAAATAAAATTCCATGCGGTGTATGGGTCTTATAAGTTATATTATCAATATATTCTATCCGTTAAAATAACAATAATCAATTTTATTGAAATAAAATGCTAGAAATAAGTTATGTTCATAGCTACATCATTCCAGTTTTTTTTCAAGTCAAATAATGTAACTTAAAAAATCAAAAGTATTCAATGAAATATTGTTTTTTCTTTGCGTTAATAAATTAATATATTCATTTAACAAAAATGCATCAAAACAATCATAAAATGTGGTTAAGTAAAGCAAAAATTACGGAATTTCTTGCATTAATGAGGAATCTCTGAAAAGAAAGATACCAAACTGATTATAGCTAGAAAGAAATATAGTAATCCTTATCTGAGAAGAGCTTAAATGAATAATTTTAAATCCTTAGATTTAACATACTGAAAATGTGCTTTTTTATTAAATTAAGCTTAAATTTGGCATGAATTTTTTAATAAATTTGCATGCACCTCCACTGTATTATTGATTATATCTAAATATTAATATTGAGCCTAAACATGTGCATGGTTAGAAAAACGTATTTAAAAAAATTAAATTGGAAGTTTTCATGAATCCAGGTTCATGACCAGTTTTCATCAGCCTATTTTAGCCTTATTTAAAAACAGCAATGTGATAAAAAATTAAGCAGAAAATATCTTTCGATAAAAGTGGCGGAAATTTTTCTAGGATTTAACCAAGCCCTGCGTGAAACCATTACATTAGAACTATTTCTTTATATTAGAAAAACATTATCAATCTTTTGAAATGTAGACTTAAACTTTATAAAATATTTAGAGACATAAAAATATAATTAACTGTTCCATTACAAGATATGGTTAAAATAATGTTTTTAAAATTCAATTAACTTCAAGCTGAATAATCCATTCTTAACATTTGACTACGTGCCCAGACATATTCGTAGCAATGGATTTGTTCTTTTCTACTTCCATCATTTTAGAACAATGATTTCTTACAAACAAGGGTATTTTCGAGAGAAATCTGCCACAAAGAAATATTTTTGTGAATTGTGATATGATTGAATATAAAAATAGACGGCCGTTCATGACCCATAATCAACGGGTTAAAGGTTTTTTTCGGTACTTCATAGTAACTTTACTTAAGCGTATATATTCATTTCGATATGCAATGAGTTTATCCCAATATATTTAATTCAGCCCAGAGATAATGTAAAGTTGCTTTAGTATATAAAACTAGCGTGTCTATTTGCCGGAAGATTTTCCCAGGGACGTCGAATGGATCAAGTAAGCGTACTCTGCGTTCTCGTTTGAGTTTGCGAATAACACGAAGAAGTTTTAGACATACATCCTAAAACAGCAATTGTTAGGAAATATTTAAAGTTTGTTTCAATTACCAGTATTTTCTAACAGGAAATTTCACTTTATTTAATAACAGAAATCTTGCGATTACATCAGATGAAAAATACAATACAGGCAGTGAAAAAAAACCCAGCTTTTTCCTGACGGAGGGAAAACTAAAACATTACTCGTTTCTCAAAACTTTCTATGAGGTAGACATTTCTGCGTTAGAGTATAAAGGGTATACCGGGTTATTATTTTAACTGTTTTGTTACATTTTATTAAATGCTGCATTTATAAAAGTATAAGAATCTGTTTCATGGAAAGAACTTAATTATGCTTTAGGTTAGTTAAAAAATATGTATTTTTTAATTTTATTAACTTCATGCTGAATAACCTATTCTTTACCCTTTGAATAGTGGTTGGATCAAATTCGTATCAGTCGACTTTTAATTAGTTTTTCGTGCTGCCTTTTGAAAAATAAACTCTGCCATACACTTTTATTAGTATATTTTCAAGTGAAACTCCCACAAAAGTTCTTTTTTAATTTTGATATAATTCAATGTAAAATAAATGGCAAGTCTAGCCCTTAACCTTCCGTCTACCAGACGGGTCCATTGGACCCGACATGTACATTCAAAGTATTTATTCAAACCAGAAATTTCTTCAAAACAAACTAAATGTATAAATCAGACAATAATAAGTTAAATAAACAAATTAAATAGTTTTAAGTAAAAATTCTGGTGTAGAATGTTTTTATAAAACTTGAGTAAAATTTCCGGTAGTTCTAGGGTTAATCAAAGGTTTAAGATATTTTTTACGCATTGCCATTCATGTAACACACAAAAATCTTATTCTAAATTAAGGGTGGCCAACTGTGGCACGATAGACACCACTAAAGTTTTATAGTGACCATTGCCTTATCTGATCATCGAATCTCTGCGATTCAAGAAGTCAATTATTTCTTTAAATAATTAGTGGTATGCGGCGTGCCACAGTTGGCCACCGCTGTCTAAATATTTAATTTAAACCAGAAATAACATTTTTGCATTTTAGTACATAAAACTAAGCTATACGTAGTGCACACGTTGCATCGTTGCCGTGGGATTTTAAGCGATCTAGAAAGCGAACGCTGTGTTCTCACTTGAGTTTGCAAGTAAACAGTTTCAAAGGTTGCATAAGCTTACGAAAACATCGGTTGCCAGAAAAGCTTTAATATTTTTATTTCCCAATATTTCCTTAGAAAAATAGTTGCGTAATTTAATCACGAAAAAATTGCGATTATATCAGGCAAATAATGTATTACGTAAATAAAGTAACTCAAAATGAGATTTGACTATTTTTCTAACGAAACTTACAGTTTTACTCACTTCTCAATGAATAACTTAAATTCCTTAAATATTAAATATTAATAATGTTTTTTAAATTAAATTGTGCTCGAATTTTCTATGAATCACTTCATAATTTTATATGCAATCTTCAATAATTTACTAATTATATCAAAATAATAAAACTGAGCTTAACCCCTTCGGGCCGAGCGTCTATTACAGAATTTTTAACCTTTTATCACCGATTTTTCGAAACAGAAATTTTTTCTAATTAAATCCGGAAAATGCTCGGATTATGTAAGGCAAAATTTACAATACAATTTAACTGGTGAGAAAAATCACGGATTCTGATAAACTTATGCGACACATATACTGGTCGCTCGTGCCCAGGGTGTTAAACATATGTATGTTTTAGAAAAAAATACCAAAAAATGAAGTTTTGTGTATTTACGTCCCTGGTTATGAATCCATGTTTCTCAGAAGGCTTCGTGAGCCTAATTCTAAGCCTTTTTCAATTACAACATTGTGATAATAAATGAGTTCCGAAATTATTTTTCGAAACAAACGGTAACCGAATTTTCGAAGTGTTTAACACGTTCACGCCAGCGTGCATCACTGGTGAGTCACGGCTGACTGTCGCATCAGACGGCGTGCATCACCGGTGGGTCACACTCAACTTTTCTATTGAAGGCGTGGTTTCTACCTTACAGAAAATACATTTATATCAAGTTGACCGTATTTCTTTAGATTGTAAGACATTTTATATTAAATTCGTAGATTGAAAGATATTTGCCGATGAATAAACTTGGGAAAACAATCCAGAAGACCAACTTACAAATGCTTTTCAGAACAGAGCTTCTACTGTTTTAAAATTCAGATTTGATAAAAATTGGCCGTCGGCAATGAGTTAATATACTATTTGTTTATTTAATTCGATGTAATTTTTAAAGCATTCTAAACAGAGTGCTGTCTGTTCCATACAAAGGTTGCAATACGTGATTACTTTTTAAGTTTTCTTCGAGGTATACTGTCTGCCTTTTTTTTTTTTAAGATAAACATTGGTATTATTCTTTGTAACTTTGTCTTTTTTCTTGCAGATTCTTTATACGAATGAAAAAAAAACGAGAATCTTTTGTCACGGCATTTGCCATCGAATTGCCATTTTTCAGTGTGTTGAATATTGATCAAAAGGTGATCAATAATTTATTCTCTAAATTTAAAAAATATTAATTATGTTCATTAACCCTTTTTTATACTAACTTTGATAATAGACCGCGAGCCGGCAGAACAGTCGCATGGTTCGTACGGATACCATTATTTCTCCAGGATGATTGCCAGTATCTTTTTATAGAGAGAGAAATCTAGGTTAAACGCACTGAACAGGTACTGAACAGGTAATCAGCATTGAGGGGTTTCCTAGCTGTTATCAGCTTAACACCCAGACTAGGAATTTGGAATGTCTTATGTTTTAATGAGCCATTGGGATAAAGTTAAACTGTAGCAATGCTACTAGAAGAGAAAATGAAGTTAACAAGAGAAAATAAGAAATTTAAGAAAAATAGGAATAAAATTAAATTTAAGTAAAATCTTAAGATGAAAGAAAGTTAACAATAAATCTTAAAAAATACATGAATCTTAAAATAAGTAAAGTCAAACTGTAGTTATAAAACTACTATAAGGAATTTAGAAAGTTAAAGTTAGTACTGTTCAGAGAAACACTCACCAAGCAAGGGCAAGAAAAGCTAGGGTGGCAAGACCACAACATCCAACCAAAAAAAGGGACTAATCAGGGCCATACATTTTATTTTTTAAGTTTTTCAATTTTTATGGTCTCTATAGTTTATAGAAAGTTTTTTTTTTTTTTTTTTTTTTTTTTTTTTTTTTTTTAAAGAAAAGTATATAAAAAGGTAACAAAAATATAGAGGAGACAAAATATAGCGTGGTGAACTCAGATGTTACTGAGTGTCCATAATTATGGAAAACCTGGGCCGTTTCCGATGGGGGGATCAAAAGCGTCATAATCCGGTAGCTCCGCTACGATTTCATTAGGGAGGTCAAAAATTTTTTCATAAAATTTTTTGGCTAAGTCGTTAATGCGCTTACGTAAGGTAGTAGTTTTTAGGTCTCTTTGGACAGTGGAGTTGCGAAGATAACGAGATGCGTTACGGACAGTACGCAGATTGGAATTGTGCAAGCGACTAAGGTTGTCCATAGTGGTCTTACAAGTGAAGCCCCAGACCGGACTGGCATAGGTTATGATGGGAAGGATGCATGAGTTATAGAGAATTAATTTATTGTGGACAGACAATGTTTTACTGTTAAGGAGAGGTTTTATAGAGTTAAAGGCTCCAGCGACTTTACCTCTGATGGAGAAAATGTGCTTTTTCCAAGTTAAGCGGCGGTCCAGAATGACCCCAAGATACTTAGCTTGGTCTGACCAAGGGATAAAAGTGTTGTTAATAATGATTCTGTTAGGGAAAATTATTTTGCGAGAGAAATATACTGCAGTAGTTTTAGTTTCATTTATGACAACGCGCCAAAGCATACACCAGTTCATGAAGTCATCAACATGAGTCTGTAGGTACCTGTATAGAGTATACGGGTGGTGTGCCGAAGCGTAAATACAGGTGTCGTCCGCATAAAGAGCGCGGTGAGTGTGCAAGGAGCGTGGGATATCGTTAAAGAAAATGTTAAATAAAAATGGGCCCAACACGCTCCCCTGGAGGATGCCCGCGAGGATAAGGAGAATAATAGAAAGTATGTTGTTTATGCGGACTTGAAAAGTGCGGTCGCAAAGGTGCGAATATATTAAATGTATAAGTCTGGGATGAAAACAGAGCTGAATTAATTTGTAAATGAGGCCCATATGCCAGACCTTGTCAAATGCCTTTGCGACATCAAGAAAGATGGCAGTTGCGGGAATTTTTGCATTGAGTTTCTCGCTGAGAAACTCAACAACCCTAAGAAGCCGGTGTTGTGTTGAGTGTTTTGGGCGAAAGCCGAACTGTTCGGGCATGAGAATGTTGTGCTGTTGAATGAAATCCTGGGTACGAATGACACGTTCCACAACTTTACTGATAGAAGATAGCAAGGAGATAGGTCTGTAATTAGTGGGGTCAGACAGGTTAGTTCCAGGATTTTGGAATAGGAGAGATTATAGAAAGTTTCCAGGGTTTAGGGAAGTAGTTATGTTTTAAGATAGCATTAGTGAGGTCAGTGATATAGATTATGCAATTAGGAGGAAGGTTTCTAAGAGCAGAGTTAGTAATTTTATCGTATCCTGGGGTTTTACGCTTTTTGAGTTTTTTGATAATATTGTGGATAACAATAGGTTGAATTTTAGGGGGGGATCTTGAGGGGGGGTAGCCAAAAAGTTCCGAACTGTCTCGTTAACATGATCAAGGTGACCTTGGTTTGCAAGGGTAGGATTAGGAGAAAATTGGGTGGCATAAGAATTAGCAAGCATGTTAGCTTTTTCTTGGTCAGTATAAGCAGTAACATTATTAGTTGTGAGGGGGGGGGAATGGAAGTGTAATGTTTATTCAGTTTGCGTTTAAGAATCCAAAGAGAGTTGTCCTCGTATGATAAAGTTTTGAGAAAGTTGTTCCAACTTTTATGTTTATCTTTATAAAGACTGTTTTTGATTTTATTGTTTAACCTATTGAGAAGAGGTTTAATGGAGGGGTCTTTTGAACTTTGAAATTGTCGCCGGAGCCGATTAAGCTGTTTGATAAGGTTGTAAATATAACGGGGTGAAACGAAGGCATAATTATTTTTTATGGTGTTAAATGTAGAAAAATTTTGAGCATTAGTGATATGAGAGTTGAGATGTTCAACAGCCGCATCAATGTCATCGGTATTGTTAATATCAGGGAAGGGGGTTTCAGGGATTTGGGGATGTTCGTGCATAAAGAGTTTAAGTTCGTTAAATTTATTCTGCAAGGAGTTACAGTTCCAGGAAAGAAAAATTAGTGAGGAAAAGGTAGAAGAGGAATTACTCATCATTAAATGTGTTAAATTCCGTGGCTAAAGTTTCTATAGCACTCATAAGGATGAGTATTTTTTCTATTGGATCTTGTATATTTTTAGTTTGGTTAGCAATATTTTTGAAACATTGGATGAATTTGTTAAATTTTAGGAGTTCTTTCATCTCCTTGAAGGTCTTGAATATTTCTTTTAAGTCATTAGCATAATTAGAACTATTGGGTTGTTCTGGTGTTGCATTTTGAGTGTCTTTTGGCTTAGTTGGTGTAGTTTTTTCAGAGTTAGAGTCTTGGGACGTAGAAGGGAGCGGAGCCGGGTCTTCAGTAGGTTTATCTTCTGGTTTTTTTGCCTCTGGCTTACGGACATAATTACATGTAGATAAAAGTTCCGCCATTGCATTCGGAATGATTTTAGGATTTTCTTTACGGACGGTTTTGGGGTCCTGCTGTTTTTTATGAAACTGGGGGGTTTTGGGGCAACCACGGTAAGTGGCCACGTGCTCTACATAACAATTTGAACATTTGGGGAAGATCTTTCCAATTTTATTGCACTGGAGAGTTAAATGCTCTTCCGAACATTTGACACATTTTGGCGGCAGGCGGCAAATCTCGCTGGAATGTCCAAATTTCTGGCAACGGTAGCATTGCTTAACGATGTTAGTGCCTTTAAATCGCTCGATATCTACTTTAATGTAGCAAATTTCGTGAATTTGGTAGATTTCTTCGAATTTCTCGCGTGGGAGAACATTGACGACGTAGAGGGGCATTGGTCGACCGGTCTTTCTACTTTTCATCATCCAGGCTCTATTGGCCCGAAATTATGTTCTTTAAGAGCTTAAATTATGACCTGGTGGTCGGTATAGAAGGGAATTCCCCTAATGACGACTTTCCTGGGGCGCTGTTCCGCGGGGCTCAGGGTTGTATAAGGAATTGTTTTAGAATCAAGATAGTCTTTTGTTTTTCGGAAATCTGCATCAGTTTTACAGTGGATTTTGAGTAATTCACCGTCTAATTTAATCAAGGAATTGCTGTCGTTGAGTTTTTTAATCTCACTTGCAAGTTCCGTCCACTTGCCTTAGAACTCAATATAGAAGGGGTGTATTTTTGGTTTTTTAGGGACTACTTCAGTAGTGGAGCTACCGGCTGACTCTCCTTGAGAGGGCTCAGAAGAGTCCATGTTATTTTCGTCTAGGTATTTTTCAGATATATCGGCATATTTATTCTTTAAGGGAATATTAGATTTGAGATCATTTCTCCTACGTTTTACTGTATTAGCAGGGGGGAAGCCGTCATCTGAGTTCACAGCAATTGCCTTGAGTTTTATTAAGATGTCAATTAGATCATAGTCATGATCATAGATAAAAGTTTTAAACTCTCTTAGTTGACTTAATTTTAGGGGGTCAAATGGCTCATTGAGCAAAAACATAAGATTATTGAGAAGATTACTCACGCTGGTCTTGTGTTGAGGATTCGTCAGGTAGTCATCTTTACTTAAAAGTCTCATTATGTAGTTATCACAATCTTGCAGGAATTGCTGTACAATCAGTCTTTGTACTTCATCCGCTACTCCGGGAAATTCCATCCACGCAGCAGCTAAATCAGATTTCTCCTCTCCATTCAGGATGCGGAGTGCATTGTCAGAAAATTTAAATGGGTCCTCAGTACCCATTATTGTCGTCGGTGAACCCTCTATATATTACTACTATGATGCATCAAGTTCAGGAAACAGTCACTTAATCGTACGAACTAGTTTCTATTAAGTGTCACTATCAGCACCACAACTCATTCGATGATACTTGCAAAAGATCCCGCAAGTTCTAAAAACATTGAACTGCGAATACGATCTCTTGAGAATAAAACGAACAGCAAAGAGAAAACACGTGTGTTCTCTCCAAGATGTAGCAACCAACTGTCTCCGAGTCCGAGTCGAGTGAAATGCCGAGTGATATCGGTTAAACGCGCAAAATTTTGCATTCTTTTAAAAAGAGATTTTCTGTAAGATAATACTGGTGACAAAAAAAAATTTTCTGATCTCTAAAATTCAAGAAGGTGTACGAAACATGAGACATCAACCTCATCGAGTTGGTGGCTGAAATTCCAGAATAATCTAAAACTCGATTCCCATACTAAAACGCAATCGGTCTGTCAAGTCATATCTTGTTGGAAAACACCTAAACCCCCGATTTTACCGGTTGACTCGTAGGTTTACCATTGTGTTTTCCTGCTTCCAGTCTACCTTGTTTTCATACCTTTTTGAAGCAATTGTTGATACTTTTAAAAATGCTATTAAACCTGGCAAAAAAATTGTAATCGACGAAAGTATGGTTCCATGGAGTGGACGACTGGGTTTTCGCCAATATATTCCAGGTAAGCGGCATAAGTATGTCATAAAAGTATACAGATGATGTCTTCCGGAAGGTTACATCTATAATATCGATATTTATGCCGGAAAACGTGCCACGCAAATTGTGAAAACACATTCACATGATGTCGTAATAAGATTGATAAATGGATTATTATTTGAAGGCCGCATACTATTTACAGACAGCTACTATACGAGTGTCCCTTTGGCTGAAGAACTTTTGCAGAAAAAAACATTTATTTGTGGTACTATAAAAATGAACAAAAAATTTCTACCGCCACAGGCAAAACAAAAAAAATCCCTGCCGGCCCGGCCTACAGGCAGAGGTAGATTTCAAAGTTAAGTATACTAATTTCACCAACAAAAACTAAATCATTATTAGATATAAATCCACTTTAACAGTTTTATCTGTCTGCTTTTGACGAGTTTATATTTCCTTTTTTATAAAATAGCTGGTTTTATCAGAATCATGTTAAGGCGATATTAAAAAAAATATTTTTCCATACTCAACAACTCGAAATTTTCTGGCACATTTTCAGATTAATTTTTAATAAAAAAAAATATGAAACATGCTGACGTGATTTTTGAAAAGATTTATAAGCGACCTGTGTTTTTATTTTTCTTTCAATTAATTAAAACTTGATTAATAAACCATTATTTTCTCAGTAGGGCAATATTTTTCGTTTCTAACACAATCGCTTCGGGAAATTCTGTTCAAAATGCCCACTTTGACATCATTTTTTGAAATACATTCTGCCTCTATCAAAAAATTTATCATTACTGTACATTATACAGTTTCTCAATAAGAGAATCTAGCAATTGGGTGCGTTTGAGAGCAAAAATGAATTTAAAAATGAGTAAGATAATAGACAGTTTGGATTTGAATGCACCCTTAATAAGATGATTTTTTTCTTCAACCGCTATGTATTTTTAATTTGTTTTTGCTTTAAGAATTGGCCCTATCAAAAACTTGTCTATATAAATGTTGACGACAATATTAAGAAGATATATGATAAATTCATGGAGATTTTATATCTTTTGAATTGACGGAGTTATGAAAAAATTTCTTCTTCAACCTTCTTTTTTTTCGGTACGAATTGGTCCTATCAAAAACTTGTGAATATAAAAGTTGTAGATAATATTAAGGAGATGTATAATAAAATTATTGGATTTAATATCTTGATAATTGACGTAGTAAGGAATTTTTTTCTCCCAAAAACCTTATTTTTTGCGCCCCTTGAGCCTATTTTAAATTTTATCAAAAATCTGTGATGCATGAATTTTTGGCGTTATTTTTAGAAGTAATAAAAACTTTAAACTGATTTGATATGTACAAAAATTAAGAAGTTATGGGTTTTTTTCGGTTTTCACAAAACCCCTCCCTATTTCCATCCCCTTTGTCCGCTTTTGCCCATTAACGAACTTGTCCGAGATTTTATGTCCCTTGATTTTATGTATCAGTTTGGAAGAGATTTGTGCAGAATTGCGGAAGTTATCGTGTCCAGAAGAAAGTGATAACACAATTGCTTCGGGAAATTCCGTTCAAAATGCCCACTTTGACATACTTTTTTGAGATATATTCTGCCTCTATCAAAAAATCGATCATTGCGGTACATTATATAGTTTCTGAATAAGCGAATCTACCAATTAAATGCATTTGAGAGCAAAAATGAATTTAAAAATGAGTCAGAAAATAAGCAGTTTGGATTTGAGTGCATCCTTAATGCAATTTTTCCAACACAATCCGCTTCGGGAAATTCGGTTCAAAATGCCCACTTTAACAGCATTTTTTAAAATATATTCTGCCTCTATCAAAAAATCGACCATTACGGTACATTATATAGTTTCTGAGTAAGAAAACGTACCAATTGGAAGCCTTTGAGAGCAAAAATGAATTGTAAAATGAGTAAGAAAATACGCAGTTTGGATTTGAATACACCCTTACTTAGATGAATTTTTTCTTCAACCGCTATGTATTTTTAATTTGTTTTTGCTGTAAGAATTGGTCCTATCCAAAACTTGTCTATATAGATGTTGTAGACAATATTAAGAAGATATATGATAAATTCATGGGGATTTTATATCTTTTGAATTGACGGAGTTATGGATTTTTTACTTCTTCAAGCCCCCTTTTTGTTTTCGTTTTTAATTTTTTTTCGGTACGAATTGGTCCTATCAAAACCTTGTGAATATAAAAGTTGTAGATAATATTGAGGAGATTTATAATAAAATTAATTGGAATTGATATCTTGAGAATTGACGAAGTCATGAATTTTTTTCTCCCAAAAACCCTATTTTTTGTGCCCCTTGAGCCCATTTTTAACTTTATCAAAAATCTGTGATACATAAAATTTTGGCCCTGTTTTTAGAAGTAATAAAAACTTTAAACTGATTTGATATGTACAAAAATTAAGAAGTTATGGGAGGTTTTCGGTTTTCACAAAACCCCTCCCTATTTCCATCCCCTTGGTCCGATTTTGCCCATTAACGAACTTGACCGAGATTTTATGCCCTTTGATTTTATGTATCTGTTTGGAAGAGATTGGTGCAGAATTACGAAAGTTATCGTGTCCAGAAGAAAGTGATATAGATAGATAGATAGATAGATAGATAGATATATAAAGTTTTTTACTGAGGGTGGTTTTGGGTTCTAGGAGTCATGATCGGTGTAGATCTGCAAAAATTTTTCTGAAATTCCAACATAGGAACGATCCCAATAGGTAGTATTTCATACGAAATCTACCTAACAACAACGGGCTGGCATTATGAGTTTTGAAAATCCTAATGAAGTTAAATTTTGAAATGGACTGACAAAAGACCAGTATGTATGCTAACTACTTCCAGGAATCATACATGTACCATTATTCAAGGAAAAAATAATGAATTAAAGCCCGATACTGTTTTCTTTTATAATGAAGCAAAGAAAGGTGCTGATTTAGCCGATCAAATGTCATCTTATTATAGTTGTTTACGGAGAACCCTTAAATGGTACAGAAAATTTATCATAGAATTAATACGCGGGAATTCGCTCATAAATGCGTGGTACATACATCAAAAATGGGGTGATAAACATATTAATATTTTAAAATTCAGAGAACAAATTATTGATCACCTTTTGATCAATAATCCTCACAGTAAAGAAATGCCAATTGGAAGGTCATACACAAAAAGGCCATCACAAAAATGCTCGCAATTTCTTCATTCGTACAAAGGGGTCGCAAGAAAAACGAGAAAAAGATGTAAAGAATGTTATAAATACTTATCCAATAGAAAAGTTAGACAGTATGCCTAAAAGAAAGCTAAAAAAGTAACGACGTATTGTAACCGTAGTAATGGCCAGACAGCACTCTTTTTTTAAATGCTTTAAAAAACTGCATCGAAATAAATAATCACGTTAAGTTTACAATACTGAATTGTTCTTTCTATTGAATTTTCGAATATTCAAGTGTGACCCACCGGTGATGCACGCCGGCGTGAACGTGCTAAGTCTAGTAAATAAAATTATGTCTCTAAGTAATTTTCTTACTCCTTAAAACCTTTCAGACATTCACAATGAATTCTACTTATTATATTCGAGTTCAATTTAATAAATATAACAGGGGCGTGTCATTACATATAGTGTCTAAATAAGCGAAAGTGCCGCGCCGCCAGATAAAGAACGAGAACATGAATTCGAGCGCCGCCTCACAGAGAAAAACATGAATATCGGCGCCGGCGTGAACGTGTTAAAGAAATTTCTCATTCTTTTATTATTCATTTTTGACTTTTGATGCTTCACCACGTCTGATTTTTTAAATACCATTTATCCTTTTTTCTTTTCCAAGATGTAATTTTTTGGAATAGAAACATAATGTTGTATGCTCATTTTTCGATTATTCTAATCAATTCAAAGATACGTCTGAAGTGATCTGTTAATAATCACTATTTACTAATATATCTCTTTAAATAATATTCTTGTCACAAAAACATAAATCAATATCCATGAACGGAATGAGTATAAAATAGAATAAATATAAATAATAAAACAGAATAACAAAGATGTAAGTTTATTCTTCATTTAATCTCAGAAAAAGAGTATGAAATTTGAAGCCCATGAAGGAAATTTAAATGATCCTATATATATAAACAAAAATAAGCAAATCGGGATCATTAGAAGTGTTTGTACTATAAAATATGATAAAATGTTAATTACATATGCTTTTAGTTATCGAAATTTTTTGCTTAATTGATGAATTTATTCTTCTTGAAATCTTAAGAGAACGAAGTCACGGGTAACAGCTAGTTAGAAATATTCGGCATATTTAAAAATAGATTAAAAATTCTGAAAAATAATACGGAATATACTATTTTAAAAAAGTGGTGACAGTCAAATAATCTGAATTAAGAAAGTCCCTAATCTTGCAGGTTAAGGGGTTAAAAATGTAATTAATACAAAATATATTGTAAAAAACATAAACTTAAAAAAAATTACTTAAAAATAAAAACTTTAAATATTAGGAATTGCTTGCTATGGAATTTGGAAATGGTAAATGCTGAACTTACACAAATGTGTAGGTTAAACGTTTTTCAACTTTTTAAAAGCCTAATTAAATTTATCAATGACAAAATCAATTAAAATCATGAATAAACTATATGAAAAAAATTAAATCAAGCAAACACTCAAAATTATTTTTTAAAGAAATTACGACAGTACATATTTTTGGTCTATTGCTGTCATATTATATACTTTTCCTATAATTCGAAAAGCTACGATATGCCAATGATAAATTTCCCAGTCAGCCAAAATTTCTGAAGTATTGCAGTAGTATACCTAGAATCGCCGAAACGGTCAAAATGACCGCTGTCAATTTCAATGCACATTTTATCTAGTATATGTCGCAACAGTCCATACTTCATACAACTACACTTCCACAAAGGTTACAACATTACCACAGATAACTTCTTTACTTCACTGCCCCTTGCAGAATAGCTGGAGTCACTAAAAACAAGCATTGTTGGCACAGTCAATTGCGGACGAAAAACAAAATTCCACTGGCCGTAAAATTTGAAAAAAAGTCTTTGTACAGTAGCCAAATTCTGGCCAAAGTTGATATTACGTTGAGTTTATCAAGGGAAGAAAAATAAATATGTTTTAATCCTAAGTTCCCGATATTCATCCGTTACATTTGAAACTAGTGATAAACTCTTATCAGAAACTGTAAAGTTCAACAATTCTATAATCCACATCGGTAAAACAGCAATTATTGTTCATAGGCTTCGATATATCCATTATTGTTCAATTTCTTCTGTAGCAAAATTTTTTTTGTGTGTCTCTGTAAATAAAAGATAAATTATCTGTACACCATATTCTACAGTATGTTCTGTGTAAGACCACTTCATTGATATATATGTAAATTTCAGTATATATATAATAGTGTACTATCATTTATATAAACCGCAAACAATTTTTCCCCTTAGACCGTAATGGAATTCTTCTGATATCCCTGTAAATGAACAATAAATGCAACGCACTGTATTTTCAATAATGGACGTGGTATAGTGATACCCAAATACATCTATGAATTTCATTGCAATCGCACAATATTTACGAGAGTTACATCACGGACAGACGACAGACAGAACAGCGGAAGTCATAAACACTTTTCAACGGAAAGTGTTAAAAATGTAATGAACTGTTTTGTTGGAAGATCTTTACTATGCTTTAGAATAAAGAAATATAAAGTTGTAATTGAGGCGTTCAGAAGACGATCCGACTAACTCCATTTAATATGGCGTTTTTTAAACTAAGGAACAATGAAAATTTTCTCTATATTTATACAGTGACAAAAAGTTACCCTTGATTAAAAGAAAATTAATGAGTTCAATCAAAATATACCGAGAAAAAATGTTATATAGATACAATATTTTTATAGTTACAATAACTTTAACTGTTTATACGGAACCAGGGTTCGTACGGGTACCGTTATTTTCAAGGCTAAATATTAGTATTTTTTTTATAGTAAAATGAATCTAGTTTAAAAGTGCAAAATTTCGCCTTATTTAAGGAGAGATTTTCTATAAGAAAATACTGGTACCGAAGAATTTCTTAGTCTGGAAATTCTAGGACCCGTAAGAACCCTGTGAACATTTTCATTTGATGGTGTTAATCGATCTGTGCACTGAACGGTTCAATGAACCCTCTATTTCACAGGGTAGAATACGTTTTACAAATTCCGTAATTCAGAAAATCTGATATCATAGCAGAAGATTTGAATAAAAAAATTCGCTTATTTAATGTCGGAATTTCTGTTATTAAACAAAGCAAATATTGCTATTTTAAATTTCTGGTATGAATTTGGAATATCTGAATTAAATAATCCACAAATTTTGAAACGCTGGTGATAGCAAATATGATACCATGGGCATTAGAGGGTTAAGATCATACAGTGTAACCCAGAGTAAACATGTTTCCTCCGGACATCCACAATATTTACGCATATCCAAACAGTTAATGCACTAAGCGATTAACAAAATATTCAATTATACCCGGAAATAATGCATAAATATTTAATTATATAAAATTAAGATTAGAACAAACTACGAGTGAAGATGACAGGTTTTTAAAGTTCAAGCAAGCAAACTCGGAGATCTCTCGTGAGTTTGCAAAAAAAAAAAAAAAAAAAAAAAAGAAGTAAAGTTAGCAATTGTCCGGAGCAGAGGTGCATTTGATTACCTTCACAAGAATTTTTACTAGAGGAACTTTAACCCTAGATCTACCGGGAATTTTATTCAAGTTTTAATAAAACGTTCTACACCAGAATTTGTATTTAAAACTATTTAACTTATTTATTTACCTTATATTTGTCTGGTTTATATACTTAGTTTATTTTAAAGAAATTTCTGGTTTGAATGAATATTTTGTATGTACCTGTCGGGTCCAATGGACCCGTCTGGTAGACGGAGGGTTAAATGTGCATTTTATATACCGGATGTTCCTCATGTACCTTTACAAAATAAGACGATTTAGTAGTTGAAATATCGAATAATACCAGAATTTACGAAAACACTAATTTGAAAAAAATAAACGATTCCCTACACGTACATATAAATACAACATGTTAATAAAATTTTTTGAAAATAAGTGATATCAATTCTATACATACACTCTACGTAGGGTTAATTTTGCTCAATAGGTAATTATTAAACTTATAGTTTTAACACTAGAGCTGTAAATTTAACACGAGCGATATACACAGGGGTATAAAAATCTAGGCGCCAGTGGACAGTCTCTCACCACTAAATTTTACTAGTTTTCTTCGCTTAAATTTTATTAGCATTCTTACAAAAAAAATTTCGACGAAATATTAGACGAAAAAAAACGAATAAAATTTAGTGGTGAGAGACTGCCCGCTGGCGCCTAGATTTTTACACCCACGGATATCTGGATAGACACATTAAATATAGACTAGAACCAGAAATTCTTTCATAAAATAAGTTAAATTTAAACCACGCAGATTTACGTTCAATAAATCACTCAAATGATTTTAAATAAAAATTCTGATGTCAAATATTTTTATGAAACTTGAGTAAAATTTTTGGTCGTTCTAGTGTTAAAATATGTTTATTACGCCCCGGTCAAATTGATAGCTTTGATCGTTCTAGTTTAAAAGTAAAGTAACTGTGGGAATTTTTTCATACGAATTGTTTTAATACCGTACTTTGTCACACTTTGTCTCATTTTCATATTTCGAATCTCCCGCTCCGTCCGGTATGGCAGGAAAGTAAATATCAGTGCCATCTTCTAGTACGGTCTGATACGTCACCTAACAACCATTGCCCGAAGCTCTAACACCTCGCTTGTTCTCTCTGGCCGATGTAAGGTTGCAATCTGCTCCTGCGTTGTTGTCTCGAAAGCCGGTAACTTTATGTGCTGAAGCACAAAGCGTATGAGGATCGCATAACACAGGTGAATATTCTTTGTTGTCATTGTGTCAGTTAGAATTTGGAATAATATAACCATTGAACTATTATTTTAACACAATCAAACTGACTGGTAAAGTTATCATACGAATTGAATATTTCCAACTGAGCGAAGAAGTCCCTAGGCTGGGAATCGAATTCAGAACCTTGGCTTACAAGGCAAATTCTTTTACCGTTTAAGCTAACTGGGCCGACAATCAGCCAGCATATTTCTTTCAGATAACCTTATTGGTAGTAATATCTAGTCTGACATGTAGACAGCTCAACAGAATAAACCGCAGGTAAAGGCACTCCATATAGACGATGGATACGTAGATGAACTATTATTTTAACACAATGAAACTGATTGGTAAAGTTATCATACGAATTGAATATTTCCAATTGAGCGAAAAAATGCCCAGGCTGGGAATCGAACCCAGATTCTTGGCGTACAAGGCCAATGCTTTTACCATCTAAGCTAACTCGACCGACAACCAGCCAGCAATATAAAAGCATTGACCTTTTAAGCCAAGGATCTGGGTTCGATTCCCATCCTGGGTATTTTTTCGCTCAGTTGGAAATATTCAATTCGTAATATAACCTTTGTCAAGTGATATTTCTGTGAGATATAGCAGTATAATCTAAATATAGATACTTGATGGGGCTACTCTGTGACACATCGATTCTCTCTGAAATTAGCCCCACAAGGCTACCTTTTAAAAAATAAAGATATATATTTTTGTTTTTAGTGTTATGATAGACGTGAAACATAATGAGAACGCAAGATAGTCCAAATGCAACCATTAGTGACAAGTTAACCTCTCATATAAGGTCTTGAAGTTCTACGTCTATGTGAGAAAAATAACATTAAGGTCGCTCGTATTTATTCCAAATTCGACTCATCTCTTACAACCGCTTGATGTGGCCTTTTCCCGTTCTTTAAAATCCCCCTGAAGAAGAGTGATGTCAAGTTGGATAAAATTACCTCTGATAGTAGATGTAAAAACGTACCAAGGGAGGAATTCCCGCTTCTTCTAAAAGAGCTCATATCAAGAACAATCTGAAGTCGGTATTTCGCTATATCGGAATCTATCCCCTAAATAGAAACAAAGTTTTGAAACGACCTCCAAAAACAGTGCTCGAAGAAAGCTTAGGACCGATGACAGAAAAGTTGGGAAATATGTTCTTGGAAGAGTTGAATAAGAAACGGGGTGATATAACAAAAAGTCGGATCACTAAGACGCAAAAAGTTGAATATGCTGCCTGACTGAAGGCTCAGTCCTGCTACTGTCCAAAAAGCCAGAGGAAGCGATGTGGTTACGACGTGTTATGGAAGAGATGTGTTTAAGACGTGTTATGTAAGTGACGTGACTACTGTGTACATAGACAGCAAAGAGGAGAAATTTGTCACCGGAAGGAAAATAACAAAGAGAGATTCGCAATCTTCCGGAAAGGTCTCAAACTCTTCCTTTAATTTTTTGCATTAGGCAAAATTCTGAATACATTTCAGACGGTATAGGGCACATTCTCAGAATTTCTCCTTATCGACTGAAGAAAAAAGATTTTATTCTAGAATCATTCATTCCTCTTCACGGGCATGGGTGTTAGGAAAAAACAGAGTACCGGATTATGGGTTTTGGTAAAACCAATTTTGACTTGATTGGAAATGAAAAATAATAATTCAACTTTTTTTTTCGTATATTTTGTAGAAAGTTATTTCCTAAAACTTAAAACAGAATTGTATTTCTTGTTTAACACTAAAAAAACCCAGAATTTTAGTCATGTTTTATAAAAATATTTATCACCAGAATTTTTATTCAAAACTGTTTAACTTACTTATCTAACATTTTTCTTTTTCAGAAATTTTTTTGTTTGAACCGAAGTATATTAATTTGGTGAGTGTCAAATGACCCCTCATCGGTTCTTTTATTGTTAATGTTTTCTCATCTTACATAATTCCATCGTTTACCTTGAGACCTTTTCTCTAGTTTATAGTCAATATATTGTGCAGCTCTATTGATCTGTATGATACCCCAAAAATTCAAACATGCTATTTTTTAATTGGAAAATTCGAAATATCAAGTTAAAGAGGATCTACTATATTTTAAGAGATGATATGTGTGTGAACTATTATGAAAGCGTCATTGTTATTTAAGATATGATGTATTTAATGAAACTTCAATTCGGTATTCGATTCTTTTGCAGATAAACTGGAGTAAATTAATGGGACAAATTAGCGACATTTAAGGGGCTGTGCATCTGCAATGTTATCACTTTAGGGTGCAGGGGATGTCTCGCACATGATATCGTAAGATATCTCTGGGGAGAGGGCGGTTTGCTTTTTGATACAGCCAAACATTTCTCTTTTTAGTAACTTTTTCTTTACATTCAAACAGTCTGTTACCTTTTTTATTATTTTATTTTGTATGTTTTATGAAAATACAAAGCTAAATTGAAGCCATTAAATGTTTATAAAATCATTTCATTCCAAAATTTGAAATAACCGCACGTTTAGCATTCCGGTTCTCCTGCAATATGCGCATATAATTCTCTTTTAGAGAAATCAGGAGCATAATATGTAAGAAACGATACTTACGCTTACCTGTAAAGAAAGATAAAGAAAGTTTTCCACTGTTTTGTTGATAAGTTCAGCTTTTAACATCTTCGAGCAAGTGCAAGAAGAAAATATTACTGTTGAATGCATTATGTAACAATAAGATATTATTACCTACTTTCAAACAGTAACTAACTCTTTTAAATGTTGTTTGATGTAAATTTATTTCAAGATATTTTATTGACTTCTTGAATCCATAAAGTATGCGTCTAATAAATGTATGATCATATGTGTGTATCACTGTTAGCGTATATAAAGAAATGAAAAGAATGTAAAAGTAAAATAACATTTAGATATTGATAACGATATCATCATGTGCGGCGGGGGGGGGGGGGGGGGGGGTAGACAAATGATAACGTATGATATCGCAAAAGGGGAGGTGGTTCAAAATTAGCAAAATGTGTATAACGTTATATACGTAAAGTTAGTTGGGGCAACTGGGCCATGATTTTACAATGTTACTCTGGAGCTTCTGACAATTCAGCTTCAAAAAGCTAATGTTCATTTGAATTAAAGTATGAACTTCTGTAAATGTGTTCAGTTAGGTTCCCTCTATCAGACAGAAATGTTCAAAATTACATTTTAATATTTAAAAATATAAAAATATGCATATTTCATCTTTCTTTCCTCATGGGTCCAGTTGGCCCATAAAAATGGGGTCAGTGGACCAGGAGGGTCTATGTTCCACACGCGTTTATTTTTTTCTTCATGTGGGATATCAGGTCCTGTTTGAAAAAGTTTAAACAACTTAAAAAATTTTAAACCAGGCAGATCATGTAAATTATATATCAACTAAAGAGCGTTGTAAGGGAAGTCTTTGCTGTCAATGTATCTAAAAAAAGCGCTAAAAGTGAAAATATTAGATTTATTTATACCAAAAACATAAAAATTAAGTAAGTACTTATGTACTTTAGTATAGGTAATAAATATAAAAGTCACATGGGTATTTTAACCCTAGATCTACCGGGAATTTTATTCAAGTTTTAATAAAACGTTCTTCACCAGAATTTTTATTTAAAACTATTTAACTTATTTATTTACCTTATTTTTGTCTGGTTTATATACTTAGTTTATTTTAAAGAAATTTCTGGTTTGAATGAATATTTTGTATGTACCTGTCGGGTCCAATGGACCCGTCTGGTAGACGGAGGGTTAAGGAAAAAAATAGCAAGGTAAATTTATGAACTAACGGCTACGTAAGTACTTAAGTACTTTATCTGTATCCAGGGGTCGTTTTATATAGGGAAAATTTTATTGTTCCTACCAGAACCCTTAATGAGTTACCTTCATGATAATTTTATTTAACATCCCAGCTAAAAGTGAACTGTAGTTTTTTTACAGAAATGATGTATTTTTCAAGTTTTTCTACGGTCAACTGTAGTTTTTTTTTTGTAGTACAATATCAACAGTAAAAACACTTCAGTTATTTTCCAGTTATTGACAAGTATTTTTTCAACCCAAAATTTAAAAAATAGTAAGACTTTATGTCTACAGTAAAACGGCAGTGAATTTCAAGTGATTTTATAGCAATTAATTCACAAAAATTTTCGGTGATGTATCTGCAGTCTGACTGCAGTTTCTGAAGAACTTTACAGGTCTTAATTTTATAAGTATGATTAGTATAATAGTAACTACAGTATAACAGCAGTTACTGTAAGATACTTTTGCAATACACAATGCTGTATGAATGTGTGATATTTCCCGAATTTTCTAAAGTGTTTAAAATTGTTTTGATTTTGTGAGAGTTGCATGTTATGAAACACACTTTTTAAATACTAATGATAATTAATACTCTTTCCAAGACTTTTAAGGACTTAATTGAAAGTCACATTCCTACCTAACGCAAAATTTTTAGCTCCTCTTTTATTTTAAGCTAAGATAAAAAAAAATTAAATTTCACTATGATTTTCAAAATCAGAGAAAAAAAATTAGTTATATTTCAAAATCGAGGGAGGGGCAGTGGCATCAACCCACTTGTGCCCCTGCCCACAACGGAAAATTCTTAGTTTTTTTTTTTTTAACTTACTCTAAACGAATAAATTTTGCTATTTTTTTTTTCAAAATCGGAGAAAAAAAATATTAATTAAATTTCAAAAGCCAGGGGGGGGGGCGCGGGAAATGAGAAATTTCTTCATTTTTTTATTGTAAATTACTCGAAAAGTATACATTTTACTATGTTTTTGAAATAGAAGAAAAGGAAATTTTAATTAATTAACTTTTGAAATCCAGGGAGGGGCAATAGGTTTCTCCTACCCCCTACCCTATCCCTAACTGAAAATTCTTAATTCCTCTTTTATTCTAAGATAATTTAAAAGAAATTCAGTATGTTTTTCAAAAGCGAAGAAAAGAGTTAACATTTAAATTCAAGGGAGGGGCAATCGCTCAGCTATGCCCCTTCCCCTAACAGGAAATTCTTAGTTTCTTTATTTTTAGTTAGTCGAAAAGAATAAATTTTACTACTTTTCAAAAGTGGAAAAAAATAATGTAAATGTAAAAAATAATGTTAATGTAAAATTTCTCATTTTTCTATTCAGAGTTACTCGAAAAGTATAAACTTTACTATGTTTTTGAAAACAAAAGAAAAAGAATTTTTAATTAATTAAATTTTTAAATTTAGGGAGGGGCAATAGCTCTCTTCTAACTTCGTTCCCATAAGAGAAAATTCTTAGTTATTCTTTTATTTTAAGATAAGAGAAAAGATCAAATTTCACTATGTTTTTCAAAAATCAGAGAAAAAAAATAGTTACAATTTAAAATCGAGGGAGGGGCAATGACTCACATATGCCCCCTTCCCCTAACAGAAAGTTCTTAGTTCCTCTATTTTAAGTTATTCGAAAAGAATAAATTTTACTATGTTTTTGTAAATTGGAGAAAAAAATTGCTAATTAAATTTCAAAATCCAGGAAGGGGCAATGAGTCTCACCCCCCCCCACACACACACACACGCACACTCACACCACCACCACCAACACCCCTTAACTGAAAATTTCTTATTTATTTTCATTTTAAGTTACTCAAAATATTTACATAATGTTTTTGAAAACAGAAGAAAAGAAATTCTTATTAATTAAATTTTAAAATCAAGGGAGGGGCAATAGGTCTCCCTTGCTCACTGCCCCACTATCTTCATAACTAGTTTTTAGTTCCTCTTTTATTTTAAATTACTCGAAAAAAATTTACTATGTTTTTTCAAAATCGAAGAAAAAGGAAATTTAATTAGATAAATTTCAAAATCGAGAGGGACAGTGGCCCAACCATTCTTTTATATGTCGCCCATGATTAGAAATTAGAAACACAGGTGGGTTTATTCATTGCATATTGCATAAATTGTCTTTCTTCCATATCGGACATACATATAACTTCCAGTTTCCCACTTTTACCTCATAAAAACAAAGAAGAACAACAAAAGAATAGTATAATTTTCTTCCTTTATTTTATTTAAATTCCTCATTTGGACATATGATTTATTTTTCAACCCCTTACAGCTGAATGTCTAACCCCATGGTTTCGTTGCAACTGCAGGAGAAGCATTAAAGAAACACCTCAACTCACGGAAACGCCGGCTTGTTTATGAAAATCGGCGCGGAGTACCACGTTGATTTGCTAAAAGAAGTTCATTTATTTTGCAGTTTGGCGAAAAATATCACCACTGTTTATTGAAATAAAGTGGCTGTATCGGTATTTTTACATTCTCAATCGAAAGAAATTAATTTCAGATCCACACGATTGAGTTAATTTGAATAAAGTGATAACGATTTATAAACCGTCGCAATTTTTGTACAATCATCGTTAGTATTTCAAATCTAGATGAGATTGTACTATTAACGGTTAATGCATGCGAAAAAAAAAAAAATAGGTCCATTTCATATTAACAGGATTAATTAAATTCAAATGTCATCCAAAACATTTGATAAGATTTTGTTTCTGACAATCCAGATAGTTATCCAGATAGTTCGATTTTACTTGATTTAGTGCACTTATCTATTTACAGTAATTAACAATGTTTTATTTCAGATTTACACTTGCTTCAATCAGTATGTTCTTTTAGATTAAAAGTTTCAGAGTTTTTAAATATCTTACCAAGATCTTACACAGATACTTATCTGTGCTTTGTATTAAAGTATGTTTTAATGTTCAGTTACACAAAAAATCAATAATGAACTTCAAATTATAAATTGATGCCTGCCTAGGATACCTACAATAAGTGCATAACATTTCACAGGTAAGTAACTTATTTTCTTTTTAGGAATGGAACAGTTTTATGTAATACAAAGCGGTTTGACACATCGTGTTAATAACATAACATAGTGTTAATAATAATTTTTATTTAATGAGTACATACTCACTAATTATGTAAAATATTAAATTTTTTAAATGAAGCAATCTTTTTTTACTGTCATATGAATTGTGTTATTTTAAAAAGAAAATTTACACTTCTGAATGGTAATAGGGCCAAATTAGTTTTTTTCGTCAATTATGACACTTCTCAGAATCAAATAATAAAGGCAATATTTTGCAATATTATATTTCTACCCACTGTTAAAATTTAGTTTTTTCTTGATACTGATTTGTGAAACTCGTGGGATTTTTATCATATGGTCGATGAATGAATTTAGACTTTCAGAGCACTTTTTCAGATTTTCCCTGCAAGCGATCGAAGAATTATTTTTTTTTCCACATGACAGAGTTTTCATATGCGTTTAAATTTTTTAAATGATTTTTTCATTTATTAAGAAGGATATTGAATGAGCTTGGTACACAGTCATGTTACAATACAAAATTCAAGCTAATGTTAAACCACTGAAAATATCCTTAATTATTTTAAATGTTTTTTTTGTGCATAGGAGGACATTGAATGAGCTTAGTACACTGTCATGTTACAATACTCACAAGCTAATGTTAAACAAATGACAATATCCTTAAATTTACGTTAACACTTCGGCTGCCGCCCATTTTTCAAAATCTGTTCCCAGGCACCGAATGCGTGACTTAAAGATCTGCACGGGCAGACCCGTGGCCCCAGAGTTGATTTCAGGGGGTGGTCCGGGGGGGGGGACACATTCCTTCCAGAGCAATGAGAGCCCCCCCCCCCGCCCATCCCCTGAAATCAACTCTGGGGCCACGGGTCTGCCCGTGCAGATCTTTAAGTCACGCATTCGGTGCCTGGGAACAGATTTTGAAAAATGGGCGGCAGCCAAAGTGTTAAGGTAAATTTTTGATCAAAATCCCCAACTAAAGGATTTCTCTTTTTTGTCCAACAATCAACTGGCAAATTTCACAAATTTTTCTGATGACTTAATGACTATTTTCAGTTTTTTTTCATGCAACTGATTGACAATTTTTGCAATATTATATTTCTACCCACTGGTAAAATTTAGTTTTTTCTTGATACTAATTTGTGAAACTCGTGGGATTTTTATCATATGGTCGATGAATGAATTTAGACTTTCAGAGCACTTTTTCAGATTTTCCCTGCAAGCGATCGAAGAATTATTTTTTTCCCACATGACAGAGTTTTCATATGCGTTTAAATTTTTTAAATGATTTTTTTCATTTATTAAGAAGGATATTGAATGAGCTTAGTACACTGTCATGTTACAATACACACAAGCTAATGTTAAACCACTGAAAATATCCTTAATTATTTTAAATGTTTTTTTTTTTTTTTTTGTGCATAGGAGGACATTGAATGAGCTTAGTACACTATCATGTTACAATACTCACAAGCTAATGTTAAACAAATGACAATATCCTTAAATTTACGTTAACACTTCGGCTGCCGCCCATTTTTCAAAATCTGTTCCCAGGCACCGAATGCGTGACTTAGAGATCTGCACGGGCAGACCCGTGGCCCCAGAGTTGATTTCAGGGGGTGGTCCGGGGGGGGGGGACATTCCTTCTAGAGCAATGAGACCCCCCCCCCGGGCCACCCCCTGAAATCAACTCTGGGGCCACGGGTCTGCCCGTGCAGATCTCTAAGACACGCATTCGGTGCCTGGGAACAGATTTTGAAAAATGGGCGGCAGCCAAAGTGTTAAGGTAAATTTTTGATCAAAATCCCCGACTAAAGAATTTCTCTTTTTTGTCCAACAATCAACTGGCAAATTTCACGAATTTTTCTGATGACTTAATGACTATTTTCAGTTTTTTTTCATGCAACTGATTGACAAATTTTGCAATATTATATTTCTACCCACTGGTAAAATTTAGTTTTTTCTTGATACTGATTTGTGTGAGCTTAGTACACCGTCATGTTACAATACACACAAGCTAATGTTAAACCACTGAAAATATCCTTAATTATTTTAAATGTTTTTTGTGCATAGGAGGATATTGAATGAGCTTAGTACACTGTCATGTTATAATACTCACAAGCTAATGTTAAACCAATGACAATATCCTTAATTTTTCTTTTAAATGTTTTTTTTTTTTTTTTTTTTTTTTTTTTTTTTTTTTTTTGCATAGGAGGATATTGAATGAGCTTAGTACACTGTCATGTTACAATACTCACAAGCTAATGTTAAACCAATGACAATATCCTTAAA
Organism: Maratus speciosus; assembly: GCA_963932465.1. NCBI lineage: Eukaryota > Metazoa > Arthropoda > Arachnida > Araneae > Salticidae > Maratus > Maratus speciosus. The sequence goes on from OZ010794.1 coordinate 131,595,854, forward strand.
TTTACGTTAGCACTTTGGCTGCCGCCCATTTTTCAAAATCTGTTCCCAGGCACCGAATGCGTGGCTTAAGAGATCTGCATGGGCAGACCCGTGGCCCCAGAGTTCATTTCAGGGGGTGGTCCGGGGAAGGGACACACACATTCCTTCCAAAGCAATGAGAGTCCCCCCGTCCACCCCCTGAAATCAACTCTGGGGCCACGGGACTGCCCATGCAGATCTCTTAAGCCACGCATTCGGTGCCTGGGAACAGATTTTGAAAAATGGGGGGCAGCCAAAGTGTTAAGGTAAATTTTTGATCAAAATCCCCAACTAAAGGATTTCTCTTTTTTGTCCAACAATCAACTGGCAAATTTCACCAAATTTTCTGACGACTTAATGACTATTTTCAGTTTTTTTTTTCGTGCAACTGATTGACAAATTTTGCAATATTATATTTCTTCCCACTGGTAAAATTTAGTTTTTTCTTGATACTGATTTGTGAAACTCGTGGGATTTTTATCATATAGTCGATGAATGAATTTCGACTTTCAGACCACTTTTTCAGATTTTCCCTGCAAGCGACAAGGTACAAGTGTGCTGTTTTTTAAACATTTTCGCCCAGTGGCCCTTTTTATCTAGAATCAACACTAGGATAGTGATGATTCTAGAAAAAAGGACTGCTGTGTGCGAATTTTTAAAAAAGGGCACTCGCAGAACAGAAGTGTAAAAATCTAGGCGCCAGCAGGCAGTTTCTCACCACTAAATTTTATTAGTTCTCTTCACTTAAATTCTTACAAAAAATTTAGGTGAAATATTAGACAAAAAATAACAAATAAAATTTAGTGGTGAGAGACTGTCCATTGGCACCTAAATTTTTTTCTTGCATTCGTGTACCTTGTTCACAAAAAATAATTTGAATTGGTTTTCTTAGACTCCTTTTTTATTAGTGGTGTACCGAGTAGTACTTTGGCCGAGTACCGAGTACTCGGCCACTGACTACTCGACCGAAACGTGTGAAACGGTTTCACACGTTTGTGTGAAACACGTATGTGTGAAACGTATGTGTGAAACAATTTTAATCTTGAATTATTTTATGAGGGGTTTTTGCTTAACTTTTTCTATATTTTGTACACATATTGTTAAATACTGAGTAAATAGTTTTATGAATTATTACATATATTATACATTGATATTCGAATAACTTTTTACTGATCAGTTTGAAATTCTTACAACTACTCGGTATTGGCCGAGTACTCGGCCAAAATTTCGCCGAGTATGCCGAATACTCAGTATTTACCGAGTACTCAGTACAGCTCTATTTTTTATCAATAAAATTTTGCAATGTTTTCCTGTGACAGATTGAATTTTGCGACTTTTCTCCCATTTAATGTTATTATGCATTCCTTTTTTTAAATATTAATATTCAATAAGTATTTTTCAATTATCAGTTAATGTGACTTATTTAGCAGTTTTTCAGCTGCAATCGGTCGACAAATTTCACATTTTTTCCTGCCACCAACTGAAGAATCTTGTGAGTTTTGTCTCGATTGATGAATTTCACGATTGATTTCTGCAACAGGTTGACAAGTTTCACAATATTTTAAAGCAGCCGACTGAAGAATTGTTTTTTTTTTTTTTCAATAATGGTTGTTGGTTGCGTTTATGATGGCCAGTTATCAGCACGAGGGATATAGGCCCTAACGGGGGGGAGTGCCCTCCGTGGGTGGTCTTTCTAAGGGAACCTAACCCGTATTTATGCTTGGAAAACCAAGGTCCGAAGAAAACTCTGAAAGATTAGGCCGACGGGCGCTATTCGGATCGAACACAGCACCTCCCATCTACCAGCTTCGAGAGCAGAACCTCTCGGCCACTGGTGGGGCTTTTCAATAATGGACTGGGGAATTTCATAAATATTTTCATTGAGTGAGTAATGATTTTTGCAATTTTTTTCACGGTACCAATTCTCGAGTTTTGCAATATTTTATTTCTACTGATCGGGGAAATGTGCGGGAGCTTCCTTGCGATTGATTTGCAAAACTCGTGCGATTTTTTTCATATTGTCGATGGATGAATTTCGCAGATTTTCACCACGGCCGATCGAAGAATTTCATTATTTCTCTTACTTTTTGAACTTTTTTAATATTTTCATCCTTTTAGATTGGATTTTTTTACAGAGCCCTCCGATAAATGTCATTTATAATATATAAAAATTTCATAGAGGAGTGAGGATGTATTCCAGGTGGTGCAACCCCCACTTTTCAAAATTTTGCCGACATCCCTCATGTAACTTGTTAGAAAGGCCCCATCACCACTTATTTATGTTATGCACATCCGGCTTTCCTCACCTGCTTTGCCCCCCCCCCCCTCCAAGGGGGAACTTTTCTAAATTTTGCCATCATGCCTTGTGACATATTGTTGGAAAGCCCTGTGAGCACTTATTCATGTTGTGCACATCCGGTTCCCCCCCCACTAGGGGGCACTTTTCTAAATTTTGCAGTCACCCATCATGTGACATATTGTTGGAAAGGTCTAATACCACTTATTCATGTTATGCACATCCGGCTTCCCTCACCCCACTTTGCCCCCCCAAGGGGGGCACTTTTCTAAATTTTGAAGTCACCCATCATGTGACATATTGTTGGAAAGGCCTAATACCACTTATTCATGTTATGCACATCCAGCTTCCCTTACCCCACTTTGCCCCCCCAAGGGGGGCACTTTTCTAAAGTTTGCAGTCACCCATCATGTGACATATTGTTGGAAAGGCCTAATACCACTTATTCATGTTATGCATATCCGGTTTCCCTCCCCCACTTTGCCCCCCTCAAGGGGGGCACTTTTCTAAATTTTGAAGTCACCCATCATGTGACATATTGTTGGAAAGGCCTAATACCACTTATTCATGTTATGCACATCCGGCTTCCCTCACCCCACTTTGCCCCTCCCAAGGGGGGCACTTTTCTAAAGTTTGCAGTCACCCATCATGTGACATATTGTTGGAAAGGCCTAATACCACTTATTCATGTTATGCACATCCGGCTTCCCTCACCCCACTTTGCCCCCCCCAAGGGGGGCACTTTTCTAAATTTTGCAGTCACCCATCATGTGACATATTGTTGGAAAGGCCTAATACCACTTATTCATGTTATGCACATCCGTTTCTCCCTCCCCACACTTTGCTCCCCCCTGAGGGGGCACTTTTCTAAATTTTGCCGACACCCCTCGTGTGACCCATTGCTGGAAAGGCCAAAGGCTACTTATTCAAGTTATGCACATTTGGCTTTCCTCCCCACACTTCCCCCCCAAGGGGGGGCATTTTTCTAAATTTTGCAGTCACCCATCATGTGACATATTGTTGGAAAGGCCTAATACCACTTATTCATGTTATGCACATCCAACTTCCCTCACCCCACTTTGCCCCCCCCCTAAGGGGGGCACTTTTCTAAATTTTGCAGTCACCCATCATGTAACATATTGTTGGAAAGGCCTAATACCACTTATTCATGTTATGCACATCCGGTTTCCCTCCCCCCCACTTTGCCCCCCCCCCCAACGGGGCACTTTTTCTAAATTTTGGAGTCACCCATCATGTGGCATTTTGTTGGAAAGGCCTAATACGGCTTATTTATGTTATGCACATCCGGCATTTCTCCCCATATTTTCTAATAAATTTTTAAAAGGCTATAGTCAAACTGCAAAAAAAATGTAGTTGGGAGACTGCGGCGATTTGGCACAAATCCCTGCAGTTCTTTTGAAGTCGACATAACTATAAATTTACTGCGGTGAGTGTGTAGTTATCAACTACACATTTACTGCGGTTAATTTATAGTTATGTCGACTTCAAAAACACTGCAGGGATTTGTGCCAAATCACCGCAGTCTTCCAACTACATTTTTTTTAAAGTTTCACTGCAGTTCATTTTTAGCTGGGATATTCTAAAGAAAGGTGCGGTAAAGATATTATTTTTATAATAGTGGTAGGAACAATAAAAGTTTCTCTATAGAATGCGACCCCTGTATCGTACAATTTCAAGGTTTGGCTATCTCGCTTTCAGAGGCAAGGTATTTGCATTCGTAAAATGTTAAAATAATTTAATACACCAGTATTTACAAGACAATCTATTTGAAAGTAAGTAAAAGTATATTATCGCGTACTTAATAAATACGTACGTCGCGTACGTATTTAAGGTGAAATTTTCACTGTAAAATTTCGGTGTCAATGTGGCAAATAGGAATTAAAATTATGTGATGCCATAAAGACATCACCGCCTCTCAAGAGGTCAAGAAATTTGGTTTGATATCACCTAATATGCTTTTTTTAAATTTTATTACGTAATTTTAATAAGGTATTCTATAATTTTCTTTATTGTGAGCAAAAATCAATGGAGAAATTTACTTCCCGATGTAAGCGAAAAAAAAAAAAAATTATAACTACTGGGGTAACTGGATACAGCACCAGTTACCCCGGATACATGTCCCAGTTAACCCATTCTGGAAATATTTATGGGGTAACTGGAACACCGGGCTTACATGTGAAATATGAAGTAAATATGTGTAGATACCTCATAATATTAACGTAGTTATATGCCTAATTTAAAAAAAAAGATTGTTTAATAAATGTAATTACAGTATTTTAATAAAAAAGCCGAGGAAGTTCAAACAAATTGACGATGTTTTTTAAAAAAAGAAACGTAAATTTACGACAACCTATCACAGCAAATAGAGAGTTATGATTGAGTTGACACACATTGTTTTAGGAAGTAGAGGTTAAGGGGCATTGTTCACAAAAGCTAAAACTTAAAATACATCAACGGTTTTTTATAAAATAGCCTACGGCCCAGTTACCTCGTGGGTCCAGTTACCCCAACTGACCTTATACCCCCTAAATATCGTTTTCTCATTTTAAATTGTTTAAAACATAAATTTCAGAGTAAATAATACACGAATTCTTTCTTTTGCATTTCAAGGCAAAAACACATCTGTAACAAAGTAACACCACGCGTTGGGCCAACTCTGTTGCATCTTTAAACCTAAATTTCTCAGTTAATATTAAACATTAAGATTGGTGCAATACATTGTTCTGTAGCAAAAGGACATGTTAACATTTATAAATAGTCAGTTTTCGCTTACTTATAAAAGAGATCGGCCATTGTGATTAAAACTTCAAAATGTGTCTAAAATTACATATATATATTAGCATATATTCGGTATATGAAAAATATCGCTATTTCACATACATATTTTTTGAAGATTTGATAGTTGTAGGCTCTCTTAATCCTTTCAGAGACAAGTAATTGTTTTTCTGTAATACTAAATTTACTCGGAATGTGCGAAAACTTTAATTTGAAAATACAGAAATGTAATTTTACATCTTTATTTTGCTAAAGTTATAAAAGAAAAATTTAAACAAAATATTCTGGTTCAAACCTTGATTAACCCTTTATCTACTACATTATGATCTACTGCATTTTTTCTCATGTAATTATTTTTCAGTTACTATGATGAAAATTAGAGGATATACATAAAGAAATACGCGCTCTTGAGAAATTTAATTGCTTAGAGGTAATTAATTAAAGTGGTACTTTAAAGTACCGTCAGTACACTATGACTGAAATATCGTAACAGAAAACCCGCAAGATATTTCAAATGGCACCAGAATTTTGATAAAATATTTTCGATTTAATAAGTATCTGAAATAAAGCCTTTTTCTTATTTATAAAAAACATTTTTTGACAAATTCTGGCGCCAATCATTTATTTCAACACTTTATCATTGAAAATGCTTTGTCCCTGAAAGGGTTAAAAAAAACTATTTTTTTTTTGTTTCCATCTTGTTAGCAGTCCTTTAGTTACGCGTTTATAGTCTATAGACAACAGGTTTTCTCGCATCTCCACATATGCAATATATGAATTTACATGTGCCATTTCTAGCATAAGAAAAAACAACAGGTGCCACAACTTTTTTGATTTCCTAAAAAAAAATATTGAAACAGAAAAGAAATACTATGGAAATTATTACTGCACTGCATTTTAGTAATTACATTTTAAAGCATATGAAAACGATGGATAACTACACTGACGAAAAGTAAACAAGAAGTTTTTCTCCGACACCCAGGGTACTGACGGTACTTGTAAGTACCAACGAGTAATTCAACTGTTAAATCAAATACCTACATCGTACACCTAAAATAGCTAGTCAAATTATACTCTAAGATCATAATGAACACATGAAAAAATCCAACACTCATCTTATATCCTTCACTGTGTTTCCAGCAATAAAAAAACGAGCGTGACAATTTGTACAAAATGTAGGCTGAAAACACATCGACAGTTTCAAAAATACCCTCTTTCCTCGCTAAAATGACAAACCTAGAACTACTGCTGCCGTGTGTCCGGATAAAGTGGAGTTAAAAGAGTGTTTCTGCAAAGTACCATTAGAATATTAGTAATATTCACTATGGGATGAAAGTTTAAAGTGAGTGGTACTTATATGTACCGTCAGGTGATATAGGGGTAAAATGAAACAGGATATAATGTATCCTACTAGTCCGTAACGGTTAAGATCTTAAGGCGGAACTCGGCAAAGTTCGATATTTTTTTTATTTAAAACATACTATGGGAGACTGCAGTGACTTGTGAAATCTCCTTCAAGAGAGCAGTTCACCAGTAATGTTCTCAAATGATTTTTTGAATAAAACATTCATAAAACATTCAAGAAACATAAAATAAAATTAACTTCAAATTTCAATAGATAAAAGAATAACAAATTTCAAAACTCGTCAATCAGCTTTAACACTTTGACTACCAACGGCAAACATGTGTAACACTTATGATACAATTTTGAGAACTCCATGGTCAGATAAATGAACCAGTAGTAGATTTTTCTTCAGAATACAACTGTGATTTTCTTTCATTGTTTAAGGTGAGTTAACTTAACGATGTATAGTTTTTTACGGCGATTGACAGCGATAAGGAACTCTAACCTTTAAAACATGCGTTTTTTTATTTTTTTTTTATTTTTTTTTTTTTTTTTTTTTTTTTTTAAGACAACAACAAAAGACACGCATTCACGACTGCCACAGGCGACCATTTTTTATTCTATTTCGCACCACTTTTATAAAACAAAAATGTTTCACATACACTTTGACAACATCTGCAAGAGGAATAGACTACGAAATTTATTCTCTTAAAGTAGTGGTGCCAATAGAATATATAAATAGTCGCTTGTGGCAGCCCTGCTTAATATAGACATAAAAGTTAAAATAAACATAAAACAATTTCTGAAGCAATAATATTTAAAATGTATTTCATGGTGCGTTCAGTTCTATTATAAACTTTAGAAAAATTCTCTATTTATTAGCATAAAAACATTAACTTCTCTGATTAAATTCGGGAGTAACAAATCAGTGGTGTAGCCAGGGAGGGTATTCAAATGATCTGGATACCACTAATACCTTAAAGTTTTCCTCACCTTGATTAATCGCAGAAAATTCTCTGATTAGATAAGGCGAAGAGAGCTTTACGAAATTAGTTGCATCCAGAGAACCTGGGATCCCACTCTGGCTGCGCCACTGTAACAAATTCTGCGGTTTTAAGAATAAATAAAAAAAATTTCATCGTAAATAATCGTGTCATGCTCCTTGGATATTCTAAGAATGGTTTTCACATTGTACACGTAGTTAAAAGGTAATATAAAGATATACTAAAAGATATAAAGATAGGTAATATAAAGATATACCCTTGACATACTAAAATGGAGTATTAGCTTAAATAAAAAAAAATATATATGACCTGTATTTTTAAAAGCAATTTAAATAAAAAAATATAGGTACATCTTAAGATACAGTGTCTACCAAAAATAAAAAGCATGTTTTTATGAAAAATTAAGATCGCAAATCAACTTTACATTAAGATATTTATTAAATATAGGAGGGTTTTTTTTACAAAATTTCAAATGTTGCTGATACAATAACAGAAAAAATTTCCTTTAAAATAAAATAAAAAAAGGTAGAAGCAATAATGATTAACGCTACAGTTTCGATCAGTAGTTAAAAAGGAATACGCCGATTCTGCGCAGCGCCCCGGATTTTCCCCAGTATCGGCTGTCGAAATGCTTTTTCTTTCTTTATTTATTTTATTATCATTATTTTTTTTTGTCTCGAATATGTTTAACCCCTTCGGGACGGGAGCCTTTTATGAAATTCTTAATCTTTTGTCACCGTTTTTTAAAAACAGAAATTTATGTCTTGTTGAATCGGGAAAATGCGCTGATTTAAGAAGGCAAATTTTACAGAAAAATTTTACTGGTGAGAAAAAAACAAGGATTCTGAGCGCTTCATGCGGCACGTATACGTGCCGCTCGTCCCCAAGGGGTTAAAGAGTGACTGTGAAAGGTTTTCTGTGTTTCATTGTACGAGAAGTATACTTTAAACACTTTCCCATCAATTGTCATTGATGACATCATTCCTATTATTGCAATACAACCAAAAGTTACCACTGCAATAGAAAGATGTCTTCTTCGAAGCTGTTAGTTATTCAGTTTGCTTAAAGTACTATTTTTTAATGGAACTAGGAGTCTCCTTTCCGCTCCCTACGCCAATCGCTGAACCTGTAATAGATTTGTCCTTGGCATATCTGCCTCTAGTTTAACAAAAAACTGTAATTTCATGCCGTAGAATCCACATTTTACAAGTGCGAACTACATTGTCATATTGATTTAGTGGCCTTTTCGTAAATTGATATATGGTATATTTTCCAATCGTGAAGGTAGCATAGAGGCCGACTTAAAGGACAAAAATAAGGCAAAGAGGCAAACTTCCACCGCTTGTCTTAAAATGTAATTTTTGTGTTAATTAATTACAGTGATTGATTCAATGGAAAAAAAGGTAAAGTCATACAAAAGGCTTAATATACCTAAATGTTAGTTGGGTCGGAGGAAAATATAATCTTTAAGTCGGATCACACAAGATTTAATTTGTGAACCGCTGCTCCAATGATTAAATTTATTCATTTAAAAAAAAAAAAGAATAGATGTATACTTAATTCGTGCAATTTTTAAATTAATTCGATGTAGATTATTTCTTCTGTTGTTCTTTAAAAAAATATTTAATATTTATTTTTTTTTTAAAGTAATAAACTGTTTTATGCACAGATGTTTTTTATGGTTCAGAATAGTTGAAAAAATGTATTTTTTAAAATTGTAATTAACCTATTTCTGTTTAATCCATAAAAAATAGGTTTGCTCCAGAATTTCGCGCTATTTACGCATATATCCAGCCATCTAATAATACATTAAACATTTCCCAAAATATTGAATTTTACCCGGAAATAACGGATGGTCATTTAATTATATATAATTTGGTTTTTTCATGTACTGTACGATGGCACGCTATAGACCTGAAACATTCAAGCAAGCAAACTTCGAGATATCTCATGGGTTTGCGAGATAAAAAAGAAACAAAATTTGTGAATGTTCGGGAGGTACATTTGATTCGCTTCGCAAGAGAATGGAAACTTTTAATGTGTGTAACATACAGTGTGTCTCTTTTTACCTCTTTAAGTGGTTGAACAATTCAGTTGTTGGCATATAGAATGTCACTGGAATTTACGAGCACTGATTAGAAAATAAATAAACGAATTCCTACGCGTACAAACAGGGTGATTCTAAATTCATGGTACAAACTTTAAGGGTTGGTACAGGGCACTGTGTCAATCATTTATTGTATAGGAATGCATGAGCGCAAGCGACACATTGAGGTACAAACGTCAGGGAACCAATATGGCTCTTTTTTATTTCAAAAAATTTCATTCATACCAAGAACTTCCCATACTACTTTTAGCTTTATTTAAGAAACACATTTCATAATTACATAAAGAAAATATTCTGGTATGAAATCGAAATTTTTGAATTATAAAAATATTGCAAAACTGGCAAATCTGTGAAACACAGGAAATACAAGAAAAGAAATAGAAATGGAGGTTTTTTTTTTTTTATTCAAAAATTTCTATTTTAATCTGGAAATTTTCTAAGTAGAATTTTTTCTTTATATAATCATGAAATGACTGTCTTAAATAAAGAAAGAATAGTATAGGAATTTTATGGTATGAATGAGAAATTTTGAAATAAAAAAGGGCCAAGTTGGCCCCCTGGTCTTTGTACCTCAACGCGTCACTTGCACCCATACATTCCTGTACAATAAATGATTGTTACAGTGTCCTGTGCCAACCGTTAAAGATTGTGTCATCCTGTATAAACACAAAATGTTAATCAAAAAATCTGAAAATAAGTGACATTAATTCTATACACCCCCCCCCCCACCGCCCCTTCAAAAGATTAATATTGTCCAATAGATAATTCCGAAGCCTATAGTTTTAACAGTAGTACAGGGATAGGGAAATTTACCACAAGCCATATACACATTAAAATATGTTTATTAAGCAGCGGTCAAATTGATCACTTTGATGGTTCTAATTTTAAAGTTTAGTTTCAATTGAAAAAAAAAAGATCTTATGTTAATCTCTAAAATATTCGAATTCATTTACGTCTTTTTTTTTTTTTTTTTTTTGTTAGAAAAGTTACGGAAATAACATTTTTATCCAACTCTCGGGCTGTATAAGTTATATTTTAGAAATCACACTCCATTCTCTAAAAGTAAAATAAAACTAGAGAACAGGAATTCTGCTTTTTCAGAATTTAGCGTCGCCACTGGCATTTCAATTACTTCATTTTCTTCTGATGGACTGATGGCTTCTATTATTATGAAACAGCCATTATAAATGAAGTGTTAGGTGAAGATGAAAGAGCAGCAGTAAAATGTTAGAACTCTGATTTTCTAGTCAGAATGGGGGGAAAATGGCCATAATTTTTTTTTTTACTGCTGCTCTTTATTCTTCACCTAACACTTCATTTATAATGGCTGTTTCATAATAATAGAAGCCACCAGTCCATCAGAAGAAAATAATTCGGTTAAGCAGTACAAAATATATTTCAATTTTAAGACTCAAAGCACACGTTTTATTTTATGTAAAATGGACGTCATTCGCACCCGCTTAAGAATTCCACATTTACGATGTACTCTTAAACATCTACAGTAAAGCATGCATAGCATATCACTATCGCGAAATAATGCACAAATGCAGCAAAATGATTCCGTCATTCAAGAAAATCGAAAATAAAACGGCTATGTAAGGATTCATAGATACTTACAATTAAATATAATATATGATAGCTCCATTGTTTTAACAGAAATCATTCGTTTATATATTTTTTTTTCAAAATAGCACGTATTTTAATTACATTTTCTTTCGGTTGTTACGAGAAAATGTAATGTGCAACAATAATTACTATTTTAAAATTATTTTTCCTTTACTTTCTACAGAAATGGAGTACTTCCGTTGCCAGTATTAAGCAAATGGCTCCAAAAACTACAAAAAAATTAATATTTCAAAAATAAGTGGAGATACAGTTTCAAACAAAATGCATTTAAAAGAAATTTTTGTTTTCCAATACAACGGTATGAAAATTGAAAATATGCGATGCTTAAAAGTTTAAAAAATTGCTAAATAGTATTTAATCATAATGCTTTGTTTTACAGCTAGCTTCTGTAAGGTAACGTTATTTTCTGGACACAAAATAAGCTGGGAGAAAGAAATATCATACCGTGCAGGAGGCTAAAAAACGAAAAATAGAAAATTATACATTACAACAAACACATGATACTATGTTTTCTTCGCAGGTGGCAACCATTTCATTTTTTCAAATCAAATTATAATAACTGGTTTATATTAACTTATATTAAAAGTTATTATAAGAACTTGAATTAGAAAAAAACACTCAATTGAATGTTCCTCGTTTCGATGTGTTTATATTTCAAGGTCTTTTATTTAATAAAATTGTTGATTTAATCTTAAAAAAAAAAAAAAATGTTTGACTGACATGCGAGTAATTTTGAATTTTATGAATTATTTTTACTGACTGTGATTTCTCATGCATAGGTGCCAACCTCGAACTAATCTTCCGTAATACGTGCGTTAATTTAACTCTGATTTAATACGTTTCACACCAGAATATTTTTTAAAGAAATTAAATTAAATATGTTCCAGATTGAAGCATTGAATTAGATAAATAAAAAAATCTGAAATAAATTATCTGGTTCGAAAGTGGTTAACCTGGTTAAAATTAATCCAGATATTACGAAATATTAGCAGAAGGTTGTCAGCTATGGGTTCAGAAAAATTCGAAAAATTTTAAAGGCTTAATGCAACATAAGGTAGTAAGTTTTAAAATTAAACTGTTTACTAAAAAGGTGCATAAAAATTTTATTAAAATATACCGTTACAAAATGAACTGGTCTTTAAAAACTTAAAAACCACTGATGTTAAAATCATAATGAAACAGAAAAAGATTTGATTTTGACATCAGCGGTTTTTAAGTTTTTAAAGACCAGTTCATTTTGTAACGGTATATTTTAATAAAATTTTTAAGCACCTTTTTAGTAAACAGTTTAATTTTAGTTATTTTAACGCAAGGTGAACTTGTCATTCCACTCTGAGCTCATTTGAGTTCTATGTTTTTCAATTAGTAAGTTTTGGTTGTACAATTTTTTTTATCGTTGTTTTATTTATTGGAACACTCACGATTTGTTTCTTAAATAACGTATCATATCCAGATAGTGTAAAAAATATAAATTTCGAAACTTTTACAAAAACATCTATTTCAACTTTAATGGCTTTTAACAGTTTTAAATGGATAGCATTTAATTGTTATCCGTACCTGCCGATGTTGCACCAGATTTTTAATAATAATTTTAGTTTTATGAGGTACGCAAAGAAAAGCATTCTTCTCCTTTTTTTAAAATTAATTCCTAAATTCTCTTGTCAGTGATACATTTGATAATAATTTACCAACACAGCTTTGGACTTGAAAGATCTAACAGAGCATTCCTCTCTTAAATAGTCCGAAAACTGTGTTTATATAGGAAACATACAGGGTGCAAAGGAAAGTCCCTTTAATCTGAAAATACTTGCGAACGGAAAGAGCTACAGCTATGCAAGTGAGATAACGGTATAGTAAAGCGACTACGCCCGATTTAATGCAAACGACAGCCGCGACCCTTGTGACGAAATTTGGAAGATAGCCATTGGAAATCGAAAACGAAAAGAGATAGAGCAAAATTTCCAGTTAGAAAGTTTTAGAACATCAATTAATTAGTACGAAACGACATTTGGTTTAACTGGATAAAATAAATCTTCGCATGTTTACCCAAAAATGTCCGAAATCGATGCACTCTATTTTGAGTAAACGGTTGAATGGAATAGCCAGAAGTATGAAGAAATACGCACAATTTGTTGTATAAATACGTACTTATCTCAAAAAATTTTGATATCATCACACAAGAAAAAACAAAAAAGATAGATTGTCTCACAGTGATAAAAAGTCAGTATGTTCTAAAAGTTCGCCATTGCTTACGATGCACATTTGTTTCGTGAGAGTAAATTTGCATGTACATTTCTCAGCATGGAACGTCTATTGCGAGTCTCTTCAATACGACGACATAGATTTAACCCTTTCAAGTGCGATGGTAGAGGGTTTAGCCACCTAACTTTAATTCCAAAATTGACAAATGACACAAAGAATATTTTAATAATTATTTTCTTCTGTAACGAAAGTGCAAATTAGCGGGTTTTTATTTTATAAGAAATTCGTTTGAATATTCTGGTGTCTGTCAATTACTTCATCATTTTACGAACATAATTCCTCTGTCGCTGAAAGGATTAAACTCAAATTTTAAATCCATTGGAAATTAAATTTTTACAGACATTACAGTCCAGTACAACGTCACGCAAAGGCTATCTTCAAAATTACGCCACTAGGGGCGCTGTTGTTGTTTGCATTAGTTGGGGCGTTATACTATACCGTATACTATACCGCGTACTAAAGTCGCTTTACTATACCGTTACGTCACTTGCATAGATGTAGCTCTCTCCGTTCGCAAGTATTTTCAGGTTAAAGATACTTTCCTTTGCACCCTGTATATAGAAAAGAAAAACATTTTTTGCGCATTTTAAAATAAACCACATAAAATTTTTCCTATAAATGCGCTAACTAAGACTGAAAACATACAAGCTGATCCATGTATAAGAAATGCTTAAAAAATACTTTAATACTTTGTAAGGCGGTGATGTATTACTTATCTCACTTAATTTTAACCCTTTCAGCGGCAAAGCACCTCCATTGCTAAAATGTTGAAATGAATGAATGACACCGAGATTTGCTAAGAAATTTATTCGGAAATTAGAAAAAGGCTTTATTTCACGCACATAATGAACGGAAAATTTTGTACCAAAATACTGGTGCCATTGTGACATTTGGGAAATAACAATAGAACGTTCGGAAATTTTACTCAACCTTAATAAAAACATTTTAACATCAGAATTTTTATTTCAAAATATTTTACTTATTTATTTAACTGAATTTTCTCTACTTAAAATTTAACTTATTTTACGGAAAAATAAATCCGTTTCGAATCGACATTTTATCATTTGATCGGTGTCGAATTGACACCAGTTGGACGTTCTAGTGTTAAAATTGAGTCGTTTCATAAACATGCCACAGACCTTGAAAGGGTTAATCTTCAGCAGCCAAAATGCAGCAGAACTTTGAAATAAAATTTTGCTTTTATGAATGGTCGGGAAGAAAACCATTGATTTGGTTTCAAATCATTTTGTTCAAAAATTCTTGTGGCAACCAATTGTTTGAACATTCTTGCCAGAGACATTCATTGCCGCTGAAAGGGTTAACGCCATTTATTTTAAAGTGTTAAAAGTGATTTGTAAACGCAAAACATTGCTATTAAACCATTTAATGATTTTACATGCAATCTTTCCTGATTTATAGAATATATTTATATCATAAGACTGAACATAAACATGTGTATATTTTAGCGAAATGTATACATACGAAATAAAGTAATGCATATTGTTTTTTTATTCGGAGTTTATCTATGAGTCGGTGAAAAGATAAACATATTAAGGTTCAAAATAAAAATATATTACAATTAATCACACATACAAGTAAAAAATTACATAAATACATTTAATACAATTAAAAAGCAAACGTTTCGAGCTAAATTTTAGCCCCTCAATCAGTGCAATAAATAACATTCAAATGACAGAAAACTATATATCATGTTTACAGATAAAGGATAGTAAATGATGACAGTTGATAAGGGGCTAAAATTTAGCTCGAAATGTTTGCCTTTTAATAATATTAAATGTAATTATGTAATTTTTACTTGTATGTCTGATGAATTGTAATATTTTTTTTATTTTTAAATCGTATATCAGACGTTAAACAATGATTATTTATTTTAATATTAAGGTTCAGTTTTAAAATATGGATATGATCTATAACGTCTAAACATTTGAAAATATTGAGTCGTTCCACATTATTTTGCGAGCAATTCTGTAAAACTTCATATTATTATAAAGCACTTTAAAACATATTTTATCAAAACTTGAGTTATACATTGTGCTAATATACTTGTATTAGATTTTTTTAAGAAACTAATAAATACATATTTTAATAAACAGTTTCTTAAAATATATTAATAAATTCCAATATACAGGGTGCAAAGGAAAATCTCTTTAACCTGAAAATACTTGCGAACGGAGAGAGCTACAGCTATGCAAGTGAGGTAACGGTATAGTAAAGCGACTACCCCCTACCTAATGCAAACAACAGCAGCGCCCCTAGTTGCGAAATTTGGAAGATAGCCGTTGCAAATCGAAAACGAAAAGAGATATACCGAAATGTCCAATCAGAATGTTTTAGAGCGTCATTTAATTTGCAAGAAACGACATTTGGTTCACACGGATAAGATAAATCGTCACCTGCATACTCAAAAACGTGCGAAATCGATTATCGACGATTTTTCTTTGCATATTAACATTTCGGAAACGTAGCAATCCGCAAATGCAAATTGTGCCGTTGTACTGGGCTGTAATATCTGTAAAAATTTAATTTCCAATGGATTTAAAATTTGAGTTTAATCCTTTCAGCGACAGAGGAATTCTGTTCGTAAAACGATGAAGTAATTGACTGACACCAGAATATTCAAACGAATTTATTAGAAAATACAAACTCGCTAATTTACACTTTCATTACAAAACAAAATATTGTTAAAATATTCTTGGTGTCATTCGTCAATGTTGGAATTAAAATTAGGTGGCTAAACCCTCTACCACCGCCCTTGAAAGGGTTAAATCTATGTCGTCATATTGAAGAGACTCGCAATACACGTTCCATCCGGAAAAATGCGCATGCAGATTTACTCTCACGAATACAAACATATATCCTAAGCAATGGCGAACTTTTCTAACATACTGAATATTAACTTTTTATCGCCGTGAGACATTTTGTCTTTTTTATTTATTTGTGTGATGTTATCAAAATGTATTGAGATACGTACGTATTTATACCATAAATTGTGCGTATTTCTTCATACTTCTGGCTGTTCCATTCAAACGTTTACACAAAATGGTTATATCGATTTCGGACATTTTTAGGTATACAGACGAAGATTTATCTTATCCATGTAAACCATATGTCGTTACATACTAATTAATTAATGCTCTAAAACTTTCTAATTGGAAAATTTTGCTCTATGTCTTTTCGTTTTCAATTTGCAATGGCTATCTTCCAAATTTCGGCAATAGGGGCGCTGCGGTCGTTTTCATTAAATTGTACACGGACTCTTTACTCTACCGTTACATCACTTGCATAGCTGCAGCTCTCTCCGTTCGCAAGTATTTTCAGGTTAAAGGGACTTTCCTTTGCATCCTGCATTATGTATATTTGAAATTTTCAAAGAAAAAATGTAAAAAAGGAAAGAGACAATATATGATGATCATAATGCAATAACCATAATGCAATTGTACTGTTACCATTGCATGCTTACAGATAACGTATTGGCGTATTTCGATGGCAGCGGTTTGGAAAATATAGAATAGATATTTTATTATTATTATTATTATTATTATTTTACTTTTATTGCTGTCCATATTCAAATTATTTTAAGACTTTTTCAGTATTATGAATTTGTAATTACATAAGAGAGATATACTCACAGAACGCAAATATGGAAAAGCTGATGACCTGGATGATGCTTTTTTGTGGAAACCATGGGAACCTACATTCCAAAACTTCGCATTACCTGACCGTTTATTTAGAATTAGTCAAGTTGGAGAAGCCGACATTAGCATGTCGGCTATGTCGACTAACATATATTAGGTTGACGTAAAAGAGAGATTCGCCAAATTTTTTTTCAATAAAAATCTCTACCAATCTTTTTTTTTTTTTTTTTTTTTCTGTTTGCTTGCATATCTGCACTGTCATATTTATAAAGGCACTCTAGTTTTCAGCGACCTTCATGGTGCAGTAGAAAATCATATTTCACGGACTATTTAATGAAAAAATCTATGCTGAATAGGATAAATATTTATAACTTAAAAGCTTCATTAGTGTACTAGATTGTAATGAAAATTGTTATATTCATATCCGTTCTGTGTTTGTCGATAAAATTGCAGACATAAACACTTAACGATTGGAAACATAATCTCCTTTTCTTAAATTCGCTTCATGAGAGAAAAATCTTTCACATCATCTTAAAACATATGTATAACACCTTGAAGTCAGAATAAATCCTACGTTACATTCATTCTCTAATATTTTGGTGAATTACTTACTAAAAATATCTAATAAAACTTGCATAGATTAATAAATGTAACAAGTCAAAAGTTCTCCTACTAACAAAACCAGAGTAATTGTGTGAACATTTTCCTAAACCACTCCCCCCTTTCCCCCCCTTCCATGTGTAAAACTTTTTATATTTTTCTGGTTTTAAACTTATTTTACACATTTTTGTGATTCTTTCAATTACAGTAGCCCCCGCTTAACCGGCCTAAACGGGACTGGGGGTTAGCTGGTTAAGAGAAAAAACGGTTAAATCGGAGAAGTAAAAATTTTTGAATAAGAAACTGAATATTTAATTAATTAAATGCGTAGGATGCAATTAATTTTTTAATTTATGAAGTTTTAAAAAAGTACATATTTTCTATATTTTGTGAAATTAATATTAGTTGTAATTAATGAGTTGAAAGAAAAATTATCACTAATAACAAATAAGGAAAAATATTTAATACAAATTAAATTGTTCAAACCCGTGTCACATACCTTTATAAGAAGTTGAAAGTATTCTACATTAAGGGGTCTCAGGACTCTTAAAGCCTTAAAATTTTCGAAATGTTAATTTTTTTAGATGTTAAACTCCTATCTTTTCTGAACATTTTGACATAATTGTTTCCCTGAAATTCCTATTAGAACTGAAGTTATGGCTTTTACATTTATACACGTTCAATAGCTGAAGCGTCATTTCGGAAACTTTGAAGCCATTTTTCTCCAAATGACTTTTTTGGGCATAACGCGTACGATATCTCAAAAACTTATGAATATTATTTCATAAAATTGTCAAAACATATGTTTCATGTTAGTCTGTATAAACTGAACCTAAAATTTCCTTTTTATTGTTCAAAACAATATTTTTTAGGTGATTATACTGTTGAAATTTTCTTAATTTTGCATTAGCTAAATACAACTTTGTATTAAAAATATTAAAAAGCTTTAAATACACATTTATTTAGGTTCAGGGTAATTATTACAAACTGAAGTATAAGTAGGCACCAAAATTTTCATTCTAGTTGCAATACTTATTTTGTAATCGTGCGCGTAATGTGTTATGCAGATTTTTTGCTCGTGAAATGTCTAACAGTTTGGAGCCCCCTGTAAATGCTAATTCTGCATCTTATAATTTTTTTAAGACATGCAATGAAAGAACATACTTATATATTTTATTCCAATTAAAATTGTGTCTTAAAATCAAATACATTTTAAGATATTAAATGTTGAAAATGGTCTTTTTTTTATTTTTTCCAATTTTAAGAGTCCTGAGGCCCCTTAAGTACATTTGAGTTAAACAACCATAAAAAATCGGTGATTTTCTTATGTTGAAGGTGAGAAGCCTGACATTTTACAGCATAATCTTTCCACCTTTGTGACATCATAAGTTTAAGCCTTTAGCGGTCGATGTCCATAAAAAAAGATACCCAATTTTAAGAGAACTGGAATCAAGAATATTTAATTAAAATTGTCCTTTAATAAAGTACTGGAAAACAAGCAAGTTTTTATTTCCTAATAAATTCGTTTGTAAATTCTGGTGTCAGATCATCATTTCGTCATTTTTTAAACTGAATTACTCTGCGCCGGAAAGTGTTAGCCAAAGAAGCTCTTGTCTGCTGCTCAACGTAGCGTAGCGCTAACTCTAATGCTTACCCCTTTCGTATGAAGAATTTTAGCAGTATCAAATTCATCTGGACCATCATTGGGATCGTCTGCGTGTTAAACAACATCATTTACCAGACCCAATTATATCCTCGTCAAATAATGTTTCATGCTAGAAATATTTGTCAGGCTCAAACCACTCTTTTACATCTTCTACGGTGATCTGTTTGATCCCTCAAGCTTTTAAAATGTTTGTTTAAAACAGTTTGCAGATGGATCAGGATCATATGAAGTTTATTCAGTTTTCTCAGGTTCCACCAGAATTCTTCCAGTTTCAAATTGTTCCTAGGTAAGAAGTTTTCCCCAAGACTTTATTAGTGCTGATTCAGCGATCTCAATTCACGCTGCAGCTGCCATGTAGACAACATTTTTTATAGAGATAGTTTTCAGAGAATCTACGAGGCAAACACTAGTATCATCTTACAAATTCAAAGAAGTCAATAGCTTTCTCCTGTATGTTGTTTTGAAACTTTCTATATTGCCTTGATCCATTAACTGTACGTGTGACTTTACAATTGTTGGAATAAATGCTGCTTCGATTTTTCCACTTTAAAGTTCATCTTCACTTTGATTAGATTGTGCATTGTCTGGAAGAAGAAGTGCATTTTCCGCAATTTTTTTTTATTTTAAATGCTTTGTGACAGATGGTACAAACTGAGAATGAAGCCACTCTTTGAATTGTTCCTTGTTCGTCCATGCAGACCTAGAAGAGCAATAATAGACAGGAAGATATTTCATATTTACATTTTTTAATTACCTAGGCTTAGCTGAATTATTGATTAGCATACGTGGTAGCTTATGAGTCCCAGTAGCATTGCTGCATAACGATCTCGTTACTCGGTGTATGCTTTTCTTGAAGCCTAGTACAACAGCTTTTGTCTTAGAGGCTAGAGTTTTGGATGGTAACATTTTGTGGTACAGACCAATTTTATCTACATTGGAAATCTGTTCTTCTTTTAAACCGTTTTTCTGTATTAGATTTTAGAGCATTACTGTCAGCGTTTTAAGTCATTTAATCGTTTCTGCGTCAACACAACAAGACGTATCCTTTTTACCTCGCAACTATCCATCTCAAACAAAAATTGAAAACACCAGAAATGGGGAAAAATTACTTTTCATGAGAAGGCAGAAAGAAAATCCGAACCAGAGCCAGTTACATCCTGCTCCCTGAAAGGGGGCAGACCCTTCTATCCTATTCACCTTTTCAAGTCCAGCTACTTGTAGGGGTATTCCTCCAGATTCAACCTCCCCGTCGAATGAGATATTCCCGTCATTCCAGTTTCCTATGGAGTGAAGGTCAACGAGCATCCATTTAGATGCGAAATTCTCCTTTCTGAATTTTATCTGATGTTGGGAAAAAAGTCGACCGGTTAAAGTACAGTTCCGGTTAAGAGGGAGGCTACTGTATTTATTGAAAGAAACTTGTATTTCTTTTCTCTCTTTCTATATGTCACTTGAATAAATTTTTACATATGAAATTACTTAACGTTATATACATAGGTGCCAACTTCAAACTAATCTTCCGTAATACTTGCGTTAATTTGACCCTGGTTTAATAACTTTCGTACCAGAATTTTTTAAAAGAAATGAAATTAAATATGTTCCACTTAGAAACATGAAAATTACTAAAATAGGTATTCATGAAAATTTTTTTTGTTTCTAAATGTGGTTAAACTGGGTTAAATTAATCCAGACGTTACGGTAGATTAGTGGAAGGTTGGCGGGTATGTATAGTTCAATCTCACTCTCTTGAGCATATTTAACCCCTTGAGGGGCAAGCAATTATGTTTGTGTAATGCTGAATTCCCACCGGAAAATTAGAAAAATTTTATTTCAAAATAAGGAAAAGCAATTTTACGACTTTTTTCCACCAAAGTTAGAAAAGCAATTTTACGACTTTTTTCCACCAAAGTTAGAAAAGTAAAATTTCATAAAATTTTTCTGGTGTAAATCTTCATTAATCGTAGGTGGTATAAAATATATCCCACCGCCCCTCAAGGGGTTAACCCCTTAACGCTCGAATTAAATTACGGTTGAATAATTGAAATTGCTTATTGCCACCACTTTTATGAAAAAGAAATATTCACCTTATTTAATGACAGTAAAAACGATACCAAAATATACCCAATTTCACTATTTTATAAAACTTGTGGCAATCAAACAATTTGAGTAAAAGACACAGCCCGAGAATATGACGGGAGCGAGAATTAAGGGGTTAAGGGGATCCGGGACACATTTTCAAAAAAAAAAAAAAATATTTATTGAGATAAAATTTTGAATTTTTTTGTGATGGTTAACCATTTTATTTGTAAACAAAATCAAATGATAAAACTTCACATAGCTTTTTTAAAAAAAAATTAAATTTAAAATTTACGAAAAAATTGGTATAACTTAAAATCGTTATAACTCGAAATATTATTTGTAGAATTTAAATTGTTTTTCATTTAAATAAACAGAAATATATATTTTTTAATTCAGAGCCAGCATTTAAAAAATATATTAATCTTTAAAAAAATTAAAAATATTTAACGAAAAAATTACAAAAAAAAGTGGTGCAACTTAAAAAAAAAAAATCATATTTTCAAAAGTAAATATTTTTTTCAAATATGATTGCTCAAAAGTAAAGTAAAATAATTGAAAAAGATATGTTCCGAGTTTCAACCCTGTATCTTTAACGGTTCTTGAGTTATAAGAATTTTAATATGAGAAATGGTGAAAAAACATTTCATGAAAAAAACGCAATTTCACAAGAACTCGTTTCCTTGACAACCATAGCTTGAAAGGCAGATCTTGAAAACAAACCAAAACGAAAAAATTAATATTTCCTGTTCTAATTAAGATAGAAACATGATTTAAACTTCTTTTTAAGCAGAAAACTGCAGAGAAATTTTTAATCTAATAAAAAAAATAAAAAAATTGAAAATTTGAAGATTTTTGTGTCCCGGACCAATTAACATACAAAATATTTGAAATATCTAGGTGAGGTATTACCAACTTTACAAAATTTATAAATCTTAATTAGTATTCGATGAGATATGAGTAAATAGTGAGTATCCATAAATCTAGAGCAGTCTTCCTAGTTAGCTAATATACAGGGTGTCCATAATTAAACGACCCTACTTTATAGTTGTCTACAGACAAAACTATTGAAATTTTGTGAAAGGCATAAAAAAGGGATGGGAATTTTTTTAAGTTAAAAAAAATATAAATAAAAATAGTTCAAACTTTCTCCACTAGAGGGCGATTTTTGATAAATTACACATTTAGCATTACGATAGTTTAGAAATTTTATTTACAGGTTTTCCATAACTAAACGACCCTATTTTAAAGTTGTCTATAGACGAAATTATTGTTCAGAAAGTTGTGCAATTTTGTGGAGGACATAATAAAAGTATGTGAATTTGTTTGAGCTAAAAAAAGAAAATAGAAGGCCGATTTTTAACGAATTAAAGATTAAGCATACATTTACGATAGTTTAACAAATTTTGTTATACCCGAACATCTTCTGCATGACTTTCAACATTATCAAGTACCATCTGGAATCGTAGTCCGCAGTGTGGTCTTCTTTTTTGAATAATACTAGTACTAGGATGTATTACTATAACTATGGATATATTATTGAGTCAAAACATTGAAAATTGTTTTCCAATGCATTTTTATGTTTTATATGAACAATAAACAGTTTTTATTTTATTTCTAAATGTTCATGGTTCTCTTCTTCCACTTTTCTTATGCCCATAGCTGCCAACGTTTACGCTTTTTTGCTACCAGTAAAATTTAACAGAGATTTTTGCCTTCTTCAATCATGAGATTTCCACGATTAATCAAGAAAATATTTTTTAAAGAATTAGTAGTAAGAAAAAAGCGTAAAAGTTGGCAGCTATGTATGCATAATATTTGTTGTAATATCATAAATCATACAAATCTTGTGAGGTTTGGAAATGTAAATTCGCAGTCTTTACATATCTGAAAACATTTTTGGGGGTTTAAAGTTGTCCTCACTACAGTACTTTTTTTGATAATTAATTATTTTACATAAAAATTTATCATATGGTGCAAAGTTACCCTAAATGGCCGCGTAACTTTGAACCATGTTAAAAATCCATTTTTTATTGCTTTTATCCTTATTATTCCTTAATATTTTAGAGTCAAACAATAATTTAGGATTATTTATTTTCTTTTATGCCCCTAGTTACGACAATATTGTTCAAATAAGAGTGTGGCATATGAAAATAGAGAAAATACGGATCAAAGTTACTCTGATTGACTGTACCGAAGATAACATTAAAGTCGCCATATAAAAGATAATAAATTTTCTTAATGAAAATGTATACAAATTATTGCTCTTACATGGAAAGTGATTGAAATAATTTAAATAAAAGGATATTTTTATTATTAGATCCGAAAAAAATTGCTTTTCTTAATTATATTTTCATAATACGTAGAAATAATGAAGATACTTTAACTAGTCAGCAATAGAAAGAAAATCAATTAGTATTGACTTAAGAATGTATAAAGAGTTCTGGAGATTTATGATTAAACGAGATATTTGCCAAACAGATCTTTCAAAAGTAATTTCTTTTAAACTTTTTTTTTTTTTTTTTTTTTTTTTTATATATATATAATACCAATTTTTCAAAAAATTCATAAGGCCATGTCATGAAATACAATTATATATTATTAAGTACACTCGCATTTTATTAGCTTTGCAAAAAATAGTTAATATATATAACTTTATTTTGTAATGTCAAATAGTGCAACTAATACATTGTGTGTTACAGAAACAAATAGAGGAAAAATATTAAAATTTTGCGGGCGGGAAGTGTTGCTAAATTTGGCGGGTTTTTTATCAAGGAATTATGAATACTCATTAGACAGTTTGAATAAATGATATTGCTTTATATAATGATTCCAAGACATTCGTTAGCAAAATAAGAAAAAAATTCTCTTGAAAATTATCTGTTTTAAAATAGGACTTTCTTAATACAAAATCCGCCATATTTGGTAACACTGTAGTCGGGGACATTTTAAGTGTTTTTAAACGTGTATAGTGGGCAAATCCAGTTAATTTTCACTAGAAAGTTTTAACAGTTATTTTTGTTTTGCTTAATGATTGAGAGATACATTTTTATGCTTTTATTTTTAATAAAATTATTGCGTAGTATTTATACAACAGTTACACTTATTATGGTCAATGGCTCATTCATTTTAGACATTCAACAATGGACTGCGCGTAAAGTTGTCGTCAACGCGGGAGCCCCTCAAAGTGATAACACTGTTAAGGCACTGTTATGGTACATAATAATGAAAAAAAAATGAAAACTCAAAATTTGCTTTGATGAATTTCAATTTTTTTTTTGTTTATCCCCTTAATTCTCGCTCCCGTGATATTCACGGACTGTGTCTTTTATTGAGATTGTTTGATTCCCACCAATATTATAAAATAGTGTAAATGGCTTTAGTATGGTATAATTTTACCTATCATTAAATAAGGTGAATATTTCATTTTTAAAAAAAGTGATGCCAAAAATCAATTTGAATTTTTAAATCGTAAATTAATGCGATCTTTAAGGGGTTAAATAATCCGCAAAATTTCATGACTTTGTTTGCAATCACCGACCTGTAAAATGTTAATATAAAAATTACTGGAGAAGAATGTATTTTTTTAAGTATAGAATGCGTTAACTAAGTTTTTAATTCATAAAATTAAAATTGAATTGCAATTTCATTATATAAAGAGCCTCCTATCACTGGTCTGTTTTCTCAATGCTAGTAGTATTTCTCAAAACAATATTTCGTGCTAAGTGTTTAAAAATAAATATTACGTCCCAGGTACGACACTACAAAGTTTGTAAGACAAATAAAAAAAGTGGATTTTTCTTAGGAAAAAGCCGGTATTAAAAAAATGGAGATAGTTGGGGTATTTGATACAATTCATCACTCGAACTCAATATTACAACATTAAGTTGTACTAAGTGAGGTTCCTCTATATCTGAATACATAAATTAGTTTTGTGCTTAAATTGTTTAAAGTCCAAACATTTAACCTTCCGTCTACCAGACGGGTCCATTGGACCCGACATGTACATTCAAAATATTTATTCAAACCAAAAATTTCTTCAAAACAAACTAAATGTATAAATCAGACAATAATAAGTTAAATAAACAAATTAAATAGTTTTAAGTAAAAATTCTGGTGTAGAATGATTTTATAAAACTTGAGTAAAATTTCCGGTAGTTCTAGGGTTAAATTAACTATATTATGTTTACCCCAAATTTATCTATCCTAATTTCGATTTTCAAAATCATGAATATCATACTAATATATATATACATAGCTGCCAACTTGTACGGATTTTTCTTACCACTAACATTTAATAGAAAATTTTGGCTTATTTAAACGCTAAAATTTTTTGAATATCGGTGATTCAATTAGTTAAAATTTACTATTAAATGTTAGTGGTATGAAATACCCGTACAAGTTGACATATATATATATATTACTATTCCGTTGAGAGCCGCAAAACATGAAAATTCTCATTTTTAGACATTAAAGCTGATGTTTCCGAAAATCGATGCTGCTATATAATGATAGATAAATGTTGGATAAACACATAGTTTAATTTAAATGTTTAGGATTATACCCTTTAAGTGCAAAACTAATATATTTATAAAAGGTGAGAAAAAACCCAATGAATATGAAAAGCTTATTTTATACATATAAGAACAGATACATAATTATTAAGTATATTTTAAAATCTTGTGTCTAATTATTTTTAAAATATAGAATTTACGCAGTCAAAAATATCTATTGAACTGCCGTGATAAGGTGTAAAATTAGAGGAAACATACACTTAATCCCTTAACTGTCGTAATAAATTATGGTTTAAAAATTCGAATTGCTTATTTGCACCACTTTTTTGAAAAAGAAATATTTACCTTATTTAATGACAGGTAAAATAATACCGTAATATAGCCAATGATACTATTAGGTAGCTTTCTTTACAAAAAAGCTACCTATTGCAGCCGTTCGGAGGAAAGCGATTTCAAAAAATTTTGGTATATTTTCATCGATCATGACCCCCAGACCCCGAAACCACTCTCCGTTCAAAATTGATATATATATATATATATATATCTGACCTATGTCACACTGTAACTCCCGTAATTATGAACCGATTTCAATGTAATTCGGTGTGTACATAGTACATACCAATGTCTCGACCAAGTTCGTTGGTCAGCTTCATACGCCGTTTTGTTTCAAAATAGCGGCCATTTAAAATTTTAAAAAAAATTTAAAACTTGAAATGTGGTACCAAAAAATTTAAAATGGAAAAATATTTTTTTCTTATGTATTTGACCTTTATACAAAGATTCCGGAGCAGTTTTTGTTTCGTCTATATCTTAAAAAATGGCTGAGTTATAGCATTTTGAATTTCTAGCGTGGCTGACATTTTGAAACGTCCTGAATTTTGTCACGCGATAAAAGGCGTATTTATGAACCGATTTGAATGTAATTCGGTGTGTATATAGTACATACCAATCTCTCGACCGAGTTCGTTGGCCAGCTTCATCCGCCATTTTGTTTCAAAATGGCGGCCATTTAAAATTTTTAAAAAAATTTAAAACTTGAAATGTGGTACCAAAAAATTTAAAATGGAAAAATATTTTTTTCTTATGTATTTGACCTTTATACAAAGATTCCGGAGCAGTTTTTGTTTCGTCTATATCTTAAAAAATGGCTGAGTTATAGCATTTTGAATTTCTAGCGTGGCTGACATTTTGAAACGTCCTGAATTTTGTCACGCGATAAAAGGCGTATTTATGAACCGATTTGAATGTAATTCGGTGTGTATATAGTACATACCAATCTCTCGACCGAGTTCGTTGGCCAGCTTCATCCGCCATTTTGTTTCAAAATGGCGGCCATTTAAAAAAAATTTTAAATTTTTAAATTTGAAATGTGGTACCAAAAAATTGAAAATGGAAAAATATTCTTTTGTTATGTATTTGACCTTTATACAAAGATTTCGGAGCAGTTTTTGTTTCGTATATATCTTAAAAAATGGCTGAGTTATAGCATTTTGAATTTCTAGCGTGGCTGACATTTTGAAACGTCCTGAATTTTGTCACGCGATAAAAGGCGTATTTATGAACCGATTTGGATGTAACTTCGTTTATACATAGTACATACCAATGTCTCGACCGGGTTCGTTGGCCAGCTTCACCAGCCATCTTGTTTAAAAATGGCGGCCATTTAAATTTTTAAGAAAAATTTAAATTTGAAATGTGGTACCAAAAATTGAAAATTGAAAAAATATTTTCTTCTTATGTATTTGACCTTGATAAAAAGATTCGGGAGCAGTTTTTGTTTCGTCTATATCTTAAGAAATGGCTGAGTTATAGCATTTTGAATTTCTAGCGTGGCTGACATTTTGAAACGTCCTGATTTTTCTCACGTAATAACAGTCGTATTTATGAACCGACTTGGATGTACCTTGGTGTGTACATAGTACATACAAATATCTCGACCGAGTTCGTTAGCCAGCCTCATCCACCATCTTGTTTCTAAATGGCGGCCATTTAAAGAAATTAAAAAATAAAAAAATTTAAATGAGATACCAAAAAGTTGGAAAATGAAAAAGATTTTTTTTGTATGTGTTTGACCTTAATACAAAGATTCCGGAACAGTTTTTCTTTCGTCTATATCTAAAAAAAAATGGCTGAGTAATAGCATTTTGAATTTCTCTTGTGGCTGACATTTTAAAACGACCTGATTTTTGTCACGCGATAACAGGCGTATTTATGAACCTATTTGGATGTAACTTGGTCTGTACATAGTACATACCAATGTCTCGACCGAGTTCGTTGGCTAGCTTCATTCGCCATCTTGTTTCAAAAGGGTTGCCATTTAAAAAAATTAAATTTAAAATTCAAAATGAGGTATTAAAAAATTGGAAAATGAAAAAGATTTTTTTATGTGTTTGGCCTTGATACAAAGATTCCGGAGCAGTTTTTGTTTCTGAAAATTTGTTCTTTTGTTGATATCTTAAAAAATGGTTGATTTATAGCACTTTGAATTTCTAGCATGGCTAACATTTTGAAACGATCTTGTATTTGTCACGCGATAACACACGTATTCGCCTATTTCGATGTAAGAAGGCATGTGGATAGTATACATCAACACCTCGACCAAGTTCGCTGGCCAGATTCATCAGCCATCTTGTTTCAAAATGGCGGCCATTAAATTAAAATATATATATATATTTAAAGTGAGGTGCAAAAAAATTAGAAATTGAAAAAGGTTTCTTTCTTAAGTATTTGATCTTGATATAAGGATTCAGGAGCATTTTTTGTTTGTCTTTACCTTAAAAAATGGCTCAGATATAGCAGTTTCAATTTCTATTGTGGGTGACATTTTGAAAAATCTGATTTTTTGCATGCGACAGCACTCCTATATATTAACCGATTCCGATGTGAGTGAGCATGTGCACAGCAATTACTAAGGTCTCGACCAAGTTCACTGCTTAGCCTCATCCACCATGATGTCTTAAAATGACAGGCACTTTAAGAAATTGCCGAATTTGGCAGCCAAATATAAGTTACTTTAAAGAAAAGCAGCTTGGATAAAGCTGACTAATTTCGCGAAATTCTCATTCATTATATTGATAAAAATTAGTAATTGAATCTCCTATATTCGGTTTCCACTAAATTGAGCTTCGTGTGTTTGCATGATATAAGTTGGCTTTTTTTAAATAAGGATTATGAAAGCTACCTCTTCCTCCCGGCACTGGCCGGAAGGACTTTTTTATAGAACTGGTGAGAATTAAACAATATATATAAAAGACTCAGCCCGTGAATATCACGGTGCCGAGAATTACGGGGTTTGATAAAGATTCATATTTCTTAACCTGCTCACCGAATTATATGCTTCTTTATTATATGTAACAAAGAATAGAGTTTCCCCATATTTCATCTCTTAGAAATAGGAACAAATGATGTCTGTTTAATTAAACAGTTTTATGGCTATACTTTAACTCCAACTAATCAACTGTATTCCGCTGTTCTGGGGTAATTCATGTAAAATATATCTACAACACAAAATATGGACAACATGAATAGCAACTTTTAGGGTGATTAATTTGTAGAAAACGCATGGTTTATATGAATCTAACAAATAATAGAAACATTTTTTATTTATTTTCTGGAATTTTTGGAATATTCTAAATTGTAAGAGAAATGTTAAATTTGAAATACACGTGTAAAAAAGTTTTGCATTTAAAACAATACAACAAACAAAATGACTGCGGGTTATTGTATAATCCGAATTGGTAAATTTATAATACATTACTAAATTCATATTTGTTCTCAAAAGCAAGAGACGTGTTCTTGTTCACATACTATGTAATCGCATTTTCTATTTTTCGGTAAAAGCAGAGAATTTTTCAGAAAATGCTGTCAAAGTTGAAGTTTTCAACCTAATTTCTCGACGCGACAGTCCGATAAAAATCGTAAATATCAATAAATCACTAATAATTAAACTTATAAATAATGCTTAGAACAGGGGTGGCCAACTGTGGCACGGTAGACACAGCTAAAATTTTACAGTAATCATTGCCTTATATAATCATCGAATCTCTGCGATTCAAGAAGTCTGTTACATCTTTAAAAAATTAGTGTTATCTGGCGTGCTACAATTGGCCACCTCTGTTTTAGAAAAGTGAGAAAAATCCATTGGATTCCAAATCACTTCAGTAGTCATGCCTGCAAATAACATGCTTTAACGTTAAAAAATGAGTTGTTAAAAGTTTCAGAAAAATTCGCGTTGTTGAGCAATGTACTTTTATTTCCACTTAAGAAATGTTTTTAACGGACACCAAACTTTAATAAAGAATTCTTTTTTAGAAATTTTAAAAGAATAAAAGACATTTTTAAGATTACGTCCATGCAGAAAGAGGGATTCTGGGTAAAAAAAAAAAAAAAATGGGAAAACCACAAATTCTTACCCCGAAATACGCAAAAAAATGCGAAGTGTTGTCGTTCTAAAGACGGAATTAAAATCAATATAAGCAGGGTTGCCAGTTTAACCAATTTTCATTCGAAAATTCATATTCATACCGGAAATTTCGAAAGAACGGTTTTTACTTTATCTGATCGTTAAATGTCATTAAATAAAGGATAGAGTACTACTTTTTATTTCTGGTATGTATTGGAAATTTCTCTATGAAAATAGAGTCCAAACTGGCGACCCTGGTTTGGAAAACTGGTAAAATTATATGAAATTCAAACCGTAAATAATTAATCCATTAAAAAGAAACCTGGACGAAAATTAGAATCTAAACTTTGAATGAACACTTTTCAGAAAAACAATTTTGCCTAAAAAAAATAATCCGAAAAGTATAATTTACGCATGTTTTTTTTAATCTACAGTGTAAATATTGCTTCTTACTTGAAATTTAGTGTTTTCTAAAATTAATGCTACATATAATTTTCAAAATTAGTAGGATAATTCGTGTATGCTCATGGAGCAACTAAAAGTTTCAAAGAATGAAGAAATTAATTCCTCGGGGATGTAGGTTGTGTATTTCAGGCTTGCGGTTGCCATTCGTAGAAACAGACAACCGTATCACATGAGTAGTTCCATTACCATTATTCTCTTATTTTGATGAAAGAAATGAAGATATACAGATTTTTCTTTAAAATAATTCCGGTCTGAGTATAATTTCTTATTATTGCACTTAAAAATAGAATGTCTTTTATTTTAATTTTTTTTATTTGCACATTGCAATTTCTCGAAATATCTGTTATATACAACATTGTACGTAAATAAAAACTAAATGACTTCCAATTTTTCATCCCTTAACTTAAACGTAACATAAACAATACTGTTCAATCTATCTATATTATAAAACAAAAACGTCCTGAGTAACACTGACTTCATATTGACGTTGGACACCGCCCCCTGAGCGCTAACCCAAAAATGGCATCAGCCGAAGGCGGATTTTTTTTTTTTTTTTTTTTTTTTTTTTTTAACGTATGTATGGTCACCGAAATTTAGACACCAGTATTTTATAAAATATTTCTTTTTCTTTTTTAATCTCAGAAAAATAACACGGAAAAAAACCTTTAAAATTATTGGTACCAAAATTCAAGGAATCGTACACACGCTGAAAAAAAAAAAAAAATCCTTTGGCTGCCGCCATTTTTGTGTTAGCGCTCAGGCGTGCGTTGGCAAACATCTAAACAATCAATTTACCCTATTCTGCAAATTTAATAACATATTGATTATTTAAAATTTTTGCATTATTAAATAGGGGAAAATATACTTTCAAATGCAATTTCTTAAAAAACTGTATCTCAGTTTACTGTTTTTTTGTGGTTTTTAAAATAATTTTCATTCATGATCATTTAACAATTATATGTTTATCGCGTGCAGCTCAACTACGGAAAATTTACCAGTTTGCACATAAAACAATATAAATAGATTAGTGTTTGTTTCTAATACCTTACGCCAATATTCCATGATAAAATTGATACATAATCAGAAAACAAATAAATATAAATAGATCCTGAGATAATATAAATCCCGAGAAAAAAAAAAAAAAAGTTAAAGAAATTCGAATTATCGAGATTTTTTTTCTTCCATACGAAAGTAGTCGTGAATTCTAAACGTCTGACTTGAGAAACATAATAATAGATAATTTTGTGCTTCTATACGTTTAATACATCCACCGAAAATTTCGTGACATTCCAGTTAACTGTTTTTCAGAAATAGTGCGCACAATGATCAAATTCGCTGTTTTGAGAAATTTGGCTTTAAAGACTGAATCACCCCTTGATCATTTCGCAAAAGTTCAAAGTGTTTTAGGTGTAACTTCTTTTCTAATGCGAATTTTTGTATGGGGTTTGCTTTTAAATATTCTTAAATAATCATATTTAAAAATGAGCTATTTAAAAATAATTCTATTTTTGGACGCTTTAAAGGGTACCTGGCCCCTTAAACACTGAAATAATCAAAATAAATTTGGCAATTTTAAATAGCAAAAAAAAAAAAAAAACTTTGGCGATTTCTTTGGCTGTTAAACTGTGGGATGCGGCTAATAATAAAATATCACTTTAAATAAATTTCAAAACTTTATTTGAATACACATTTCATATCTTTTATACTAAATGTTTTTTGGTGTAGTTAGTTGGCAATCTAAAAATATATATTAACACGCTGAGTGCCATGTCAGTCACTGGTAACTGACACTGAACATTCCGTTTAGGACACTTCAGTCATTGGAGACTGGCACTTATAAATTATGTAACGGGAATCTTATTTCGTATTCCAAACGGCAAGACAGACAAAATAGACTTGGCATTCAACTGTTAAATGTAAAAAAAATCTATTTTTCATTTGAGGGTCTCAAACCCTAGTACCCCAGATAGCATAAACATTAGCAGCAAATTTGATTTTTTTCTGCCATTATCTTGTCGTGACAAATTTGAATTGAGAAATTCGCAGCAAATTTCCCGCAATGTATTCCATCCCCTACTTGCATGAGTAGTTTTTTGTGAAACTGATAACAAGACTGTCTTTAATTCACGAAAGTGACGAAAGCAAAAAACCCCTCTGTTTAGAGTATAGATAATCAGCACATACGCAGAAATTGGAGAAATTTTATTCGGTCGGTATCGCTTTTTCTAAACGCTATACTTATCAATACCAAAAAAAGACACGTATTGAAAGGTACAAATATTACCTTAACTGGTTTATGGTGATGAAAACGATGCATTTCTGACGTTGCGTTCGCTGAATACACTGCTCAGCAAAAGTTTAGACAATGATCGATTATGCTTCTGTATTGAGAAGTATGTAACGAATTGTTGTAACTCAACTGTCATATATTACTGGGGACTTATCTTTCAAACACAAACAATAAATTTTAATCTATACCCTTTACATAATATATAATGACAAAAAAACAAATTTAACATTGTGGCAAAAGTATAGACAACCTGTCTGTTAACAGAAAAAATATCCATAAATTAAAATCGAACTTGACCTACATTGTCTGCTATGAATGCAAAAATGTGAGTTCCCCTCGAAGAAACTAAATCCTGCATCACTTGGGGTACTATTTCGTACCAAATACGTTCAAAAGCAGATCGAAGTTCATTTACAGAGGAGTATTGTCAAAAAATTGCATAAACCGTATGAGATATGATGTCACAAAAGTTTTCGTTTGGTTTCAGATCAGGACTACACGCGGGCCAGTCAAGAACAGTAATATTTTGAGAGTTAAACTAATTGTTTGATTTATATGCAACATGGATTGTCGCAATATCTTGCACAAATACATACTTTGGAAGAGCTAAAAGTTCACCAAATTTCTGTAAATTGTTTTCCAATGTATGCATGTAGTCTTACGCTGCTTGACGACCATTGAGAAACTCCAGAGATACTCGAGAATTAAAACAAAGTGAGGCTCAAATCATTAACTCTTTCGAGGGCGGTGTCCTTAAAAAGGACACCTAATTTTAATTCCAAAACTGACAGACCGCACCAAGAAGATTTAATTAAAACTTTCCTTTTGTACGTGAAAAAAGCAAGTTCGGTTTTCCTAATAAATTCATTCATAAATTCTGGGTTCAGTCCATTATTTCATCAGTTTTATAAACTGACTTACTCCGCGACGGAAAGGGGTCAATTTGTTGTGAGATTTCAAGCCTGGTTGTTTTATCATTTACATTTAAACTAATGTACATCTCTCTATAATTCATCTACGAAAGTATCCGTTAACACAAAAAGCTCTGACTCACTTTTAAAGCGATAAGCAGTCATCATTTGTCTAGATACCAATTTATGGATCCTTCTATAATCTCGTTTTCTGGCAACATGAGGCCTTCCAGATTTATGTTTTGCTTTGAAAGAGTCACCCATAGACAGTACTTAATAGAAAGACTTCTTTGGACGATTTAAAGTAGCTGAAATTTCTGCAACAATCTTCCCTTTCGATTTCAGCTTCCATGCTTTAAGTACTTCATCTGACTGAAAATTTCTAGCTCGTGGCTTCTTCACTAACCAATACTATCGCGAGGTGCACTTAAATATTTCATGCATATGACGTAATAAGTTTGAATTTTGCGTTTTCCGTGAACAGTTGCCTAAAAATTACAAAAGTGTCTAAACTTTTGCAGTATGCAAATTTCACTTTTTTCAGTTAAATTAAGTAATATCCTACATTAAAACCATTATTTTTGTCCGAAAACGTTTAAAATATATTAAAAAATAAGTACAGCCATTTGTATAACCCAAGTGTTCGTATTTTTTATTTAAAGGGTAAAAATCACCAGTGTCTAAACTTTTGCTGAGCAGTGTAATGGAACTAGCCTATAGTGAGAACCTTATAATACAACTCAAAGATGTATATCAATTGCTATATTTTTTAAAATACTGTAATATCATTAAAATACACGGCGGACGATTTTTCCACATAATGTAACGGTATAATTTTTAGTGGCCCTGTAAATGAACCGTAAAAGCTACACACTTTATTTTTGATACCAAACATGCCGTAATAAACCCCAATAAAACATATCAATTTCAGGACAATCGGGCAATATTTGCACAAGTTAGAACACGGACAAACAGATAGGCCAACTGAATTCATAAACAGTATTCAACTATATTGAAAAGTGTTAAAAATATTAACCCCTGGAGGGGCAAGCAAAAATGTCTCTAAATATTGAATTCTCCCCGGAATAATGGATTTTTTTTTTTTTTTTTTTTTTTTTTTTTTTTAAATAAGGAAAGGCAATATTTCAACTATTTTCCTCCAAAGTTAAAAATATAAAATTTAGTTAAAATTTTTTGGTGAGAATCTTGTTTTAATTAGGTGGGATATATTTTATCCTACCGCCCCTCAAATGGTTAAATGTCTTTGTTTTTATGTGATTGTGACTTCAATTTTTTAAAATAATAAACTTTCAAAAAATTCATGAAAAATAATAAACTATCATTAAATAAAGCGAAATATATTGCTCTGGAATTCTTGTATGAATTTGAAATTTCTAAACAAAAATAGGAAACCAAATGGATTATGGATAGAAACAAATCTAGTGATTACAACGTACGCAAGGCTTAAATGGGTAATTTAAAGTCCTTTATTTGAGATGAGTCTTGAGATGAAGTAGAAACAAAATTATTAGTCACCTGGCATACAAGAGAGATTGTAGCCATCGTAACAATGCGCAGTCTGCAGAACTGTCAAATGAACGACAACACAATTTTCGATTTTACTCCGACTTAGGGGCAGGGGTCGTAGTATATAGGGAAAATCTTATTTCTTCTACCTGTATCCATAATCGACAAACTTCACCATAGATGTTTTGGTACTTTTCGGTTAGCCGGGCGCCAGTGTTATATATACATGCCTATGTATATATACATGTATATACATATACATATAAATATACATATATATATGTGTGTATGTATACAATATATGTATATATAAATATATGAACATATACACATATGTTTGTAAATATATATGTATGTATAACACTGGCGCCCGGCTAACCGAAAAGTACCGATGTTTTTTAACAGGTGGAATTGAAATATATGATTTGTATAACTTTTTCAAAATATTGGTACGAACAATAAAAGTTTCCCCATATACTGCGACTATTGCGGATGCGTTATCAGTAAATAGACTGTTTTTCACTTGACTTTGACATGATGTTTCTATGGCGAATGAACAGGCTTTGTAGAGCTATGGGCTTTTGGCAGGACTCACTGCCTGTCTTGAACCTGTTAATATGCAGACCCCCTCCACTAGTGCGTCATCTGCCTGCCAGTTTAGTTATTTGGTACTAACTGAGAATATGAACCAAAATCGTAGGCGCTATGAATGGTGAAAAAATGTGGTGCTGCCTATTAATTGCCAAATTTTACTGATCTTACGTATATGCGTTGTGATATATATTAACTTTTATAGCTTATAGTTAATTATTTAATATATACGTACAATTTATGTGGGTCAATAAAAATGTAAATTTATTGTGAGTCTTATAACATATAAGTTTGTGAACCGCTGTTCTAAGGGTTAAATTCTTTGTTTTACTTATAGAACGAATGATGAATACATATATAATTCATGCGATTTTTGCACAAATTTCTCATAGATTATTTTAACTGTGGATTTTTTTAGATATTCTAGATATAAAATATGCATTTTTAAAGTTTTTTAATCAATTACACGCTGAAAAATCTATATTAAATACATTTTTACCAGACCTTTTACACTATCATACTTACCAACTTTTACATTTTTTTTCTACCCCTATTTCAAACGGAAAAGTTTGCCTTATTTAATTCTCAGTTTTCGATAATTAAATAGGACAATTTTTTTTGTTCATATATAATTGTAAGATAAAAGCTTAAAACTTGGTAGCTGCGCACAACTTGCGTATATTGAACTATCTAATGCATAAACATTCTAAACGCAATTCTGAATTATTCAACTACTACTGGAAATAGTATAAGAGCCTTTATATATGTAATATTAACTAATGTTTAGCTATGCAATCTGAGATATTATTATCTGTTGATCAATCATGCTAGCAAACTCCGCCCTCACTTGGGAGTTTGAGAGCAAAGATAGATGTAGGAATGGGAGTTTTCATATATGGGTAGTTCTGAAATTAAGTGAACATTTGGGTACGAATCAATTTTTTGTACTTTTATGCAAATAATCGTTCAACTAAGTATATAATCTACGAAGGCATATCTGAAACTTCTATTAAAAAATACTTTAGACTAAATTTGAAATTTAAAACTATTTTAATAAAGTTAAAATCATACTAAATGTCACCTCCATGTCCTTCCATGCCTATTTTTACTTAATAACAAAAATATATCCCATAAGATAAAGGAAAAAAACCGTATAAAAGAACTTAATTTAAAAAATGGTTATCATAACTGCCAACTTTTACGCTTTTTTACTATCTCTAAGATTTAATAGATATTTTCGCCTTGTTTAAACGTTAAATTGCGACGATAAGATAAGACAATATTTATTATAAAATTTTAGTGGTAGGAAGAAAGCGTAAAAGTTGACAGCTATGGCATATACTTTACTTCCTTTTTAAAAGATAATTTTGAAAAAACTATATTAAAAAAAAAAAAAAACCTACCGACTAAGACACTTCAGTAGCCAGAATTATAGCTACTTCCATGACATATCAGTTATAGTTATATAAAAATCTACTAGATGGCAGCATAATCTAGAACTTGAAATACAAATTAACTACAGGCAGCTACTTGTTGGATGGAATATTTCTTAAACATGGTAAGTTGTTACTTCATCTAATTTTAATTAAAAACTTTTACAATATTAAAATATTTATTTGCTTAAAAGACGTTATAAAAACACATTAAAAGTAAATTAAAAATCTATATTGACATGTTTCAACTCTTTAACTGAGTCGTCATCAGAATGTATAACAGAAAATTACAAATACAATGCATATGGAAAATGGAAAAAAATCATCGAATATAAACAATTAATCATATAACGGGCCCTACATTTTCTCGATTGCACATGTTCC
Source organism: Maratus speciosus (assembly GCA_963932465.1). Classification (NCBI taxonomy): domain Eukaryota; kingdom Metazoa; phylum Arthropoda; class Arachnida; order Araneae; family Salticidae; genus Maratus; species Maratus speciosus. Next base: position 131,633,823 of record OZ010794.1, read on the forward strand.
CTCTTTATCGCGACTCCGTAAGTTGTCCAACCATTCAACTCATAAATTCGGGATACGAAAAGATCATGTATCCATAGCTGCCAACTATTACGCTTTTTACTACTACTAAAATTTCATAGACATTTTCGTTTTGTCTAAGCGTGCGATTTCGACGATTAAATACGACAACATTTACTATAAAATTTTAGTGGTAGGAAGAAAGCGTAAAAGTTGGCAGCCATGTGTGTCGTTACAAACTCCTGAACCTCTTAAATAAATTTCAATGGACTCTCTTATAAATAATTGTAAATAAAAAGTAGACCTGTACATTATTCTACTCTCTTTAAAAAGTATGTTAATGTTCTCTGTTTGATTCAGCCGAGATAAAGCAGTATTACCTCTATTATATTTTATGCCCGCTATATGTTCTTTACATCTGATATTGAATTTTTGTTGGGTTATACCTATACAATGAATTTTGATTACCCCCCCCCCCCCTTATTAATGGAATCATATGTACTCCTGATATGTCATCCCTATTTAAAAAAAACAATTTTAGTGATTAAAAGTATTTTTAATTTCGGAGGAGGCTTCGCGATCAAACATAAACCAAAATTTCTTAAATGATTTTTTATATATTCAAAGAAAACCGGGAAATAATTTGCCACAACACTTTTCATATTAACTTCATTAATAGTTTTATTTTTATTTTTAGAAGTATATGTGTACATTTTGTCAAAGGAGCTCTGAATCAATTTGTTAATTAATTTTACCTGATATTCATTATCAATAGCAATACGTTTAATTTTCTCTAATTCATCCCCCAGATTTATATCGTAAGAAATCCTGAAAGCATGATTAATTAGGAACCTGAAGGTGGATAATTCATAAGACATTGTGGTGCAAGCATCGGAAGCTATAACGTTTAAATCCGCGATAGGTTTTCGGTAAACTGGACGAATTAACTCACACCCCTTTCTGTGTAACTCAACATCTAAAAAGGTAATTTTCCCCCTGTTTCTAGTTCAAAAGTAAATTTAATATTATTGTCAAGTTCATTTAATTGCTGTATGAAAATCATTAACATCAATATTCCCTCGACAAACAATAAAAATATTGTCTACATAACGTAACCATACTAAAGGAACTAATTCAAAAGTATTGAAAAATTTTAGATTCGAAAGGGCGTAATTTAAATACCTCCAGAAGGCCAGGTATTGGGGATCCCGCCGGAGCACCACATGATTGCTCATAAATAACATTATCAAAAATAAAAAAGGTTACTTGAAATAATTAAGTCTAAACCACTCTTTAAAGTGTTGTTCATGGGCAGATCAAAGGTTTCAGCATTATCTATAAAATGTTCTAGGTTCTTGGTAACTTCTATTGTATCTATGGGTGGATAAATGGAAACAATGTCCAAACTTGCTAAAATACAGTCTTCAGAGATTTTGATCTTCGTGATTTTCTGAATGAAATCTGTAGTAGAGTCCACTGTAAATGCGGAAGAAGGCAACAACTGTTGTAGTAGGGGAATGTATGCTTTTCTAAGAAGTAGGTAGGACCTTGGCATTTTGTCACAATTGTGCGAAGAGGACAATCTTGTTTATGATATTTCATTTTACACACTAATCTAGGTATGGCATCTAATTTATTTAACCTCAATTTAATTTTCATGAAATCAGGCGATTTTTCTTTTTCAATGTCTTTTTCCTTTTGTTTTATCACAAATTTTACGTAATGGGTTATGCTTGACGGCTTTACGATTCATTTTATCGATACAATCCTGCATTTTATTAATGTATTTATTATTATTGTATCTTTGCCCGATTGTGACAAAATGTCAAGGTCCTACCTACTTCTTAGAAAAAGCATACGTTCCCCAATTACAACAGTTGTTGCCTCCTTCCGTATTTACAGTGGACTCTAATACAGATTTCATTGAGAAAATCAAGGAGATCAAAATCTCAGAAGACTGTATTTTAGCAAGTTTGGACATTGTTTCCCTTTATCCATCCGTAGATACAATAAAAATTACCAAGAACCTAGAACATTTCATCGATAATGCAGAAAATTTTGATCTGCCCATACAGAACACTTTAAATAGTGGTTTAAATTTAATTATTCCAAGTAACTTTTTTATTTTTGATAATGTTATTTATGAACAATTATATGGTGCTCTGATGGGATCCCCAATATTAGGCCTTCTGGCGGAATTTAACTTACTCCCACTCAAATCTAAAAATTTCAGCACTTTTGAGGTAGTTCCTTCGGTATGGTTACGTTATGTAGACGATATTTTATTGTTTGCGATGGGATATTGATGAGTTAATGATTTTAATACAGCAATTAAATGAACTTGACAATAATATTAAATTTACTTTTGAACTAGAAACAGGAGGAAAATTATCGTTTTTAGATGTTGAGTTACAGAGAAAGGGGAATGAGTTAATTTGTTCAGTTTACCGAAAACCCATCGCGAACTTAAACGTTATACCTTCCGATGCATGCACCCCAATGTCACTGCTGTTGAAAAAAAAACAAAGTTATGGTTCGTTTTAATAAGTAGATGGCCCCTTAAGCAAATTGTATATACATCCTATAAAAGTAAACTTTATTTCCAATCGTTCGGTACCAGTAACTTTCTTCTACGATAATTTGTTGAGGAGTTAGTAGGGGGTGTTTACTTTTTTTTTTCCACGACTGTACAAAATCACACAGAATTTTATCTAAATATCCACTTGTAGTTTGTATATTGTCCAACGCATTCGCAAATGTGAATAAATATAAAAAATGGTGATTAGAAATAAATTTTGGCCAAATATTTTGCGAATGATTTTTGCTGTTCATTGTTTCAAAATTAGGAACAGATGTCACTAACAAATTTATTCCAGAAATTTTATTTAAATGAAGGGAGGAAAAGCAGCTACCTGAACGTAATGTGTGAAAGTAATCCATGAAAAAGAAAACGGATGAGATTGAGTGTGAAATTTATCCAGTGGCAGCTCATTGTGATCTTTGAGCCATATTTCTAACTTGAATCTGTAGCAATTAAGAAGCTGCCCTAAGTTGTAATAATAATAAAAAAAAGGTATTTAGATAGTAAACTATGGTGATGGGCTTAACATTTAAAAATTTAATTTAGATCTAAGTCTTTTAATACTGGACCAGAATCGATTAATGTTGCTTTTAATGCTAGTTTAATTTACGATAAGAAAGAGATGCTTGTGCTATAGCTCTTCGGTCCCTGCGTCCCCATACGGAGACCTCTGTTATTTCCCTTATAAAAACTAAAATGTCCGGTTTTTTTTGCATTTTCACATCACTTCTTAATAGATGACTGATTTTGTAGTTCAAAGCAAAAGAATAAATGGCAGCATCTAAGCTGATTCCCACATAAAATAAATATTATTTTCATCTGAGTTTGCAAAATGCCTAAAAATACCCAAAAGATAGTAGGACCAAGAAAGTGAGAAATTTTCATACGTATTTAACTTAAATCATTTTCAATAAAAGAAATTTAAGGATTTGTAGATTATTTACTTGTTTAAAGATTTTAAATTTGTGATTGCATTAATTTAGATTAATGGTTATTAAATTGATGTTTTTGAGGGGGTTTGTAGTTTTAGATACTTTTGAACTCAGATTATTAAGAGCCTAAAGGATCAATTACAGAAAAGATATTTCTTCTGTCATTTACGATGTCATTTTGTCTGAAAAGTAAGCCAATGAATAAGTATTTGTATTATTATTTTAGATTCGGAATTGAAGAGGTTAAGTTAAATACAATACATAAATGTTTAATTAAGCCTTTAATATAAAACTTTAATATGGAATTGCTATTGTACGCTAAATTAAAACCTTGCCCATATGTCTACGGTCGCAGAAAAAAACAAACGACCAAGAGAAATTTGAAAGAGAATCTAAAAGGAATATTTTCGTTTAAACTTACTGGGTGGGAGGTCTGCTTATTACGCCTAAGATGTCATCTATTGACTAAAACTAAAAGTGGCACTTAAATGTATAGCACTACGGGGGAAAAAGTATCACTAATTCTTATTCAAATAACAGTGTAAAAAAAAGATTTCGACTTTTAATAATATCTACTATTAAACTATATTCATAAATTTTGTTTCGATGGTTGTCTAAAAACTGAATGTAATACGATCTGAGATTTTCAAAATTGTAACACCCACTTTTGTCATAATATTTGAGTTCCTTGAATTAAGGAAATCAGTAGGAAAAAAGTAAATTTTCATACTTTTTAGGTGTATTCGTAATTATGTAAATACCTAGCACCTATAGACTTCATCTGGTCCGTCCGTCTGTCTATCCGTCTAACCGCATATAACAGCGCAAAAACTACACAGCCGAATTTATTTGAAATTTAATATATATAGACGTTGCAGAATTTTGTCGAATTATTTTAATATTTTATGAAAATTGAATCAAAAGTTAAAAGATATTAATAAAAGTTTTCTTCATTCTATTAAATCCTATAATTCTTCATTAATTCTATGATATCCCATGATAGGTAATGACGTCAAATTATTCCGGTTTTACTTAATTTATTATATATAATCGTAATAAAGTTTATGTTCATGCATTTTTACATACGAGTGCAATTTATAAAACTAGTTATAGTACGCACGCACGTCATTTGCCATGAGTGACGTACAATTTCCGACTTGTTTAAAATCTTCATAGTGTAACACAAATAATGTATTAGGAGTTTATTGATAAAGCTGTTATACGGATAAGCATGGACGGACATACATTTCAATGAATTTTATTGATACTGGGGATTTATGATTAAACAAGATGTTTCACAAATAGATCAATCAAAATCAATTTCTTTTTAAACTTGATTTTTTTATAATCCGATAATTTTCCAAAAATTGATAGAACCATTAGAAGAAATGGAATTATATATTATTAAGTAAACTCGCATTTTATTAGCTTTGAAAAAATTATTTAATATATACTACTTTTTTTTGGAATGTCATACAGCGAAATTAATATATTGTAAATTACAGAAACAGATAGGGGGAAAAAAATATTAAAATTTTGCACGAAGGAAGTGTTGTTAAATCTGTCGGATTTATTATTCAGGAATTCCGAATTCTCACCAGACAGTTTGAATAGTTATTTTTGCTTTATATAGTGCTTTATATTCAAGACATTCCGAAAACAAAATAAGAATAAAGTACTCTTCAAAATCATCTGGTTTAACATAGGAATTTCTGAATACAAAATCCGCCAGAATTGGCAACACTCTAGTCGGGGGACATTTTCAGTCTGTGTAAGTATGTAGCAGGCAAGTTCTCGACAGAAAGTTTAAACAATTATTTTTGTTTTATTTAGTGATAGAAATAATGTGAAAAATAATGCAAAAATTACTGTTCAAAATTTGCTGCTATGAATTTGAAATTTTTGATTAAATAATCCGCCAAATTTCATGGCTTTGTTTACAGTCTCCGACCTGCAATGTGCTAATATGAATATTAGTAGAGGCATAATCTACTTTTTAAGTACAGAATGCATTCATTTAGTTTTTAATTCATGAATTTAAAATTAAATTACGATTACATTATGTAAAGAGCTCCCTATAATTGGTCCGTTTTCTGAATGCTATTATTTTTCAAAGCAAAATTTCGTGCTAAGTGTTTGAAAATAAATATTACGTCCAGGGTACGACTCTACAAAGTTTAAGCTGATGTGAATCAATGAGAACTAAAAGATCTCCTTAAAACATCATCAAAAACTTTTAAATGTGCTATGCCTTTCGAAAGATCTGAGTCTTTCTTCGTTAGGTGCAAAGAAGACGTGCTTCTACTATGAAATCAGCAACAAAACTGAAATGAGAGATACGGGAAAAGAAACAAGCTGGAGAAACATCCAATAGAAAAGTAGAAATCAACGGCCAATAGGAAAGCAGAAGAAACAGCCAATTACAGAAGAGAATAATGCAGAGAAAAGATCACAGAGTAGAAAGAACTCTCGTTATGTAATTAATCAAGAAATTTCTAAATCTTCTATTGCCATGCACTCATGGGATTCCGGCTATAGTCTTCATTTTGAAAATGCTAAAATTATCATTAATACCAATAGTATCTCTGAATTGGACTTTCTTTAAAATTTAGCTATTTATCTTAATCGTAAAGTTATTGTTAATGATAAACCTGTTTCCACAATGCTAGCTGCGGCTTGGGAAAACATTTCCAGTACTACCATATAATTAATTTTCTTGTAATATTTAATATTAGTCTGTTTTTTATATTTTATTCATTCATTCATTTTTTTTTTTAATTTCACGTGATACTATATTTTAATATTTGTGTGTGTTTTCATTTTATTATAATTTATTTTTTATTTTATTTTATTTAATTTTCATGTAATTTTTTCCAATTTGCTTCCTTATTCCCCTTCTACTCTGTGTTCTTTTGTTTTGATTATACACTTCTGTGATTGGCTGTTGTCTTCTGCTTTCCTATTTGCTGTTGATTTCTACTTTCCTGTTGGCTGTTTTTCCAGCTTGTGTCCTTTCCCTTATCTCTTATTTCAGTCTTACAGCTACTTTCATACTAAAACCACGTCATCTTTTCGCCTGACAAAGAAAGACTCAGATTTTTCGAAAGGCCTAGTGCATTTAAAAGTTTATTGGTGTTTTAAGAAGATCATTTAGTTCTACAAAGTTTGTAAGAAAAATCTAAAAATAGATTTCTCTTAGGTAACAGGCGGTAGCAAAAAAAAAAAAAAAAAAATGGAATTAGTTGGGGGTATGTATGTGATACAATTCATCACTCGAACTCAATCTCACATCAATTTAGCGTTCACTTATACTATATGAGATTCCGATATATTTGAAATTTATACGAAATCATTTAGTTTTGCACTTAAATTTTTTAAAGTGCAAATATTTTAATTAACTATTTTATGTTTACCCAGCATTTATCTATCTTATTTCGATTTTCCAAATCATGAATATCATACTTAAAAAAAAATGATTATTCAGTTGTGAACCGCAACACATGAAAATTCACATTTTTACTTTATTCTATCTTTACAAGAAGAAAGTATTGGATTCGGAAAAAATTTCGACTTCCGGTATTCGATGGATAAACGTTTTAGAAGGTCCTGAACACGATTAGGGTTTTTTTAGAAAATGTCTGTCTGTCATTCTGTCACTCTGTGAGTCTGTATGTGACAAAAATTTTGTGGGAGCCCTATCTCAAGAAATAATGCTCAGAATTTCACAGAACTTTAGATTCAGTTAGACCTTGATATAAACTGTTTCTGATTACTTTTTGGTGTAAATAGACCAACAGATGGCGCTGCACTGCTGCACGTTTTATGATTTACGAAATAGCTATATCTCAAGAACTAATGCACGGAATTTCATAAAACTTCAGATTCTGTCAGCCTTTGATACAGTTTGGTGCTGATTAGTTTTTGGTGAAAATCGCCTAACATGTTTCGCTGCTGTGCTGCATTATTCCTGATTATCGCAATAGCTCTATCTAAAGAACTAATGCACGAATTTTCAACAAGTTTCAGATTCAATTAGTCCCTGGTGTAAATTAGTGCTGTTTAGTTTTTAATGTAATCGCCCGACACGTGGAACTACTGTGTTGCATTTTTCATGATTTCCAAAACAGCTGTATCTCAAGAACTAATGCATGAATATTCATCAAGTTTCAGATTCAGTTAGTCCCTAGCCAAGTCTACACCTACCTAGCCTAGTTAGTCTACACCAAAATCTAATTGGTCTTAATTAGCTTTTGGTGTAAATCGCTCAACAGATGGCGCTGCTATGTGAATTTTTTCACAATTTTCGCAATATCTCTATCTTAAAAACTAATGCACGGATTTTCCTCAAAGGGCATAGCCGGATAACCGTTGGGAGCATGCCTTTCAATCAAATTTCCTAATTTTTTTCCCCCAGATGTGGCTACATATCTGACAATATATTTCCCCTATTATCACCCTATAAATATTGATATTTAATGAGATAAAAATGTTTTTTCGATTTTTTAAGAAACGGATTGACTCAAAAACTGCTGCGCGAAATTTCATGCCATTAACAGAGGATATATAGATACCAAAGATGCATAACTGGTAATTTTTGTATAACTTTCTGTTTATAAAAACTGTGTGAAACAGCGAAATAAAAATTAAAAAAAAATGAAAATCATATCTTATGGTTATTCGAAAATTACCATATTCTTGTAAAAAATTCTCCATATGTGCCCGTATATTCTATATAAATGACGAAAGTTTGCGTTGGGTACTACATTTAAATATTTACAAAAATGTATTTTAAAATAATTGAAATTCATATTAAGGCGTTATTTGTGGCGGCGTTACTTAACTTCAACATCCGAAGAATTTTTGGAACAAAGCCAGTAGACAATATGTCAACTGATGTATTTTAGATTCCATTAAGCATATACGCCATGTTTTTCAACATCATGTTCAGTTTGATATCGACAGTGTTGAGCATGTTGCAAATGTGTTTATGAAAATTTTAAATACTGCAATTCTGTGACTGTTTATTCCAAAAATTTTTCGGATGTGGAAGTTGAGTAGCTGAGCCCAAAGTAACGCCTTAAAATGAATTTCAATAATTTTAATATACATTTTTGTAAATATTTATATGTAGTACCCAACGCAAACGTTCGGCATTTATATAGAAAATACGGGCACATATGGGGAATTTTTCACAAGAAAATGGTAATTTTTGGATAAGCATAGGATATGATTTTTATTGTTTTGAATTTTTATTTTGCTATTTTGCACAGTTTTTACAAACAGAAAATTATCCAAAAATTACCAGTTATGCATCTTTGGTATCTATATATCCTCAATTAATGCCATGAAATTCCGCGCAGCAGTTTTTGAGAAAATCCGTTTTTTTAAAAAATCGAAAGAATATTTTTATCTCATTAAATATCAATATTTATAAAGTGATAATAGGGGAAATAAGTTGTCAGATATGTAGCTACGTCTGATAAAAAAAATCAGGAATTTTCATTAAAAGGCCTGTTTCCAATGCTTATCCGGCTATGCCCTTTCAGATTCAGTTAGAAATTAACATAAGTTTTTGATGATTCGATTTCGATGTAAATCATCTAACCGGTTGCGCTGATAACTTATCGTGCACAATTAATTAACTGTATTCCGCTGTTCTAGGGTAATCCATGTAAAAGACAAGTCTACAATATAAAATTTGGGCAGACATGAATAGCAATTTTTAGTGTGAATAATTTGGAGAAAACACTTAGTTTATAACAATGTAACCAATAAGTGGGGTATTTTTTATATAGTTTCTAGAATTTTTGGAATATTCTAAATTGTAAGGGAAAAAACAGAAAACAAAACTATCAATACATTTATGTTCTTTTTAGAATCTATCGAAAACGTTAAATTTGAAATAGACGTGTAAAAAAGTTGTGCACATAAAAAATACAACATACAAAATTACTGAGGGTTGTTGTATAATCCAAATTGGTTGTTTTATAATACATTATTAAATTTCTGTTTGTTCTCAAAAGCATCAAACTGGCACTTGTTCTTATTCAAATACTCTGTAATCGCTTTTCCTATTTTTCGGTAAAAGCGGAGAATTTCTCAGAAAATGCCGTAAAAGATGACGTTTTGAATCTCGATGAAACTGTCCGATAAAAATCGTAATTATCAATAAATCCCTAATAATTCAACTTGTAAATAATGTTTAGAAAAATGAGAAAAATTCATTCGGTTACAGATCACTTCAGTAGCCATGCCTGCAAATATCATGTTTTTACTTTAAAAAATGAGTTTTTAAACGTATCAAAAAATTCCGCGTTGTTGAGCAATTAATTTGTTTTCCACTTGAGAACTGTTTTTAGTGGTCACTAAACTTTAATAACGAATTCTTTTTTAGAAATTTTAAAACAATAAAGAAATTTTTAAACTTATGTTTATAGAGAAAGAGTAAATTTGGGTAAACAAATTTGAAAACCAAAAATTCTTACCCCTGAAACATACAAAAACCGCTAAGTTTTGACGTTTTAAAGATCGAATTAAAATGGTTTGAGTATTCTTTATAACATTACATGAAATTCAAAACGTAATTAATTACTCCATTAAAAAGAAACCTGTTCCGAAATTAAAAACTAAATCTTGAATGAACAATATATTTTTGAGAAGTAACACTTTGCCTACAAAAAAAGTGTTCTGAAAAATATAACGTTCGCAATGTTTTTTAACTTGCATTGTAAATATTGCTTCTTACTTGAAATTTAGTGTTTTATAAATTTAATGTTTTATATAATTTTTCGAAATTTACAGGATAAATCGTTTATGTTCGCGAAGCTAACTAAAAGCCTCACAGTCCGAAAGAATCAATACTCTCAGAATAAATTCCAGTTCTTTTTTTATACTTACGGCTGCAGCTCGTAAAAAGAAATAGCCGTATTACATGAATAGAGTTTTAAGAGTTTATATAACTGGAGATAAAAGAACAAAAGCTATACAGATTTTGCTTTAAAATAATTCCGGCCTGAGTATAAACATTTTATTATTACACTTAATAATACATTGTCTTTTATATATTTTTTTTTTATATACACCTTGTGATTTATCGAAATATCTATTATGTCCAACATTTTATGTAAATGAAAAATGATTAACTTATCACCCCTTGCCTTGAACATAATATAAAAAATATTGTTCAGTCTATCTATATTAAAAAACAAAAACATGTCCACAGTAACACTGACGTCATATTGAAGTTGGCCACCGCCCCCTGAATATTAGATATGAGCGCTAATACAAAAAATGGCGGCTGCCGAAGGCGGATTTTTTTAACGTATGTATGTCCTGTAAATCAGTATTTTATAAAATATTTCTTTTATTTGTTTAATCTCACAAAAATAAAGCGGAAAGAAACTCTTTAAATTATTGGTACCAAAATTTAAGGCACCGTACACACGCTGACAAATATCCTCCTGCGGCAGTCGCCATTTTTGTGTCAGCACTGAGGCCTCGTAGAAAGGATCTAAGCAATCCATTTAAACTTTTCTGCAAATTTAATAACACGTCGCATAATTTTAATTTTTTTCATCATTCAATACGAGGAAAATGTAGTTTCAAAAGCAATTTGTTTCAAAACTTTATCTCAATTTACTGATTTATGTGGTTTTAAAAATAATTTTCATGCATGATTATTTAAAAATATATGTCAATCGCATGCAATTCGATTACGGAATATTTACCCGTTTGAACTTAAAGCAATATAAGTAGATTAGTGTTTGTTTCTAATACCTTACGCAATATGCCATGAAAAAGTTAACACTTAATAAGTAAACAAATAAATATAAATATAAGAAAAAAGTTAACAAATATAGATTTGAACTACGCGTTTAAACACTGAAATAATCAGAATAAAATTGGCAGCTTTAAATAGCAAAAAAAAAAAGTTTGGCGATTTCTTCGGCTATTAAATAATAGCATGCGTCTAGTACTAAAATATCACTTTGAATAAATTTCAAAACTTTATTTGAATTCTGTAATTTTCGGCGTATAAACCGCAGATAAAACAATTCTGTTTGGACCCAGAAATTTTATTTAGCTATTGAAGCCAAATATTTACCACGACATAAAAAGTTACATTTTATTTTTTTTTAATTCTGGGTGAAAAAGTGATTGTTTGATCCGCGGATTATACACAGGAAATTGCGGTACATACCGAATTGATGTCTTTGATTAAAAATGTTTTTTGGTGTTGCTACCAATAAAAAAAATTAAGTGTTAAATATCTATTTTTACATTTGAGGGGTGCACAACCATAGCAGACCAAGTCAGTGTTGCCGATGAGCTACTTTAAAAAAAAATCAGATTTCTTGTTTGGCTCCAGTGTTTTGAAACAGTAAAATCCTCCTTAATTAATGGCCTATTAATTACGGCGAAAACAAGGGGATTTTTACCATTTCAGAAAAGTTGTGCCAATCAAGAAAGCTGAATTTAAAAAAGTAGCCCACTGACAACACTGGACGAAGTCAATTTTGAAAAAAAAATGAGATAGTCCATTTGAAAAGTGCATAAAATCGGTTTTGTCCACTCCCATAGTGAACCAAGGCTAATTTCACATTCTTTCTGATATATGTAATATGTTTACAGACTTCGTTTACTGTGGGAATATATCCAAGTCTGTTTTCCCATAGTTTCTCATATATCATCTGTTTACAGACTTGATTTACCGTGGGAGTGGATCCAAGTCTGTTTTTTTAACCGATTCTGGATCGACGCCTTTTACACAAATTTTATTCTGTTTGCACAACTCTTTTTTAAATGTTACTTTATAAACACGAAAATGCTCTAATAAAAGACAGCAAATGTTACTTTTCATTTTTACAGGTGCAAAGAAACAAAGTCTTTATGTTCTTTTTGAGTGTGCATATATGCTCCCAGGGTCCCTAACTCCTTAAAGCTACTGCACAGAATGTCTTGCCATTAACCAGGGTTCGCACAGCTGTAGCACTATATTTTAACAATATTTTTAATGTATTTCATTGCAGAAAAAATAATGCAAAATCTGTGAATAAATGCGGTGAATGCGAATTCTGTGTTTTAAAAATTAAATGTAAATTTTCTTATCAATAATCGTGATGCCAGAGTCATTGTAAATTCGAAGGAGTCTGCGAACTTTGCATTAACATAGGTTACAGAGATACTAAATCCCCATGAATGATAATTTTTGTAAAATTTCTCGTTAATAAAAATTGTGTGAAATGCATAGCATTTATAGTTCGTTTGAAGGGGCGAACAAAAAAAATTCCATTATGATACTTTGCGAAAGTTTGCGGTGGGTTTTATTGATTTTCTGATATTTCAAAGATGATGAAATTGAAAAGGATCACTGAGGGGCATTGTAACATACTTTCCAACTTTCCCTTAAACTTCTGTAAAATGTGAGTTACATTAACCCAGGTTTAACAAGTTTCGAACCAGAAATTTTCTAAAGAAATTGATTCAAATAGATTTAAAAAAGAAACATGATTTTAAATCCCTAATGATACATCAAATAAATTTTCTGGTTAGTAACGCGTATAACATGGGTTAATTTAACACACATTTTACGGAAGTTTAGTAGAATGTTGGCAAGTATGCTATAATAGATCGGGAGCCGGCAGCTCAGATACATCGTTCGTACGGATACCGTTATTTCTCCAGGACAACTACCAGTATATTTTTATAGAAAAAAAAATCTAGGTTAAAATAGGTAGTTTCTTCTTCTTTTAAGAAGAGATTTTCTATAAGATAATACTGGCGGCGAAATATTTTCTGGTCTGCAAAATTCAAGGAGGCGTACGAACCACATAGGTGCCAAGTTGCCACTAATCCTCCGTAATATGTGGGTTAATTTAACCCTGGTTTAATACATTTCGTACCGGAATTTTTTTTCAGAGATGAAATTAAATAAGTTCCACGTAGAAAACTGGAATTAAATAAATAAAGATTCATCAAATAATTTTTCTGGTTCGAAACTTCGTTAAACTGGGTTAAAGTAATCCACGCATTACGGAAGATTAGTATGAGCTTGGCACCTCTGGAACCATGTGACAACCACTTCATCGAGTTGGAGGATGAAATTCGAGAATTACCTAAAATTCGATTCCCATATTAAAACGCAATCGATTTGCGAAGTCATATCTTGGTGGAAAACACCTAAAAAACCGATTTTAACGGTTGGCGCGTAGGTTTACCATTGTGTTTTCCTGCTCCTAGTCCGCCATGTTTTCATACCTTTGGGTGCAGGAAAACGCAATGGTAAATCTACGAGTCGAGCGATAAAATCGGGTTTTTATGTGTTTACCACCAAGATATAACTTGAAAGACCGATTGCGTTTTAATATGGGAATCTAGTTTTATCTTCAGCCTCCAACACGATGAGGTGGTTGTCTGTGCTGCCGGTTCCAGGTCTATAGCATGTATTCTACAAAGTAGGAAATGCTTAGCATTTATCGTTCTTTTATAGAAATGCACAAAAGAATTTGATTATGACTGATTAGACTAATATAGAGGATATATCTGTATTATAAAAGACAAACGTGCCCATGCGTATAGCTGATATAATTTTGACGGTGACAAAAGCCGAGGATTAAGTTTTTTTTTTTTTTTTATTCGAATTTTTGAAACTTCTAAAACCGCACATCTTCAATTTTTACAAAATCGGATAGTGAGCAAAATGTACTTTCAAATGCAATTTATATGAAAACTATATTGCAATTTATTTGAAAACTATATATCAATTTATTTGAAAACTACATCGCAATTTTCTCACATTTTATTGTTTTTAAATTAATTTTCAAGAATGATTTTTTTTTTCAAATCTGTCTCTATCGCGTGTAGATGATTACAACACGTAAATCCGTTTGCACTTAAATTCATAATTTAGGTCGTTCGGAAAGTCGTTTCCTTTTGGAAAAATCAGTTCCTACCGGAAAACTCTGCCCGTTAATTATTATGCATTATATATCGGAAGTAAAGTCTAATAATTAAATGATAGAATTTTCCGGTACGAATTATTTTTCCCAAATTGAAACGACTTTCCGAACAACCCAATAAATAGCTTTTCATCATTTGTTTCCATCTTATATGCCATAACGAAATTAAAGTATTCACCAACCTATAAATAAAACACAAATTTAAAACATGTAATCATATTTCCGCTTAATCCCTTAACGGACTCATTAAATTACGGTTTAAAAATTCAAATTGCTCATTGGCACCACTTTTTTGAAAAAGAAATATTCACCTTATTTAATGTCAGGTAAGATGATACCATAATAAAGCCAGTTGCACTATCTTATAAAACTGGTGCGAATCAAACGATCTGGGTAAAAAACACAGCCCGTGAATATGACGGGAGCAAGAATTAGCGATCTTTGTCGATATCTTTGGTTGTTAACTCCTGACGCGAGGCCAATTGCTGGAGAGATCCAGGTCCATTTACCGGAACCAACTTAACTACCCAACATACCTTGAAGAATGGGGGAAATAATAATTGGGTAATGGGGTAATTACCCAAGAGAGTAAGAGAGGTTAACTACTCCTCAATTACTGAACCTGAAAACCTGAATTATTATAGTGGGTATTTAAACATTACAATTTATAGACAAACATTTGTGATCGTAATTATATAATACTGGTCCTGGCTATTCCTGATAATTAAACTAACCTTAATTATCTTAAATTGAGGCGGGAGGAAACACATCTCCAAAACGCCCCAAGCTGCGTTGTGTAATTTTAGTGAAGGAATAGCGTATAGACCGCGCAGTTGAATCTAAATAAAACCTATCTAAACTACGCATAAATATCCTCATAAAGCAGACTGTCATCTGAAATAAAACTTACATTAAAGTAAAACAATGGACTCATGTTGTATTAAAACATAGCCAAAAGTTAACAATAAACAAAAGGTTTATTTACAGTAATGTACATATTTACAAAATAATAAAAGAAACAAAATAGAATTGTGTCATAAGACACCAGCGTTCCAAAGAACGAAAAGGAATTAGTAATTACATTAAATTTACTTTTTAAATTAACATTACAATTAATACTTAATCGATTGAGTACCATAAATTGTACCTCCCTAATATAACATAAATTATTCACACAATGGTAAAACAAAAATATTAAAAAGGTCAAACCTTCTGTAGAGAGGGATCACTTGTGGTTAAGGTCACACTTGAATCCTTGACACATTGAATGACTTTTTTTTCACTCACTGTAAAGTTCACTAATTTAAACACTTGACGATTAAGCAATGTCCGAGGACAGATTATCCATCGGGCCATCCCTTAACGGGAAAACACGACCCACATATTTTTGTACTTCATGATATAGGAGCTTGTATCAATATATATAAGACTTCCGAATCAATCTCCTTTTTAGTATTCATGGTATAGAGATTTTCAATCGATCTCATTTTAAGTCATCAACTGACATCGATCTGATATTTTTACGTCTTCATGGTATAGAAACTTTTATCAATCTACTTTTTAGTCTTCATGGTATAGAGATTCGAATCGATATCCAAATTATTTTAGTACTTTATACTTTAGAGATTTTTTTCGTTATGTTTGTAACTTCTTCCTCCAGATACGACATCAAATATTATAAAGGTCAAACCTTCTGTAGAGAGGGATCACTTGTGGTTAAGGTCACACTTGAATCCTTGACACATTGAATGACTTTTTTTTCACTCACTGTAAAGTTCACTAATTTAAACACTTGACGATTAAGCAATGTCCGAGGACAGATTATCCATAGGGCCATCCCTTAACGGGAAAACACGACCCACATATTTTTGTACTTCATGATATAGGAGCTTGTATCAATATATATAAGACTTCCGAATCAATCTCCTTTTTAGTCTTCATGGTATAGAGATTTTCAATCGATCTCATTTTAAGTCATCATCTGACATCGATCTGATATTTTTACGTCTTCATGATATAGAAACTTTTATCAATCTACTTTTTAGTCTTCATGGTATAGAGATTCGAATCGATATCCAAATTATTTTAGTACTTCATAGTTTAGAGATTTTTTTCGTTATGTTTGTAACTTCTTCCTCCAGATACGACATCACCTCGTGATGACAATGTGAAGGAAGGTCCTTCGCCCCCTCCGTCGAATGATCGGTCAGCCTTGCTGACCCCATTTCTTCCTTCAACCTGCAAACCTCTGATTCGGTATTGCATTTTTTTTCGGGGTATACCATCTCCGCCCCTTGAGCGTCAGCGATCTTGGCTTCTGGCCCCCGAGTCTTCGCCTGTGTGGCCTGTTTTATTAGGTATCATAAATAAAGTAGTATCCAGTCATAAATACTACTTGAAATTTTATGTCAAGCTATTGTCGGGCTTGCAGACTTCGTGACTCGCTGAAAAGATCCCCTCTACAGATAGGACTCCTTGTGTGGCCCTACTCTTATTAAGACCTTATAGCATAAATACATATATGAGTATACTTATATTAAATAATAATAATAATAATCAAAATACCTATATGTAATACACACTCTAACTACATATATGCATTTTATAAAATAATAATAATAATCAAAATATGTAAATAATAGTATTTTTTTATGACAATAAAATAAAATAATAACCTGCTGAAGTGGTATCAAGAGTATTTATGTAAGTTACATGATACACTTCCAGCACCAATATTAAAATATCGCTTTATTTGAGCTCATTATTGCTATTTTTTATATAAATGTGATTTTTGGTACAGTTACTGGGCATGCTAAAACAATATATAACATGTAAAAAATCTACTAGACTTATCAGTTTAAAAAAAAAAATACACCCATGAAAATATTCCTCGCCGTGTCTCCTCAAACTTTGAGATTATTTGCTGTTACTTCTTTTTCATTAATTTTTGATTGATTGCATTTTTACCATTAAACAACATGTTTTAACGATATATAAGTGTACTACATCCAAGGCCGCTTGCAGAACCTTTCAAAAAATACCTCATTCATCGCTGTGCCTTTAGTATGTGCAGAGAAAAAAGGATGTTAACATCAGAAATACTATATACTAAGTTAAACGACCAGTACTGGCGACGCCATCGAAATACTCAAGGCGAGAGTACAGGAGTTGTGACGTCATCACTAATCGACCGACTTCTCACTAGTGTTGGAATTCACACCTGAAAATCTTGAATTGCTATTTTCTTTTATTTCATTTGTGGAATAGCTTTCATCTTATAAAACAGTAGTAGAATTCCACAGTGTTGCCACATCTGGCTGATTTTTTATTGGGTATTCCAAATTCTCACCAGTAAGATAAAATACTTATTATTGTTCTCTAAGGTGGTAGAATTTCCACAAATTGCTATTCAAATTTTTTAGGTGTGAATTCCAACACTAGTGAGAAGTCTGTCGATTAGTGATGACGCTTATCTGCTTCGTTTTTGGAGACATGACCACGAGTACATTTCTTTTACATTTTTTTGCTAATGTCTACTAAACTATGAAATTTGTTTTCATTGATGCTTTCGTCGATATCAAATATTGAACAAGGAAGATATGTCTTTTGTAGAATACGACTCATAGATTTCGCAACATTTATTGATTTTCCGAAAGCTGTTTTATTTACTGTGGCTTTCACAATGATATATTTGCGTAGTGACACACAATCCTAGGAAGAATTTATTTCTGTAGTTGCAAGAAAGGAAAAAGATTCGACAGCATTCACTGCGCAAAGAAGGAAGAATGAGTTGCAAAACAGGACAAAATCTATCTCTATATACTGCAGTAAAAATATACACGAAGCGAGAGACAAATTACTTTAGACGCGTGTGTTTTTTTTGTACTCAAATATCTCCCACTATTTCCGATTAACCCCTTCGGGACTGGAGCCTTTTACGAAATTTTTAATCTTTTGTCACCGTTTTTAAAGAACAGAAATTTGTGTCTTCTCGAATCGAAAAAATGCGTTGATTAAATAAGGCAAATTTTACAGTAAAATTTTACTGGTGAGGAAAAACAAGGATTCTGAGCGCTTCATGCGGCACGTATACGTGCCGCTCGTCCCCAAGGGGTTAATAATATTCGATATAATTAATACATTTAGTTAAATAAGGCTCACCTCTAAACCAGCAATACTAAAAAAATAGAAGGAATTTTCATATTACACTAAGAATTCGCGTCTTAAGAGAGATTTTTTTTGCTTCAAGGGACCTAATATCTGTCGAGTATTAAGCTAAAACGCGCAATAAACTTTCCCATATTAAAGGTGATAACTTAATAAAGATCCGCCCATTAACCGTAATATTTTTTCATTAGTGTTATGGGTACTGTTGCCAGGTGTACCGCGTATTTTAGGGGCTCGAAATGCTCTGATCCCCGCCAATTTCTTACAGTTATTTCGTCATCTTTAATTGCAGATAATTTCGACATTAGATAAGGCGACGGAAATTACTTTAAAACACATGTGTCCAGAGGATTTGGAGCCCCGATTTACGTGTATCACCTTAGTCCAGTCAAATTAGGTTAAAAAAGGGCTTAAATGGGGGACATTCTGGTGTAATTGAATTTAGCGCCTTACTTTATATTTTCGGGGGTGCTGAACACGAATCTGAAGTTGTCCTACAAAATTTCTCTCGGCGAATATGAAAAATCATGAAAAACCACTAAAATTCGAAGATTTTTCGGGTTTTAGACTTATAACTTGCAAAGTAAACTTTTTACGCAAAAGGAGAACCTATATTAAATTACAGACGCTATAACGTGGAAAAAAAATGTAAACTTGTCGGAGCTGTTCTTCTCGGCTTAAATGACCAATAGAAATAATGCGTTTTGCCCTCAAAACTTTTGAAAAATAATTTTTTTCTCATTAAGGAATAAAAATACAATTACTAACTTACGCCAATGTGTTACTTATTATCCATTCCTAATTATAAATAACTTTTAATATTATAGTCTTTCCATTCCTAAGGTTAATAATCGAAACTGAAATTTTTAGCATGTAGACAAAGCCTCGATTTTGCATCCACATTTAATGTAAATTTTACTACTTAAATAAACAATCCTGAAATCTATTATTTTACATTTATTCATAAATAGATATCCTTTACTTATATACTGATTTTCATTAAAATCTCTGACATGTCTGCCACAGCCAATTAGCTCATTTTGCATGGAATGACCCAAAAAAGGTATTCTTTTACACCCATTCAATTCAAAACACTAAAAATAATCATTTCACTCTAAACATTTTCTGACGTACTCAATTATTATTAGGTTATAGGGTAAAAGCATGAATAGTCGGCCACTTAAGCGCTTTCTTTTAGTATATAGCTTAAAGGGGAATTTTAAAAAGCAATACAACATTTTTAATAGCGACACATATTAATGTTTACTTTTATTTTACTGTTTCAGCAATTGTTTTTTTAAAAAAACTGATTATAGTTTTTATTAATAAAAAGTTAAACTTAAAAGTAGCAAAGTCGCTAGTAGTTGGCCACTCATTTCTAGTGTTCGGTCATCACTGGACCAGTTGTCGGCCACTTAAATACTTTGTTATTCTAAATAACTTAAAGTAAATTTTTAAAACAAAACAGCATTTTAACAATAAAATGTGTTAATTTATACTTTTTTTTATAAAGTTTCAGTAATAATTTAAAATATTATAATAGTTTTTAACACATTCCAACATAGTTTAAAAGTGTTTGTGAATTTGGATTGTCTCCAGTTTGTCCGAGCTCTAACACTCGTAAATATACTCGAATCTCACTGAACTTTTTGTATGTTATTGACGATAACAATAGCACGATCTCTATTGAAAATAAAGTGTGTAGAATTTATAGTTCATCTACAGGGACAGGACCTGATTACCAACGGGGCACATTCCCACCAGTAAAAAGAAACAGAAAACTTTGTCTCATTCATGGCAGAAATTTTTCATGAAAACGACGTTTAGATAAGGCGAACATTTCTTCAAATATTTATTGGTGTAAGAGTGCCCCGTTGGTAATCAGGCCCTGTACAGGGACAGTCAAAAATATTTCGATACATTACCATCAATGCAAAAAAGTTGCTTCAAGTTTATTTTAATGATGTTGGTCATTTAAATTCCAAAAGTAATGGTATCAAAATGATGGTGTTAGTCCAACTTAGAACATAGGCTATATTTTATATTGGTGCCACTACACCAAAGGGGGTGCAGGAGCAAAAAACGTTCTAAAAACGCGATTTTTGCGTTACTGAAGGGCCTAGAAATATGAAATTTGGAATATTAGTTACATATACGATATAAATTATGTCTAAGAACAGTTCTTAAACAATTCGAAATTTAAAAGGGATGAAAATGCACAAAAGCGTTCTAAAAAACGTTCTAAATGGTAGTTTCTACATAATCTCAGGAAATACCAAACCGATTTATAAAATATTGGTGTCAAAATGATGTTGACAACGCTTGCTCCGAGATAGGCTATGTTTTATATCGGTGCCACTACCCAAAAGGGGGTGCAGGATCAAAAAAACGTTCTAAAAATGCGATTTATTACTGAAGGGACTAGAAATATGAAATTTGAAATATTAGCTACTTATTAGGTATAAAGGATTTCTAAGAACAATTCTTAAACGATTCTAAATTTAAAAGGGGTGAAAATGCGCGAAAAGCGTTCTAAAAAAACGTTCTAAAGGGTGGTTTCTACACAATCTCAGGAAATACCAAACCAATTTAAAAAATAATGGTGTCAAAATGACTGTGACAACCCTTGCTCCAACATAGGCTATATTTTATGTCGGTGACACTACCCCAAAGGGAGTGCAGGGGAAAGACGTTCTAAATTGCGGTTTTTGCGTTACGGAAGGGCTTAGAATCGTGAAATTTGGAATGGTAGTTAGTTATAAGATATCAATGTTCTCTAAGGGCATTTCCTAAAAAAATCGAAATTTAAAATGGAGTCAAAATGCGCAAAAAGCGTTGTAAAAAACGTTCTAAATTGCGATTTCTATGCAATCTTAGGAAATACTGAACCGATTTCAAATGTAATGGTGTAAAAATTATGCTGACAGATCTCGCTCCAAGTTACGCTATATTTTATATCTGTTTACACTACCCCAGAGGAGATGCAGGAGCAAAATGCACGAAAAACGTTCTAAAAACGTTCTAAATGCCGATTTGGCAGAGATATCTCAGGAAGAATCAAATTGATTTCAAAAGAAATGGTAGGAAATTGATGCCGACAGGCTCTGCTCTAACATAGACACTATTTTATGTCGGTATCGCTATCACCTGGACGTTGCAGGAGCAAAAAAGCGTTCTAAATTTCAATTTTTGTGATCGGCTAGCAACTTAAAATTAGGCAAGGTACATATTTATTAGATATAAATGATCTTTAAGAACAGTTTCGAAAAAAATAGAAATTTAAAAAGGGGTGAAAATGCGCGAAAAGCGTTCTAAAAACGTTCTAAATTGCGATTTATACTCAATCTCAGGAAATACCAGAGCTATTTCAAAAGTAATGGTTGCAAATCAATGGTGATAGTCCCTGTTATAACATAGATTATATTTTATGTTGTGGTCACTACCATCTGAGGGTTGCAAAAGAAAAACATTTGCGTTTTTTGCACAACTGAGGGGTCTAACACTTTGAAGTATGCATGGTATTTACTAACAAGATGCAAATGCTTTCTAAGAAAAGTCGAAAGAAAATTCGAAATTTAAAAAGATGAAGTAAGCGAAAAGCGTTATAAATTACAATTTTTATGCAATCTTATCAAATACTAAACCGATTAAAAAAATAATGATGACAAATTGTTGGTGTTAGAACCTTCTCAAACATAAGCTATATTTTATATCTGTGCCGCTACCACCAGAGGGTTGCAGGAGCTAAAAACTTTCTAATTTGCAATTTCTGTGATACTGAAAAGGCTAGAAACTTTAAATATGGCATGGTAATTACTTATAAAATATAAATGCCCTCGAAGGACTGTCAAAAATAAATTCGAATTAAAAAGGGGTGAAGCGAAGGAGAGGTGCGAAAAGCATTCTAAAAAAGTCCTAAATTACGATATCTATGCAATTTCAGAGAATATAAACCGATTATAAAAGTAATAGTTGTGAATCAATGGTAACAGTCTCTGATCCTACACAGCCGATGATTCTACCACCTGGGGTTTACAGAAACAACAAACGTTCTATAAAAGGTCTTTAAAAGCTTTCTAAATGACCTTTTTGTGGAATATTAAAAATAACAAACCGATTTCAAAATTAATGTTGGCAAATTAATTGTGATATTTCCTAATTCAACATAGCCCTTTCTGTTGAGAGAGATGGTAGGACTTGGAATTTGACATGATAGCTAATTTTAAGATGTAAGAAAATGATTTCTAAAAAATTCAAAAATTCAAATGAATACTAAAATGAGAGTATTAAATGAGCATAAAGGTTTCAAAATATTTTCTAAATTATCATTTATTTAGTTTTATTAATTTAAGTCTAATTTCTGCCTAATGCAGTGTAATAATGATGTTTAATTAACCCCTTAACCTTCGATTTAACCTACGGTTTGGCAAATCCATACCTACCACTAAAATTTAGTAGAGATTTTCGCCTTGTTTAATCATGGAATTTCGACGATTAAATTAAACTATATTTACTGTAAAATTTTAGTGCTAAGAAGAATTTACATTTTTCTCGATCATCGTACGCGGGCTATGCCCGTCATTGTAGGTTAAGGGGTTAAACTGTGTTTTAAATAGTAATTTTTGAACTATTCTAAAAAGTAATAAGTAAAAATTTAGTTAGTACCTTTTAATAAAAATTAGACATATAAATATCACTTGGCATATTTCAAATATTACGCGAGCAAAGCCGCGGGGTTTGCTAGTCTATACTGCTCTATACTTCCTATTATAAAGAGGAAAAAATTGTTTATTTGTCGGAGGTAAGCTCTGGAACTACCGAACCGATTCCAAAAGTAATGGTATCAAAATGATGGTGTTAGTCCAACTTAGAACATAGGCTATATCTTATGTCGGTGCCACTACCCCGAAGGTGGTGTAGGAGCAAAAAACGTTCTAAAAATGCGATTTTAGCGTTACTGAAGTGCCTAAAAATATGAAATTTTGAATATTAGTTACGTATAAGATATAAATGATGTCTAAGAACAGTTCTTAAACAATTCGAAATTTAAAAGGGGTGAAAATGCACAAAAAGCGTTCTAAAAACGTTCTAAATGATAGTTTCTACACAATCTCAGGAAATACCAAACCTATCTAAAAAATATTGGTGTCAAAATGATGGTGACAACGCCTGCTCCAAGATAGGCTATGTTTTATGTCGGTGTCACTACCCCAAAGGGGGTGCAGGAGCAAAAAAGTTCTAAAAATGCGATTTACGTGTTACTGAAGGGCCTAGAAACATGAAATTTGAAATATTAGCTACTTATTAGATATAAAGGATTTTT
Organism: Maratus speciosus; assembly: GCA_963932465.1. Classification (NCBI taxonomy): domain Eukaryota; kingdom Metazoa; phylum Arthropoda; class Arachnida; order Araneae; family Salticidae; genus Maratus; species Maratus speciosus. The sequence continues at coordinate 131,657,781 of OZ010794.1, forward strand.
AAGAACAGTTCTTAAACAATTCGAAATTTGAAAGGCGTGAAAATGCGCGAAAATCGTTCTAAAAAACGTTCTAAATGGTGGTTTCTACACAATCTCAGGATATACCAAACCGATCTAAAAAATATTGGTGTCAAAATGATGGTGACAACGCTTGCTCTAAGGCAGGCTATGTTTTATGTCGGTGTCACTACCCCAAAGGGGGTGCAGGAGCAAAAAACGTTCTAAAAATGCGATTTATATGTCACTGAAGGGCCTAGAAATATGAAATTTGAAAATTAGCTACATATTAGATATAAAGGATTTCTAAGAACAGTTCTTAAACAATTCGAAATTTGAAAGGGATGAAAATGCGCGAAAATCGTTCTAAAAAACGTTCTAAATGGTGGTTTCTACACAATCTCAGGAAATACCAAACCGATTTAAAAAATAATGGTGTCAAAATAAGGGTGTCAAAATGACGGTGACAACGCTTGCTCCAAGATAAGCTATGTTTTATGTCGGTGCCACTACCCGAAAGGGGGTGCAGGAGCAAAAAACTTTCTAAAAATGCGATTTTTGCGTTACCGAAGGTCCTAGAAATATGAAATTTGAAATATTAGCTACTTACTAGATATAAAAGATTTCTAAGAACAGTTCTTAAACAATTCGAAATTTGAAAGGGATGAAAATGAGCGAAAATCGTTCTAAAAAACGTTCTAAATGGTGGTTTCTACACAATCTCAGGAAATACCAAACCGATTTAAAAAATAATGGTGTCAAAATAAGGGTGTCAAAATGACGGTGACAACGCTTGCTCCAAGATAGGCTATGTTTTATGTCGGTGCCACTACCCGAAAGGGGGTGCAGGAGCAAAAAACGTTCTAAAAATGCGATTTTTGCGTTACCGAAGGTCCTAGAAATATGAAATTTGAAATATTAGCTACTTACTAGATATAAAAGATTCCTAAGAACAGTTCTTAAACAATTCGAAATTTAAAAGGGGTGAAAATGCGCGAAAAGCATTCTAAAAAACGTTCTAATGGTGGTTTCTACACAATCTCAGGAAATACTAAACCGATCTAAAAAATAATGACGTCAAAATGATGGTGACAACTCTTGCTCCAACATAGGCGATGTTTTATGTCGGTGCCATTACCCCAAAGTGGGTGCAGGAGAAAAACTTTCTAAATCGCGGCTTTTGCGTTACGGAAGGGCCTAGAATCGTGAAGTTTGGAATGGTAGTTAGTTATAAGATACCAATGATCTCTAAGGACATTTCCTAAAAAAATCGAAATTTAACAGGGGGACAAAATGCGCAAAAAGCATTTAAAAAAACTTTCTAAATTGCGATTTCTATGCAATCTCAGGAAGTACTGAACCGATTTTAAATATAATTGTGTAAAAATGATGGTGACAGATCTTGCTCCAAGATAGGCTATATTTTACATCTGTTTCCACTACCCCAGAGGAGATGCAGGAGCAAAATGCGCGAAAAGCGTTCTAAAGCGTTCTAAATGCCGATTTGTCGGCAATATCTCAGGAAGAATGAATCTGATTTCAAACGTAATGGTAGGAAATTGATGCTGACAGCCCCTGCTCTAACATAGACGCTATTTTATGTAGGTATCACTATCACCAAGACGTTGCAGGAGAAAAAAGCGTTTTAAATTTCGATTTTTGTGATCGGTAGGGGCTAGCAACTTAAAATTAGGCAAGGTACATATTTATTAGATATAAATGATCTTTAAAAACAGTTTCGAAAAAATTGGAAATTTAAAAAGGGATGAAAATGCGCGAAAAGCGTCCTAAAAACGTTCTAAATTGCGATTTCTACTCAATTTAAGGTAATACCAAAGCTATTTCAAAAGTAATGGTTGCAAATCAATGGTGACAGTCCCTGCTATAACATAGGTTATATTTTATGTTGCTGTCACTACCATCTGAGGGTTGCAAAAGCAAAACATGTTCTAATTTACGTTTTTTGCACAACTGAGGGGTCTAACACTTTGAAGTATGGCATGGTATTTACTTACAAGATGCAACTGATTTCTAAGAACAGTCGAAAGAAAATTCCAAATTTAAAAAAAAATGAAGTGAGTGAAAAGCGTTATAAATTACAAATTTTAAGCAAACTTATAAATTACCAAACCGATTAGAAAAATAATGATGACAAATTTTGGTGATAGAACCTGCTCGAACATAAGCTATATTTTATGTCTGTTCCACTACCACCAGAGGGTTGCAGGAGCTAAAAACTTTCTACATTGCGATTTCTGTGATACTGAAAAGCCTAGAAACTTTAAATATGACATGGTAGTTACTTATAAAATATAAATGCCTTCGAAGGAACGTCGAAAATAAATTCGAATTAAAAAGGGATGAAGCGAAGGGGAGGTGCGAAAAGCATTCTAAAAAAGTTCTAAATTACGATTCCATGCAATTTCAGGGAATATAAACCGGTTATAAAAGTAATCAATGCGAATCAATGGTAACAGTCTCTGATCCTACACAGGCTATATTTTATGCCGATGATTCTACCACCTGGGGCTCACAGGAACAACAGACGTTCTAAAAGAGGGCTTTAAAATCTTTTTAAATTACGTTTCTGTGGAATATTAGGAAACAACAGACCGATTTCAAAATTAATGTTGGCAAATTAATGGTGACAATTCCTGTTTCAACATAGCCCTTTATGTTGAGAGACGTGGTAGGACTTGGAATTTGACATGATGGTTAATTTTAAGATGTAAGAAGATGGTTTCTAAAAAATTCAAAACTTCAAATGAATACTGAAATGAGCGTATTAATTGAGCATAAAAGTTTCAAAATATTTTCTAAATTATCATTTATTTATTATTATTTCATTTTATTAATTTAAGTCTCATTTCTGCCTAATGCAGTGTAATAAGGATGTTTAATCAAACTGTGTTTTAAAAAGTAATTTTTGAACTATTCCTAAAAGTAATAAGTAACTTTTAATAAAATAAAATATTACCTTTTAATAAAATAAAAATTTAGTTACTACCTTTTAATAAAAATTAGACATATAAATATCACTTGGCATATTTCAAATATTACGCGAGCAAAGCCGCGGGGTTTGCTAGTATATATATAAATATATATTTTTTTCTTTTTTGGTTTCGATCTTGTTAGCAGTCATTTAGTTATGTTAGTTTAGTTAGTTTAGTTAGTTTAGTTCTAATATCCACCTGGGGGTTACAAGAGCAAAAAATTTCTAAATTGCGTGTTACTGAGGGGGGTTTAACATTTTAAATTTGAAATAGTAATTACTTCAAAGATGAAAATGTTCTCTAAGAATTGTCGACAGAAAATTCCAAATTTAAAAAGATGAAGTGAGCTAAAAGCGTTCTACATTCCGATTTTTATGCAATCGTATGAAATACGAAACCGATTTCAAACATAATGGTTGCAAATTGATGATGATAGAACCTGCTCAAACATGAGCTATATTTTATACCGGTGCCACAACCCCTAGACGGTTGCAGGAGCAAAAAACTTTCTAAATTGCGATTTCTGCGGTACTGAAGAGGCTAGAAACTTTAAATATAGCACGGTAGTTATAAAATATAAATGTCCTCTAAGACCTGTCGAAAATAAATTCGAAATTAAAAAAGGGTGAAGCGAAGGGAAGGAGCGAAAAGCAGGGCTCGCACCGTTCCTAAAATTTTCGCACTTTGCTACCAGTATTTTAAATAAGAATTCTTCGTAGTAGTTTCCTTTAACATCTATTATAGAACTATACAACAAAGATCATCGTTTTAATTTAGTGGTAGCAAAGTGCGAAAATTTTAGGAACACTGCGAGCCCTGGAAAAGCATTCTGAAAGCGTCCTAAATTACGATTTTCTATGGAATCTCAGGAAATAATAAACACGAAGCGCACCAAAAGACTCTACGAAAGTAACCAAGATAAGTTGAAAATAACGTCCGCACTTGTTAACGTCCGCACTTGTGTCCATTGCACAACTGACAAAACAGGCTATCAAGCCATAGCCACCCACCCTCCTTTCCTGTCTGTCTCTGCTATTGCATTCGGCAAACACTTCTTGCTCCTTCCTGTCGTGAGCTAGCACTTTCCTGCGAAGGAGAACTTGCCTGTCTCGGCCGATTGCAATATTCCTATTTTTATTTTTTTTACTAGGCCGGATAGTACGGAGGGCCGGATGGTCGCGAGCCGGATAGTCGGGAGTTATTGGTTGCGAATCAAGAGCGATAATCTCTGATCCTATACGGGCTATATTTTATGCCAGTGTCACTAGCACCTGGTTGGCAGGTACAACAAGAACGTCTTTAAAAGCATCTAAATTCCGTTTTCTATAGAATATTAGGAAATACCAACCGACTTCCAGGTTAATGTTGGTAAATTAATGGTGACAGTCTCTGTTTCAACATTTTTCAAGACATTCTATTTCAACTCAGTTTCGACATTTTATGTTGGTGCCACTAACACCACAGAGGTGGTAGACTGTTAGACAAGAAACTTGGAATTTGACATGATAGTTAATTTTAAGATGTAAATGTGTTAAGATGTTTTCTAAAAAATTCAAAACTTCAAATGAATACTTAAATGAGCGAATAAAATGAGCTTAAAAGCCTCAAAATACTTTCTAAATTATCATTTATTTGGGATTAGTTTTAGTTATTCTTATTAATTAAAATCTCATTTCTGTCTATTGCACTTTTATAATGAAGTTTAGTCAAACTGTGGTTTATTTGGAATTTTTTAATTATTCCGAAAATTGTACTTCTAATAAAAAATATTCATGCAAATATCACTTGGCATATTTCAAATATTACGCGAGCAAAGCCAGGGGCTTTGCTAGTTATAAAATAAATAAATGCTTTCTTGCATTTACATTATAAAAAGAACATTTTATTAATAAATTATGATGCATATGAGGCATTGGGGGAGTATTTAAAATTAAGTGACATAAATTCTATACCACCGTCCTTCAAAATATTAACTTTGTTAAAAAGGTAACTCTTAGATCGAATCAATATATTTAAGTGTAGCACGTCAAAAACATTTATTTTAAACCAGGATTTTAATTTTATTTCTGGGTAGTACAAGATTCGCACAACTGTACCTCTAAATTTTAACAGCATTTTAAAAGTATTTCACTGCAGAAAAATATTGCAAAAGCTGGGAATAAAGGCAGTGGTTCCGAATTGTGTGTTTTAAAAATTAAATGTAAATTTTTTTATACAGTAAACTCCCGACTATGCGGCTCGCGACTATCCGGCCCTCCGTACTATCCGGCCTAGTAAAAAAAAAATAGTAATGTTGCAAGCGGCCGAGACAGGCAAGTTCTCGTCCGCAGGAAAGTGCTAACTCACGACAGGAAGGAGCAAGAAGTGCTCGCAGAATGCAATAGGAGAGACAGACAGGAAAGGAGGGGAGTGGTTATGGCTTGATAGCCTGTTTCCTCAGTTGCGCAACGGATGTTAACAAGTGCGGACTTTATTTTCAACTTATCTTGATTACTTTCGTACAGTCTTTCGGCGCGCTTCGTGTTTATTTATTGAAGATTAACGAAATAGGTGATAAACGAAGAGGGTCGCGGAAGAGGAATGACAGGGAGAAGCAGTCATCTAGCAAGGACTTTTTCAAAAACCAAGTTTTGACTATTTTATCTTAAACATAACTTTTCATTTTTGTGAATCACTTATTAATAAAAAGTAAAATAAAATTTACTAATTTTTTTACGAATTAGGGTTACGTTTCACGTTAATGTTTTACTTATTTTGAAACTGTATGTACTATCTATCTATTATATATATAAAATCCAAACGGAAATTTCGTTCCGAACGCCGAGATTTCGAGTTCTACCGCATGGATTTTGACGGAACTTATACCGTTAGATAGGTATCGTTCGAGGGAAGGTTTTAAGCTATAACACATCATTCTACCTAGATTAGTTATAGAATTATTACGGAACATTCTATTATTTTGGACTTAGTTACTTCATATTTCCTTAAATATCTGGACTCCTATTGGTCGTAGAGCTTAGATCTCGCGCCAAAAGTAGCTCCAGAGTACCCAAGCAAACTTTTCCCCGCGATTATTTTGCCGTCTTCCGATTTCCTCTAACTCTATTAGGGGCCCGTCTAGAGCCCCTTTAAAATATTTTTCGTAGTAATTTCAGCAATTATCTTAAATTATTGGTTAAGACCGCCACCCTCCCGATTCATGTATCTACGGAAAGGTTGAATGAAGGAGTTTCGTTCAGATACGCTTTCGTTAAGAATAGAGTGCGCTCCCTGGTGGTGGAATGTGGAGCTAACATAACGCGATATTGTTAAAATTAGGAAATCTAACAATGCGATCTGTTTTAAACTTTGAGATAGTTCATAACACATAATCTATTATCTATTCTATTATATATATATAAAATCTATTATCTATTCTATTATATATATAAAATCCAAAAGGAAATTTCGTTCCGAACGCCTAGATTTCGAGTTCTACTGCATGGATTTTTACGGAACTTATACCGTTAGATAGGTATTGTTTCGGGGAAGGTTTTAATCTATAACACATTATTCTACCTATATTAGTTTTAGAATTATGACGGAAAATTCTGTTATTTTGGGCGATAAGGTTACCATTTTATTTCTTGGCGAAATTCATCGTTGATAAAAAACAATTGAAACGGCTATTAAACCTCGAAAAATAAAAGAAAAACTGTTACTAATTTTATTTAAATGAAAAAAAAAGAAAAAAAAAGAAGAAGAAAATCCGTTTTAATGAGTGATAATATTAAAAAAACGGAAACTTTTAATCAAAACCTGAAAGAAATATTTGTAATGCTTAAAAATTAATAAGAAATATTACACTTGATACGCAATGTTTGGCTCTTTATCGCTTGCGTTAGATATGGAAACGAATCTGAAAATTTGATTAGATGAAATTTTAACATTTTCTTTCTGTTCTGTTCTTTTCTTTTTTTTTTTATATCTAATTGTCCCATCACGGGACATAGAAGAAACAAGCAGATGTAATTGTGAGTCACACGTGTAATTACTATTTGTTTCTTTACAATTTTTTATTTTTCTTTTGTCGCCAAACAATGTGATTTTAAGCCAAAAATGCATAAGCGTGACATTAGCTTGAGGATGTTGGTGTTTTTTTAGGTGAAAGAGATCATTTTTTGAGTACATTTTCATATTCAATTGTAACTTATATAGATATCAGTTAATATTTTAAAAATGGAATCGAATACTTAAATTTCAGTGTGAATTTCTGCCACACATACATATTGTAAAATAATTTCATACTTTTCAAAATGTTTTTCGCCGTAATTCCGAAAGCATGTGATATTTATAAACTCGAACTCAGATCAACGAATATTACCCAATTTATTTAAGCAAATATTATCTATTTTCTCAAGTCATATCGCCAATTTCATTTATAGGAAAATTCACAGATCCAAAATCTAGGAAATAAAGATAATTTTTAAGGAAATTTATGCTTTAATACGTTATTACTATGGAAAAATTCAACATTTTGAAAAATAAAAAATTACAAGTCTTTTGTAATTCGTCATTTCTTCTTCGTCTTTCTTCGTACTTTCTCCTCTGTTATGTAATATTTCAAATGATATTGGACTAATTTTCGATCATCGATTCACCGCAAAATCGCATATCTAATATAGTATATAAAATAAAGTCTGGATTAGGGGACTAATTAACGCACAGCGCAAACTACTGAACCTAAAATCTTGAAAATCGTGGTAAAAGTACTTCTTATGACATAGACTTCTGCTAAGAAAGGATTTTCTAAAGTGTCACCCCTAATGGTTTTTGCACGGGGAGGGGGAAAAAATCGAATATCGAAATTATGCGTCAAATGATAGCATATTTTAGTGTAGTTTTGTATGCTGAATCGAATGCTACCAAATAAATTTTTATAAGTCCAACAGTTCATGACACATTTCATATTTTTCTAATTTGGCGGTGTCTTTGGCATCTAAACCTCAAATTATCTATCAATACATCCGTTACTCTGGCAACGGAAAAAATTCAAATCAACCCTTTTGGGTAAAAAATAAAAACGGCTCTATGAGTTTGAAATAAAAATGCAAGCATCTTAATTTTTTTTTAAATAGTGATTTTATGTAAAATAAAAGGGAAAAAATTACTGAGAATTTAGCGTTTTAAAACAAAAATGGAAAAGGTACTACTTAGATACTCCGTCGACCAAAAATCTATCGTCAAACTATAAGATTAAATTAGATGTAAATTTCCAACTGGGCGAAAAATGTCCGGACCAGGATTCGAACCCGGGACCTCCTGGCTGAAGCTGCCAGTGCTCTGCCATCTGAGCTATCCCGGACGATTCTGGTCGAACTTTTTCACCCAGCTAACCTTGAAAGGGTTAGCTGGGTGAGCTAACCCTTTCAAGGTTATCTCACGGAATCAAGGTTAGCTGGGTGAAAAAGTTCGACCAGAATCGTCCGGGATAGCTCAGATGGCAGAGCACTGGCGGCTTCAGCCAGGAGGTCCCGGGTTCGAATCCTGGTCCGGACATTTTTCGCCCAGTTGGAAATTTACATCTAATATGATTTGTTTACCAATTAGAATAATTGTGCTAATATTAATCAAGTATAAGATTAAAGGTCAATAATGGTTGATCGTAAATATCAAATTCACTTGAATTTAAACAAACTACACGTGTTTACGTCATGAAGTGATTTTAATTTCGACGTTTTATTTGTATTTTTATTAATGTTATACTAATTTATTTGTTATTTCGTTATTTAAAATAAAGATTATGTCAATTTATGTAATTTGGCGAAAGGTTTGGCGATTTATATAATTTGGCGAAATTGGTCGACGGGATAACAAGTAGTACCAATGAAAATATTTAAGTATGAAAGCAATGTTTGTAACGACTTAAAAATTATTTTCATATATGTAAACTCGGTTTATGGCGTCAGATACCGTCATCCGAAGAATCTATAAGAGTATTTTTCCATTTTTTCCGGTCATAGGTTCCTCAATGAAAGAAATTGGAATTGAAATAATATTGTGCGATTTATAAATTGCTCCTCGATAAGAAGAAAAAATGGGTACATTTATAACAACCGTGCGCACATCTCGCTGATAGCATTTTAAAAATTCCCAGTAGCAGTAGTTACATTTTGCGTATGTAAATTAAAAATATTTTTTTGCTTTTAATTATGGCATTATTTCCTGTTATTGTTTATCTTTTCAGTTTTTTAAATGAAATTAGTATAAGGCATGCATTTTAAATTAAATGAGTGAAAGGTTTGTGTTTTAAATGAAAATAATAAAATAAGAATATGCTATGAAAACAATCTTTATTTATTTATTACCTGCGCCCGGCTGACATAAAAGTATCACAAAAGCCACATATTCACTTTTCTTTGAGTAGTTGCTCATGAGAATTCAAGTTAACTTTCGTAATCGGATACTTCACATATTGGTGTTTTAGCTTTAATGTTGAAAACATCGTTTTTGTTTGAAGCGAAAACTTTACTATGAATTCTATTACACAAAATCGCATCATCATCATCTACTATATATTTACAACGGAAATTTACATTTCATTCCGATTGTTTATAATACACTGCTCAAAACAATTAAAGGATATTTGAAGTTTTATATAAAATAAAGATATAAACGAAATTTTTTTTTGCCGAAAATAGAAGAAGAGAATCACAAATGCAAATTTTTCATGTTTCCAAACTGTGGAGTATGCAAATTTTGAGTTCGACGTCAAAAACGTCGCTTCAGCGGCAGCGAATAAAATTTGACTTTCAACTTGATAAAAAAGAATGAAGACAAGGATGATCGGCATTCAGTGATGGCTTTGTTTCGATGAGTACGATGTCTCAGCGAAGTCATTAAACAGATTCAGAAGCTTTGAGAATTGTTGGTATGTTAAAAGGGGGAAAACTCAAGCCGAAGTAGCGCAAGCCATTGGAGTGTCACAAAGTGTCATTTCCAGGATCTGGAACCGTTTTTTGGAGAGTGGATGTGCAGGCCGAAGACCAGGGCAAGGTCGTAGACGGGCAACAACGCCCAATGAAGATCGGTATTTAGCGTTAACAGCTCGGAGACACCGAACCATGAACGCTACTCGTCTCCAACAACATCTTCGCTCGGCTACAGGCACCACGATTTCAACTCAGACTGTCCGAAACCGGCTCCATGCTGTAGGTCTGTATGCTCGCCGACCGATGGTATGTGTTAGATTAACATCAAGGCATCGTCGCGACCGCAGGGAGTGGGCAACCGAGCATGTCAACTGGAGGAGAAATGAATGGAGCAATATTCTGTTTTCTGACGAGTCCCGTTTTTCTGTGCATCCGGATAATAGGCGTATTTTCATCTGGAGGGACCGTGGCAGTACGAATAATCCTGCGTTCGTGCACGAAAGTGTCAGATTTGGCGGTGGAGGAGTGTTGGTGTATGGTGGCTTCTCCATTGACGGGCGCACTGACCTCTACATCATTCGAGATGGAGCTCTGACTGGTCGCCGATATAGGGATGAGATCCTCAGACCTATTGTAGTCCCTTACGCTGCAGCAATCGGAGATAACTTCATTTTAATGGACGATAACTGCAGGCCACATCGTGCAAACCTGGTGGAGGATTTCCTTTTCGAGGAAGGAATCGTTCGAATGGAATGGCCAGCGTCTTCTCCAGACATGAATCCAATCGAGCACGTTTGGGACGCTCTAGGAAGACGAGTTTCTGGCCGCCAACAACCCCCACAAACTCTCCAAGAACTGGAAAGAGCTCTTCTGGAAGAGTGGGGCAGAATACCCCAACTCGTCATTAATAGCCTCATTGAGTCCATGCCTCAAAGGTGTTCAACGTTGCTGGCCGCCCGTGGAAACTATACCCCCTACTGAAAATGATTCTCTTTGAAGAAAACACCTTTTCTTGTTCTTTTTTTCTCATATGCACAAATTGTGTTTTTTTCCTTTAGTACACAAATGCGCAATAAAATGCATTTTTTTCTGCCAAACATGTGTAATTTATTCTCATATAACCTACTATGTCTGTCGACCATGTATCAATCAGCTAAACAGTTTACCAGATACAAAATCCACCTAAAACTGCAATATCCTTTAATTGTTTTGAGCAGTGTACTTTCGTAGGATATACCACAATTAGTTAGGTAATAATTTTGGAAAGGTTTTCGTGTATACATATTGTTCAAGGGTACTTAGTTATAGAGCAACAGTAAAAGTTCAAAAATTAAGTGAACCTGATTATGAAAGTTTAGACTTTTTAAAAAAATCTACAGAACATATTTTGTTACAAGTGGCCCTGTTGCATGACTTTTAGGAATGGTGTTAGTATATACGATTTCATTATATGTTGATTAGTTACATAGGTATTAATTCCTGTTGTCATAACGGTCTCATTACCCGACAATAAGTGCGCTGTTTATAATCAACTAAAACAATTACTTCTTAATTGCTAAATTTTGTCCAACGCTTAAGATAACATTATATCGCAATGGCGTTCGCATCCTTTTCAGTAATGTGCAAGGTCAAGCTGAAGATCCATATTGTTTAAAATACAAGCTCAAATTCACCATTTAGTTTAATCCAAGGTTCATTTGGAAATATTGACCAGCGCAGCGGGCATAGCCTGCTAGTATATATATAAATTATCTTAAAATGTGTAACATGCGTTTTCAATATAATGGGGGGGGGGGTGGCAGGAAGTGAGTAAATATTTATAGAATTCCGGTCTATCCGGCTTACCCTTCCGCCATGTTAGGCCGAATAGTCGGGGATTTACTGTAATTAATAGCAAGTGTCGGAGCATACGGGACCAATTTTATTATTCTTACCAGTACATTTTATCAGTAATATTCAGCAGACATTTTTTAAAAATATGGAGTAGGACTATATGATGAAGATTATTTGATAAAGATACTGGTAAAAATAGTGAAATTTGTACTGTATGCTCCTGTAATAGTGGTTCCAGAGTCCTTCGAAATTCCAACGAGTGTGCGAACCTTGGTAGTATATTTTTAATTTATTTTATTAAGAAATGACTGATTTAAATTATGTTTTTTACGTCACGATCAAATTGATACCCATGGTCGCTCTAGTTTTAAAAGTATTGTTCCAACTACAAAAATGTCTGGTTGTTTTCCTCCAAAATATTAGAAAACATTTATGTCTATAAATGTTAGAATATTGAAATTGTATGTAATTCTAGGGCCCTGTAAGTTACCTTTAACCTTTTCAGGGGCAAATGATTGTGTTTCTGTAATATCGAATTCTCACCGCAATCTTCCAAAAATTTTATTACAAAATAAGGAAAAGCAATTGTATTACTTTATTCCACGAAACTTAGAAAAGTAAAAATTAATAAAAAAAAAAATCTGGTGCAAATCTTCATTAATCATAAGTGGGATACAATATATCCCACCGCCTCTAGAGGGGTTAAGACAACACTCTTCTTTCTCTACAAATACAACAACAGAAAAGACATTTTATTACAACAAAAACATTTTAAAAAATTATGTTCATTTCTAGATTTTCCAATTCAAGAAATTATCATTTGGGCAAATAAAAACAACAACATTTAGTTGAATTATTTTTTCTGAGCGGTTGTAATTTAAGTTCCTTTATTAATAGTATTTCTTGTTTAATACAACAGTCTAACATTATGCAGGCGCTCAGCAGTTTTAATGCAAGCGAATCAAACATACTATCAGCACAGGTTCGATTGCGCCTGACTAAGCAGAACTACATTCCAGAAACACTCGAAACACGCACATTCAGCGAATTACAAGTGACAGATCAATTTAATCACAGACCAAGACTGACACACTGTCCTCCCTTCCTTTATCGCTATTACGTAATAGCAGAAGCCTACGTCACGAATAAATCTGAAAAAAAAAAAAAAAAAAAAAAAAAAAACTGATGTCCAGTCAGTGGTCACGTGATCAGCAAGCTGAAAATTGAACGGGATACGCAGGCGTGACGGCAGAATCTGGACGGTGCAAAGGTCACTTGGACGTTGGACGTCTTCCAACTAAGGTAATACTAATCTTAGTTGGAAGAAGGGGTCCAAGCCGCTTGTCAGATTCTCTAGACGTCCAAGATGGCGGCCTTTCAAAATGGCGGACGTCCAGGGATTATGCAATCCAAGATGGCGGCCATCTAACACGTTGGTCGTCCGTGGGGGATATAAAATCTAAGATGGCGGACGTCCAAGATGGCGGATGTCCAAAGTCCATCTACGCATTAAAAACACAAGTTTTTTAACTAAAAAGCATCTGAAAATTAAAATTTCTGTTAATTAAATAAGAAACAAACAAATTTTAAGTTTTAAAAGTGCTGCTGCACGCATTTATTTAAAATAAATGTCACAGAGATATATATAAATATTACAATTTCAAATTACTATGTACAGGAAATCAGAGTATTTACATATTTTTTTCTAGAAAAAAAGCAGGCTTTGTATAATAACTGGTATATTTACGTGCAAGCACTGGTCGAACATCTCCAAGCTATTTGGTTCGCTTCGGGCTAGGCAGAAAGTCGTCCTCGCTGTCATCATTATCACATGGGCCCTCAGATACGGGCCAATGGGAACAGCCAGGAACAGAAGATCTCGACCGGACGACTGCAGGACGAGACTCACACGCAACCGGACACTTAGAAGTACTCCATGAAAATGCTAATTTGACAGCTTTGCATGTTATGTTGAATTTCACGAATTATGAACGTTTTCTTACAGTAAGTTCTCCTCTTTTTAATGACAGAAACTCTAATAATTCATAAAATGCAATATATCATAGCTCAGTAAGTTTTAGTTCTACAAAAATATTGCTTGTTTTTACTGTATTTTTCGAACACTAGATGATTTTTCTAAGTGTAACTTAGAGATAAAATTTAATGTTTGCTTCTTTAAATAATTTTACTATATATATATATATCTTCAGCATTCGATGCTGTTAAATTCTAAACAATTGTTATTGCTGCATTTTTACATATAATTTTAATTTAAATTTTCTCTAAGTACGATTGATTCAGAGAAATAAATGTGGGTTGCAATAATTAAATTTCCTCGCACGTTTCTGCCTATAAATTATTCTTCAAGAAACTATTTGCGTTGCATTAACAATACTTTCATTTTACAAGAAAACATAAATCCTTTTAGTATTAAATAGTGCAAGAAGATATTGATTTGTGTTTTTCATGACAGTAATTTTTAATGAATATGGCGTTTATGCTAGATGAAAATTTCTACTAAAATGTACAGGTGGAAGATCGAGCCGTTGGTAATCTGGCCGTTTTGTGATCACTAGTTTCATACTTGATCACCTAATATAATTTTCTTCGGATGGAAAAAAATATAGAATGAAAAAATATATATATTTACATTTAATCGCAGCTTTTAATGTCATTCAAAAAGAAAAATACATGAAGTTACAGATACTATTCCAAATGAAAGTTGATGCAATTGAAAATATTGACAAATGACAGGAACATACAAGACATTAACAGTTTTCTTATATCGCATATGCCACAAACATTATTCGTGTTTCAGGAATGTCTTCTTTGAATAGTTAAGGATAATATTAATATATCACCAAAGGGATCTATTATTATCGTCCTAAGAATATTATTAGGGATAATAATAATGATAATAATATATATCATGTAATAATAATAGTTCAATAGACATTGACGTACTATTGAGTTAATGTTCGTCCGATTTAATTTGGTGGTAATATAAAATTTATTCTTTTTTAAACGTATTTGGCAAGCTCGGTTGAACTGCCTATGTGCCGTCTCTGTGTCTTCCCACGCTCTGACATTCTTAAATATTGTTATCTCTTTAAGTAATTAGTATATATTATTGAATTATACTGTAACTTCCTATTGAAAATAAAGTGTGTAACATTTAATTTCTTTACAAGCACATATAAAAGATTTACTGTGCATAATAGTGTATGCTGAGAAAAATGGTTTGGACGTATTTTAATAATCTCCAACAACTTCAAACACAACGAAAACGATATGCGCTACTGAAAGGCATTACAAAATGCCATGTTTTTTATTTTTATTTTTTTATATACCCACAGCATTTATCATTCATTTACTTGCACCAAAATAATTCTATTAAGTTTCAGTCTGTGAGCGATATTTGAGGTAAATGCATTTTCACTTTCTTCTATCTTTACAAGAAGAAAGTATTGGATTCGTGAAAAATTTCTACATCCTGTTTTCGATGGATTTATACGTTTTAGTAGGTCCAGAGGACGATTAGATGGTTTTTAGAAAATGTCTGTCTGTCACTCTGTCTGTGAGTCTGTCTGTATGTCACAAACATTTTGTGGGCGCTCTATCAAAGAGCTAAGGCACGGAATTTCACAAAACTTTAGATTCAGTTAGACCTTGATATAAAGTGATGCTGATTACATTTTGGTGTATATTTCGCAACAGGTTGCACATCTGTGCTGCATTTTGTACGATTTTCGCAATATGTCTCTCTCAAAAACTAATCCATGGATTTTAATCAAACTTCAGCTTCAGTTATACATTGACGTAAGCTGCTACTGATTAGCTTTTGCTGTAAATGGCACAGCAGTTGGCACTACTATGCTGAATTTTTCACAATTTTTGCAAAAGCTATATCTCAAAAACTAGCCCACTCAAATTAATAAAACTTAATATTCTGTTACATTTTCACTTAAATAGATCTTTATTAGACATGGTGTATATTAAACAACGAGTGTTGATTTTATACTCTTTGGACTAGAAATTTTGGTTGCGGACATCTAAGGGGTTGGATACCAAAATTCAATGATTTCATTGAAACAATGCGATACATATGTTTCTTTGTTAAATGCATCCAAGTCAAGTAACCTATATACCTTTACATTAATCATGTTCGCACAGATTGTCATTTAATTTTTGCACTGTAATAGCGAATTTTGAATCATTAATAATTTAAATCATGAGATAAAGGAAAGCTTTGGGACTGGCACATCCGACTAGTTAGATGTTATATACCTTTTTAAGGCAAACTAAACTTTAGTAAATTATCTGATGTGTATAAATTCTATACATTGGGTAGAGGAATATGTTAAGGATTTTTCAAATGACTACATTTTAAAATATACTAGTGGGAATTGCACACTTCAACGAAACGAATATGGATTCGGCGCGCCACAGATTTCGAGAGTCTTTGCGGCTATGTTCGTTCCGGCCTCAAATCAGACGAAACTTGAATTATCGTGTTTTTTATTTCCACATTGATTAAATTAAGCGCCCCTCACGTTCCTATAAGAACCGATTTGACATTCTTCTAACTTGAATTTAATCATTTACGTAGTAAAGTATAACAACGATTTCGTTATGTATAGATAAAAAATCCATATTTATTCTGTACATAAAAAAAGACGTGAAACGCAAATCATGAACATTGCTTGAAAATTTCTGGAAAATTCGAAAATCGTAGAGAATAAAATTCAGTGTGTTGTGTTAAACGATTTAAACAGGATTTTTTTACGAATGTCAATAATCTTGAAAATTGCTAAAATTACATACAATTCTAGAAAAAACACCAAGATATTATTTATTATATAGTCATCTGAACCTCAGAACAAATGAATAATTCTTACCCTCTATCGCTTATCTACTTGTATATTTATTAGAGCGCTGGCCAATGGCATAGCGTTACGGAGGGGTAGCTGGATCAATTTATTACCATTATTATTGTTTGCTAAATTTTACTTTGTTTAATCGTATAACGTTCAATGATTAAGTAAATCCAAATTTTCTATAATAGTGCTGGTAGTAAAATGACCTACCCCTACCCCTAATCCTACGCCTCTGGCCTTGGCTACTGGAAATCAGAGAACGAATCCGAATAATAACAAAAAAAAATTCCAAATTTAAATTTAAATTAAAATTAAAAGATTGTTAGAATTAAAAGAGAAATTCTTCAATACACACCTCGTTAAATTCTTTTTTTTTTATGGTGTATTTAAAAAAGTCTTTCCTCGGCGTTAAAAAACTAAATTTAGGAAATATTTAATTATTGACGTTGTCCAATATATTTTTAAAAATGTCCTTGAAATTCAATCTTCTGAAATATGGCCGATAACGCGTTAAGAAACAGAGCACAAATAATTGTCTTATGAAGATTTCCCAATTTTCACAAGCGAAAGGTCAGTTTAGCTAATGGTCTAAAAAATAAACAAACGTGGTATAGAAGATGGTTACATGTTTTAAAAATAAGTACTTGCTTATATTCCCTTTAGATATCCTTAATAATCTTCATAATTTTTTTAATATGTTTATTCAAGGATTTAAGCAGAATATTCTAAAATCTTTAAAATAATTTTTAAACCAGATTTGGCGAAAAAAATTGCAGATAAATAATGTTTTCATAAAAGATTATAAAAATGCACTACTTTTTTGAAAAGGATATTTATTAGGAAAAGTTAATTACTTCTTATGATCATCTTCTTCACATTAAAACTTATGATTTATTTACTTTAAAAGCTAACTCTCTGATAAAGTGTTTAAACTTCCATAGTGAATTATATTAAGATCAAAATATTCACTATGTTAACTGCATGACATAATTAAAATTAATGACTTAAATATTACAGTCTTCATTTTATATTTTTAGATGCATAGCACACCTTTAGGCGTCAAGAAATTAAATTTTCCATTTTATATTAACACATTGTATGCGAGAAGCGTAAAGATACGCTTTTGTGGACTGGGGTAGAAATTAAAAGTGGTATCGGAAATTTTGTAGGGTGTAAAAAAGAAAGTGGATTTCGAGCATGCAAGCCTCTGATTGGTTGTGAGCAGGTTTTAATTTACAGTGCCAGCTGTAAACGGATATTTCGCGCTCATTTTCGAAAAATGTGCCTCATACAATCGGTAAAACAAAAGCTTTTTCAGAATATTTTGATAGAAAATTTTCCTTTCACCGATTTTGACTTCCAAACTTTAACAAAAAATAAATTTATCTCTACAATTATTTAATTCAAAAGGTTTATAACCTTCTAAATTTGTAGACGTATATATGTATATACATGGCTGACAACTTTTTTTTATTTTCTATTGTTTTATATGTTATTAATTGAAACAATGTTGTTGTTGCCGAAGAACATTTCCACCGCTGCCAACTTTTACGCTTCTCCCTATCGCTAATTATGATTCAAAGAACTTAACTTATTTAATGGCGAAAAATTTAGGATAAAATAAAGCAAATTTTCCTGCTCGAAAATTGAGTTTAGAAAAAAAAAGGCAAAGGAAGGTTTCGGAGGCTAAATTATACACACTGTACCGCAGTTGCAATCTTTTGCGCTTTTTTGCTTCCGAAAATTAACAGAATATTTTCTTTGTTAAATCGCAGATTTCGGCGATTTAGTGGCAGAATTTACCATTACTTTTTTTCTGGTAAAAGAAAGTGCAATAGTTGGCAGCTATGCATTTATATACGTACAAGTACAATGCGTCTCATAAATATAAAGACACTGATATTTTCGAAATAATATTTTAATAATTCAGTATTCAAAATTATATTTATGCATATAACGAAAAGTATGTGCCAAGAAAACATTTTACAGTAAATTAAATTAGAATTAAATAATTTCAACTCAAAAATTTATAAATGTAAATAAATTTGCTGTCTCATAAATATAAAGACATTTTACATACTTTTGAATTACCGTCCAATAAATAATCCATTCTTATTAATGACAGAAAATATTCTAGCTGGCATGGTTTTTATTAAGTTGTATAACTATTTTGGCTTTATATCGAACCAACTTCGTTCGATTTCTTTTTTAACTCAAGGACGTTTGAAAATTGTCTTCCAAATGCATATACACTGCGAACGAAAGTGCCACAAAGATTCTTAGCTGGATTTAAATCATGGTTATGTGTGGGCCACACCGTGACATGAATATTGCTATTGGCGAACCATTTTTTTGTGAGTCTTGATGTGTGAATCGATGGATTATCCTGATGGTACAAATAATTCCGACCCCCAAGAGTTTCAGCAATTGGAAACAACTGACTATAAAGCAGTTCGATATACTCATTAGATGTCTGTTTACCTTCCAGAAAAGCAATATCCGCAGTTACATTAAAAGAGAAGGCATCCCACACCATAACAGAACCTCCCCCTTTCTGCCTACTGAAGAAGGTTCGAGATTAACGACTTAAATCGTGCGAGTAGGAATTCCAACCATCTGGGCCATCCAAGTTAAATCTCTTTTCATCTGAAATAATGTCTTGCATCCATTCGTCCTTCCAGTGCATATAATCTTTAACACCGATTAACCTCCGTTCTTTGTGTTCTTTTTTCCCTAAAGAAAATATGCACGTATGTCGGCATACAATATTTTTTCTTTCTTTTATACGACGATGTACTATATCCTTTGGGACCATACCATAAACTCGTTGAGAAACTTATCGGAGTGACATTTTTTGCGACGAAACAAGTCGCATGATCTTGTGATCGAGTCTTTCACTAGTTTTTCTCGGTCTGCAAGATCGTTTTCTGGAATATAAATTGTAAGTTTTTGATAAAATTTTATAACGTGCAGCTCTGATTCTCCCATTTTTTTTACATATTTGACAAACTGTTAAGCCATTAGCTTTAAATTCGCGTATTTTACAAATTCCATCTTTAAAAATTTCAATGTTCCACGGCATCTTTGCAATTGAAACAAGTCAAACAACTTTGCTCGTTTGGGTAAGTTAAAGTGTATTTCTGCTCGTGCGCATTAATTCTGTACGCACGCATTCGAAAAAAATTTGCATATGAAGTAATTTCAAGTTTGTCTTTATATTTATGAGACAGCGTAATTTTTTTATTTTTTTTTATTATTCGAGACGAAATTATTTTATTTAAATTAAAACCCCTATAAGAGATTCATTTCAGTGTTCTTAATATGAGGTATAAAATTTAATTTATTTTAACTAAATTAATAAAATGTAATTTCAAAAACATCTGTGTCTTTATATTTATGAGACGGACTATGTACATATATGGGTCATTCTCTGAAAAGTGGCTGTTTTTTGGAAACAAAATTGCGGCCCACTAAAATTGCCTCAAAAATTAGCCTACAAGTACCTTATTGCTATATTTATCAAAAAATAATATGAACCAAACTGTACCTGATACATCTTCTGAGATTTTAATTTCAAAGCACTTTTATTGCTAAAATGTTACAAAAAAAAATAATTTGCACCGGAATTTAAGAACAAATTTACTTGTAAATAAGAAAAGTGCTACATTTCACATACATATTAAATAGAACATAAGTTTATAAAAAGTCTGGTGCCATTGTGGCGCTTGGGAATTAAAATTTAGTAGTTTCATAAACATACCACAACCCTTGAAAGGGTTAAATATAATTAGAAGTCATACATTCAATAAATAATATTTCTTTTTGCTCTATTTCAATTAAAAAATAAAGATAAAGCATTAACATTTATCAAAGTTAATATTTATTTGATTTAGTACAATAATTTTTTTAATTTATTTTGGAATTATCCCAGTAAAATAATAAAAATTATAATTGTATTACCTTTACATACTCTAATTAAAAACCTTATGAGTTTTTTAATGTGTATTTTATTGCATTAGATTTTCTTATTTTACTTTTTAATACGTATATATATGGTTTCAAAACATTTCCTTATATTTTAAAATTATGAGGGATAGATTGTGAGGGAATGATGAAATGCTTCTGAAAACCATATTATTCTATATTGATTAGTCTAAGGTATATTTTCAGTTACTAAATATCTTTTGAAACACATTTCTAATAACTCAGCATCATAAAAAATATATCATTAGTTTTTGTTAAATTTATAATACACTAGCAAACCCCGCGGCTTTGCTCGCGTAATATTTGAAATATGCCAAGTGATATTTGTATGTCTAATTTTTCTTAAAAGGTACTAACTAAATTTTTATTTTCTTAAAAGGTAATATTTTATTTTATTAAAAGGTACTTTTTACTTTTAGGAATAATTAAAAAATTACTATTTAAAACACGGTTTGACTAAACATCATTGTTACCCTGTATTAGGCAGAAATGAGACTTAAATTAATAAAATGAAATAAAACTAAATAAATGATAATTTAGAAAATATTTTGAAACTTTTATGCTCAATTAATACGCTCATTTCAGTATTCATTTGAAGTTTTGAATTTTTTAGAAACCATCTTCTTACATCTTAAAATTAACCATCATGTCGAATTCCAAGTCCTACCACCTCTCTCAACATAAAGAGCTATGTTGGAACAGGAACTGTCACCATTAATTTGCCAACATTAATTTTGAAATCGGTTTGTTATTTCCTAATATTCCACAGAAACGTAATTTAAAAATATTTTAAAGCCCTTTTTTAGAACGTTTGTTGTTCCTGTGAACCCCAGGTGATAGAATCACCGGCATAAAATATAGCCTGTGTAGGACTGTTACCACTGATTCGCAACTATTACTTTTATAATCGGTTTATATTCCCTGAAATTGCATAGAATCGTAATTTAGAGCATTTTTAGAATGCTTTTCGCACCTCCCCTTCGCTTCACTCCTTTTTAATTCGAATTTATTTCCGACGTTCATTCGAGGGCATTTATATTTTATAAGTAACTACCATGTCATATTTAAAGTTTCTAGCCTATTCAGTATCACAGAAATAGCTATTTAGAAAGTTTTTAGCTCCTGCAACCCTCTGGTGGTAGTTTAACAGACATAAAATATCGCTTATGTTTGAGCAGGTTCAATCACCAAAATTTGTCATCATTATTTTTTTAATCGGTTTGGTAATTTATAAGTTTGCTTAAAAATTGTAATTTATAACGCTTTTCACTCACTTCATTTTTTTTTAAATTTGGAATTTTCTTTCGACTGTTCTTAGAAAGCAGTTGCATCTTGTAAGTAAATACCATGCCATACTTCAAAGTGTTAGACCCCTCAGTTGTGCAAAAAATGCAAATTAGAACATGTTTTGCTTTTGCAACCCTCAGATGGTAGTGACAGCAACATAAAATATAACCTATGTTATAGCAGGGACGGTCACCATTGATTTGCAACCATTACTTTTTAAATAGCTTTGGTATTTCCTTAGATTGAGTAGAAATCGCAATTTAGAACGTTTTTAGGACGCTTTTCGCGCATTTTCACCGCTTTTTAAATTTCCAATTTTTTTCGAAACTGTTCTTAAAGATCATTTATAGCTAATAAATATGTACCTTGCCTAATTTTAAGTAGCTAGCCCCTACCGATCACAGAAATCGAAATTTAGAACACTTTTTTGCTCCTGCAACGTCTTGGTGATAGTGATACCGACATAAAATAGCGTCTATGTTAGAGCAGAGGCTGTCAGCATCAATTTCCTACCATTACGTTTGAAATCAGATTCATTCTTCCTGAGATATTGCCGACAAATCGGCATCTAGAACGTTTTTAGAACGCTTTTCACGCATTTTGCTCCTGCATCTCCTCTGAGGTAGTGGAAACAGATATAAAATATAGCCTATCTTGGAGCAAGATCTGTCGCCATCATTTTTACACCATTATATTGGAAATCGGTTCAGTACTTCCTGAGATTGTATAGAAATCGCAATTTAGAAAGTTTTTTATAGCGCTTTTTGCGCATTTTGATCCCCTTTTAATTTTCGATTTTTTTAGGAAATGCCCTTAGAGATCATTGATATCTTATAACTAACTACCATTCCAAATTTCACGATTGTAGGTCCTTCCGTACTGCAAAAGCCGCAATTTAGAACGTTTTTTGCTCCTGCACCTCCTTTGGGGTAGTGGCACCGACATAAAACATCGCCTATGTTGGAGCAAGGGTTTTCACCATCATTTTGACGCCATTATTTTTTAGATCGGTTTAATATTTCCTGAGATTGTGTAGAAACCACCATTAGAACGTTTTTTAGAACGCTTTTCGCGCATTTTCACTCCTTTTAAATTTCGAATTGTTTAAGAACTGTTCTTAGAAATCCTTTATATCTAATAAGTAGCTAATATTTCAAATTTCATATTTCTAGGCCCTTCGGTAACGCAAAAATACGATTTTTAGAACGTTTATTGCTTCTGAACCCCTTTGGGGTAGTGGCACCGACATAAAACATAGCCTATGTTGGAGTAAGGGTTGTCACCGTCATTTTGACACCATTATCTTTTTAAATCGGTTTGGTATTTCCTGAGATTGTGTAGAAACCACCATTTAGAACGTTTTTTAGAACGATTTTTGCGCATTTTCACCCCTTTCAAATTTCGAATTGTTTAAGAACTGTTCTTAGATATCATTTATATCTTATAAGTAACTAATATTCAAAATTTCATATTTCTAGGCCCTTCAGTAACGCTAAAATCACATTTTTAGAACGTTTTTTGCTCCTACACCCCCTTTGGGGTAATGGCACCGACATAAAACATAGCCTATATTGGAGCAAGCGTTGTCACCGTCATTTTGACACCAATACTTTTTAAATCGGTTTAGTATTTCCTGAGATTGTGTAGAAACTACCATTTAGAACGTTTTTTAGAACACTTTTTATGCATTTTCAACCCTTTTAAATTTCGAATTGTTTAAGAACTGTTCTTAGATATCATTTATATCTTATAAGTAACTAATATTCAAAATTTCATATTTCTAAGCCCTTCAGTAACGCTAAAATCGCATTTTAGAACGTTTTTTGCTCCTACACCCCCTTTGGCTTAGTGGCACCGACATAAGATATAGCCTATGTTCTAAGTTGGACTAACACCATCACTTTGATACCATTACTTTTGGAATCGGTTCGGTAGTTCCAGAGCTTATCTCCGACAAATAAACAATTTTTTCCTCTTTATAATAGGAAAGTATAGATGAGGGAGTATAATAAAAATACTTCCTTTGATCTAGTATTTCAAAGCCATGTGCTAGCTATTCAGGAATATTTTTGAGCAAACAAAAAGATGGTTGCTTCACTTTACTCAAGTACAAGCTGTCCTAGACCTATATAATGCATGTGCTGCTTTCTACTAAGTAAATAGGGGCACATTTATAGTTATGTGAGGGAATGATGAAAAATAATAGGGACATCATTAAAAAGCGCCCCAATTCTTTTATTATATAAAATATAAATATAATTAAATGGCTAAATATTTATTTAAGTATGTTTAATGGATTGAGAAAAAAATAATTATAAACATACGCGCTGCAATTGTAGAGAAAGCATTTTCTTTCCTACATGTGTGACTGCGGACATAGTAAGGGAAAAATATTGGCATTAAAAAATGCATTTAATTTATCATATTTCAGTTTCAATGAGCAAATAATTACAGTTTATATGTATAACTGATTAATGTTGATAGTTTAAGTCACTTTTTCATTTTGTAATTTTTAAAAAATATGTCTTCTAGACCCGTGGGACATAACATTGCCACTTTTTAGAGAATAATTCATATATTTAAGAGAAATCTATCGCAAAGGAGAGTTTTATGAAATTGTGATATGATTGAGTATAAAAAATGACGCCAGTTCTGGTCCATACTGGAAAGGTTAAAGCGTTTTCAAATACTTTTGCACAAACATTATTTATACGAGGGGACATAGTAAAGTTTCAATTAGAGTCGACTATTTTTATATTCTAATCGCATCACTATTTTTAAAAATACATTTTATAGTATATTTGTCTTGCAAACGTTCTCAAAGCGTATGTAAAATATTTTTGTTTTGAAATAGTGGTGCGAAGTAGCATTAAAAAGTATTCGCCTGTAATTGGAACTTGACGATATCACCTCATACATTTTCATCTAATACAAAATATTATTTTGATAATATATTTCATAGCACCCGGAAAAAGTCTAACGTTTTTTAGTTATATAAAAATAATGTATTTTTTACTAAATGGACATTGTCTTGTATATTAGATGAATCAAGCAAGCAAACGCATTGTTTTCACGTGTGTTTGACAGTGAATAACGTTAAAGTTATGTAATGGATTTAACCCCTTAACATTAGACCGCCGAGCATTGGACTAATTGGCCATTCCAACATGAAATTTCTTCATAAATTAAGTTAAATTGCTCTAATTTAATTTGCGCAAATTTAATAAGCGAAACGATGAACTTAAATATTCTTAAATAAATTTTCTGATTTGATATATTTTTATGAAACTTACGTAAAATTCCCCGTCGTTCTAGTGTTAATTCTCGCTCCCGTGATATTCACGGGCTGTGTCTTTTATTCATAATTTTCGATTCCTACCAGTTTTATAAAATAGTGTAATTGGCTTTACTGTGATATCATTTTACATGTCATTAAATAAGGTGAATATTTCTTTTTTCAAAAAACTAGTGCCAATAAGCAATTTGAATTTTTAAACCGTAATTTAATTCGAGCGTTAAGGGGTTAAAATCCATCAATGCTAGAAATTACCATTTTACTTTATTACAATTATCTCACAGAACAAATTTCGCGTTATGTAGTTACAGAAACTATATGATTAAACCAATTAAATAAAACTATATGAAAAAAGTGGTAACATGTAAGTATTTGCTTGAGAAAACAAATAGCTTTACTGGCTTCTCAAAACGTTTTACGAGATTGACTTTTTATATGCGCAGTATACATGTTATCCTCTCTTACACTTGTCAAGGACAAAGTAATTATGTTGATAATATGTTAAAATAATAAATATTAACGGGATTTATAAACAATACGATTTGATAATACTTAAACTTTTTTCTGCATCTACATTAGAAATATTTATGCAGTGCGTGTAACAAGTTTAAGGACAGCAAAAATTTTTTTTTTTTTTTTTCATAAATGTCAAATCAGATGAAAAAAAGTTTACTATAATGTGTATCATAAAGTTGAAAAGCTAATAAAGATGTTAAAAAAATTAATTTGTAAGTATTTTATTACGAAAATAAAATACCGTAATTTCGCGCGTAACCGCCGTACCTCAGATAATTCGATTTCCTACCAGAATTTATTTTACATAAAATGTAACTTGGTTCTGCGTGGAACATATTTGACTTCTTTTTTTCAATAAAATTTCCGGTCTGAAAAAGACTTAACTAAGCCGCGGCGGATACGCGCGAAATTACGGTAATTGTATACAATATAGTAACAAAGAAACAAATACTTAATATATTATCAATCCTTATTAAGTTTAACAGGGTTCATACGGGTCTTTGAATTTCCAGACTAAGAAATTCTTCAGTAAAAGTATTTGCTTATAGAAAATTCCTCCTCAAATAAGGCGAAATTTAGTGCGTCTAAATTAGATTTATTTTTCTATAAAAAAAAAAAAATACTGATATTTGGCCTTGAAAATAACGGTACCCGTACGAACCCTGTTTAACCCGAGAGTAGTCGCGACATTTTTTAGAACGTTAGTAGTCGCGTTCGGTCCATTTGCCGCCGTTACCAGCAGGCCGAAAACGAAGGGGAAACTTGCCGGTGTTATCAGATGATCGAAAACGAATAACGTAGGGTGAAAATATTGACTGAACTTTAAAAGATTACAGCAATTATTCATTTTACAACCTTTTACAGCAAATTATTTATTTCGCCTAAGTATATATTCAGTTGGCATCTAGATAAATGTTTTTAATAACTCTTTCTTCGTTTTGCATAAATACCTAAAAGTAAATAGTAAATGATTTGATTGAATTTCTGATGTTACTATGAATCAATAATTAGTAGGAAAACATTTACGAATATGAATCTAAATTCGTGATAGGGCTATTTTTATTTATTTTTTTATTTATTTTTTTTTTTTTTTGGAAGGACAGAATAAGAGTCGGGTAGATTTTTATGATACTCCGGCCCTCTATATCCATTTAATAAAATAAAATTAATAAATTTAGCATCACTATATTACACTGACATTAAATTGAACAATTAAACTCAAAATAAAAATGGAACCCATGACATGCAACAGCAAATCAAATACGATACCACTAATTCACCAGCATATTATATATATAATAAAGAAAAAGGTAAAAAATACGTAATTTCGAAATTATAAATGTAAATGTTGTAACTACGCTTTATTTATTTATTTTGTGGGGTGTCTATGTGTGTATGAGGGGGGAGAGGAGGGGGGGGGTCACGAGATTTTATGATTAAATCCATTTTTCAAATGAAAATGCACGATTTGTAGTTTTTCTACTTATTTCAGGGTGGGAGCAGCGCCCCTGAATAAAAACTCTGGATACGAACTTCGCTTATATAAAGTAAATAATAAGTTATTGCAATTATATATTTAATTTAAATACATTTGCAATTGTAGAGTTAAATCCTAAGATGGATAAATTATTTTAATTAATAGAATCACTGAAAGGTTAATCTTAATAGGGATGTATTTTACAGCAACTATTTAATTAAAATAAATATTCAATTGTACATTTCATAATAGGGCGATTCCATGCGGAGACTCACACACGTAACGCAGGCTTTAATTTGCTTTTATTCAATTATTTATTATATTTTAATGTTAATTCTGATTTTAGGTGGTATGGTAAATAAGTTATTGAGATATTTTTTAGTTTAAATACGTGTAAGTAAAACTCACAGAAATATATCATTTAATTTCATACTCAAAATGTGCTTTTTTTCTGAAGTAGAAAAAAAGCACATTTTGAGTAATGAAATTAAATGATATATTTCTGTGAGTTTTACTTACACACATTTAAACTAAACAATATCTTAATAACTTAATTACCATACCACCTAAAATCAGAATTAACATTAAAATATAATAAATAATTGAATAAATGCAAATTAGAGCCTGCGTTACGTGTGTGACTCTCCGCATGGAATCGCCCAATAAGGTATTATTGTTATAATTTATTGTTTTATAATAACATTCATTAAAATAATAAAAACAATAAGAATTTTTTCTCCGAAATTATAAATATGCAGCAATAATTTTAGTTAAATGAATTTTCTCTCGTATTCTGAAAAACATTATTCTGAAAAATAGTTTGAACAATTTATGAAGGACAACAAATTTAAATTTGTTAGATACCGTCCCCAAGACTCTATTGGATTTCAATAATAATAATAATAATAATAAAAAATTCTGCGGCATTGTTAAAAAAAAGGTGTTTTTACTTACAGTATAAAAATTTATAAATAGATAAATTTTAGAAAAGTACTTAAAATATTTTTTAAAATCATAGTATAAATATTTACTGAATTATCCAAAAGAGATTTTTATTTGCGTAATTTCTAACCTACATTATAAAATTCTCATTATTGTGCAAATAAATTATATGTATGTTCTTCGCAGATATACATACTACATTTCTGAGAAAACTGTTTTATCATTCGAGTTTGTTTTATTGTACAAAAACGATACTTTTCACATTTTCGAGATACGGCAATTTTTTTTACTGATTCCCACAAAATTCTCTTCTCTCTTTTTTTAATGGTTTGGCTGTGTTATTGTCTGGTTTTTTTTTTCATTTATATGTTCCGGTAATAAATGGAAAGCAAGTTCTTTGAAATAATGATGATGAATTTCCCTTTTTTTCCATATTTAAACGATTGTCAATTTGAGAATTTATTCCCGCAATATTTCACAATGAAAAAAAAATGTAAGTGACCAACCATCAGTTTTTTGTGCGAACTGACTTCACAACTAATATAATAAAACAATTTTAAGTCACATTCCAAAAGTAAAAAAAAGTATTCTATGAACGGGTAAAATAGCAGATAGAAAGAAAGACGAAATAACAACAGGCAGAGAGCCCGGACTTCGAAGAAACTTTCCCCCACAGATTTCGCGGAAATGGGAAAGGATGAACACGAGGGGGAAAAATTCAACTAACGCAAGTGGTCGCAACGCGGTCATTTAGACCGATTGAAACTTAAGAATGCGATAAAATGCTAAGAAATAGCAGGAATGACTTGCAATTTTACTACACAAGAGTGTGAACACTCAAGGTCAGCTACCCGGAATTTGGCTATCATAACTTCAATGGGAAATGAGTTACAGGAAGATAACGAATTTCGGGCAGGGAAAAGACCAACGCGCGACTATTAACGGGTTAAGTTAATTCAACTATTTTTTCAAACTTTAATATATTAACTTTAATAAAAGTGTATTTTATTATTAGTATATCTTAGTTATGGTTCATAATAATAAAAAAGAAAAAAAATATATACTTTAAAAATTTAATTTACTTCATGTTGATTTATCTATATTTCATACGTTTAATCCAGAATTTACACTACTTATGCACATCAATACATCTAGTGCAGTGGTTCCCAACCTTTTATTAGCCACGCCTTGCCGAAGCTTATGTAAAATCACGATGTTCCTCCTTCTCCTCATACACTTATTCTCTAACATATATTTCTTACTATTTGAAAAGTTAATTCTATCCACGTTATAGAAACCTAACAGCGTTTTAACGATAGCATTCATTTCACATTTTTTAACTTATCATAGAGGTGCATTTTCTGCCACAAATGTGTTTTTAACATAATTTTTTTAATGCATTTATGCTATAAATCTTCACTTTTATGCCAAAATAGTTTTGTTATTCCTTCCCAACATACCGCTGTGTTTAAGAAAAGTGTTATAAGGTTTGCATGTTTATCTTCTCAAAATTGTATCTCTCATATTTAGAATTAAATATGATAATATTGATATATTTTATAAATCATTTTAGTAACATATTAACACTAGAAAGACCGAGAATTTTACTCAAATTTTCGAAAAATATTTCACACGAGAATATTTATTAGTTTAATTAGTTTTTTTTATTTGTGTCTTTCAAACTAGTTTTGTAAAAAAATTTCTGGTTCGAACCGAAATATATTCATTTGGTAGCAGTCAAATGACTGTTCGTAAGCTTTCTAGTGTTAAGAGTTGTTGGAAAAGCTTTGGACAGCGATTTTTTTTCTAAGGATAACCACATACACAATAATCATTTCAAGATTTGGACCTTTAAGAATTTTAAGTAGCCATGATTCCCCATCAAAACACATTTACCTTTTTCACTCGCCGATTATCGTTAATTAACTGCCATGTATTATCTCATATTCAAATCTAAATTATACATGTTTAATATTCATTCACCATCTGGGAGGCCTGTACTCCAGCCATAGATAATTACTATTTATCCATTTCTTTTTCTAATGGTATTAAATATTTATAAATTTTGTAAATTTGGTAGTACCACATATCTTAAAGACAATAAGATTTAGGCATAATATTAAGTAATTTCAAGTGTAAAAGTTTCTTCATGTTACATACAGCAGAACGAATGATTAAAAACAGCTCATTCCACAAATAATTGATAACAATTGTAAAACAAAACATTATTAACCAGAAAAATTATAGAATTTTTTTTATAATAAGAAAAAAAAAGTAATAAATGAAAAAAGTGGTGTTGTCAGATATTTATATATATAAAATTATTCTGGTATAGACTCTATTTTAAACATTTTGATTCGGACATTTCTTAAATTCAACAAAAAAAAAAAACTTTATTTTTAAATTTGGCATGTAGGAGATATGGGGGATAAATGGGACATTATCACAAAAATATTTTTTTTTCATATGACACCAGCTGGACGTTCTAATGTTAATCTATTGACAAAAAATTTCATGTTTCATATTTTAATTTTAATTAAAAAAGTTTCTAATGGATGTTTTTCAAAATGGGGAAATCGGATTACGTCTATTGTCTTAGTGAAAAGGAAAACAATGGGGATTTTTATATTTATGAACACAAACTGGATTCATTATTATAGCTCAATTTAACGATTTTAAATTTCCTAATTTGAAGATCAATACAAGACTGTTCAAAACTTTGAAATTTAAAAAGAAACTTTTGAGAAAAAAAAATATTCAAAATATTCAGAGTAATACCCAAATTTTACAATTATGGAAATACTACAGTAATCATTTGTGCATTTACATATATTGTAATCTTCACAGATGTATAGTGAGATAAAGTAGTCGGAAATAAATTGAAAACATTTTTCTTATCAAAGCAAACTTAGTAAGTATTTACTATCGAAAAATAGTTTTCGGAAAGTTATGGGTCTCCAAACGGTAGTAAATAAGAAAAATGATTTTTATTAGTTTTCACAAACAATGTATAAACATTCCGCATGAGTTTATTTATTTATTTATTTTTACATCCTTACAAAACAAAAAACTATATTTTTTTCAGAATTTTCTCAGTATACGTTTATGCAAACTTTAGTTGTCAGTTGTTTCTGTTCGAGTAATGGTAGTTTATATGCGAACAATTCAATCGATGCACAGTGAAGTATTTGACCCGAAATCCTGGCCAAAAACATTTTTCTATGTAAACATAGTCCAATTGCCCTGAAATTCTTAGATATTATTGGGTATCACTATGGCATGTTTGGTATTATAAATGCAGTCTATAGCATTTACAGTTCATTTACAGAGACACTCAAAAGAATTCTCTTACATTATGGACTATGGGAAAAATCGTTTGCTCTGTATTTTAATGCTATCACACTATTTTAAACGTACTGAAATTTATATACATCACTTAGGCGTACTAAGGTACTTATTGTAGAATATGGTATGCATAGAATATATCGTTCATTTACAGGGACACACAAAAGAATTTGACTGAAGAATAAATTTAACTATTGAAGTCTATGACCAATAATTGCTGGAAGTGGTGTTTGTAGTTGTGACATGCGTTTTTAAATTGAACATTTTTTTTAATAAAACTTGGTGTGGATACCTTCTATAGATGATAAACAAGGCTGCACAAAAGTTCTCAAGTACATTTTCCGTATACTCACGGAAATGGCTGAATGAAAATTTTTAACTGTGCTAAGCGTTTCACTGTACTAAGTTTTAGCATACTATGTAGTATGCATACACATCCATAGTTTAGTTCAATATTTTATATCTTGAAAGCTGACGAAGTTTAACCCCTTCAAGAGCGGTGATGTCGTCACGGCATTGCATAGTTTTAATCCCTAATTGCCACATTGACACCGAAATTTTATAATTAAAATTTCACCTTTCTTAAATATGCGAAAATATGCTTATAGTTGTTTACAAATAAATTCTCTTGTAAATACTGGTGTCAATAAATTATTACAACATTTTATAAATACAAGTACCTTACCCCTGAAAGGGTTAAGTAAGATTTTAACACTTCACATAATAATAAGTATACATTTTCTTAATATTTTGACAACTAAGGAAAAAAAGAGACATCTTTTAAGAAGACCACAAAGAAAAAGGAAGTTGAAATATTAATTTACTAAGTATATATTTTAAAAATACGAATACATCACATGGCCATAGACTTATCCTTACCGGAGGGAATTTGGAAGTTGAGTGACTAGCAGCCTTAAATGTTTACGGTTTATGAAAGAAAAGTAATTGTGGATTGATTGTTTTATATGCTAGTAATGTTTAAATAAATGTATTTAATTTTACAATATATAAAATTTATTATTTACATTTAATTTATTTTAATAATTATTATTATATTTATATTATATTTAATAAAGATCATCCACATCTGATAAAGTTACATTTAATAATACATTTAGTAAAGTGGAATATCTACAGTATATAAATGCTAGTTTTACAGTGTATTTAATAGATTACCAGCTTCAATCTGATTCTTCAGAACTCAAGTTTTCATCTTTTTCATCACTCTCTTCTTGGCCTTTATCAGAACTACCATTAGACCTAGCTGGAAAAAGAAGTTGTAGGGTCTCGCTACTGTATGACTTGCTCTTTGTCTAGAGCAGCTTATAAAAGGATCATTGCTTAAAAGAAGCCAATTTGAGACACCTCTGTTGCAAACTTCTCTATTGAACTTTCTTGAGTACTTTGAAGGGTACTGTCTAATGTGTTTGTTTCGGGCATCAGCAGCTTCTTATGACCGTTGCATTGGCCAATGGGTACGACTGCTTTCTTAATTACAGTGGTACCACAAATGAAAACCTTGTGCATTGTTGGAATCATAATGTGCCAATTGTAAAGAATCACATACAGGTTCACATACAGTCTTGCTGTTTCATCAGCACATGTTTGGAACTTTTTTCTTCAATGCGGTGCCCACTTGTTATGACTTCTAATATTACTTGCAACCTTTTAATCATTCATGCGTTTACTCCAGACATCTGTAATTCCCTCGTTTCTTCCCTTATTTTCCAGCAATGTGCCCCCGAAACATAATTGGGGAACACTTTTCAATAAATAACACAATTAATACAATTTGAAGGCGATCGGATATTTCTATCAAGAGATATCGAATTGCGTGCGTATGTATGTACTTACATACGTACGTACATACATACACACAGAATCTGTAGTGCAAAATATTTGCGGTAATATCCTGTGAGCCGAAAACCTGCAATACGAAATTAAATATATAGTTATTATCTATTCAATTCGGTGGCCACAAAACGGAACATTTAAATAGTCATTCCGAAGAAATATTATATATAAAAATGGCAACAATATGCGGATTTTTTTTTTTTTTTTTTTTTTTTTTTTTTTTTTGCAGAAATTGGCACTCAAGACTATGACTAATACAATTATAATTCAAAAATGGTCCGGCAAAGCCGGGCTCATATTTAAAAAGCTTTTGATATGTTTAAATTAGAGCCAAATACGTTTTAACCCTCCGAGCGTCTTGCAAAAGAGTAAAATTGTAATGTTGTTTTCTTTGCATTTTGTTTTAAATGCTAAGAAAATATGATTATTTCAACATTATAAAAAAAAACTCAATTACAAATATGAATGTAATCCTTGAGAGTATTAATCATTCTTCAATGTATTTATAATCCCTTAAATCTATAGAATTATATTATCATAAATATTGCTTGTATTGCTGTGAAACCTGGAGCTTAGTGAACGGAATATTACGCCCCAAACACTTAGAGGGTTAAAAATAACCTTTTGCAAATTTAATGTTTTTTATTACATTAAAGACTAAAATATTTAAATTAACACATATTTAACACTAAGCTCTGTTAAGCTAAGCTCTGTGTCCTTTGTTAAACACGTAAGCTCTGTTTAGTTTCAATTCAACAATTCATTGAGCAAAAAAAAAAAAAAATATATATATATATATATATATATATATATATTTAAACATAACAACAATGCCAAAAAGTAACAAAAATCCACGTCTTCTCACAAAGTAACTTCCTCTTCAACTGAGGACAGGAGCCACCGGATATAACTCAGGTTCCTAAAATAGACATCGTCCGACGGCGCAATTAGTTAGCTATTAAAAAATATGATTTTTACAATTGTTGAATAAATTTTAATTTTTGCATTTTTGGCCAGGTTTTTGGGTCAATACTCCACTGTGTGCCTTAGCGAGAGAAGCAGTGGCTGTATCGTCTTCATATATGGAGGATATACATATCACACCATGGGAAATCGATTGGAGCAAAACAAGTTTTAGTTCAACCAAAGGCTACTAGGGGAAAATGAGGCGCTGCGATCGGTTTAATGTAAAGAAAATGTAACATGACCAAGTGTGTAAATATCTAGATGCCGATGGGCCGATTACCACAAAAAATTTTAGTACTATTATTCGTTTAAATTTTATTAGTATATACTCCGATTAATTTTATTAGTATTCTTATTAGGCGAATAAAACTAAAAATTTAGTGGTGAGAATTGGGTCATTTTCGCCCAGTTTTTAACATCCTTGAATATGACGCAACCAATAAAGAACAGAATACGAGGTGTTGGTAATTAACTTTATTATTACATTTTTCTACACACAAACTGACAATCCTAAAAAAACTGTTAGCGACAACATAAACGAAAGGCACACACGTGGCAAGACGAAGCACACAAATGTTTTCACAGGTCAGATTCAATATGTCCATCTCGCTTCTGCGACAAAACATGAAACCGAGTAACCATATAATCCACATCGGCGTGTAACTGATCGTGACCGATGTTGCGTACTTGCAAGAGGATCTGGTTCTTCATGTCTGTCAGATTTTCTATGTTTCCTCGATAAATTATATCTTTGAGGTAACCCCAAAGCCAAAAATCACACGGGATCAAGTCCGGTGAAAGTGGAGGCCATCTTGTAGGAACTATACGCATGATAATGCGATACCCTGTAAAATGGCATCGCAGCAATTTTTGAACTTCACGTCCAATATCAGGGGGTGCACCATCTTCTTGGCATGTTGTTGTAGCGATGCATCCACACTGCTACAGTTCTGGATTGATCACATTTCGCAACATGTCCCAATAACTTGCTGCAGTTAAGGAAGAGGTTTTTGGGTCCCTGAGGAATGATTTCATGAAGAAAAATGTCCCAATCAAAAAGGCCGCAGTGATGTCTATCCACACAATAACATGTGGGAAATGCAGGGGTATTTGTTGGATATGGTGAGGATTATCAGTAGACCAGATACGGCTGTTTTATGTGTTCACTGTTCCGCACATATAAAAATGAGCCTCATCGGTCCATATGTTGCTCCACGGCCAATTCTAGTCACCTCCATGCTTGCCAAGGACGTTAAAGCGAACGTTTCACGAAGATTGTTATCGTCAGTTTTTAATACTTGGAAGCGACGAATCTTATACGGATAGGCCTTGAGTGCTATACGCATGCACCTACATGCGGTAGTGTATGGCAAATCCAATTGCCATGATACGGCTTGAACACTGGATGCTCCTGCTGTGTTTGTACTGGCCTGATCAACAATAGCAGTTGCGACATCATCCATCACCTGCGGTACCTTTTTTTTTGTCCTCGGACTGCTTGAACTGCAAAGATATCAGTTTCCTCAAAGTGTTTGGCCATTAGTCCCAGAGCACATTGTGTCACTGGACTCGTACTCAAAGGTTTCTGCCATCGGCACAAACGAAGCGCTTTTGCAGCGTTAATGCCATTTTGGTAAAAAAGCTTTAACATCAAAGCACGTTCAGGAAACGAGAGAACCATTGTGGCGGTCTCAGAATGTTTCGAACCTATTCGCATTTCTTTTTATCTGTTACGACGGTCCTTTAGACCACCTCTTATGCAAATTTTGTTCTCAAGTTTTTGCGCGCGCAATCAAATAAGCAAAGAATACAAAGTGTCGGTAATTAACCTTTAAAAAAAATTCTAACCACTAAATTTTTAGTAGTACATAGCTGCCAACTTTTACGCTTTTTTCTTACCACTAAAATTTTACAGTAAATGTTGTCTTATTTAATCGTCGAAATCTCACGATTAGATAAGACGAAAATATCTATAAAATTTCATTGGTAGCAAAAAAGTGTAAAGGTTGGCAGCTATGGTAGTATTCTTCTCCTGATAAGAATATTAATAAAATTAATTGTAGCATATGCTAATAAAATTTAAACAAATAATACTAAAAAAAATTATTCGTGGGAATCATCCCATTCGCACGTAGATGTTTACACCCTTGCTTACATTTTCCTTAACTTAAACCTCATTTTCCCCTAGAGGCCTTTTTTTGAATTAAAAATTTGTCTTGCACTAATCAGTTTTCCATGGTTTGATATGTATATCCTCCAAATATGAAGTCTTTGCATCCTCTGCTTCTCTCGTTAGAGTGTATGAAACAGGGATACTTTAATTTAAACCACCCTGCATATAAGTGTGAGAAACGTCCCCATTGATTTGTCAAGCATATTTTTATACATATCATGAACAAAGATATCATTATTCACTATATCTTAAAAAAACCTCGTTGGATATTTTAGTTAGAAAATAGTGGTGTAAAGCTCGTATTTTTAGTTTATTGCGTTTAAAAAAAAGAATCGGTTAATCCTTTCACGGACGGTGGTATGTTTATGAAACCACTTAATTGTATTTCCCAAACGCCACATTGGCACCAGGTAAAACATTTTCCATTCAATACTAAGTGAAATATGTTTTTTTTTTCTTATTTCCAATTAAATTTGTTGATAAATTCTGGTGCCATTCATTTATTTCAATACTTTAGCATTAAAAATGTTTTGCCTCTGAATGTGTTAAGGGGTTAAAATTAACACACACATAAAAAAAGGCCATTTGATTATTTAATAGTTGATTCTTATATATTCGCAATTAATGCTAAAATCCAAAGGGAATAAACTCTTTCATAAAAATCACTATAAAATTAGATTTGTTACAGCATTAGAGCTTTCGCGAAAAACTCGTTTACCTGATTTAATATTCATGATGAGGGGGGGGGGGGTGAATCCTTCTTTTCGAACAAACCATGCCCATCGGTAATTTCTGGTAACTTTATCATGCGTTTTCTGGAATGTTTTGCACTTAAATAAAATTATGAAAAATATGCGTAAAAATCTGTGGGAATCAACATACCTTAATTGGTTAAAAAATATATCAATAACGTTAAACTGGTTTAGATATGTCGGTTTGTAGACACTTTATCAGCCAATCGGGAGGGGCTGGATTGTGTAGAAGGACGATCGACCCATCGTATTTTAGATTAGTACCGCCATTGCCCTTACCATTTAGGTGGTGATAATTATTGCCCCCCCCCCCACACACACACACATAACCAAAAATTGAATTTAAAGAAAAGGAATAGTAGTTTCAATTAATTATTTTTCAAAGATGGCTGTTAAAACGTTTTATAAATGCGCTAAACGTAAAATGATTTGTCGGGTAAAAATGACTTTCTTTACATTGTAAAGGCTTCACAGAGCTCACATTTCTTATAATTTGTAAGGATTCTGACGCAATATTTTAAATTAAAAAATTCT
Source organism: Maratus speciosus (assembly GCA_963932465.1). Taxonomy (NCBI): domain Eukaryota; kingdom Metazoa; phylum Arthropoda; class Arachnida; order Araneae; family Salticidae; genus Maratus; species Maratus speciosus. The sequence continues at coordinate 131,695,517 of OZ010794.1, forward strand.
ATTTACTATTTCAGTTGTCCAATTCGCCCTGTTTAATTTTAGAATCAGTTTTTTTTTTTTTTTTTCTGTCAAATAAGGATAAGGCGTCGTTGCCAACATCCTAATTTTTTTAATGCCAGTAAATTCTTACAAAAATATTATTTAACTTACGAAATTGTGCGATTGTATAAAAATATGGGTATTAAAAAAAATCGGGTGATTGGCATCTGTGAGGGTGAAAAATTCTGTTAAAAACTGTGTTAAAAGTATATTCACCCTGTGTAAAATATTTACTTTAAGAAAGGTAAAACTTGTTAATTTTATAGATTCGTTAAATTTGCTTCATTTTCTCTCCATCCAATCGAAAATTAAAAACCTAAATTAAAAAAAAATACTTTTGTCAAATGACGTTTTGCACAGAAAATAATCTGAAAAACGTAATTTTTAATTTTTTTTAAATTGTAAATATTTTTTCTTACTTAAAATTTAGTTCTTTATAAAATTAGTCTCATATTACTTTTGAAAAATACAATAACATTGGATTTATTTTTTCTTCAAGAAATCGAAAATTTTCATGCTAGGAAACACACTGGGTTGCCACAAAGCTACTACACACATATTTTCTCCGAGATAATGAGAAAATAAACCAGCTTTGACTGTCATATGGAAGAATCACGACAACACCAGAAGAATAATTTATATATATATCAATGTGCATTCAAAGAACTTTACGAAATTTGTGTATAAATGAATACATTATTCTGTAGGAGTTTTCAGTTTTCGTCATCGTTTATAATTGCATTCTATCACGAAACGCAGTAAAAAGAGTAAAAAGCAAAGTTCGGGTATGCGGATACGGTTGTGGGCGGAACAAATTTCCCGAACAAATGCAGTGAAATTTCAAAACGTCTTTCACCAATTTTTCAACTAATTCTCACAGCTGCAAAATGAAAACAGCTGTACGACAAGAAGTTCCAAACAGGAAAAATTACGCACGCTAAACGTTTTATAGAACTAATGCTATAAATATGTTCCATTAAAATAATTCAGGTGTGAGTCTAGATATATTATTGTAGCTAATATTAGATTGCTTTTTATTTCAATTAATTTTTTTTTTGTTTGCATATCTCGATTTCTCAAAATATCCATTATGTACAACTTTAATTATAAATTAATTAAATATCAATTAATTTAATCAATAAAAAAATGCTGTTCTGTGCGACACGGAACACATGAAAATTCTCTTTTTTAAACGTAAAGCTGTTTTTTCGGAAAGCGATGCTGCCGAATGGCGATAGATAAATGTTAAGTAAACATACAATTGCTTAATTTAAAAGCTTATAAATAGCCTACACCATACTTGCCAACCTTCAACTTAATTTCCGTAAAATGTTGGTTAATTTGATCCAGGCTAAAGACGTTTCTAACCAGAAAACAACTTATTTGGTGCAAGATGACATACTTAATTCCGTGCTTCCACTCGGGAATGTTTTTCCTTTGAATTCTTTAAAATATTTCTGTTTCGAAATGTCTTTAACCTGGAACAAATTTACCGACATATTACGTTAGCAGGGTTTCTTACGCTATTAAACCACGCCCCGTTTTGTAAGGACTTTACCACCATTACTATAAAGATCATTTTCTTCACGATTCATTAGCTAGAAAATAGTTTTATGCGATTACTGGTGGAAGAGTACTTAGAAAACGGGGTGTGGCTTAATAGCGTACGAACCTTGGGAAGTTAAGTTGAAGATTTGCACCATTAACCCTTTATGCCCCGACAGTACTTTAAAATACCACAGTTTTCTATCCCAATTAAAATACAGCCATTACATGCATTCCCAATTATACTTTTAGGAAACTATAGTAAACACATTCCTTGCCTGTCACTAAACAGCAATAGCAGTTCTAGGAAGCTGAAACCTATCCTCGAGCCTAACTTGGCGCGTGTGTGAGTCAAATTTGCTTCCATTTTATTTTATGACGACGTATACCTAACTTTTGAGTGAAAACATCTTAAATTTTAAAGTCAAGGAGTATCATATTTTTTCATTGCTTTAAATGATCACTGGACGATATCATCGGTACCATGTAAAACTATCCAATGTAAAAACAGTCGGCTACTTTTTGAAAATTCAGATTTCTAGATTGGCACCACATTTTTGAAATAGTAAAATTTCCCTTTTTTAACGTTAATTTATGACATATTATTTAAGGGAAAAACGTGGGAATTTTACTATTTCAGAAAAGTGGTGCCAATCAAGAAATCTGATTTTTTTTTTTTTTTTTTTTAAGTAGCCCACTGCTTTCACTTTGGATAGTTTGATATGTTACCGACGATATGTTATGCGAAATAAAAGTAAATTATCCGTTTGTTTAATTTACGGAATTCTTTTCAAAGCGGTACTTTTAAGTACAGTCAAGATTTAGGTTGAACAAGATTTTTAATTAGTTTTTTATCATGTGAATATATATAGTGAATAAAAAAGTATCTATTTACTGGGGATGCGTGGTTACTAGACAGGTGGATTTCGAAACAAAATAGGTGAAGATGGTATGATTTTCGCATGACATTCATGAATAATGAAGCAAAAAAAAAAAAAAAAAAACATTTTTTTTTCTTTGGAACAAATATTGTATGTTTATAAAACGAAACTTAAAAATATTACGGAATTTAAAAAAATATATATATAAATAAATGTATTTTAGGGGTTTTTTAATCATTTTGAGTTTTCTACAGCTACATGTTTACAAAATTCTCTCAGATATGCTTTCGGTCGGACGATAGTGATACAATTATATTCTTCTGATGACGAAGGGCTCACTGATGATCAACCAACAGCATCATTATTTACTTATGAATCATAATCATACAAGCATCTAGATGTGTGACATAATAACTCACATTAAAATAATAAGAAAAAATTGGATGCATTTTTTTTCTAAGTTTCGATTTATTTCCAAGTGTTATGAACAACGGTAAAAATTTAACCGTAATTAGTAAAAAATAATTAAATCGTATATTTTTAGCGCATACATCTTCTAATGTATCAAAGTAATATAAGGGGGAAAGTTTCAAGGAGGTAGTTTTAAAAATTCACAATTTGGGATATAAAGGGTTAAGTACAAACTAATTTATATATGTAAGTGTGAGGAACTCCCCACGGATTTGTCAAGCATATTTTATCCATATCATGAACAAAGATATCATTATTCGGTATATCTTAACAAAACCTCGTTAGATATTTTAGTTTAAAAAAAAAAATAGTGTGAAGCTCGTATTTTTAGTTTTTTGCGTTTTAAAAAAAGAATCGGTAAACTCTATCTGGGACGGTGGAATGTTTATGAAACTACTTAATTTTAATTACCAAACGCACATTGGCACCAGAATTTTTATGAACTATATTCCATTTAATATGAGAATGAAATATAATATTTTTTTCTTATTTCAAATTATATTTGTTGGAAAATTCCAGTGCCATTCATTTATTTCAACACGTTAGCATCAAAAATGCTTTGCACCTGAAAGGGTTAAGATGTTAAAATCGACGCACACACGAAAAAAACAGCTATTTGATTACTTAATAGATTATTCTTATATATTCGTATTTAATGCTAAAATTTCAAGGAAAAGAAACACTTTCATAAAAATCACTATAAAATTATTGAGTCTTTCGGAAAGTCGTCTCCGTTTGAGAAAATAAATTCATGCCGGATAATTCTATCATTTAATTATTAGACATAGATTCCGATATCTAATGCCTAATAATTACCGGGCAGAATTTTCTGATACGAATTGATTTTATCAAACAGACATGACCTTTCGGACGACCCAGTAGTTTAATATAGCATTAGAGCTTTTGCAAAATGCTTGTTTACATGATTTAATATTCACGATGTTGGGGGGGGGGGGGGGGTGCGAATCCTTCTTTTCGATCGAAGCATCTCCATCGGTAATTTCCGTTAGTTTTATCATGCGTTTTCTGAGAAGTTTTGCGATTAAATAAAGTTATGAAAAGTATACGTAAAAATCTGTGGGAATCAGCACGCCTTAATTAGATTAAAAAAATTATCAATAACGTTAAACTGGCTTAGATATGTCGGTTTGTGGACTCTTTATCAGCCAATCGGGAGAGGCTGGATTGGGTAGAAGGACGATCGCCCCATCGCCTCTTAGATCCGCCATTGCCCTTAGCATTTAGGTGGTGATAATTATTACCCCCCTACACACACACACCTATTAACAAGATAAGAATTAAAAAAAAAAAAGCATATAGTAATTTCAATTAATTATTTTTCAAAGACGGCTGTTACAACTTTTCATAAATACGTTAAACGTAGAATTATTTGTCGGGTAAAAATGACTTTGTTTGCATTGAAAAGGCCTCAAGGGGCTCACACTTCTTGTAATTTTTAAGGAGTCTGATGCAATATTTTAGATTTAAAAGATTCTATTTACTATTTCAGTTGCCCAATTCTTAATCGTCCTGTTTAATCTTAGAATCAGTAATTTTTTTGCTTTTAAATAATAATGAAGTATAGTTGCCAACCTCCCGATTTTTAGGTAGATTTCGTAAGAAATACTACCTATTGCAGTCGTTACCATGGTGCGACTTTTGAAAAATTCCTTCATAACTTTTCATTATATGACCGCGGGAACCCAAAACAACCCCCACCTAAAAAGTTTATATATATATATATATATGTAAGTATGTATGTACTAAATTTTGTCCGCACGATAAAAGTCGCAATTATGCACGGATCGTCTTCAAAATTTTGAATACCGTCGTAACATGTTTCTGATAAAACCAGCTCTTAACACAACAAGGATAGGAAAAAATAAACATTTTTCGTTATAGCAGTTGCCAACAATTAAAAACAAATCATCACCACAACAATTACTTTTCCATCGGAAGATTTTCACGTGAAAAATTAAATAAATAGTTTGACAAATTGAATATTACGTTACAGGTTTTCTAGAGTAAGATTTCAGCATGAAAACTTAAAATAAATAGTTTTACGAATTTAAAAAATATGTATATTGCGTCATATTGGAAATATACTGCACCTCAGCAGGTGAATATGCAATGTCATGTGAATTTGAAGAAAGGTATTAAAACTAGATAAAAAACCGACTATGGAAATATTAACATATTTTAACACTTTAAGGTTCTCTGAATTTGCTGTATCCATTTTTAAACCTATTCCATATACATGCGTGTGTGTATTCGTGTATATTAGAATCTTCTCAAAAAGTTTAGTTCCCTACAGCTCATTCTTAGTGAAGAAACTGGGTTTATCTCTAATCTTAATTTAAGTTTTGTTGGTGAATTTAGTACTTAACTTCGAAATCTACCTCCGCCTGTAGGCCGAGCCGGGAGGGATTTTTTTAATACCAGTAAATTCTTACAAAAATGTTCGCTTTAAGTAATTTACTAAATTGTGCGATGGTATAAAACAAGTATTTCTGCATAAAAATTTAGGTATTACAAAATTCGAAAGATTGGTAACTCTGAAGGTGAAAATCTCTACTAAAAACTGTCTTAAAATTGTAAGCCCCTGTGTAAACATTTATTTTAATTAACTTATTGCAGACGGGCAATATTTATCAAATCTCAATTTTAAAACAGTAGACGCCCCTCCCTGTTCTGAAAGTTTTTTGAACGAAAATCTCTATGTAATCACAAAGTTTCTGTCATTAAATGAAGCAAAAAAAATTATTTTTAATTTTTGGCACGGATACGGATTTTCTGAATAAAAATGCATGCCAAACTAGCAACCCTGTGACAGCGTCCTTCAAAATATTAAAGTATTCTTTTAACCCTTTCAGGGGCAAGGTAGCTATTTGTAAAATGTTGGAATGAGTGATCGACAGCAGAATTTAAAGAAACAAATATATTCCAAAGTATGCAAACGCTTTTGTTCGCGTACTTAATCAATGTAAAATGTTCATAACAATATTCTGGTGTCAATGTAGCATTTAGGAATTAAAATTATGTGATCCAAAAATGAGCCACCGCCCTTGAAGGGGTTAACACTTGAACTATCGGAAATTTTACTCAAGTTTATAAAAAATATTCTTCACCGTAATTTTTAAACTATGTAACTCTTTACACTCAGGTTTAGATATTTATTTGGTCTTAGCACATTGCCGACGTGCAATTTTCATCAAATCTGAATTTTAAAAGAGTAGAAGCTCCTCCCTGTTCTGAAAGTATTTTGTAAATTGGTGCTCTAGATAGGTTTTCCAAGATTACGCAATAATATATACATTTGATTGTACGAATTAACCCCTTAACTTCCCCGGACGTATTTATACTCCTGTAGAAAATACATACATCTATTAAAGTAATGGCGAATTCCAATTATAGTGAGGCAATTTTCAACACCTGGGCCATTATATATAACAGTATAACATGTGCACTTTCTTACTGTTATTTCAGAAAACTAATATACACTTTAAAAATAGCAAATAAAGCCTTTGTGCAACAATATTAAAAAGCAGAAAAACCAACGTTTAAAATGCACAAATAATATATGAAAAGCAGCAAACAGCTGTTACGAATCTACTAGCGAGATTCTTCTTCAGTGCAAAAGGAACAGCGTGCTATAAAAAGCAAGGCTGAGCAAAAAAAAACAAAAAAAAACAGCTGTTTGCTGCTTTTCATATATTATTTGTGCATTTTAAACGTTGGTTTTTCTGCTTTTTAATAATATACACCTTCTTCAATTGAAGAAATATGCGATTTAAGTAAGGCACTGGAGATCGCGTAAGATTTCGTCGTCAGTTAAGGGGTTAAATATAAAATGTCTTACAATCTAAAAAAATATGGGCAACATGATATACAGGCATTTTCTGTAAGGTAGAAGCCACGACCTTAGTCAATGATGTTTTTTGAATGAAAACGAGTATTCTCGTTTCTCGTCGTGAATGAATTAAGAAATGTAAAACTTGTTTTCTATAAATTCGTTAAATTTACATCCTTTTCTCTCCACAAAATCAAAAAAATAAAATAAAAAATAAAACAAATAAATAATTTTGTCAAATGACGTTTTGCATAAAAAAATAATCTGAAAAACGTACTTTTTACATTTTTTTTTCAAATTGTAAATATTTTTTCTTACTTGAAATTTAATGCTTTATAAAATTAACGTTACATATAATTTTTTAAAAGTACAATAACATTGGATTTATTTTCCCCTCAATAAATCGAAATATTTCATGCAAAGAAATACATCGAGTTGTCACGAAGCTAGAATATACATATTTTCTCCGAGATAATCAGAAAGTAACCAGCTTTGTCTTTAATATGGGGGTATCACGACAACACTGAAAGAATAATTTTTATAAACATTAATGTGCATTCAAAGAACTTCTGTATATTTACGCATAAATAAATGTTTTATTCTGTAGGAGTTTGCGTGATTTCTCGAGCACAAGGAGTTATCGTCTCTACTAATATTATTACACCAATAACAGTACAGACAAGTAAAAAGCAGAGTTAGTATATGCGATGGGCGGAGCAGAATTTCGGAGAACGAAGGAAAAAAAAAATTAACCCTTAAATGCTTGATTTTTCTAAAATCATTGTGATAATGTTTTTCGGCTTTCATTTTTAAAATAAATCGTGGGGTACTTTAAAAAATCTTATTTTGTTTTAAGTATGGTTTACGGCTAAAGAACCGTTTGTTACTAATCGGCAATACTGGTCTTTAATTGAAAAAATAATTTTCTTTGATAAAATTCTATAATATTAAACACACAAGATTTTAGGAACTATAATAAGAAATAAATTTTACTTGCTTACTACATAACAAAACAGGGTATTTCGCAAGCTTCCAAATAAAAATGAAAGAACAAATAGCAAGAATTGAAAAAATAAATCTATCTTTATTCTTAAACAGCACAAGTGTTGCCATATACATGTTGAAAATCGATTTAATAATATTTTCAGAATGTATTTTATTGGCAACATTAGGCATTATAGCTTCAGTATTATTCTAATAGTATTTTAGAAGCCTAAATTGGGTATGTTGCCGGAAAGCAACAACCGGCAGTTAACCCCTTCGCGACGGGAGCCTTTTACGAAATGTTTATTACTTTGCTACCGGTTTTAAAAAACAGAAGTTTGTGCCTATTCAAATCGGGAAAATGCTCGGATTAAATAAGGCAAATTTTACAGTAATTTACAGAATACTATTATTTAATTCTTTCAGCAGTAAACGCAAACAGCAGTATGATTTGATTATTTTTTCAACGAATTAAACAGATACTGGTTCAATTATCGAACTAAAACTATAAATATTTCCTTTTAAAATAATTCAGGTGTAAGTACAGATATTAATCGTTTTAATATGTAGATGGCCCCTCAACAAAATTTTATATACATAATTTAAAAGTAAATTTTATTTTCAATCATTCGGTATCAGTAACTTTCTTCTACGATAATTTGTTGAGGAGTTAGTAGGGGGTGATTACTTTTTTTTCCACGACTGTACATACATACTTCAATTTTAATTAAATTCGTAATAGATTATTTTAATCGTTTTTTTTAAATTTATGAACTATTTACATTTACAAATGTGTCCTAAACTGCTTTATTGTAAGATCTTGTTTATATTCCGCAGTAGTTCAAAAGAAAAGAAAAAACTTCTTAAATTTCATCTAACTTCATGCTGAATAATGTATACTTAATTAGCATTCACCAGACTTCCATTACAGAAGCATAGTATGATAAAAGTTAGATTACTTAAACAAATAGCACAGTTGAAAATTTCCATTCACCAATTTTCTTGAATAAATGTACTTTGGAACTTTTATAGCAACCCTGTGTATGGCCTATAGGATTTATACACAGCAAGTAATATTTCGGAAAACAGGTCAATTATAAAACGCGTACTACAACTTAAAACGCACCTAAAGCAATAATTGTTCAAAGGCTTCAGTAGATCAATTATTGTTCAATTTCTCTTTTAGACGAATACTTTTGTGTGAAAATGAACGTTAAATTCTATACACATCAGATTCTACAGTAATGCCTTTTAACCCTTTGCAGTGGTGGAAAATTGGCGCAGAGGAGGAGCCTATTGACACCACAAACATTTTATAGTATTCTTCAGCTTAATAAAAAACGAAGAAATTATGTCATTAGATAAGCCGAAAAATATTTCTAAAATTTAGTGGTGTCAATAGGCTCCTCCTCTGCGCCAATTTTCCACCACTGCCCTTGAGGGGTGGTGGGATACAATATATCCCACCTAATTTAAACAAGATTCTCACCATAAAAATTTAATTAAATTTTATATTTTTAACTTTGGAGAAAAAACGTTGATAAATTGCTTTTCTTTAAAAAAAAAATAAAAATTTTCTATTATTCCGGTGAGAATTCAATATTTTAAGGTATTTTTGCTTGCCCTCAAGGGGTTAATACACCTCAGTGATTATATATAAAATTTGTATGTTGAAAAAATTGAAATATCATTAATGTAAACTGCAAATAATGTTTACGTGGAACTCTGTTGAGTGTCCCTGTACATAAACCGTAAATGCAACACACTTCATTTTCAATAACGCACATGCCACAGTAATATCCTATAATATCTATGAATTGCATGGCAATCGAACTATATTTACGCGAGTTACAACACGGTAAAACGACAGGTATATGGCCGACAGACGACAACAGATAAACCGAAGTCATGAACACTTTTCAGCTACGCTAGAAAGTATTAAAAAAGAAATAAACTGTTTTATTGAAAGATCTTTTTTATGGTTTAGAATAGCTTAAAAGAAAAGAAATATATATATATATATATATATTAAAATTATATGTAAAAAAATGTGTATTAAAATGAAAACTAATGTTTGTTGAAACTCAATAGTATTTATCAGAAACCTTTTACTTATAATATCTTCATGTGAATTTGGCTCTTTGCATTCTAAAATTACTTTTAATATTTAAATAATTCATAAATGCGTAATTTCCAATCTTTAATTTGGAAATGCTATAGAAGGCATTAACGGCCAAGTAGCAGGAAGCCATTTTCAATGAAAGATTTGGGATGTTTGGCTTTTAACTTGTGCAAACTTCAGATATCACTACTTTTTCTGTCCGAAACATTCAGGAGAACTTGGCGCGCTTTTTTTTTTTTTTTTTTTTTTTTTTTTTTTTTTTTTTTTTTTTACCGAAAACTTTTTGTTGGGATGATAATATTTTAATTAACTTAATGCTGAATAATACATAGTAGATACGTTTTCTCCAGACTTTCAAGCTATTTAAGCGTATCCAGCCATTTAATGAAGAAAGCAATTTCCAAATTAGTCAATTATCACCGGAAATAGGCATCATTATTTAAATATATAATAATTAAGTTTTTTGCAATAGTTTAAGTTGCTGCTAATGCGGTATAACTTCAAGCAAGTGAAACTCTGGGATGTTTCATGAGTTTTCGAAATAGGTAAAGATCGTATGTGTTCCGTAGTAAGGTCCATTTGATAAGTTTCGTAAACGTTTTTATGAGCGTCGTTTTTATTGTGTTCAATATACAGGTTTTCACCCCATTTTCCCTTAACCCGTTGGGGACGAGCGACATGCAGACGTGCCGCATGACGCGCTCAAAATCCTTGTTTTTCCTCACCAGTAAAATTTTACTGTAAAATTTGCCTTATTTAATTAGCGCATTTGCTCGATTCAAGAAGACACAAATTTCTGTTTTTAAAAAACGGTGACAAAAGATTAAAAATTTCGTAAAGGGCCCCCGTCCCGAAGGGGTTAAGGGTTTGAGCAATTCAATTTTTGAAACATTGAATTTAAGAATACAATTAAAAATATATATATATATGTTAAATTATTTCCTACACGTACGCATACACGCCAAATTTCAATCAAAGACTATGAATATAAGTGATATCAATTCTGTATAGCCGCCCTTCAAAGAGTTAGTTTTGCCCTAAAGGCAATTCCTAAGTCTAATGTCAGACGAAATTCTTTTTGCACGCTTTTTTTTCCTTACGTATTATCCCTATACAATTCTAGTGGCATTGTGTAGGGATAATACTTAACCCTTAAATGCCTGATTTTTCAAAAATCATTGTAATAATGCATTTCGGCTTTCATTTTTTAAATAAATCATGGGAAAAATACTTAAAGAAATCATATTTTATTTTAAGTATGGTTTACGGCTAAAAAACAATTTGTTACTAATCGGCAATACTGGTCTTTAATTGAAAAAATAATTTTCCTTGATAAAATTCAATAATATCAAATACACAAGAATTTTAGGAACTATCATAAGAAATAAACTTTACTTGCTCACTGCAGAACAAAAAAGGTATTTCGCAAGCTTCCAAACAAAACAAAAAGAACAAGTAGCAACAATTGAAAAAATAAATCTATCTTTATTCTTAAACAGCACAAGTGTTGCCATCTACATGTTGCAAATCAATTTAATAATATTTTCAGAATGTATTTTATTGGCAACATTAGGCATTATAACTTCAATATTATTCTAATAGTATTTTAGAAGCCTAAATTGGGTATGTTGTCGAAAAGCAACACCCGGCATTTAAGGGTTAAGGAAAAAAGCGTGCAAAAATACGTCCATCTGACATTAGACTTAACTGTCAGCGCGGCAATTTTGAAATTTAACACACGGCATATATACATTAAAATATGTTTAGCATGATCCGGTCAAATTGGTTGCTTTGGTTTTTCTAGTTTAAAAATATAGTTACAGCTGCAAAAAGATCTGAATGTTGTTATCGAAAATATTAGAATTCATTAGCCCTTTGGTGCGCAGCTTTGCATATATGCAAGCAACAGTTTTTTGAATTTAATAGATTTTTTTTAGATTCATCTATACCTAATTCACACCAGAAAATTAAAATAGCAATATCCAGAGCATTTGGAGTCCCGATTTACGTGGACAGTTGGCAATACTACTTTTAAAACCCTTTTAATGGGACCGGGTAAGCTCTATCTCGGCCATGTTAAAATACACCAACTTTATGTACCTTTTTCTCAGAAATGGTGAAAGATAAAGGTCTAGATTTTTTAGACTAATTTGAATAACACGCTTTACGTATTTTAACAGACCATTTTCTTTCTAAGTGAAACTGAAAATTAATTAATAATTGTTTATTGAAAGGCATTTTTAAATTAGCATTTTTGATAAGATTTCACTGCCTAAAATAAATAATTCCCAACAAATCATTAAATCATTATGTTAAAGTATGCATGCCCTATAACATAATATAAGTATTTAGAAAAATCTGAGTTCTTAAGTTTAATAGATATTGAAAAAAAGGAACAGAAACCTGAAAAATCGAAGTTTTGAGAAAAAGTCAATGAAAGCTGTGAACCACTTTTTCGAAATAGTAAATTTCGCCTTATTTAATAACATATTAACTAAGGCAAAAACAATGGGAATTTTACCACTTCAGAAAACTGGTGCCAATCAAGAAATCTGAATTTAAAAAAAGTAGCCGAGTGTTGTGAAGTGCTCTCAGAAAGAATGAAAAAATCCAACAGTTTTTTTATATATATAAACGTGTAATACATCGTTGAAAAGATAAAAGTTTAAACTATTTAATGAATTGAGAAAGTAAAAATAATTTTTTTGGTTGAATGTCGCTTACCCAGTCCCCTTAAATGGTTACCACTAAATTTTATTTCTTACCTGTCGAAGTTGCACCAGATTTTTTAATATCCATTTTGATTTTATAAGTTAAGGGTTCTCACGACTCTTAAAGCTTCAAAATTTTCGAAATTTTTATTTTTATTTTTCGCTAAACTTCTATCTTTTCTGAGCATTTTGGTATGATTGGTTCCTTGAAATTGCCATTAGAACACAAGTTATGGCTATTAAAACTATTCCCACCCAATAGCTAAAGCAGCGTTACCGAAACTTCGATGTCATTTTTGTCCAGATGACGTTTCTGTATATAACTCGCAGGATATCTCAAAATCTTCTGAATATTTTTACATGAAATTTTCAAGACATGTCTTTATTTTAATATTCACTTTGATTTTATAAGTTAAGGGGTCTCACGACTCTTAAAGCTTCAAAATTTTCATTTTTTTAAATTTTTATTAGACTTTAAACTTCTATCTCTTCTGAACATTTTGGTATGATTGGTTCCTTGAAATTTCCCTTAGATCAGAAGTTATGGTTATTAGAATTATACCCGCTCAATAACCAAAGCAGCGTTACCGAAACTTCAATGTCATTTTTCTCCAGATGACGTTCTTGTGTATAACTCACTGGATATCTCAAAATCTTCCGAATATTTTTTCATGAAATTTCCAAAACATGTGTTTCATGTTAGTCTGTATAAACTGAACATAACATTTCATTTTTATTGTTCAAATAAATATTTTTAGGAGATTATACAGTTGAAAATTTCAAAACATTGTATTAGCTAAGTAGAACTTTGTACTAAAAATATATAAATGCTTTAAATACAAATTTATTTAAGTTCATGGTAATTATTATAATCGGAAGTATAATTAGGCACGAAAAATTTCATTCTAGTTGCAAAATTTATGTTGTAATCCTGCGCGTAAGCTTTTATAATGATTTTCTACTCAACGAATGTCTGACAGTTTGGAGCGTACTATAAATATTAATTATGGGTCTTAAAAAATTTTGAATACATGAAATAAAAGAGCACACTTATATCTTTTAATCACAGTAAAAAGTTTGTTTTTAAATCATACACATTTTAAGATATTAAATGTTGAAAATTGTCTTTTTTCATCTTTTCCAAGTTTAAGAGTCATGAGACCCCTTAAGCAAACAAAGACAATCGTCTACTTTCTATTCAATTTCTTCCAAAATTCTGGAGGTAGTGATTCATTTCACCTTTTTACCAACAAAATTACTGTGAACTTTAAGACGTTAGGCTTTAAGAGAATATTCTCCCTCAAATGTTCCGTAAATTCGATTTTTTGAGGAACGTGAGTGTGAAAGAGAAAAATTTTCTGTGCATTAACTCCTTAACGCTCGAATTAAATTACGATTGAATAATTCAAATTGCTTATTTGCACCACTTTTATGAAAAAGAAATATTCACCTTATTTAATGACAGTAAAAACGATACTAAAATATAGCCAATTTTACTATTTTATAAAACTGGTGGGAATCAAACAATTTGAGTAAGAGACACAGCCCGAGAATATCTCGGGAGCGAGAATTAAGGGGTTAAAAAACAATCCGCACAATGCAAGTTCAGACAAGATGGTGCAGGAAATACTTAACACTAGAAAGGATGGAAATTTTACTTGGTCTTTATAAAAATATTTCACACCAGAATTTTTATTTAAAACTGTTTAACTGATTTATTCAACTTTTTTTTTCTATCATCTTTGAAATTAATTTTATTCAGAATGTTCTGGTTCCACATGAAATATATTCATATCGTATTGGGTTTAAACACTAGAACACCCGGAAGGAGTCGATCCGACTCGGACCATAAGATTAAATGTCAACTGGAACCAGAAACTCTTTCATAAAATAAGTTAAATTTAAACCACGCTGATTTACGTTAAATAAATCAGTCAAATAATTTTAAATAAAAATTCTGGCGTCAATTATTATTATTTTTTTTAAGCGTGATTAAAATTTCCGGGCGTTCTAGTGTTAAATGATGCCTGCCGGTCCTACTAGAGTTAAATTAATACTTTAATACCTGGAATTGCGGTTTTATTTTATTTATTTCAATTACATATTATGCTCAGTTGCCAAAATGCACCAGAACTTCTAAATAAATCTTTGCTTTTATAATGTACGAGAAGAAAAGCATTTATTTGTTTTTAAATCAATTTGTTCACAAATTCTTGTGACAAACAATTGTTTCATCATTTTTGCAAGACAATGACATTGCGCTGAAAGTGTTAAAGACGTCTATTTTAAAATGTTGAAAATGTGATTTTTTAACAGTGCAAGACATCTCGATTAAACCCTTTAATAACTTTACATGCAATCTTTACTCTTAATATATTATACTTAGATCTTAAGACTGAACCTAAACAAGTGTATATTTTAGAAAAACTTATATTTTTGAAATAAATATTCCCTATTGTTTTTTATTCGGAGTTTACCTATGATAAATTGCTTTGTCGGTGAAAAGATAAACATATTGAGGTTCAGACTTGTGATATTGATATAATCTATAACATCTAAAAATAACATGCGAAAATGTTGAGTCGTTCTAGAGCTATTTTGCACGCAATTTTAAACACTTTATTTTGCTATAAAACGAATCCAAACATATTTTATTAAAATTTAAGTTATCCAACGATCTAGTATACTTGCATAGGATTTTTTTAAGTAATTAATACATATATATTTTATGAAATATATTAAGAAATTCCAGATATACAGGGCGTTTCATAAAAGATGAACAAAACTTTTAGAGGTGATAGCATACATCAAAATAATCAATTTTCATCAAAGAATGTACGGTCGGAATTAAAACGCAAAGGTGCTAGAGGGAGCCAAAGGAGGTATTCAGTGTTGCCAGTGAGCTACTTTTTTTAAATTCAGATTTACTGATTTGCATCACTTTTCTTGAAATTGCAATTCCCCTTGTTTTAGCTTTAATTAAGGTGTCATTAAATAAGGCGAATTTTACCATTTCAAAAAAGTGGTGCTAATCAAGAAATCTGAATTTAAAAATAGTAGCCCACTGGCAACACTGGATATGTTGCTATGTGAGGCAAAAACAGACAAAGAACGAATAAGTGACAGAAAAAAGGTGGGAAACCCCTCTCCGTACAATCGCTGAGTCTCTGAGCAATTTCCATTTGCAGTTCCGTAGATAAAATGCATATCAGCCTTTCCCCTATTAGTGAAAAGCAACATCTTCCGTTACGTTCCTACTGCGATTGACAGTTGCACACTCGGATCAGCAGCTTTTATGTGTTAATCGAAGAGAAATTTTGCATGCGCGTTCTTCTTCATCCCCATATCACATTATAATGCTACTAGTGTCATTCTTCTCCCGATAACTCTCAATAGGAATGGAGCTTTAACGTTTCTATGGACCAAGTCTATGTTGCAAGTGGGCTACTTTTTTTTTAATTCAAATTTTTTTATTGCGACCAGTTTTTTTAAAATTGATAATTCGACTTGTTTTCGCCTTGTTTAATCTGTCATTAGATAAGGCGAATTTTGCTATTCCAAAAAATGGTGGCAATCAATAAGTCTGAATTTTAAAAAAGTATCCTACTCACAACACTGAACCAAGTTTCCAAATGCGCCAGTACCTTTGCGCTTTATTTCCGACCATGCATTCTTTGATACAAATTGTTTGTTTGGATGTGTAGTATCACCTCTTGAAGTTTTTCACGTCTTTTATGAGACACCCTGTATATTTCATGAAATGTTTTTGTGTGGCAATTTTCTCTGAAAACAATAGGCAGGAATCGTCATCGAACATCATGAGATTAGAGAGATTTCTGAATTGCATGCATTATTAAAAAGGTTCCAATACACAGATTTGATATTAAATTTGCTGTCTAATAAAGTTTGGCTAAATATATCACATAAATACATATGCATTTAGACAAACTCTTACAAATGCTTAAAGCAAGAAAAATAACATATTTAAACTAAGGATTCAGAATACAATTTTGTCTGTGATGATTGCTTATAAAATGGCAAAGAAATGTTGTCGTATAAACAAATTGTTCTCTTTGATATTACAATATAACGATAATGTTTTGAGTTAATGTTCCCTACGAAAAACTGTGGAGAGCCATTAGGTATCGTCGTAAGGGGTCTCATGACTCTTAAAATTGGAAAAAATGAAAAAAGAGAAACCATTTTCAACATTTAATATCTTAAAATGTATTCTATTTTAAGACACAATTTTAATTGGAATAAAATACATAAGTATGTTCTTTCATTTCATGTATTTAAAAAATTATAAGATGCAGAATTGGCATTTACAGGGGGCTCCAAACTGTTAGACATTTTTCGAGCAAAAAATCGGCATAACAGATTACGCGCACGATTACAAAATAAGTGTTACAACTAGAATGAAAAGTTTGGTACCTATTTATACTTCAGATTGTAATAATTACCATGAAACTAAATAAATTTGTATTTAAAGCTTTTTTATATTTTTAATACAAAGTTGTATTTAGCTAATGCAAAATTAAGAAATTTTCAACAGTATAATCATCTAAAAAACTATTGTTTTGAACAATAAAAATGAAATTTTAGGTTCAGTTTTTTACAGACTAACATGAAACATACGTTTTGAAAATTTCATGAAAAAAATATTCATAAGTTTTTGAGATATCTTGCGCGTTATGCCCAAAAACGTCATTTGGAGAAAAACGGCTTCAAAGTTTCCGAAACGACACTTCAGCTATTGAACGTGTATAAATGTAAAAGCCGTAACTTGAGTTCTAATAGGAATTTCAAGGAAACAATTATATCAAAATGTTCATAACAGATAGGAGTTTAACGTCTAAAAAATTTAAATTTCGAAAATTTTAAAGCTTTAAGAGTCCTGAGACCCCTTAGGGACTGTTAAATCATTGTCTACTGATAATACCTTAGTTACTTTTAGTCATAAGTAATGTAATTGTACATTTTCTTATGCAGTTTTCTTTTTTAATAGAAGCAAAATATATTGCTATTTCATATACATAGGGTGACCGAGACAGTAGTTGATCAAATAAGATCGCTTCTACGATGTTTTTATTATATTTCCTTCATTTTAAGTTTTAGAAGTAAACTAACATGATTTCTACATCTCTTAATGAATGTCCGATTGTTGGCAAAAATCATATCTGCTGAAATTAAATAGCAACAAAATAATAAGCAAATAGTCTCTTTAATTTCCATTTTCCCAGTAGTTGATCAGTCAAAGAAATCAGTCGAAAATTCCAAAATTAACCTTTAAATTATCATGCTTAAGCTGTGAAAAACAACAATTCATATAAAACTATTATTTGAAATAAGCAAGATGGAAGTGGATTATTTTAACTTACCGTACTTGTCTCCAACTAATCAAAAACAAAATTTTTACATTTTCTAATTTAAAAAAAAAGGGAAATCATAAAATGGCTTCTTCTACAGCAGGCAGCTGACAACAATGTGACAGCAGGTGCTTCAACATCCAAACAAAAATATTATGTCTAGGGCCACGTGTAAAACTCATTTCCGCCTGAAATGGCGCAATATGACAAAAATTTGATCAACTACTGGTGCGTTCACCCTATTTTTCGAAAACTCTAATCTTTGGAAAATTTAATAGTTGTAGGCTTTTTTAACCCTTCCAAGGGCTAGTAAATGTGTTTCTGTAATGTTGAATTCACACCGCAATTTTCGAAAATTTTAATTTCGAATAAAGAAATGTAATTTTGAATTTTTATTTAGCCAAAATTATAAGAATAAAATTTAATCAAAAGATTCTGATGCAAATTTTGATTAAAATGAAGTAGGGTATAATATATCGTATCAGACTTAACTTCTTGCACTCTATGAGGCAGCGTACGTCATGTTGTGTTGGTCCACCGCCCCCCGAATACTAGGCCTGAGCGCTGACACAAAAATGGCGGCTGCCGAAGGCGGATTTTTTTTAACGCATGTACGGTTCCATAAATATTCATACCAATAATTTTTTTCAGTTTTTTTCGCTTCCTTTTTCTGAGAATAAACAAGGTAGATACATCTTTTATAAAATACTGTATACAATACGTATTATAGCATAATATATATATAGATAGCTGATCATTTGTTGTTAAGCTACATGAAATTTCATTAGAAAGAATATTTACCGATATATATTCTCGAAAAACCTATGTAGGCAACCGGCTTTCAGAAAAATGGAGATTCCATTGTCTCGAAACATACATTTCATAAGAAATTGCCGTTCAGCAATGTGTTAAGTTATATAAGTAACGTATCATCGCTTTTGAAAGAGTTAGTTTTGTCCAACATATAATTTCAAAATCATTATTTTTTAAACTATTTAAAGATTGGCTACATAGAACGTACACTTATGCAAATATATACACATATTCTTAGCTATATACCTTATTTAATATTTTTAAACATAATTATTTAATATATTTCTATGCAGTACATATTTAATTTCTTTAATTAGAGAAGTTTGAAATACGTTTGTTGTGCAACAATCAGACTATGGTCTACTAGGCTATGGTCGTACTAGTGTAATAGTGTTCACAGGGTTTGATTACCAGCGAAGCAAATTTCCACCTGTATAATTAAATAGGAAATTTTGACTTATTTAAATGTTTTGTTTATACATAATTTCTGTCAAAAACAAAGCAAAAAATGTATTTGTGTTTACTGATGGAAGAATCCTCCTCCAGTAGTTAGAGCCTGATTCCTCCAATTGTAAAACATAATCCAAATGTTAATCTCCATCATTATAATTCTTTAAGGGTTATACGATGGCCTTAGTGGGATGTATGATCCGGGTTGAACCTCTTACAAGAGTAACGGTGTTGGCTGTGCTCGAAACTAATATTATTATTTGAGGAGAAACAAGGTGCATAAATGCCTTAGAATTTACAAGTCTCTAGCACTACCACTCAAAATTTAAAACTTCGAATCCCATGCACTTCACTTTAATAAAGAATCGCGACAGAATCTTTTAATTAAATTTTACATTTATAGCTTCGGTGATTTATAGCTTCGGTTTTCTTTCTCTTATGCAAAATTGCATTTCCTTATTTTTAAAACTTATTTCGGAAATTCCGGTGTAAATACAACATACTTAAAAAAAAAAAAAAAAAAAAAAAAAAAAAAAAAAAAAAAAAAAAAGGTTAAAAGTCTTTTTTATCAAAACATTTTTTTTTTTTGTAAAAATTTGTGAAATTAAAATTTTATATGGTAATCGGTTCCTGTAAGTTATATTTAAGAAAAGCTTCTAAATTTCTGTAAAAGTACAACAAAAAACCCCTTTTTAATGCACATATTACTGATCTTCAAAAAGTAATCGTGACACATTCCAAAATTTTCAATTCAAATAATTATAACTTGATTAAATATCACAAATCTGATCACAAAGTAAATTGTTTGAGGAAAGGAAGTAAATAAGGAGTGAGTCTAACTGAATAAATGTCTTCCCACTTTAAAGAGAAAAATTTATTTTATTAGCTATATGGTTTTAATCTCGATTATATGACTTTATTAACATTGATCACTATATTCACTATTTAATTACAGCGATGAAAGACATTTGAGCTGGTTGAACCTCTTACGAGAGTACCGGTGTTGGCTGTGCTCGAAATTAATATTATTATTTGAGGAGGAACAATGTGCATAAAAACCTTGGAGTTTACAAGACTCTAGCACTACCATTTTAAATTTAATATTTCAATTTAATATTACATTCATACAGTCTGCAATCACTTCTTTTAATCGCAGAATTTATAGCTTTTTCTGCGATTAAGAAAAGTGAAAACTTCTGTTGAAAACTTATAACAAATTCTTACGCACCCTAAGAAAACAAAGTAATGGAAAGATAAATTTAAAAAGCTCAAAAACATAGCCTCCATAAAAGAATCTGAAGGACCACACAATAAATTATTTCAACATTTTATAAAGACATGTACCTCGCCCCTGAAAGGGTTAACCCCTGGAGGTGCACCGGTATATATTATATACCACCTACGATTAATGAAGTTTTACACCAGAAAAATTTTATTAAATTTTACTTTTCTAATTTTGGTGGGAAAAAAGACGTAAAATTGATTTTACTTATTTTGAGACAGAATTTTTCAAACATTCCGGTGTGAGTTCAACATTACAGGAACACATTCACTTGCCCCTCAAGGTGTTAACCCTCTGTCTACCAGAAGGGTCCAATGGACCCGACATGTACATTCAAAATATTTATTCAAACCAGAAATTTTTTCAAAACAAACTAAATGTATAAATCAGACAATAATAAGTTAAATAAACAAATTAAATAGTTTTAAGTAAAAATTCTGGTGTAGAATGTTTTTATAAAACTTGAGTAAAATTTCCGGTAGTTCTAGGGTTAAGTTCATGCCTATGTAATAACTATGTTTAGCAATTAAATATATTTTTAGAACTTATTTTAACACTAGAACGTCCAGCTGGGGTCAATTTGAAACCGATCAAATGGTAAAATGTCGATTCGAGCCAGAATTGTTTTTCGTAAAATCAGTTAAATTTTAAACAGATAAAATTTAGTTACATAAATAAGTGAAATAGTTTAAAAAAATTCTGATGTTAAAATATTTTATTAAGATTGGATAAAATTTCCGGAAGTTCTAGTGTTTAACACGGGAGGTCTCGCGTGGGTTACGACATACCTAGGGTGCGTACAGTTTTTATAATCGTCACCACTATTTTACGAAAAGTAATCTTTGACGTATAATTTGTAACTATTGTCTCCCATTAAATAAGATTACAATTATTATTTGCAGTTATTGGTGAGAAACTATAAATCGTCCATACCCTATTTATGCGCGACTTCCTCCGAGTTAAAGATCGTACAGTGCTGTCACCGGCGATTTTTTTTATATTTTACTCGTATCACTATTTGAATAAAATGATGTGTATAGTACATTTCTGTTGCACATGTTGTCAAAGAGTATGCAAAAGATTTTTGTTTTGAGAAAGCAGTGCGAGTTATAAAAAAAAAAAAAAAAAAAAAAAAAAAAAAAAAAAAATGGTCGCTAGTGGCAGCCCTGGTCATAAATAGTTATTCTAAATATAAACCTAAAAATCCAAGATACAAGAAATTTAAAAGTTTAAAAGCTAGTTGTTAAAAAATATATGCATTTTCAAATTATATAATGAAAATAGAAAAATTAAAAATAAAGAAATAACTTAAGCAGCGTGTGAAAATTTTATCTAACGTATTTTAATTTATTTCATTGTGAAAAATAGTATCTTATTTATGTAAAGAATAGCAAATAAACTTTAAAACCAGCGAATTTTGTGGTCTATAAAAGTACCAATTACCTATTAAATTGCTGAAAATAGTTATTAAGTAGGCAATAACTGAAAACGTTCATGTTAAAAATTTTAAAGGACATTTTTTTAAAAATCATCAAATATTCGAAATATTTGCATTATAAAAATACTAAAATAAAATATTTATTCACATATTTTATAGCGCTTATATTTATATCTCGTTAAAATAGTAGATTATTCATTTAAATATCTATAAGTAATTTTAAATAGCAGCAAAAATTTGAGATCTATAGAAATATAAATATGGTGACAAAGTAATTAGTAAATTAAAGTCACAAGTATACTCGCACATGGCAGCGAATGGGTTAAGAAGGCAATAACTACAAAACCAAAAATCTTAAAAAAATCATGTTAATAATTTTAAAGAATACTTTAAAAAGTCATCAAATATTCGAAATATTTGCAGAATAAAAAAGCTAAAATAAAATATTTATTCACTTATTTTATAGCATTTATGTTTATATCTCGTTAAAATTGTAGATTATTCATTTAAATATCTATAAGTAATTTTAAATAACAGGAAACATCTGTGGTTTATAGAAATATAAATAGTGGTGACAAAGTAATTAATAAATTAAAGCCACAAGTAAACTCGCGATTGGCAGGGAGTGGGTTAAGAAGGTAATAAATACAAAACCAAAAAATCTTTTAAAAAATCATGTTAATAATTTTAAAGAATACTTTAAAAAGTCATCTAATATTCGAAATATTTGCAGAATAAAAAAGCAAAAATAAAAGGTTTATTCACTTATTTTATTAGCATTTATGTTTATATCTTGTTAAAATTGTAGATTATTCATTTAAATATCTATAAGTAATTTTAAATAACAGCAAACATTTGTGGTTTATAGAAATATAAATAGTGGTGATAAAGTAATTAATAAATTAAAGCCACAAGTAAACTCGCGGTTGGCAGGGAATGAGTTAAGAAGGTAATAAATACAAAACCAAAAAATCTTTTAAAAAATCATGTTAATAATTTTAAAGAATACTTTAAAAAGTCATGAAATATTCGAAATATTTGCAGAATAAAAAAGCTAAAATAAAATGTTTATTCACTTATTTTATTAGCATTTATGTTTATATCTTGTTAAAATTGTAGATTATTCATTTAAATATCTATAAGTAATTTTAAATAACAGCAAACATTTGTGGTTTATAGAAATATAAATAGTGGTGACAAAGTAATTAATAAATTAAAGCCACAAGTAAACTCGCGGTTGGCAGGGAATGGGTTAAGAAGGTAATAAATACAAAACCAAAAAATCTTTTAAAAAATCATGTTAAAAATTTAAAAGAATACTTTTAAAAAATCATCAGATATTCGAAATATTTGCATAATAAAAAAGCTAAAATAAATTATAAATTGGCCTAGGATTTTTTTTCCTTTTTTTTCTTTTTTTCCTTTTCTTTTTTTTTTTATTGTATTGCTTTCATTAAATATTTAAAGATGCAAAATTTTCCTTAAAAAGTTGTACTTACATCGTAAGAAACCCATATCTAATTTATATTTCTCGCAGGGATGAGATTTCCGTGTTTTTGCACACCAGTATTTTGCTAGAGAAAATTATATTTCATTTAATCGGAACACTGTTGCGATTTAAGAGAACAACTTTTTCTCTAAGAATATATCGGTGTGCAAAAACGCGGAAATCTCATCCCTAATTTCTCGTGAATTTCAATTATTCCACATATGTTTTTTAATTATGGTTCAAAAGTATGGTTGTGGTTTATATTTTTTAATAATTGATTTTGATGTATTTTTAGCGCTGAATAAAAATATGACCTTCATTTTTAACAATCACATCCGGATATTTCGCAAATCGTAAATTTTAAAGAAACAAAGTAAAAAAAAAAAAAAAAAAAAACACAGCAAAATCTCTGAAAGCAATTCGCCAAACCTTACCGAAAAAAAAGTAAATGTTTTAAATACACCTGCGAAAATTTTTCAGCCTTTTCAATCACCAAATTAACAGACGACATCGAGATGAACCGATTAAAAAATATAAAAGGAAAAAAGTGGGTGGGACAGAGCTTGAGTGGTTCAAACTCCCACACATTGAATAAAATTGTAAGTAATTTAAATATGCAATATTTTAGCTGTAAAAATGCATAGTATAAGCCAGAAGATGAATAAATTATTATGAAAAAGATATTTTAAGTATGTTTTATGACATCAAATTTTCGCAATATTTCAATTATTAAAAAATTTAAAAAATTTAATTTGCGAAAACTTCTGACGAAGTGGTAAAACATTATGGTCATTTATGGATTCAGCGCTATAAAATATATAAGAATGGAACCTCAAAAACTAAAAAACACATTAATACATCAGTTTTATAGTATCAGATTTTCGCTATTTTTTCACTTTTTAAGTTTGAAATTTACAATTTGCAAAAAAAAAAAAAAAAAAAAAAAAAACCTTACGTGATGGTAAATAATAAAGGTCATTTTCAGATTCATCACTACCAAATGCATATGAAGCTTACAAACAAATGATACGACTAAAATTTTACAGTCTAGTATAATTGATAAAAGTTGTCGTTGCGAAGAAAAGTCTGATCGGCATTCGAAGTCAAAAACGTTCATTTACTCAAATTTCTGATTCCAGCACGCTGCCACTGACGCTACTGAGCCGTTTTACCGCTCCTAAATGGTAGGCCTGAGCACTGACACAAAAATGGCGGCTGCGGAAGGCGGGAAATTTTTAACGAAAATGCGGTCCCCTTAATTAAGACTCAAGTATTTTATAAAAGATTTCTTTGTCTTCTTTAATTTCAGAAAATTAAAGAGGAAAAAACTTAAAAAAAAAATATTGGTACAAAACTCAAAGGGTCGGTACTCTTGCTGACAAAAAATCGTTTGCAAAATGAGAAAATTTATCTGATTCTAATCTATAACGTAAAATTTGAGACTTATTTTCTGGAGATCCCCTGTGTATTGTGCTTAATGGCTTTCATATATTTATATACTAACTATGCTCTATCGATACACAAGTGTTCATCGCATTCTGTGCCCCCGTCCTCGGCACCTCTCCTTGTTACTTAAAAAGAATTATTAACTTTTAATTTTTTTACTAATTTCATACTGAATAATCTACATAGTTGACTCCCGATTTTTTTAATACCAGTAAATACTAAGATAAATGTCTGCTTTATTTAATTGCAGGAATTGTGAGATTGTAGAAAGCAAGTACTTCTACATAAAATATTGGTATTAAAAAAATAGGGAGGTTGGGAACTATGAGCAGGGTCGTACGGCTACCGTTATTTTCAAGGCTAAATATCAGTGTTTTTTTTTATAGAAAAATAAATCTAGTTTAAACGCGCGAAATTTCTCCATATTTAAACATAGATTTTCTATAACAAAATACTGGTACTGAAGAATTTCTTATTCTGAAAATTTAAGGACCCGTAAGAACCCTGATGAATCTCTATTTAACCCATTCGGGATCATGGGTGCATATATGCACCCTCAAAAAGTGCTTAAAACGCTTGAGTTTGATACCAATAAAAAATAAAAGTAAAATTGATTTTATTTAATTACGACATTTTCGTAATTTACAAAGTCAAATAATTAACTAAAACTGGATCCAAACGAGTAAAATTCGTGTAAAAAATACCGGTCCTGAACGGGTTAAACTTTTGAATACTAGTTAGATTATTATACGTACAAGTAGACTTTTTATTGTTGTATTCGTGTTATGTTTTACAAAATAATCTGTGCCATACAATTATATTAGAATATTTTAAATATAAATCTACCGCAATAACAAGATTTTGCAAATGATGATGTTAAAATCGAATATAAAAGTAGTCGCCAAACCTAGCCGATACTGAAAGCGTTTTTCAATTTTTTTCACACAAGCTTGACTAACACATATCGATCCATCTAATAAAAAATAAATTTTTCAGAAAATATTCCACAGCACCCGGAAAAAGTCTAAAGATATTTAGTTATATAATAATAAGATATTTCACTTTGTAATGGTTTGAATACCGCATACTGCTAAAATCAAGCAAGCAAACGCATTTTTCCAGCATGGGTTTGCGAGTGAAGAATATGTATATTTTGATATGGATTTAGCCCTTCGTGCCCCAACGGCACTTCTAAGGGATGGAGTTAAGAATAATGCGGAGGAGGCATATAGTGTACTGTCTACATGTTGCGAGTGAAGTAACTGAGGAGGTTGTCAGAAGATGGCGGCTATTTTTTAATCGGATCAACGGTTTCTAATTACTGCCGAAGAAAGCTTCCCACCAGTAAATTTGAATAGAAAATTTTATGCTAATTAAGCGACTTATTCATGGACATATTTTCTCACAAATACGGTAAAAATTTCTATTTGTTTTTACTGTTGTTAATTTGCACGTTATAATCTTTTTCACTGATACTGACAGGAGGATGTCTAGGTCATCACAATACGGCTGAAGCACAGGGCCTGATTACCGCCAAAATAAACTCTTACCAGTAAAAATGATTACCTGTTTCTGCCATTATTTATGAATAAAATTTTTATAGATAAGACTTTTAAATTAGGAGAAATTTTCTATTTAAATTTACTGGTAGAAGTTTCTCCCGGCGGTAATCAACCCCTGCAAAACCGGTTACAGTTGAAGCTTCTCTATTTTAGAGGTATGTCATTTCCCTTTTTATTAACCCTCTCGCTGCGCTGCCCGAGATATGCTCGGGAATGCATTTTCCCGTCAAATTAATACTATTTGTTTGTTCCCACCAGTAATTTTTTAGCGAAAACTTTCTGTGATTTAATCAGGACATTTTCGCCAATTACGATAGTCAAAAATTTCTCCTTTAAAGAACCGGTGATAAAGATTAAAAATTCTGTAAAAGACGCTCATCACGAAGAATTACTTACGCAGCGAGAGGGTTAATAGTTCCATGCTTTAACCTTTTATCTACTGACGGTAATTATAAGTACTACTCTCTTTAAACTTTCATCCCATGGTGAATAATACTAATATTCTTATGGTACTTTGCAAAAACACTCTTTTAACTCAACTTATCTGGATACATGGCAGCAGTAGTTCTAGATTTGCTAGAAAGGATGCTATCTTTGAAACAGGCGATGTGTTTTGTGCCGACATTTCGTACAGATTGTCACGCTCGTCTTTTTATTGCTGCAAATTCAGGATCTGAGATAAGTGTTGGATATTTTTTATGTGTTCATTATAATCTTAGTATACAATTTGACTAGCTATTTTAGGTGAACGGTGTATGTATTTGATTTAACACTAAAATTACTCCGTGGTACTTATAAGTACCGTCAGTACACTGGGTGTTGGTGAAAAATGTCTTATTAGATGTAAATTTCCAACTGGGCGAAAAAATGTCCGGACCAGGATTCGAACCCGGGACCTCCTGGCTGAAGCCGCCAGTGCTCTGCCATCTGAGCTATCCCTGACGATTCTGGTCGAACTTTTTCACCCAGCTAACCTTGATGATTACAGCATCTGGTCTGAAACCTGGTTCAGCTCAACAGAATAAATCTCAGGTAATGGAAAAATGTCTTGTTTACTTTTCGTCTATGTTGTTATCCATCGTTTTCATCTGCTTTAAAATGTAATTACTAAAATGTAGTGTACTAATAATTTTCCTAGTATTTCTTTTCTGTTTCATTACTATTTTTTATAGGAAATCGAAAAAGTTGTGGCAGCGGCTCTTTTTTGATATGCTAGAAATGCCATATGTAAATTCATATCCCTGGAATATAGACGTCGCATATTTAAAGGACTGCTAACAAGATCGATATTTGTTTAACCTTTTCAGGGGAGAAGCATTTTCAATGTTAATCCATTGAAATAAATGATTGGTACCGGAATTTGCCAAAAAAATTATTTATAAATAATAAAAAGGCTATCTTTCACGTACTTATTAAAATCAAAAATATTTCACCACAATTTTGGTGCTATTTGAAATACCCTGTTGGTTTTCTGTTACGAAATTTTATTCACAGTGTACTGACGGTACTTAAAGTACCACTTTAATTAATTACATCTAAAGAGTTAAATTTCTTACGGTGAATATATTTTTTTTATGTTTATCTTTTAATTTTCATTATAGTAACTGAAAAAAAATACAATAAAAAAATTGCTGTAGATTATAATACAGTAGATAAAGGTTAAAGTACCTATAAAATAACTTATAGAGTTGCCAAGCCTCCGGCTTTTTGCACACCACTATTATCTCAGAGAAAATGTTCCTCTTTTAAATCGCCCAAATGTTCCAATTAAATGAAGGAACATTTTCTGTATTGAAATACTTGTGTCCAAATAGCCGGAGACTTGGCAGTTCTGTAACTTGTTATAAAAATCATTTAATACATCATTAGTAATAATACACATTAGAAGGAGTTGTAGATACTTTACTTTATTTCGTTCCAAAAGCATTATTGGTTGCACAAAACAAAAATATTTTTAAAACGATGTTTTTGTTTTCTTTTTTTCATTTACATTTTTTCAGCTTTTTTGGCGTTGGAACATTCGGGGAGAAAATTTTCAATTAGGAACTTTTTCTATATTTATATTGTAGGAGCATTATATTTGTACATTTCCTAATTCTATAAAACACTTTAAAAAATATTTTAAACAAAAGATTTACGTGGAGTTATAAATACTGCAAAAAAGTCCTATACATTCAAATTTAAATAATTAATTTTAATTGGCAAAATCCTTTTTTTAATTTATTAAATCATTGTGCAAATCTTCTAACGTAGTTTGAAAAATTCACGAAAAATGCTTTAGAAGATGAAATTTGCATGAATTCATAATTTGGGATATAAAAGGTTAGCCCATGGACGCCAGAAAATACAAGTTTGTTTTATTACAATTATCTCACCAAAAAATAGTCGCGATATAGTGTTACAGACATTTTATGATTAAATCAATCGAATAATACAACGTGAAAAGAGAGGTACTTAAAATAAAAATTTATTATTTGCTTGACGAAACCAATAACTTTACTCGCTACTCAAAACATTTTAGGAGATTGACTTTTTATGTGTACAGTATGCAGTGTGTCCCCTCTTATACATATCAAGGAGAAATTAATTATGTTGTTAGCATGTTAAAATATTAAATATTAACAGGATTTGAGAACAAATGGATTTGAAAAAAATGTTTTTATGCATCTACATTATAAAAATATACTTAAACATAGTCGAGGAGTAAAAATAAATGCTGTAAATAATATACCTCTTTTCTTCATAGGGTTAGTATTAGGTCGACCTCCTAAGCTTACTTTTTTATCATAATTGAAAGAAAACATAAATTTCTGTCAAAGGCCTATTTGGCTGAAATGTTTATTTCTGTTTCGGTTGGACAATTTGATGTTTAAAATGTCGAGTGTGATCTCTCCTTTATCTCTTTTTTTTTCTTTTGCCAAGTGATTAACAAAGAAAACAATTATTTACTTTCTATTCAATTCTTTCCTAAATTCTGGTGGCAGTCTACCTAATCCTCATTTTCTCTATCAGAATTTCTTTAGTCATGAAGGGAATAATATGATAAACCCCTTAACCCCTTCGCGACGGGAGCCTTTTACGAAATGTTTATTACTTTGCTACCGGTTTTAAAAAACAGAAGTTTGTGCCTATTCAAATCGGGAAAATGCTCGGATTAAATAAGGCAAATATTACAGTAAAATTTAACTGGTGAGAATAAACGAGGATTCTTAGGCCTATTTCCGGCACGTATACGTGTCGCTCGTCCCTAAGGGGTTAAGGATCGCTTAATATTTGTAAAAAACATAAAAAATATGTACCTATTTTGTTTATTACAGAAATTAAATAATTATAATGTTTCTAAATAAAATATGCAATTAGTTTTTTTAAGGCAAAAAAAAGGATGTTATACAACAAATTCATATTTGTAGAAAATCCATCATGCAAGAATTCTGTGTCTTAACGGTTTTTTTTTTTTTTTTTTTTTTTTTTTTTTAACACCATACAAATTAATGCTTATAAGACCTTTATTTTTCGCATCTTAGATCTTTATTTATAATCATCCCACAAATTTTTGCAAATAATATTTGAAATAATATATATAGGGGAGACTAGGGAAAGTTGAACCATTTTCTACAAAATGATTTTTTATTTTTTAAATGTTGTACGTAGAATAAAGTTTTATGTATCATTTTATTCGCAATACAATCAGTTATCAAAATAAAATTGCTACGTAAGTGTAATATATAAGAAACTTGAAATATGATTGATTTTAATCATGAGAAAATAATGGGTCAAGACTCCACACATATGATAGGGTTGACCCTCTGTATGGGAGGCTTGACCCACTTTGTTTTATATTGAAATATTTGAGAAGAGAAATATATATATATATATATATATATATATTTTAAGCAAAATAAATTTATGCTACATGCTTTAATCATTATAAAAAAAATATATATTTTCGAAAATATGATGCTTAAACAAACCTGTTTAGACGCAATCGCAAGTCAGAGGAGAAAATTTTTGTTTTAAACAGGATTTTGATTGAGCAGGTTTAACTGTACAGCAGGGAAAATGAAATTTATATATTATTCCGTTAGAGACAGATTCCGTTTTCATAGGGTTTCATGTATTATTTTGCCCGGATTTAGGAGCCACTGTCCCGCTTTTTTTGTATCCTTGTCTTACTTTTTGTCACACTGGACCTGACAACTCTAGTCGTCACAATTTTAGCTTCATCTCACTTTATACATCCTGGTGAAATTTGTCTACATACCTTCCTTAAGTTTTTCGATCAATGCTACGTTCTTTTCCAGCCGCGTGAGCTCTTCACTTATCATTAACATATTTTATCCCTTTCAGGGGTTAATTAGTACGTTCAGTACTAAAATGTTGAAATGACTGACTAGCACCGAAATTTACGAACAAATTTAATTGGAAATAAGAAAGAAGGCTATATTTCACATACATGTTAAATGGAAAAGATTTTTGCAAAATTCTGGTGCCATTGTGGTGTTTGGGTATTAAAATTGAGTGGTTTCATAACATACCACTGCCTCTGAAAAAGTTGAGACTGCTGCTTTCATACCTTCTAGTGTTTTCTAATCTTTTCCACTGTTTCTATTTACCTATTGTAAGTAATATTTAAATGAAAAAATTCCTATCAACTTTCCCATTTATATTTCATTAAATTTTTCTTGCAGTGCATTCTATAGCAATTTTTCACATTTTTCTTTAATCAGTTTTCAACATTTTCTTTTCCATCACCCCATTTTACTGTAACTTTACAGAATAAATTTGCTTTATTTTTTATATATAATCATTAACCTTACATTATGGACAGTGTATAATAAAAAGATTTCCAAAACCACTTAATTAAAGGAGCCCTGAGCATCTGGTCAATCCTCCCCCACACTGACTGAGTAGTCAAGTCTCCCCACATAGCCTTTTTATAAAGAATAGCTCATTGTTATCTTAAGCCTAACTTACGGTACAATATTTATGCCTGGAATGAAAGCTCGACATTTCTGCATTACTTAAAGCCTACTTACTTAAATTTCTATGATATAGTTTATCTGAGAAAAGCTTACAAAATATTTCTAAAAACACAACATTTAGGTTGAAAACTCTTCGCAATTGATTTTTTCTGCACGTATTTCGATTATCTGTATGAAACAAAGTCTGTTGTTTGAGCATTCCAATAGCTTTGGTTGACACCTATTGCTAAAGCTCTGAAATTCTTTTAAATATGAAAAGTGATGGGTGGGTTAAGCCTCCCGTATGGCGAACCCTCCCTAGTCTACCCTATATTTAATGAATGAACAACTAGCAAAAACATGTAAAAGAATTTTTTTTAGAAATCTTTCGCGCCGTTTCATCTCCATCACCTTCGTCACATATAAAGGTTTTGATAGAAATTAATGTAAAAGACTTGGAGGTGGGAGGAAACGGGAAGGACAATTTGGGCTTCGGTATGTCGGAATCGCTATTGCACTCGGCAATATTTAAATATTTAGATTTATTGATTAGCACCACTTTTTCGAAATGGTAAAAATTCCCGTTGTTTTAGCCTTAATTAATATGTCGTTAAATAAGGCGAATTTTACAATTTAAAAAAGGTGGTGCTAATAAAGAAATCTGAATTTAAAAATAGTAGCCCACTGGCAACACTGATATGTTGTTAGTTAAATATTTACTAAAAACAGAGAAGTACTGGAAATGATGTGGGCTCTAGCGCAAATTCAGCCCTGGTTATAAGCAACTCTGTCATTTAAAATGCGCTTGTAATTTATGAAACAAATCAAAAAATAGACATAATATACACATAAAAATCAAAATAGAAATAGCTCTATTATAGAAGAAATAATATTAAAAACATATCTCAGGGTGCCTATAGCTGTACGACAGAAATTTAGAAAGATTTATATGTCTTATTTATTAACTTTTTTACTTTCTTCTATCTTCAATAGAAGAAAGTATTGTAATCGAAATTTTTTTCGACTTCCGGTTTTCGACGGATTTACGCGTTTTAGGGGGTCAGAGATCCCAAAAAACATGTTTATAGAAAATGTCTGTCTGTCCGTATGTCCGTCTGTCCGTCTGTCTGTCGTCATTGTACCATCAAAAAGTGTATGAAGTTATGCATAGAATTGAACCAAATTTTTATTTTAAGTTTTTGGCTATGGCAAGCAGATCCTCCCTGAATTTGGAAAAAAATTCGCCGGTAGGGGGGACTGTAATAGCGTTTTTTGTGCGATTTTGAATATTGTACCATCGAAAAGTGTATGAAGTTATGCATAGAATTGGACTAAAAAATGTTTTAAATTCTTGGCGATGGCAAGCAGGTCCTTTCTTAATTTGGAAAAAATTCGCCGGCAAGGGTCGCTGTAATAGCTATTTTTGTGCCATTTTGAATATTGTACCATCGAAAAGTGTATTAAGTTATGCATAGAATTGAAGCAATTTTTTTGTTTTTTTGGTCATGGCACGAAGGTCCTCCCTAAATTTGGAAAAATTCGCCGGAAGGGGGCGCTATAATTGCGATGTCTGTACCATTTTCATTAACCCATTAAGGACTAGCGTTACCATATGGTCACAGCATACCTGTCAACACTTTTGCTGTTTGAATACCAGTAATTTATAACGAAAATATTCATTTTCTTTAATGACAGAAACTTTGCTAAAAAATAAGATAAATATAGTTTTTCTGAAAAAGTGGTATGAAAGGCAATTTTTGTATTTTAAAAAGAAAAATAATTCCGTCTTTAATGGGTTAATGTACCGTCGAAAAGTGTATGAAATTATGCATATAACTGAACCAAATTTTTCGTGTATATTTCTGGCTATGGCAAGCAAGTCCTCCCCGCTGTAGTAGCGATTTCTGTGCTATTTGCATTATTTAACCACCGAAAAGTGTATGAAGTTATGCATAGAATTGAACCAAATTTTTTGTGCATGCTTCTGGCTA
This sequence comes from Maratus speciosus, assembly GCA_963932465.1. Classification (NCBI taxonomy): domain Eukaryota; kingdom Metazoa; phylum Arthropoda; class Arachnida; order Araneae; family Salticidae; genus Maratus; species Maratus speciosus. The sequence goes on from OZ010794.1 coordinate 131,728,921, forward strand.
TGGCAAGCAAATCCTCCCTGAATTTGAAAAAAATCTGCCGGAAGGGGGCACTGTAATAGCGATGTTTGTGCCATTTACTTTATTGTACAATGGAAAAGTGTATAAAATTATGCATACAATTGAACCAAATTTTTTGTGCATGTTTTTGGCTTTGGCCAACAGGTCCTCCTTGAATTTGGAAATATTGCGTGGTAAAGGGGCTGTGTGATAGCGATTTTTGTATACTTTTCTTGATTTTTCGTAGTTCTATTGTCCATCGGCGGCTCGTGCAGCGGCGAGAACTCGCTTCCTGCTAAGCTTGCTATTCGCAAACAGCTTATGACAGCAGAATAAGGAAAAACTAATAATTTTAACAAATATCATGATATTTATTAACTCGCTTTTAGTCCGTTTAATTGACTGAAGCAGAAATTTAAGATGAAAATCAATGTTGGTACAGTATTGAACTAATAATATTGAAGTATGAACATGTGTAATTATTTTTTTAAATATTAAGATGTATCAGATAGAAGAAAGTTTTGGGATTGGCACATCGAACTAGTTTTGTTTTTAATTTCTGCAATTAAATAAAGAGATCACGAATTCTGCATTTAACGGATCTCAGGATTCTTAAAATTTGAAAAAAAGAAAAAAAAAAGACCATTTTCAACATTTAATTATAATAAAATGTATATCATTTTAAAACACAATTTTTATTGGGATGAAAGACAGAAGTATGTTATTTCATTTCATTTATTTAAAAAACTGCAAAATGCAGAATTAGTATTTACAGGGGGCTCCGAACTGTCAGAGATTTGTCGAGCAGAAAATTTGTATAAGAGCTTACGTGCAGGATTACAAAATAAATGTCGCAACTTGAATGAAATTTTTTGTGCCTTGTTATACTTCAGATTATAATAATTACCTAAATAGATTTGTATTTAAAGCATTTTTATATTTTTAATACAAAGTTATATTTAGCTAATACAAAGTTTTGAAAATTTCAACAGCATAATAACCTAAAAAATAATTTTTCGAACATTAAAAAAGAAATTTTTGGATCAGTTTATACAGAATACAACCATGTACCATATTTTTGAAAATTTCATGAAAAAATATTTAGACTTATTTAAATATCCTTCTTGTTATGCCCAAAAACGTCATTTGGAGAAAAATGGCTTCAAAGATTCGGAAACGCAGCGGATATATTTCTAAAAGCCGTAACTTCTTTTTTAACGGAAATTGTAAGGAAACAATTATATCAAAATGTTCAGAAAAGATAGGAATTTAACATATAAAAAATTTAAAGTTTCGAAAATTTCGAAGCTTTAAGAATCCTGAGACCCCTTAAGAGAAATGAAATAAAATTTATAATCTTAAATAATCGTGTCACACTCCTTGGATAAGTATTCAAAAGGTAATCTAAAAACCTTTTCCTGGACGTACTACAATAGGATCTTGATTAAATTATATATACACTGGTCATCAAAATTAAAGGATAATGCGATGAAATATACTCACTAAGTTAATGTTGCAACCAATGCCCCATGCTGCAATTATTTATGTTAATTAAATACTATTGAACTCAAAACTGCACTTCCGCGCATACGTTAGCGTCGAAAATACGCAAATTTGGTGATTGACAACGTGGTGCGAAATGGATGTATTTTGGAATTCTGATCTGTAGTGTTGTTTAAAGTGAATGTGGTATATGAGTATTCATTAATTATGGCTCAAAGGCATCATTTAAGTTAAGGTCAAAAGTGGCGAATAATTGGTAGAATCGAGGAAGGTCAAAAACTAATGAAGGTTGCCCAAGATTTGAATATCCCTCAAAGTGTCATATCAAGAGCTTCGAGCTGCTTTATAAGCACTGGATCCGTTGATAGACAGCCTGGTCAAGGGAGAACAAGAGCAACAACTGCATCCAAAGGCCGTTTTTTTATCCATGTGGCTCAAAGAAACCGCGAGGCGACTACGACAGATTTAGTTTCAGACCTTCAGGCTGCCACAAGAACTGGAATTAGCCGTTCTACTGCTGAACGAAGGCTTAACGAGAATGGACTGTATACGAGAAAACCAAAAGTTTGTATCCCACTCACTCCAGATTACCAATGGACCCGTTTAACCCTTTAAGGGGCGGTGGTTTCATAAAGATACCACTTAATTTTAATTCACAAACGGTACAATGGCACCAGAATTTTGATAAAATATTTTCCTTTTAATGTGAAAGTGAAATATAGCGTTATTTTTATTTCCAATTAAATTTGTTGATAAATTCCGGTGCCATTCATTTATTTCAACACTTTAGCATTGAAAATTCTTTGCTCCTGAAAGGGTTAAACTGTTGCTGTCGTCATGTTCAATGGAGCCAAGAAGACTGGGCTCGAACGGGATATTTCACGAACAAGGGAAGGACTAGTTGCGTGTTCCTTCATCTCTTCGGATCAAAACACGTCTAGAATCAGTGTTCAGATTATATCTGAACTCGTCAGTAAACAATACTTCAACCCAGTCTTCTTCCCTCCATTGAACTTGACATGGGCAACAGTTTAGATGGGCTCCTTGGGAAGCTGGAGTGAGTTAGACACAAATTTTTGGTTTTCTAGCATACAATCTATCCTCGTTAAAATTTCGTGCAGCAGTAGAACGGCTAATTTGAGTTCTTGTGGCAGCCTGAAGGTCTCAAACCAAATCTATTGTAGTTGCGTCACGTTTTCTTCGAACCACAATGAAGAAAACCGGTCTTCGGATGCAGTTGTTGCTCCTCGTCTCCCTTCACCAGGCTGTCTATCAACAAAACCAGTGCTTAAAAAGCGGCTCGAAGCTCTTGATATGACACTTTGAGGGATATTCAAATCTTGGGCGAGCTCCATTGGTTTTTGACCTTCCTCGATTCTACCAATTATTCGCCACATTTGACCTTAACTTAAATGATGCCTTTGAGCCATAACTAATGAATATTGATCACATTCAGACATTACATTCGCTTTAAACAACACTACTGACCAGAATTCCACCATACGTCCATTGCGCACCACATTGTCAATCATCTAATTTGAATGTTTCCGGCGCTAATGCATGCGCGGAAGTGATATTTTGAATTCAACAGTATCTAATTAATATAAATAATTGCAGAATTGGACATCGGATGCAACATTAACTTAGTGAGCATATTTTTTTCTCATTATCCTTTAATTTTGATGACCAGTGTACATATTCCGAATTTCACAAAGAATTATAAAAATAAAATCAGGGTACACCTTAAATAAAAATAGGTTTCGTACGCTTCAAAGACTTTCAATGAGAGTACCAGAATTTCCATAAAGGAAAATAATTAATAAAAACATATTATTTAATGAAAAAAACTTTCTATTTTTAGCTATAGAGAACGAAATTTCTGGTACTAAAACACCTAAAATACCCTGAATACCTTGATGCGTACGTACCCTGAACAACATCTAGCAAAATTAAAAGCCTATATTTCTGAAAATTTAATTTCACAAATCAACTTTTCATTCTCGTAGCTGCCAACTCAAACGCTTTTTTATACTACAAAATTCCATAGTAAATTTTAACTTCTTTAATCGCCGCTGAAGAGGTGCTAAATAGGTGAGCCGCATTTAGGGGTTTCCTAGCTGATATCAGCTTAACACCCAGTCTTGAAAATGAATTATCTTATGTATTGTGAGCCATTGGGAAAAGTATAACTGTAGTTAAAAACTACTTAAAAGAAAAATTAAGAAAGTTAAAGAAAAAATAAATTTGAAAAATAATGATTTAATAAATTTAAAAATTAAGTTAAAACTTAAGCCAAGTAAGTTAAATTATAAAAATCTTAATAAATGGTATAGCTGTAGTTGTTAAACTTTAATCTGCTTAGTAAAAAAAGCAAAATTGTCTGTTAAATTTTTGTGGTACAAAAAAAGCTTAAGAGTTGGCAGTTATGCATTCGAATATTTATTAAACTTAGAAGGGATTTTTTTTTTCAAAATTACATATGTTGCTGATACAACAGTAACAGAAATAGCCTTTGAAAAAAAAGTAGTGTTAACTATGATTAATGCTACCGTTTCGATCAATAACAAGCGGAAGAAGACTGTGACTCTGCGTAGCGTCCAGAACTTTTCACAAACTACAGTGTTAAAAATATCGTGAAAAATTACCTCTGTTTTTGAAGACTATCTATTTTCTGGCCAATGAGAACGCTCCATAGACGTTTATGAAGCGTTCTCATTCGTCAGAAAATAGATAGCCTTTAACCCCTTAATTCTCTCTCCCGAGATATTCTCGGGCTGTGTCTTTTACTCAAATTGTTTGATTCCCACCAGTTTTATAAAATAGTGAAATTGGCTAAATTTTAGTATCGTTTTGCCTGTCATTAAATAAGGTGAATATTTCTTTTTCATAAAAGTGGTGCCAATAAGCAATTTGAATTATTCAACCGTAATTTAATTCGAGCGTTAAGGGGTTAAAATCAGAGGTAATTTTTCACAATATTTTTAACAGTGTAGTGTCGGGAGGTCGAAATGTTTTTTTTTTTTCTATTTTTTACCAATGATGTTACTGGGCGGAGTGAACTAAAATTCCATGTCGTAGAGTCCACATACAATTTCAAACGTTGTTGTCCTCAGAGCCTGATTACCCACGGGGCAAACTCCTACCACTAAAAACAAACAGAAAATTTTGCCTCATCCATGGCAGAAATTTTACATAAATACGGCGTTTAAGTAAGTCGAACTTTTCTTTTAAAATTTATTGGTGTAAGTGTGCCCCGTTGGTAATCATGCCCTGGTTGTCCTATACTGCTTTAGTGGCCTTTTCGTAGATTGCTATAACCTCCTGAGGTACAAGCAAAATATATCAGGGCTCCCAAATGGCCCACCAACTGTGTACCAATATTATTTTAGAAAAATTTTCTTTTTAGATTTTTCTTAAGAACCGCCCCGGAAAAACCTTCGAAAGTTAATTCTAGCACAAACCTACATAAAATTTTCTGTTAAAATTTATTGGTGTTCAGTTGGCCGACCATTTAGGAGCCCTGTTTAATGCATATACAGTAGCGCTCAAAAGTATTTTGACAACCTTATATTCTCTCTTATTTTATTTAATATAAAAATGTAAAAGAAAATATATTCCCTATAATTGAGAACACTAAGTCTGCAGTTTTTCAAATGTATCAAGTTTCAATTTGTTTGTTTACATTCGGCGCCACCGAAGAAATATGACGCCTCCTTAGCTTAAAAGTATTTTGACAATTAGTTTGCATTTAATTGTTGAAGGTGTCAGTGGCGCTATAGCTTTTATTAGTGTTTATATCGACTTATTGTGATTATTTTTAAATGCCGGAATGCAAAAAATATTGAAGTGATTCTAGAAAAGCCGCTGTAAATGCACTTAAGAAAGGTAGACTGCAAGCAGAATTAGCTCGTTCTTTTAACGGATTAATGATTGAAACCGGAATTTTGGTTAAAAAAAAAATCGGTTTATTATGTGTGTGAAATATAGCTTTTTCTTATTTACAAATAAATTTGTTTTCAAATTCCGTTATCAGTCATTAAATTCAACACTTTAAAGCAACGGATGCTTTACCCCTGAAAGGGTTATGCCGTTTTACAAATGCGATTCTAGCCTTCCTATACTTAGTAGATAACAAACGGGTTTTCGCTGGTCTCCTGCCATGCAAACCATAGAGGTTTAGGCGTCATTTGACTGATGAAACGTGTATGTCTATGCCGTAATTTTATTTCAATTCATTTTTTATTATTATGGCGGACTTACGACAATCACTTGTAGATATCATTTTTAGAATACAGTCAACATTGCAAGTTGTTTTTTTTTTTCGGATGGCCACTTTGAGGCTTATTTTCGATGTATTTCTGTTTATTAAAAACTTTATTCCATGTAATAAAAAGTTGCCCAGACCCGCTAAAAGAACGAGCTAATTCTGCTTGCAGTCTGCCTTTCTTAAGTGCATTTACAGCGGCTTTTCTAGAATCACTTCAATATTTTTTTTTTTTTTTTACATTTCGTCATTTAAATATAATCACAATAAGTCGATATAAACACTAATCGAAGCTATAGCACCATTGACACCTTCAACAATTAAATGCAAACTAATTGTCAAAATACTTTTGAGCTAAGGAGGAGTCATATTTCTTCGGTGGCGCCGAATGTAAACAAACAAGTCGAAACTTGATACATTTGAATAACTGCAGTCATAGTGTTCTTAATTATAGGGAATATATTTTCTTTTACATTTTTATATTAAATAAAATAAGAGAGAATATAAGGTTGTCAAAATGCTTTTGAGCGCTACTGTATTTTTTTTTAATATGTGTTTTTTTCAACAAATAGGCATCAAAAATGATGTTTTTAATGAAATTAATAAATTTCGATTTTGTAATTTTGTTTTACAGCACATCCATCTAAATGGATGTTCAGGCCATAACTCGCTTTAAAATAATAAAAAAAATGCTAAAAGTATGGAAAAGAATTGAATTTATTATAAAGAACATAAGGCAAGTATTAAAATCTGTTATTAAAATTGGAAAAAGAAAAAAAATAATATTTTAAACAAATTAAAATAGCATTAAAACGAAACTTACCAGACGAACGTAAAATTCCAACTTCACTCATATATTACGCCATTTTGTAAACAAAGTAGCTACCGTTGCCAAAATCCAAAAGCTGAATATTTTTTTTTGATTCATACATTACCATGCCAAACTGGTTTTAGATTGCTACAATGAAATTTAACGCAATATAAGGAGAAAGCAAAATATCCATTTAAATGGATGCCAGGTCTCAGGAGGATATGCATAACTGCCAACCTTCCATTAATCTTCCGTAATATCTGGATAAATTTAAACCAGGGTTCACCACTTTCTTACCAGGAAATGTATTTCATGAATCTTTATTTATTTAATTTAATGTTTCTACGTGTGACATATTTAATTTCATTTCTTAAAAAAAAAAAAAAAAAAAAAAAAAAAAAAAATCTGGTTCAAGACGTATTAAACCAGGGTCAAATTAACGTACTTATCACGGAAGATTAGTTTGGGTTGGCACCTATGTATATGGTATATTTCTCGGTCTTGAAGTTAGCATAGGGACCGTCTTAATGGGCAAACATCAGGCAATATTCCACTGCTAATTTTAAAATGGTATTTTTGTGTTTATTAATTACTTTGATTAACAGGAATGTTGTGGAGGGTAAACTGTTATACACACCGTATACCTTCTGGATAACTAGCATATACTCTCTTTAGTTAAAGTGTATTATCTTTGGTGTACACTCTGCGTATGACGTTCTCTCTCTTAAGCATACACTCTACATATAGCATGTATCCTCTGGATTTTTTACGAGTACACCACTGGTTATTAAATAGAGAAAAATATTTGTAATTAAAAGTTGGGTCCGGGAAAAATATAATCTTTCAGGTAGATTATATAAGATTCAAGTGTGTGCACCGCTGCTCTAAGGGTTAAAAAGAATAATAGATGTATGCATAATCCAAGCAATTTCTAAATACATTCCCAATAGATTATTATATTTGTTGCTGTTTTTTTTTTTGTTTAATATTTATATATTTAAAAAAGGTAATTAACTATCTTATTGGAAGATCATTTTTATGGTTCATAATAGTTGGAAAGAAAAAAAAATACGTATTTTAAAATTGTAGAATAACCTCAAGCTGACTAACACATCGTAAATAAGTTTTCTCTAGATTTTCGCACTATTTATGCATATATAACCATCTGATAATACACTAAACAATTCTAAAATATTCAGTTAAACCCGGAAGTAATGTATGGGCATTTAATTATATAAAATTATTTTTTATATAGGTAGCAGACGCAGCTTGTTCCGTCCCGAACGATCAAGCAAGTAAACTGCGAGGTCTCTCGTGAGTTTGCGAGATAAAAGAAGTAAATGTTGCGTTTATCGTGCGGAGTAAGTTTGATTCGCTTTGCAAAGAATAACCCTGCGCAACCAGAGACTCTCTCGGGCTTGCATTTTTCCGACTAATTAATCCTTCTTTATTATTCCCACCAGTTTTTTTTTTTTTTTTTTTTTTTTTTTTTTTTTTTTTTTTTTTTTGTAAATTTTGCCTTTTTTGATCGGAGCATTTTCCCGATTAAATTAGACAAAAATTTTTGTTTAGAAAAGCCGGGGGCAAAAGAAACTATTTAATTATTTTGAAGCTATTTTAATAAAACAATTACGCAGCAAGAGGGTTAAGATGGTAACTTTTAATGTGTGTAATATACAGGGTGTCTCTTCTTTTAGCTTTAAGTTGTTGAACAATTCAGTTGTTGAAATATTGAGTGTCACCAAGATGTACGAGCACACGGAATAAAAATAAATAAACCAATTTCTTACGTATGCATGTAAATCCAAAATTTTAATACAAAATCCTGAAAACAAGTTATCTGACTGTGGTATATCTTCTCTTCAAAGCGTTAATTTTGTTCGGCAGATAATATCTAAAACTATAGTTTTAAGACAATTGCGGCGATTAGTAAATTTATCACAAGCCGTATTCACATTAAAATATGTTTATTACGCCACAGTCAAATTGATCGCATTGGTCGTTCTAGTTTGAAAAGAATAGTTTAAATTGAAAAAGTCTTTTATTTTATACAAAATTAACGAAAATAACATTTTTACACAATCTTCGAGCTGAATAAATTATATTTAGAAAACACAATTTATTCTCTAAAAGTACAAAGAAAAAATACTGAAATTGCACGTCAAACGTGGCAAAATCAGGTGTGTTCGTACTAATACTAGTTTCATAAATATTCAGATTTTAGTGCAAAAGCTATTGCACTCTTATGCAAAAATGCATGCATACAAAATTTATTACGATTACCGCAATTTCCCGCGTATCCGCCGCGGTTTAGTGAAGTCTTTTTCACACCGGAAATTTTATTGAAAAAAAGAAGTCAAATAAGTGCTAAGCAGAAGAAAGTCACATTTCACTTACCATTAATTCTGGTAGGAAATCGAGTTATCTGAGGTGCAGTGGATACGCGCAAAATTACTGTATATATATTAAATTCAGTAATACGGAAATGGTACGACTCCATCTTAAATAGGACCATGGAAACCTAGAATAATTATCTATCAAGGGCTATCAATGAATTAATTACGTATGATAGTATTTTATAAAATATTCACCACGGTAACCTAGAATCATTATCTCTCATGGGATATCATTGGGCTAATTACGTAGGATGGGATTTAATAAAATGAAAAATAAAACTTTTTTTATAGCACAGTGGTTAGGGAGTTGAATTCGGAAATAATTAGGGGAAAGCTATAAATTGTTTTAACTCCTTCAGTTTAGGTCTAGAATGAATATGCTACGTTTCCCTCCTCGTACTAGGTGAGCGTTAGGATTTATACAGTGATTTATAGTCAAAAAACACGTTTTTTTTAAATACCATAACACTATTTCGAAATCACTAACTTTTCAATAACATTGTCAATACAAATATTGTAGAGCTTAAAACTCTGAATAAAATGAGTACCTACACTTAATACTTTTGTTGAATATTAAAGTCACAATTCTACTTTAAAGTTTTAGTCCCGTGTTCAGGGGGTTGAACTCAGAATTTATTAGGGGAAAACTGGAAATTATTTCAATCCCTTCAGATTAGTTCTAAAATGAATATTCTATGTTTTCCCCCTCGTACCAAGTGAGCGTTAGGAAATATGTACTTATTTACTTTCGAAAAACATGTTTTTCCTTAATATTTTTAACAATATCTCAAAATAGTTAATTCTATCAAAAAAATTGTCAATATAAATGTTGTAGAGATTAAAACAAATTCTGAATAAAATGAGCACCGACATTAGTATTTCTGTTCAAAATTAAGGTCGCAATTCTAATTTCAAACATTTTCCTTAATCGCTAATCAAGAGCTTGAAGTCCGGAGAGACCAAGTTACGTAAGAATATCTCAAAACAGCTAAGTCTATCAAAAACATTGTCATTAAAATTGTTGTAGAGCATAAAATTCTGAATAAAATGAGCATCCACATTAAAATTTTTGTTCAAAATTAAGGTCGCAATTCCATTTCAAAATTTTGCCTTAATCACTAATCAAGAGCTTCAAGATAGGAGAGACCAGATTCCCTTAACAATATCTCAAAACAGCTAACTATATCAAAAAATTGCCAATTCTGATGTTGTAGAGAGCTTAAAATTCTGAATAAAATGAATACTCACATTAATATTTTTGTTCGAAATTAAGGTCGCAATTTCAGATATTGTTAAAAATATTAAAGAAAAACGTGTTTTTCGAATGTAAATGTGTACGTATTTCCTAACGCTCACTTAGTACGAAGGGGAAAACATAGAGTATTCATTTTAGACATAATCTGAAGGGATTAAAAGGATTTCCAGTTTTCTCCTAATTAATTCTGAGTTCAACCCTCAGACCACGGCGCCAAAAATTTAAAGTAGACTTTTGACCTTAATATCCAACAAAAGTATTAAATGTAGGTACTCATTTTATTCAGAATTTTAAGTTCTACAACATTTGTATTGACAATGTTTTTGAAAAAGTTAGTGATTTCGAGATAGTGTTATGGTATTTAAAAAAAAAAAAAAAAAAGAAAAGAAAAGAAAGAAAAAAACGTGTTTTTTGACTATAAATCAATGTATAGTTCCTAACGCTCACCTACTATGAGGGGGAAAACGTAGTATATTCATTCTAGACATAAACTGAAGGGATTAAAACAATTTCCAGCTTTACCCTAATTATTTCCGAATTGGGCCTTATTTTGCTCCCCTACCTATTAATATCTTTGTAAGTTTTGATTCGATTTTCATAAAATTTGAAATGACTCGATAAAATTCTGCAAAGTTTATGTATATTAAAACCCTTTAACCGCCTGGCCCGGATTTTTCCGTTCCTAGAAATCATATTAAAATGGCTGTAGACCAAAATATTTTAAACAGAATTTTATTTTTAACCTTATATAGAAAGTAGTGATATTAAAGATATTATAGCATCAAACTGAGATTTAAAAAATATATATCCTGGGATTTACAAGCATTCTTATAAAATTACTGCAAAACCCTCGGACGGTGAAAGGGTTAAATATCAAATCATTCGGTTGGGTAGTTTTTAAGCTGTTATATGTAGATGGACGGACTGACAGACAGACAAACCAGACACGATTATGGCTGCTACGAATTTATATAATCACAACATTTCCCCGTACACCATAATGGAATGGAATACTTTTAAGTGTCTAAAAAGAAAAAAAAAACGAAATTCTCGGGCTGCATAAGTTATATTTGAAAAACACGCTTCATTCTCAAAAAGTACAAAGAAAAAAAGAATTACGTATATCACATCGAAAATATATAACTAATTTATCTTCGCCGCTGGCAACCATCGACGGATTATTTCAAATCTAATTATAATAATCTCTCGTTTCTATGTGTTCAATTTCTATACAATAGCATAAAAGTTGATCCGTATCTCTCCTTCTCGTCTCGATGTGTTTATAATTTGTTTTCTGTAAGAATGATTTCTGATTTAATCTAAAATTTAAAGAAACGGAAATTTGGCTGAGATGCAAGCTATTTTGAATTTTGTGATTTTTTTTCCGACTGTGATTTCTTCTACTTTTAGGGTCCGAAAAATTTATAAGGCGTAAAGTAACCTAACGCATTGAGTTTTGGTTGCACAGATATTTCTGTATCATGGTTTTATTTGTTTGGAACACTCAAAAGGTTTTTCTTAATATAACATAGCAGACCTAGAGACTATAATAAATTTTAATTTTAAAACTTTTACAAAAACAACAACCGTTTCAAATTTAGAAACTGGATTTTTGCCATTGCTTTTACCACATGAAAACTTTCACATTAATAAATCTAAATTTAAAAGGCTTGAAGAATTAAGAACTTTCTTAAATTGCGATTTTTGTGATAATAAAGCGATTAGTAAATTCAAATTTTTCACGGTTGTTCATTTTTAAAATGTAAATGCTCGTGAAGTATGGTTTAAAAAAATTCTAAAAATATAAGAGTGAAAGAAATGGAAACCTTCTTAAAACTTTCTAAATTATGATTTATATAAAATTGTGAGAGATAGAAAATTGTGTATTTTAATATCAATTTTCGCCTTATCACACAGGGAAGTTTTGTTGCAGTATTCTGAATGTATTTGAAAGTGTTTCATAACCTATGCTTGATGCCTGATTTTTCGTTCTTCTGAGTTTTGATGACAGTGTGATGTTTCGGCAGAGCTATTATTTGAAATTTAATTTCCATCAAACTGCTTTATCCGCAGCCTGCGCAGCAAGAATTCGTATGCAGTTGCGATCGTAATAATCTTCAGAAACAAAAACTTGTACACGTTTTTTTTTTTTTTTTTTTTTTTTTTTTTTTTTTTTTTTTTAAGTTTGATGTTTGAAGTTTGATGCAAATTTTTGAACTAATTTATCATTTTTGAAATTGAATTAAAAATAGAAATTATTAGGGATTTTAAACCTTATATGCGCGATTTTTTATTTTATTTTGAAAAAAATACATATGATTCTGTGAAAGGTTTATTACACAGGAGAAATAATGAAAAAAAATCAGAAATACATTTTTCATACAATACGTCAATCTTTTCTTCTGTTGCATAGCTGAAATACAAGTAAAATCGACTTTCTTGTGGCTGTTTTACGCTAAAATATTGCAAAATAGTAAATATTTTAATAAGCATGTCTCCAAGTACCATGTTTTATATAATTATTTATTTTATAAAACTTCCTTTAATCCTTTAATTCCCATAATAGAATACGTTCTAGAAATTACGTAGTCCAGAGAATCAGACATTACACCAGAAAGTTTCAATGGTTCATTTAGCTTTTTTTAAATACGAAAAGTCTGTTACTATTTAAAGCAAATATTGCTATTTTAATTTTCTGTTGTGAATTAGGTATATAGGAATAAAAAAAAATCTAATAATTCAAAACTCAGTTGCTTACACATATGCAAAGTTGCGCACTAAAGGTTTAATATTTTAATGGTTTCAGCTCCAAACGGAAAAGTATACTTTAACTCTTTAATACATGAGTTTTTATTTTTTTCTAAAAAAGTATGTTTGAGTCTATTTTTGTTAATTATCCACTAGGGAAATAGTGGAAAATATTATTTATCAGTAAATAAATAAATAGAAATGATTAACCCTCCGTCTACCAGACGGGTCCATTGGACCCGACAGGTACATACAAAATATTCATTCAAACCAGAAATTTCTTTAAAATAAACTAAGTACATAAACCAGACAAAAATAAGGTAAATAAATAAGTTAAATAGTTTTAAATAAAAATTCTGGTATAGAACGTTTTATTAAAACTTGAATAAAATTCCCGGTAGATCTAGGGTTAATTCATCTTTAAAAGTTTAACTTCAACTTTCACTATGTGCAAAACTACTTAAAAGACGAGACAATATTTAAAATAGATGTTAAATTACTTTAATACCTTAGTACTTTCGACTATAAAACATATAACAATAACAATAAACGTATAACAGTAGTATTTCTTATATTCCTCTGACGAAGACTATGTTTTTATAGTTGAAAGTACTAAGGTATTAAAGTAATTTAACATCTTTTTTAAATATTGTCTTATCTTTTAAGTAGTTTTGCACATAGTTTAAGTTTAAGTTTAATATTATTTACGTTGCTGTTGGACATAATGCCAACATGTTACTCCTGAGTTCCACAACAAAAATTGCTCAAAAATGACAATTTTGTATTACATTTTACTTTTTGGGGGACGAGCGACCGGTATACGTGCCTCTTAATGTGCTAAGAATCCGTGATTATTCTCCCCAGTAAATTTTTATTGTAAATCTTGCCTTATTTAATTCGAGCATTTTCTCGATTCAATTAGGCAAAATTTTCTGTTTCGAAAAACCGGTGGTAAAAGATTAAAAATTCTGTAAAAAAACGCTCGTTCAGAAGGGGTTAAAGCGTTTACACTGTCCAATAGCAACTACTCAACGATATAATAATTTTTATAATGCTTTTAATACCGGGTTCATACGCTTCAAGGACTGTCAAGCACTTTTTGCCAGACTTTTTGTAAGGTAATATTTGTTTTAAGTATTAAATAATATATCTATCTTCAGATATAGCGACAAGTACTTTACAAAATTTCTGGTACTATAACAAACATTCCTTGACTAACTTGATGTGCACAAAACCTGTTAATAGTTTGCAGAATTAATAATCACTGCCTTATAAAGAGTGAAAAAAACGCCAGTCAAGTACATTGCAAGCAAAATCAGTAAAATGTGTTATAACCTCCCCGTGTTAATAAATGAGAACAAAATATACTACACGACCTTAAATGCCTGTTATCACATGTAAGTAACACATATTAGTCCATCAAAAGACCAGTCGAAAGGGCCAAATGGCAAAAAAGATCATGTAACATCTGAGTTACACCATGTATTTAACGGTTTCTTTTCATGCTGAATAAAGCACGACGTTTTCCCCAGAAATTCACCTTATTTACGGATATCCAGCCAGTTAATGCAAGATAAAATTTCCAAAATATCCAGTTATCCCCGGAAATAATGTAACGGCATTTAGTTATATAATATTTACTTTTTAATAAAGTCCATCTAGTTGATCCTGGCAGCAAAACGTTCAAGAAAGCGAACTCTGAGATCTTTCCGGAGTTTGCGAGATAACCGATGAAAAGCTAACATATATTCGCATAGATGCAATTCATTCGCTTCCCAAAAATTTTTACTCGAGTAACTTTTAATGCGTGTAACTTACAGCCTGTCCTCTCCTACACCATTAACTGGTTGAAAATTTCAGTTATTGAAATATTGACTGTTACCGAAATTTACGAAAGCACTGATTTGCCAAATGGCAAAAGAAAGATCATCTAACACCTAAATTACGCTATGCATTTAACCCTTTCAGGGGCAAGGTACTTGTATTCGTAAAATGTTCAAATAATTTATTGACACCAGTATAAACAAGATATTTTATTTGGAATCAAGTAAATGTAAATTTTCGCGTTCTAAATAATGATGACATTATCATCATAAAATCCCGGGGCCATTTGGGATTAAAATTATGTGATGCCGTGACGGTATCACCGCCCTTCAAGTGGTTAAGGGTAATTTGCAAAACTCGTCAATGGTGTAGATAACTTGATAGCCTAAGGCGTCAGAAGGTGCACCGATTTAAAAATAATTGTGTTCAAGAAAAACGTGTTTAAAATTCTGATCAGCCCTTTAGTGCAACGTGATATCGGTTCATTAAACTAGTTGGCACGGTTTAAGTATTTTTTAGCTAGAAAAACTGTTTTAAGTGAACATTTTAATTTTTTTTTAGTTTCAAAAACGTTTATTTTTTATGTTTAGAATATTTTCTAGTTGAACCTTATCTTGAGTAATTTTATAAATGGTTAGCTCGATTCTCCCTAGAGTTCACTGTTCCCACCATCACAGGGTAGCGTACGCTTCAAGCACTTTCAAAGACATTTTATCAGATTTTTTAAAAGTAATAGTTGCTTGGTCAATGAAAAAAATTCTATCTTCAGATATAACGACGACTACTTTATGAAATTTCTGGTACTAAAACAGCTACAATCCTCTGTATCCTTTAATGCGTACGAACCCTGCATTAACTGAGACATAAAAATGCATTTAAAAATGTACGCATTCAGAGAAAACAAAAGGAATTAAAGATTAAATAAAAATCTCAAAATCTCAGCACCATGAAGGAAACGGAACGTTTGAATCACCTGAACCCATTTATGTAAGAACCAGGAATGGCGGCAAGTGAATATGACTTTTGTTATAGCGAAAAACCCTGGTTATTACATCCCTTGGAATTTGCAAAGATCACTATTTAAGGTAATCAAATTTCTTTTTAATATTTCAATCGCACATTTACCCATCATTTCATTTAACCCTCTAGCTGCGCAACCCGAGATATCTTCGGGCAACGTAAAAGTAGCAAAATTTGCGGAACCTGATATTTCTTCGGAGATTCATTTTTTCCACTGGTGACTATTTTTTCATTTAATTCGGACCACTGTTTAAATATAAAAACTTCGATATCGATTTTAAAAACATCCACGAGAAAAATATACTGCAAAATTGACCCCCTTAAAATAGTGGCACGGGAATATAAAAATTGTCTCCAGCGACAGCCCTTATTTAAATGTAATGTGCGCAATTTTTTACTCTTTTTGATAAAAAAAAAAATTACGCAGCAAGAGTGTTAATCGTAGTGTTTTTAAACTCTTTTCTGTGATATAAAAAAAGTAAAAACCCTCTTGAAAATTTGTGAAATTTGTAAGCACTCTGGGAAATCAATATAAATAGGAAATTAAATTGAATTCTGAAAATCTCAGCTCCGTGATAGAAACTAAAAGATCTTTTTCAAAGAGCAACAGCTACGTTTGAAATTTAGCAAATGAAGATAAATAATTTTCGTGAACATAAATTAATGGAACTTGGTAATTTTTAAGGCTGTTTTTTTTTTTTTGTTGTTGTTTGTTTGAAATCAGTCTGTTTGTACAAAAAATCAAATAAACTGAAATGTTAAATAATAATTAATTTATACAAATGTTGTTATGTAAGTTAAAATAGTTTCATTCTTTAGCCGATATTTAATTTACCAGTATCAAAATCAGACTTTTTTAATGGACATATGGGCGGAGGTTGGTTTAAGAAAAAGCGCTATTCATGTATGAAAAGCATAAGCCAGGCATGGCTAAAGCTTCTATTGCTTTTTACTGGTGGACAATTGCCCGTTTGGTAATCAGGTCCTGCTTTCAAGTAGTTTCACTTTGAACAGTACTTTCTTGTGTGATATAGCAGAGCGAATAGAAACAGAAGGCTTATTCAATATATAGCCGAAAGTTTTACGGAAAATTAGAAAACAGAGTAATACCCAGAAAATTTATAGAGTTTAAAAAATAAATTATTTCATTTCATTTTCAATTGCGTTGGAGCTCTGTTGTGAGGTGGTCGTATGAAGTGATTGCTCCTTCGCATGTTATAATTTCGCAGTGTGAATGGCAGGTGGGGCGGTTCGTTAGAATAGTCTTATCGCTATTTAAAGCTGCAGTACGGCGTCTACAGATGATCATGATTATATGACGGAAGTTATCGACAAAATATGTAATGGAACGTTAAACAGCAATTTTAAGGACCAGTTTGACAGATTTTCATCAAATTTTGAAGAATATGCTAAGACTATATTGGGTGATTTTTACACCTTTGTTGATCAATATATTTTGGACATAAAGGCTAATGACGGCTATTCTGCTTCTGTTTCTGAGCAAGAAGAGGTAAGGAAAACTTGCCTTGATGGTTTTACTTTGCTTAGGGAGACAACCCATGATAATTTGTTAAATTCAGCTATCTTTAGTTTTTTTTTTTTGCTCTTTTAAGTATAAGAGAACTGTAAATTTTTTTCTTACTAATATTAATCTTAAAAAAGAAATTTTCAATGCAGTTAAGAAACGTGTTAAACGACCCATTTCGGAGGAGAGTTCTCCTATCCCACTTAGTAATAAGTATAAAAATATCGCTTGCAAAGTTACCCTAACTGAAAATGTGGATAAGGATGAGTCAAATGTTATGAGAAAATACACAGGATAATGTCAAAGTTAAAAAATCTGTTAACCCTTTCTACGTCGAAGACGACAGCAATTGGGCGACGGTAGACCATGAAATTACGGAGTTAAACTCAGAAAAACCAAAAATAACGCTAAAAGGTGAACGCATTGTTATACAATGTAACTCTGATAAGGACTTTAATACTACTCAAAAATGGCTAGACCAAAACAAAAAGAAATATACCACTCTTGATCCTAAGGAACTTCGACCCAAAAAAATATGCATTAGGGGCCTCCCCTGTTACACCGATACTAAAATTTTCGAAGATAGTCTCAGGGAGCATGGTTTCGCAGTCACTAGGGCTGCCATGCTTAAAAATCGTAAAACTGGCCAACCAATGCCGATATACATGGTAAATGTTATACCTCGTAAGAACTTTGAAGAATTTTACCAAATCAACGCTATACATTATATTTCTGTTAAGATTGAAACTTTTACTAGCAAAAATCGTGTAAAACAGTGTTGCAAATGTCAAGGTTACGGTCACGCATCAGTGTGTGGCTTGGATGCTAAATGTGTAAAATGCGGAGATCTACATTTAAGTACAGACTGTAAGCACAAGGGGCGTATTAAACCCACTTGTGCCAATTGTGGACTCGGGCACCCAGCGAATTTCCGCGGTTGTCCAAAAAATCTCTATAGACTAGAAAATAAACAAAATCGTAAAACAAGTAATAGCGTCAGCAATCTCTCCCAAGAAACCCAAATCTTAGCGGATATATTTAAGAATTATAAGAGCACCAAAAATACTAAAGACTCTGAACCCTCTACTAGTAAGCAAATATAAACTCTGATATTAATGATAGTACTTCCGAAAACACCCATTCCTCCCCTACTATAGAAAATTCTGAAATTCCTACAAATTACACCAATGATATAAAAGATATTATTAATACTTTCAACGAAGTTAAGCAAATTTTTCAAATCACTAAATTCTTAAAATGTATAAAGAACATCTCAACTCAAACTAAGAAACTCGATAATCCGATGCAAAAACTGATGGTTATATTAACTGACTTTGATAAACTTGCAAGTCATATCAACATTAACAAAGATTAAGCTCTTCACTTGTTAAACTTTTTGCTTTCTTTTTGTTTGTGCAGATTGTTTATAATTTATATTAAAAAAACTTCTTAAATTGCATACTATGCTCTTCTCAAGTTATTATTCTTTTTTTTCCTTTCTTTTTGTTTATTCACCATCAAATTACTAGACTTGGTGGACGCCGTCCTCTTGCTGTCGTTTGTTCCCCTCGGCTTTTGCGCTTCTCTGTATATTTAGTTAGAACTCTCCTCATTGTAGCTTTCTTACATTTTTATTATTTTTTTCCTTGCAGTATATTAAACTCTCTTGTAAATATGTATATATTTAAGTTTTTTATCATTTCTTCTATTTTGATCGCATTGTGTTAAACTTTTTTAATTATCATGTTATATTATATGTATGGTCTCTGAATTGAATCTTTTTTTATGGGGCTTCCTTTGGTAGCTTTTTCGCCTGTACTTGGACATTTATTTGGATCATATGAAACTTTTTTTTTTTTTTTTTTTTTTTTTTTTTTTTAACTAGTTATACTAACAATTTTTTAGCTTTTACTTTCTTTTTTGTGGCTATAGCCGCGTTTAAACGCTCTTTTTTCAAAGGCTCCCATTGCATTGTAACACGATATATATTTACCCTGGATGTAAAGTTGCCAAACAACTAGGGAATCCAAACACCAGCTAACATTGTTCCATTGTTCCATTGTGTTTATTTAATTATTTCTAGTGTCGATTCTAATTTAAAGTTTCGATTTTTTTTTTATTCTGTTTCTCTTCTGTTCATTTTTAGTCTACAACATTACTTTTCAAATAAATATATAAGACGAAAATAAATGATAGTAAATGGTATAGTAAAAAAATTGGAATCCCCCCCCCCCCCCACACACACACACACTAAAACATCAAACTGCACACGGTGGGTCTTAATCCTCACGTTGAGAACCACTTCTCTAAAGAAATAATTTATAGCCCATCCACTATTTAATATTTTCAGCAACCACTTGTTAACCCCTTGGAGACGAGCGGCACGTATACGTGCCGCATGAAGCGCTCAGAATCCTTGTTTTTATTCACCAGTAAAAATTTGCCTTATTTAATCAGCGCATTTTCTCGATTCAAGAAGACACAGATTTCTGTTTTTTAAAAACGGTGACAAAAGATTAAAAATTTCGTAAAAGTCTCCCGTCCCGAAGGGGTTAAACAGCTGTATAACAAGAATGAAACATAACACTTAAACCTGGAATGAACAACAGTTTAGCGAAATAAAGCTATTAATATTTTCCTTTAAAATATTTCTGGTGTCACTATAGATATTGTATTATTGCATCTAATAATAGATCGCCTTTTGTTACAATTTTTTATTTGTTTGCAAATATCCATTTCTCGAAATATCTATTATGTAGAACATTCTTTATAAATGAGAGTACGTAACTCCCAATTGCTATTCCCTTGCCTAGATATAATAATAATATACAGTAGGACGTCGATTATCCGAACAAGTCGGGACTGACCATAGTTCGGATAAGCAAAAGTTCGGATAAATGGACAGACAATTTAAAGGATGTTCCTGACTATGCTAAAACCTGCACACATTATACAGGCTTAGGACTGCCAGCAGTAGTTAGTGCTGGCGTTGTTTTTTATGTATTTTTTTATATTTTTCTTTTGTCTTTTTAATTTTTTTTACTTTACTTTTTTGCATTTAAAATTTTCTTTTTCTCTTTTTACCATTTTTTGAACTTTTGAGATTATAATTTAAGTAAAAAAGTTTTCGATTGCTGCTTGCTCCAAAGAAGAGATTCTTTTCAATGCTGCCATATATCGAATTCTTCGGTCATGTACTTCTCTATTTAACCACTCGTTAATTTAATTTTCTTCATAGCTTAGGATTCTTCCCATCTCCTTTATTGTTTTACATTCCTCATTTTCTGATCCACTATCAGTCTTTTCTTTATTTAAATTTTATGTCAAGCCCGTTCTAATGTTGAGGATTTTGCTAGATTCCAGGAATCTGAAGCCATTAAACAATAATCTTTCAAATAAATTTTTTATGGTATCTTGGGAATCATGTTCTTCTGTTTCTTCTGATAAAAAGATCATTCTTAACATTTACGTTCTATAAAGTCGTTTGAATGTCTCTATCACACGTTGATCCGTGGGTTGCATTACAGATGTAACATTAGGTAGCAAGAACTTTACCCGAAAAATGAGAGAAATAGGGTGTTTGGATAATTGGAAGTTCGGTTAAAAAAAATTTTTGAGAGGAATAAGCTGTTCGGATAATTGGAAGTTCGGTTAAAAAAAATCAGAGAAATAGGCTGTTCGGATAATTAGAAGTTCAGTTAATTGGAGTTCCGATTATCGGCGCTCTACTGCAATAATAAAAGCTAATGATAAGCCAGAGGTTCATTTTGACTGATTCAATTTTTTGAAAATTTTAATAAGAACAGAGGTTTTAACAGTTGAAGTTCGTTTGAAAAAAAAAAAAAAAAAAAAAAAAAAAAAAAAAAATCGACGAGCAATTATTGCGTGTATATTAATTTAATGCTATTATCGCGGGCTCGGGCAACGCCGAGTGGGTCAGCTAGTTGATAAAAAATGAGTACGTTTTTCAAACACTTTATATGAAAATGAATACGTATATGGAAGATTTTTTTCTTAGTACAAGGAGCCATCGTCTCGAAGATCACTCTTTATGGGCTATTTCCATGAGTACTTGTAGTGTAAGTCTCATGTTACGATTTTTTACTATCAGTAATGTAGAACGGGAAAATTTTATGAGAGGCGTTCTCGTTAATTGAATAAAGCTAAGCGAACAATTCGAAAATGACGGTGACCAATAAGCACAGTAGTTATCTGTTATGTGACTTACACCATACATGCCAACATCTCTTAATTATCCAAGGTAAACATGTTTTGAACCGAAAACTTTATTCATTCAAAAAATTTAAAATGAAATCTAACATTTCCGTATAAGAAGAACACACATTTCCTTAAATACGCTTTTCAGTTTAAAAAGAAAATTGTTTTGGATCAGACTCCGGAATAATTAAGAGATGTTTTCATCTGCGCATTCACTACAAAATCCTATTGAACTAGCAAATAACCAAAGCCGCCTTAAGACTATCAAGCCAGACACAATTTCATTCCCCCTCATATGTGACGTAACGATCCGGGGCTGGCACCAACGAGGAGCATTTGTATTTTGTATCTGGCTGTTTATAATTAGAGTACAACGTGCTTTTTATTCG
Source organism: Maratus speciosus (assembly GCA_963932465.1). Lineage (NCBI taxonomy): Eukaryota > Metazoa > Arthropoda > Arachnida > Araneae > Salticidae > Maratus > Maratus speciosus. Next base: position 131,750,871 of record OZ010794.1, read on the forward strand.
GAAACAAAGAACGTATTCTTTTTAAGGTAAGTTTATTTTCAAATTAACTATTTATACACTATTAGTACTAGTTATCTTTTTTTTTCACTGAGTATTTTAATTTTAATTTGTTTAAAATAAGTTAACTAGTAAATCCTAATGAAATATCGTGTTGTAATATTCCGTGTCTCAAAAAAAAAAGTTATTAATCTAGTTCTGTTTCATTTAAATACAGCAATAATTTAAAATGGAAAAAATGACAAGATCGTGTCGAAACTTACATCATTTCCTGTCTCTCGTAATTTTCTAAAAATTGGGGCTTGAATTGTACGAATAGGTGAATATCTCAAAATTTATTGATTAATAAAGTTTCTATTGTTTAATTATAGCCTTTATTAATTTATCAAAAAAATCTGATTTCAATATCTGCTAGACAATTCTATTGGCGCCAACGCATTTTGCCTTATAATTTGGAAGCTATTTGTCCGATTCACTTGAAATTTTAATGTCCTATGTGACATATTTTTCTACCTCAACTGTTAAACTTTCAAGTGCAAATTTTAATCAGTTCATTTAATTTAAGAAAATTAGTAAAATAACTTTAAAATTATTATTGCTCAGAAACTTACCTCTGAAAACTGACGAAATTTTGTATACAGTAAGTACAGCATAAATATTATTAGTTTAAACTTTACCTTTCTTGCTATTGAATAATTTCGATTAAAACTTCTGACTTTATTTACTCGGAAATACTGGCACCAGATAGCTGAAATTTATATCAGACTGATTTTCTTGGATACTAATCATGCTAAAACATTTTCAGCCAAAAGTCTTAATTACAAGCTTAATTATTATGTAATTTATAACTTGTCACACCTTCCTATCTTTCTAATTTGTTCTGTTTTCTCTCATTAGAGTAACTTTTAATGATCGACTTTTATTAGAAAACACTTGTCGTGAGAATAATAACTCTGATTATTCTGTAGGCAGAATTGATTGGGCTTTAATTTGATAGAAAATTTATGTTTTTTTATATATATTTTCCTATTTAAAAATTTAAATGTACTAGAAACTTTCGTCATAATTTCTATGGATGCATAGCATTGTTATCTTGTTTATTTCTTTTAAAGCCCGATCAATATACATACTAATTTATTGGTGTTTTTTAATCTTAAACTCTTAATAAAAATTCATTTTATAATATTTGTTACACAGTGCATGCTTATACATGACAATTGCAGATATGGGAATGATGTATCTGAATCTCTTTATTTTTACAATGACTGTAAACAATTTATCCACCCTCCCCCTTCCGAATTCGCAAAAAATTTGTGTGTTTTTATATAACTTTTAACGTTTAATTAAAAATAACAATAAATAAAATTATTGTTATATAACTATAAATTTAGTTTCCTGTGTAGTCAGGACCCGACTTTGTCTATCTAGGTCCCCGGAACAAGCACCATTCTGGGGCCCCCTTTTATCTATCCGAAGAAATTATTCGCGAATAATGCATAAGTGGTTAGTGCTAAACTTCATACGTATTGTATGCATGCATAAATTTCGTACCAGGTACTATTTACATTTGTATACAGGGTATCGCAAAAAGATGGTCACAATTTTATGAAAAAATACTAGTAGAATAGTAGTGGAAAAAATCATGGATTTTTTGCAAAGGAGTATTTGTTTGCAAACTTTTATTTATTTTTCTATTTATGTTATAAGGTGCCAAAAAATACCCCCAACCCAGACAACACAAACACATCCTAAGAACATCCGAAAGATGTCATATTCAGGACAAGCTGATATCCTGCGGACCGATGAATTGGTCCTGCCGACCGTTGTAGGACATCCTCTGGGTTTCGAAATGTCCCACCTGTCAACATCCTACGGATGTCATTTCATGACACCTTTTGGACGATTATAGGACACTTGTATGATATCCTCTGGATGGTCCTAATGACATCCTAAAATCATCCAAATAATGTCATATTCAGGATAAGCTGATATCCCGTGGATGGATGCAGTCGTCTTGCAGACAGTAATAGGACATCCCCTGGCTATCGAAATGTCACACCTGTCAACATCCTGTGGATGACTTTTTTATGATGGCTCGATAACCTCTGGATGGCTTAATGAATGTTACTACCTACAATTTGCATTTTTGAAATTTATGGCAATTCATTGATGTCTTGTCACTTTTAATTATTATAATCAATTATAACATAATTATTTAATAAATTATATAGCCTGTAAAAAGATTATTCAGTAAACCTTTCTTTAATAAAAAAATCAATCTTCAAGATATCTTAGTTTATACAATTTATGAAGTAAAAAATGTTTTCAGTGACAATATAGGAATTTCAAAAATGCAAATTGAAGATAGTAATATATCTTACATATTTTTGATAAGATTCAAGAATATTTAAGAAATTTGGTAAAATTCCTTACTTGCATACAATAATAGTTTTACATACTTTATTCTTAATTTAAACAAATATTATCCAAAATGGTGCAATTTAAAAATTTTCCATCATAGCTTCATCACTATTTAAGATGTTGTCTTGCAGATATTTTTTAATATCTGGAGTTTAAACATTTTTCTAATTTACTATTTTTGCCATAAGAACCATTTTTTCAATGACAATTTTATTCATTTTGAAATTATTTGATTTACTTACTAAAAAAAGCATGGGACTACCTGATCCACTATGCACTTTAGGAACACCCAGTATCTGTAACAAATGTTATGCATTTGATTGTCCTGTGATGGAGTGCCACATGAAATTAAAAAGTATAATTTTGTTGCTCCGATGATTGTTTTACATTTTTTTTTTTTATAGAAAAAGCTACTGCATAAGACATCTTAATATTTTTGAAGTCAAATAAATAAAGTACAAAAAGTTTGCCATTTTATATTTAGTGACCAAAGCACATTTTACTGTTGTGATAATTTGGCTGTAAAATACAACTTTAAATTTAATGTTTTACTTACCTTTAAATACATTACCTTACTTTAACAAAATATGATAGTGCCATGGATACATTTAACTTTATACAATTGGTAATAGCTCAGTAAATGCCTTTTATGAACATGAAGAATTAACACAAACTGCAGAAAAGTTAAGATACTCTTTTCATCCTTTGTTCTTATTTTAATTGCATTTTAAATGATTGCACATATTACACTAAATGCTGAATATAAAACAATAAACTTAAATTACTTGACAAAGAAAAGTTTAATCTTTACGTAAAAATTATCAAAAGTGAATACCTGAAAATGTTATTCAAAATAAAAAGTCAAAGTTTACTCCTAATTTAATTTAAGACCAGTAAAGGAAAAAAAATAAAAGACAAAAAGAAATACTTATAAAATATATTCTGCAGTGTTAAGAATGATAGTACGAAAAAATGATAATCGCTGTTGAATTATTTTGTTTATTAATTATTAAAATAATTCCTATATTAAAAAGCTTAAAGTTGCGAATTACACAATAAAACAGTCACATTAAAATACAAAAAATATTTATTTAAAACTTTCACAGTAAAATACAAAACAAATATTTTTTACAACCTTCCACATTACAAAATATAGTTTCAAAACTTTTTTTTAACAACAATCCAATTTTCCAGTTTCTCCTGCCTGCACTTGTCACAAAATAATTTTTACGCTGCACACATCTATAATGAAGAAAAGACAAAATATACATTTCTACTAAACTTCATTGGTGCATCACATTCATTCAAAAGGAATAAATCAATATTATATATACACAAGATATACAATAATTTCTTATTGTTTGTTTCTTCAAAAGATCTTTTTGTAAAATTTACAGTTATTTTTAGGAATTTTATTATTTTAAGCCCTAGGAAATGCTTGAAAAAACTATTAAAAAGTACAAAGCAGCATAATTGCACATCTTATTTTATGTTAAACATCAACATGAAGCATCTGTCTCATTTTGTATCAAAAGAGAGTTAATATTTATAACTGATGAGAATACCATTTTTAATAATTAAAAATTATGGTAATTACAAGCAACAGGACCATGCAAAGAGAAAACTGTGCCCAGGGTAAAGTTTAGTTTGCCTGCCCCCCCCCCCCACACACACACACACACAGACCTTCCCGATTAAGGAATATAAAAACCAAAGTTCCCTGAACCAGAGCCAAGCGGATACATACGGCCCTCCTTTCTAGGGGATCACGTAGCAACCTGTCCCAAAAGGCATCAACTGACGACCAATCACCACGACATCAACCTGCCATTCGAAACAGCTAAGCGAGGAAGACAGAAGGCCACAACACAACATAGTCTCTGCTGCAGCCTGATAATTTATTACACATGGAATATTTTGACGAGTCCGAGAGTCAAGGAAACATCTGCACAAGGGTGGCTATGTTGCAAAATAAATAAGACGCTGCCAAGTAGGCTAAAGCCAGTGGGCCTCCCACTGGTGAACAACAGATACCATCAAACCAACAAGTACTCCATGTTCAGAAACTTCTCACCATGAATTGCTATCATTGTACCTCGAGGGTACCCCTCAAGTACTATAAGTGTCAAGCACAAGAGCTACCTCACTTAGAACTCTGCACATCAAACAGGGCAGAACCATCACTCCATAAAGCCGAAAGCTACATGCATCCTAGACTGTCACTAGGATTAAATTATTGGTTCAAATTTATGTAACTAGATTTCATTTTTCCTTAAAAAATGTTAGTTTTCACAAAAAAAAAATTAAATTTCACGAAAGCAACTTTTACTTTTCATAAAATAGGCCTCATAAAAAAAAAAAAAAAAAAAAAAAAAAAAAGACTGTACTGACCCCTGGAGATACCGACTATGAACATTTCACAGTCTAATTAGATAAAATTTTGTTGGTGCTGAATATCATACCCAGCAGCGTTCGAAATCCTTGGTGGTCCGCTGGTCCGAGGCCACCAAAAATGCAATCGGACCACTAATTTGAAAAATTTAGTGGTCCGCAGGACCAATAACTTTTTCCCCCTTTCTCATAGATAAACAATTTTATAGTTTTTCGTTATGTATACTGTTTAATTTTTAGTAAATTATAATTTTACTATGCTGAAAATTTTGGATAGCTGTAAAGGAAGTTTGGTTTATATTCTAAGAGGGGGGGGGGTCACTCAAGGGTTAAAGGGACTTAATAGAATTTTATGTAGTGGACCAGTGATGATGACTGCGGACCAGTAAATTCTCATACTTACTGGTCTTTGGGACCAGTGACTTTTTTTTATCAATTCTACCGCTGCCCAGTCTATTAAGAGAATATAGATTGTCGCAAAATGCTATAACAAAAGCAATATGTGTCATTGTTTACAATTTTATCGCATTGATATTGTGTGACGTCTTTATATATATATATATGCAGTAAACTCTCTGTAAGGCGGACTCTGTGTAAGACGGAAATTTGTCTAACTCGGAAAGATTTTCAAGTCCGTGCGAATCCATAGACATAGAGTAAAATTTGTCTAAGGCGGAATATTGGCTACTACGGAAAAATTTCTTGGTCCCGATCGATTCCACCTTAGACAGAATTTACTGTATATATAAATCAAATGTTTGCTACAAACAATGCTAAGAGACACTTATAACTTCATGACTGAATTAAAAACCTAGTTTTACTTTATTGTATAATATTCATTTGTTCTTTTATTGTAAGTATATATTTGTGTTGATATAGTAAAATAGTGTGAAAGTTTGAAACAGTATATTTTTTAAATGATCACTTTTATACCAACATTTTTTTTTCTATTTGGCACCAACTATCATGCTTGGTACAATGGTGTTGATATAATAGAAACACACCTAGAGTTTAAATATTAAAAATCAAAATATGTTTCAGAATGTTTACATTCGAAATATAGCTCATAGCCATAACCAGTGGTGTAAAAATCTAAGAACCAAGCAGTCTCTCATCAATAAATTTTATTCATTATTTTTCGTCTAAATTTTTTGTAAGAATGCTAATAAAATTTAAACGAAGAAAACTAATAAAATTTATAGGTGAGAGACGCGTTGGGCACCTACACTTTTACACCCCTGATCATAGCATAAAAATTTTCCAACATAAAATAAAGATTTATTCGAGCTGAAAAAGAATACAAGTTGAATTAAATGTATTTGGCAGGTAAAATGTATAATAGACATCAGACCCGATGTATCCTATAGGATACACATCTTTACAATTTTTTTTCACGTATATAAATAATGTTAAAAAAATGAAAATGGTGTGTATGGAGCATTACAGACAGCAGAATTAAACAAAATTGCAATTTGTTTCTTATAGTGCTTTTTTGGCGAGATACGTGTTATATCAAAATGGCTTGCAGCAAAAATGCAAGAAATGTACAAAAACGGAAACGTAAATAGTTTTTCAGTACACTAAGATACCATTTGTTGAGTCCATTAGAAATAAAAAATTATTAAATATATAATTATTTCACCTTTTGCATTGTTTTTTCAATGCAATGCAATAAAAAGTAAAATAAAAAATCCTAAAAAACTGTCAAAAAATGTACTTACTGGGTCCCCATGTATCATCGAATTTTATGTACAAAAAATACATTTTAATTTTTTTCGCTTTTCAATCTTTCTTAGTTATTGGTTTGTTAATATAAATTCATAACTGAAATTAAAAAATATATAATAATAAACTGCTGGGTCTGAAGAGGATAATAGAAAATTTCAATAGTCACACGACTGAAAAAAAATCTTTGACATAAGCATTTTAATAGTCATTGCTTTTTGGCTGGTATGATATTGTAATTTTCTATACATAAGTTAATTTGGGATATCCATAAATAATACTGCAATACTCAAATTCATGTGAAAAATACCAGAAAAAAAAAACATTTCATAATGTTTAAATTATAAAATACAGTCGGCCCCACTTAATCGGGTAATGGATAATTGCATACTCCGCTTATATGCATAGAATGCCGTGGAACAGAGACGTTCCCCATAAGGCTAATTTTAAATGTGCTCGTTTTATCGCATAACAATCCCCGGTTAATTGCATAAATATCGCCAATCTACTAGTAGTAATCCGGATTTTATGAATTCATGTTATAGTGGTGAATGGAAAAAAAAGGAACTTTTTTTTTTGTAACAATGGTTTGTTATATTTACAATCAAAGAGCAGAAATAGTTGTGTAAGATGACTTATCTTAATTCTGGCAACTTATGAGAGTGTTGAATTTGGACAATTGTGTTTTTCTTTTAAAGCTTGTCGTACATATAGTGACTCAAGATGCTGGGGGGTATTTTTTGAAAAATTCTGGAATCGGGGGAAAGTAGACCAATAAAAGATCAATATTTAGCGCTGGAAGTGGAGAAATGCAATGTCAAGATATGAAAAAAAAAAAAAAATTCCTAAAGGATTTTTTGTGTAGGCAAAAGAAAAAAAGAGAAAAAAATTGACAAATAATTGAAAAATAAAAAAGAATTTATGCAGAAACTTTTATTTTCAAAGGTATGATTTAAAAACAAAAATTTTCTATTTAACTTTCATTTTAATTTTCACATAAATTATAATGAAAAATTAAACCATGTACCGTAAATAGTGTTATAATACCTTATACTTTATTACATATACTTTTATATAGAGAGTAATAATAAATTATTTATTAAAGTTATTAATACAGTAGTTTTTAATTTATTAGGTAAATAATTATTCTCCATTAATATTTATCATATATGTGGCATATAATCAAATGATAGCGTTTACTGATAACATTAATTAATGTCCTCGCTTAAATGCATACAATTCAGTGGAACCAACTGTATGCAATTAAGCGGGACGGACTACATTTTAAAATTAAGTGTATTCTCTAAACTTAGGTTGAATTTCTGACAACAGAAACATTTTTAAAATTATCGGGAAAAAAAAACAGTTTTCATAACAAAGCAAACTTTCTTTTTTTAAACATCAAAATATCCCAAACTGACACAATTCATAATTATGTTTGAAACCAAAACTATTACTATTCAAAGAAAAATATTATACTGTATTAAATAATAATAAAATATAATAATTTAAATATTATAATAAATACATGCTCACATGATCTTATATTTTTTAGAAGAAACAACAACAACAAAAAAATTCAGTTAAACTTACCACTGTTGGGGAGAATTTTTGATGATTTTTTTTGACAGCATGCAGCTCGATTTGTATATAGATTTTTCACTAATTATTTCCAAGGTATCTAAAATAAAAGAATAACTTTAATAATAATTATGGTGTCAAAGTACAATTTAAAAAACAAAGTTTTATACAGAGATGGTTTTTGAGACTACTGTATACATTTAAAATTATGTGTAAAATATTATAGCTAAAACTACAGGTACTTATGGTTTTTCGGTACACCATAATATCCTGTTTATCCACTTTTCTCGATAACGCCCTCTCCCTCCACCTTTTGTTAAAAAAAAAAAGATACTTCTTAGTTATCCTGTCGACCAAATTACTATCGCCAAATTGTAAGATTAAATGCCAATAATGGTTGCCATTCATTAATTAATTGTAAGATTAAATGTCAATAATGGCCAATAAAACCATTAATTTGACATTTTATTTGTTTATTTATTAATGTTTTACTAATTTATTTGTTATTTCGTTATTTAAATAAAAATTATGTCAATGTATATAATTTGGTGAAATTGGTCGACGGGATAACTAAGAAGTACCAAAAAAAAAAAAAAAAAATCCCAAGAAAGCATCACCTACTTCCAAAAAAGTTCCACCCTGCATGTCAATGTCAGAATCAATACCAAGTATTTTATTTTTTCTAAACATGACATTCCCAACACAGGGATTATTCTGTTCCGAATTTTCTGAAAAATTAAGCATTCGGTTGAGAAAATAAAAAAATCAGGTATCAGTCCATAGTCCAACAATTCGGACATAATAAAATGTGAATTTCGACAAACGGTCACAGAAAAAATAAATTTCATCAATCGTTCACAGAAAAAATTGCCAATTTTGTCTTAGGACTGCAAAAAAAAACATGAATTACACCAAATGATAGCAGAGACTGCACATTTTGTCTAAAGATCGCGAAAAAAGCCAAATTCGTCAAACGACCGCAGAAAAAACATGAATTTCATCAAAAGATCTTGGAAAAATGCAAATTTCGTCAAAAGATTGCAGAAAAAAGAAATTCAGTCAAAGAATCCAGTGAAAAACACACATTTCATCAAAGGATCGCGAAAATAGATACATTTCAACAAAGGATTGAAATAAAAACCCTGCACATTTCATCAAAGGGTTATGAAAAAAAAAAAAAAAGAATTTCGTCAAAGTATTACGGAAGAAACGTGATTTTGGTCAGAGCAATGCGAAAAAAACTCCTACAAGGTTCACCAAATGTCCCCAAAGTCCCCCACAAATGTCGTGAAAAAATCTTGTGCAAGCACCCCCCAGATTATTTTACAATTTTTCGTGATGTCTTTCTTAGGGGGAGGGGAAATAACAGGATTTTACGGTACAGTTTTAAATAAAGATATTTTAAAAAGTTATAAATGCAATTCTAGTGTGGACCCTAGGCCAATTTTGCAGGGCGCAACGCCTGGCAGCTCTTTTTAACTCGTTTATGTGGCGTCAGAACAGCCTTTTTTACACAGTGTATGCATCTGGCAGCCCTTTTAATTATTTTATACACCCTGTGTCCCTTGCTGACATTTATGATGCACCCTTTCGACTCATTTCTTTTCTTAGCTGTGAGGGGAAGGGGGGGGGGGATAACTCATGAAATATGTCCATTATTTACAGGAAATATTATATAAATTTCAGCATTTGTTTGTGGGGAAGTGTTGCAAAATTTGTCAATCGGTCATATAGGAGGGGGAAAAAAAGAAATTTGACAGATTAATTTAGTTAGAGAAAAAAAAATTGCAAAATTCTTCAGTCTGTCATGAGAAAATAATATAATCGCTTATTTCGCCATTCAATCACATGGAAAAAAAACTTTGCAAGTTTTGCCAGTAAATCATGAGGAAAAATCTGGAGTTCATCAATTGCTTCATCGATCTGCCATGGGGAAATTGTGAAATTCAAGTACCGATTATATGAAAAAAAAAAAAGCCCCAAAAGTTTTACAAATCGGTAGCAAAGGACAAAAAAAAGGCAAATTTCACTAATTGGTAGAGATAAAATATCATAAAATTCATCAATCGGTTGGATAAAAAAATTGCCTTTCAGTTTTCAAAAAGAAACTGAAATTCGCAAGTCGATCGCAGGAAAAAAAAAAAAATGTTCAGGAAGTTGCTTTGAAATACAGCAAAATTTGTTAATCAATTACAGGAAAAAACATGAAATTCAACAGTCAATCGTGAGAGAAAATCATGAAAATTTTCAGCCAGTTGCAGAAAAAAATGCAAAATTCATCAACTGATTGCACGGAATAAATCCTGAAACTCATCAATCAATCAGGAGAAAATTAGCAAAATTCACTCAACTGCGGGAAAATATAGCAAAAATCCACTGATAAAAAGGAGTCTAAACAAACAAATTCAAAAATATTTTTTGCGACACAAGTGCCATTTTTTTTTTTTAAATTCCAATCCGAGAACCTCCCCCCCCCCCCCCTCTTTTTTTTTCTCTAGAGTCAACATGAAGTTCATCTAAAATTTCATAATTATATTAAAGAAAAATATTTTTTTAATTTAATTGAAATGTAACAACACAAAGTGTTGAGCAACAATGGAGTGCTTTATTTTTTTACTGACCTGTACATAAAAACACAGAATTGAATATTTTTATGTATCGAACAAAATAAAGCAAAAATATATTGTTTACAACATGTAATTAATAGAAAATTGATAATCCAAATCATCTTAAATTTTTAAAGTGACCTGCTACATCATTGTAAACATTTTCAAATTGATTTATTATACGAATCTTTTAAACAGCCTTGCTACATCAAAAATACTAAAACAAAATTGAACAGATGCTGCAGCCAAACCAAGGTTGGTGCTTTTTTTTTTTTTTTTTTTTTTTTCTTTTTTGAGCCATTTTGGCAAGAAAACACTGGTCTGAAATACTTGTTGGGCATACTGTGCAAAAACTACATGTTAGTTTTATTATATTTTGAATCAGTTTATTTTATAATGAAAACACACACACACATGCACTTTAATATAAAACACACACATTTTATATATATATATATATATATAAAACACACATTTACGTTATTGCAAAAAAAAAAAAAAAAAAAAACTTTTTTTATTATAAGGCACACACATTTACTCTATAATAAATAAAACATTACACATTTTTTTTAAAATACAAATTGTTTTATAAAACAGACACAAAATTTAATTTAATAAAAAACACACTATCTGTTTTGCCGTGTTGTCATACCAGACAAAACATTATGATTTTTGCACCAAAAAGAAATATTGGTGTATCAACGAGATAACTACCAAAACATATTTTCTACAAAGAAAACCATATAAAATAGTGTTCACATTTCTTTTAAAAAACAGCCTGGCAGAATTATAGAAATCAGCATTTTTCTTGAATTTTCAGGAGAGGGAGAGGAATATCCCCGCTGGTCCACCCTCTGAATTCATCATTGACATGCATTATCAAGACAAGCTGAAATCATATACATTTTAAAAGCAACGTTAAAAACGCCAGAATAAACAAAAAAATTTTGAGAATTTTTGTTTATTCTGGCATTTTTAACGTTGCTTTTAAAATGTATATCATTCTGCGGCATGTAGCATCTTAATAATTAAGCTGAAATCATGATATGTTTTGAGAGAAATGAACATATAAATCAAATAAGCTTTCCATGGATTACTAGATGTAATATAATAATGCATTTATAGTAAAATCGGCAATGCTAATTCAATTCAGTTACCCTTGAGTATTCGCCTGGAGATGGGCAAGATTTTTTTTGCCGATTTTAAATTTCTTCATTTGTAAATTTTTTATGTTAATATCCGAATCTTTTTGGCCTGTAAATTTGAAATATATACTTTTAAAAATGAATATTTCCTTTATTCTATTGTTTTAAAATTTATGTATATTTGCTGTCTGCTATTTACAAATTCCCCCCCCCCCCTATTTTTCTTTTTACAAATGAGGTTTAGAATGCCGATTTCTGTTTAAAATTTTTCCATTTGGATTGTTTTGTTGTTGTTATTTTTAATCTTTGAATTTTCGAAAATTAAGCTTAAAGTGGTTATAAATGAAAAAAAAAAAAAAATAGATAGCGGACTCAGGGCGAATACTCAAGTTATTCCTTTAATTCTATAGCACTTGAATATTAATGCCTGCAAATTTTATGCGCATATAAAAATGACTTTGTTAATGCACCAAGAAATTCACACTATTCAGAAGTATTATTAATTTTTTTTCAAGAAGTAATATTAACTTTCAGAAGTATTTTTTATTTCAAGAAGTAATGGTAATTTTCAGAAGTATTATTTATTTTTTCTAGAAGTAATATTAGTAGTAATATATTTCTGAAATATTTTTTTTTTCAAGAAAAGCCTTAAATGTATTTAATGTTTTGATATGCAAAAACACCTGCATAGAAATTAAAAAAATATATATCGTAATAAGAAGTTCAAGTTACCTACCCTGTTTAGAACCTAAATAAACATTGATAAATATTAAATTAATGTGAACAAATAGCGAAAAAGGAGTGTTGAAAAACGCGGCTATTTTTCAAATTTATTTTTAAGTGGTTAAATAATGAATTTAAAATGTCAGCTTAAATTGATGTGTCTATAAAAAATCTTATACGCTTACTGTTTATTTTGGAATTAAGAATACAATTCATTTAATTCTGTCTGTTTTAACTTTAACATATATTGTAGTTTTAATTCAACCGACAAGAATTGCTGACATCTTTTTCCTTCTATTCCACGTTTTAATCGTGCGATGACTAGGCCTAATTTCTTTTTTAAATTTCATCGTAATAAAGTAAAAGTTTTTCTAACATAATATAAATATATAGACAGAACAGTTATAAAGAAATGCATTACAAAATGAAAGAAAATTCTTACCTTACATCCACATTCACTTTCTTCATATTTGAATTTGCCATGACCAGCGACAGATCTCATCTAAACATCGACGGAGGAATCAAAATAAACGAAACGCCATTTCTGGTAAGTTGGTTGGCTGGTTTCACGGTTGCATTCTCGATATCCGTCTTGGAATATCCTCCGGTCGTTTTGAGGACGGTTGCAGCTGGACGGTTTCAATTGGTCCGTTCTTTAGTATTCTGCGGACATTCACAGGATAGTTTTATAGGATATGACGACTACAGGATTTTTAGGATTATTGTAGAGCGTCCGAAGGACGACTGTGGTTGTCTGGGAATTGGTCCATCATAAATGATTTCAACTTGACTCGTTATGAGGAAAGCGTGTATGAAGAATTTCTTTTGAAAACAATGTAATACTAAGTTGTTATAATAAAATTTAAATCATTAGTTTTATAATGATATATAGTACAAAGTCCAAAATCCAGAATCCTTCGGCACTCGGCGATTCCAAAATTCGGATTTTTCCGAATTTTGGCTTATTTACAGTTTTTCAATGAAAAAAAATCTATTATATATATTTCAATTCCAATTGATGAAAGTGTTTTCTTTCTTTCTTTTGTTTTCACAATGTTTCAGTACACTTTTTAAAAACTCTATTGCTTGTACCTTGCGTAATATCTTAAAATAATACAAAAATTAAGAAAATAATAATTTTCTGTTTCATGACCTTGTTTTGTTTTATTATGAGCGCTTTATGTTTTTTCAATTTAATCGATTCTATGTGAAAATTACCCATTTCTGCTAAGTAAAGTTTACAGTAAGAAAATTTGATCTGTGTTGTTACCTAATTTCATGCACTCTGTAGTTTTACTATTTATTTATATTAAATTTATTATATTCCTTTGCATGTTTCAAATCACTAAATTTAATAGGATATTTATTGTATAATTTCAAGCCACAATGAATAATAAAAATAGCATACAACTTGAATTTGTTTTCATTTAACAATCATTTTTCATCCACTTTAATTTAATTTTAAATGTGGGTTTTGATTGACAGAATATTGGTATTTATTTATTTATTTTTGAAAATGAAACAATTGAAAGCAAAGTAATTCTTTCTATGTGTTTAAAACTACATATATATGTGTATATATATATTATATACATATTTGTAGATTTTGCTTACATATATTTATTAATGTCTTGTTTTAGAATATATAGAAAATAGATAATTGATATTTTTGTAAATTTCAAAGTAGAATAAATAATGAAAACTGTTCACTAAATTAAATTTAATACTTCAAATTTTTTTTTCATTAACCAACCATTTTTCTTTAATGTAACTTTAATTAAGTGCACATTTTGACTGACACAGTGATGTTATTTCATAAATTTTGTTTTTGTGTTATCATTATTATTATTGTTTCGAGTGATCGAAATTGATTAAAAAGCACTTAATTAGCGTCTGTAAACTATAAGTTTTTATTTTTTCCACATATGCTGTGATAATAAATTGGAATATAGAGGAAAGAATTAATATGTTTTAAATAACACATGTGCTCTCCACGGCTGATCTAAGCCCCGCGTCCTGACGTCACGAAACCTCGTGTTCGGCTTGTAGTCATGAGGCGGCTTTGGCAGAAATCACCCACCACAGCGAAAAGGGTTACACGTGTCCGATACGTGTGTAAACGACATGACAAATTTCTATTTCTGAGTCCGCCAATCGAGATCCATTGTTGCCAAATGACAAAAAGTAAACTTTTGCTTGAAAACGTGAAATAATGAAATTAATTCCCAAGATTTTCCCCGCTGATATTTCTTCTCAAAATATTCCTCTGAAGGTTTAAAATTCCAAAAATGAGGACAAAATCTCCTATCCAATAACACTATTATACTAGGATATTTTCAAATATCTCACGAAAAAAAAAATCAATTGTGGTACGATAGAATATAAAAATAGTTGCCAGTCCAATCCCGTTATTTAACCCTTAATTTACGATTTACGTCTCAACAGCCTGGGCCTAAAACGTAAACAGGATCGCGCAGCTTTCGAGCCATTCCATGGTTCGGCAAATCCATATCTGTCACTAAAATTTAATAGGATTTTCGCCTTGATTAATCTTGAGATTTCGACGATTAAATAACATAATACCTACTGTAAAATTTTAGTGGTAAGAAGAATTTACATTTGGCTCTATCATTGACTGCGGGCCAGGTCCGGAATAATAAGTTTTGGCCCGAATACAACACTTCAAGTCTCATACGTCGTTGTAGATTAAGTCAAAAAAATATAAATAGATGTTTCGACATTTTTCGTAAAATGAAGGTAACGAGTCTCTAGCCCTTTCAGGGGAGGGTTGGTTTATGAAACCAGATAATTTTAATTACCAAAGTTACAATTGCAGCAGAATTTTTGTAAAATATTTTCAATTTAATACGTACGTGAAATAAAACATTTTTCTTATTTCCAAATAAATTTGTTGGTAAATTCTGCTGCCACTCATTTATTAGTATTGAAAATGCTTTGCCCCCGAAAGAGTTAGATCAAAGGCGTCTAATTCTGGCCCTAGACGTCTTGGTGGCACCAAAATTTTCTAAAATAAATCAATGCCTTATTTAATCACAAAATGTCGGCACTTAATCCTTATCCGGACGCTATGCTTTTATACATGCCTCGATTTTTATTCTATTGTCACCACTATATTTTAAAAATAATTTTTTTAGTATATTTCTCTTGTGCATGTTGCCAAAGTGCAACTGAAAGTGCTTCTTTAAAAAAAAAGTACTACAAACCGAATAAAATTCATGTATGACATGCTGTCCCGATTTCACGTGGGAAGTGACATAGGAACTATAAGGGTTAAATAAGGTTAATAAAAACATTAGTATATACTCTTGCCAATGGAACTCTACGGGGTGACAGTTTGACACCGCTGACTTAGTAAAAGAGAAAAGTTGAAATTGCTTTATAATCAATATAAAACATTTTATAATGAATTATATGTATTTTTAAAATGCTTTAAAAGCTGACAATTTCTAAAATCTGCAAAAGTTATCTTGCCAAACTGTAAGATTTTTTTTTTTATTTGTTATTATTCTTTTTGAAAAGTAAAGGAACACAGATTTATATGCATTAGTTTTATCTGCTGCTATTTGAAATAAAACTTTTCATAAGTTAAAATATATTTGACTGTGAATAGTCGAGAAATTGTAATTTCTATTTTTTCTGAAGCGTGGGAGGGAAATGTTCAAAACTTTATTTTCTTTAGCCGTTCAAGACTTTTGATGCACAACTTTGAAAACTTTTTTTATGAAAATCCAGTAATCTTATTTTCTTTTGAAGCACGGTAAACAGTATATCTCTTAAATAAATAAAAATACTTGAGTTTTCACAAAATCAAATATTGGATTATGAGACTTTGAAATACGTGATTTGACATCGCACTCACAAGAATAACAATGCGATTCGAGGTCTTTTGAAATATTCCTAGCTCAATATAGATAAATTTTACTGCTTGTATGTTTTATATAAAGCTTATATAAGGACCTGCTTATATAAAGAGTTTATGCGCTTAAACCTACTGTGCGTGTATCTCAAATCTGTTGAAAAAAATCCTTATTTTATAATTGAGATTGTATAATTCACAAACAATGGTTTATATGATCAAATCGTCAAGTTTGAAGGACTAAAGAAATTTAAAAGTAAAGCTAAATAAAAAAAGGAGTGCTGTATTTTCTATTATTAACCCCTTGGGGACGAGCGGCACGTATACGTGCCGCATGAAACGCTCAGAATCCTTGTTTTTTCTCACCAGTAAAATTTTACTGTAAAATTTGCCTTATTTAATCAGCGCATTTTCTCGATTCAACAAGACACAAATTTCTGTTTTTAAAAAACGGTGACAAAAGATTAAAATTTTCGCAAAAGGCTCCGGTCCCGAAAGGGTTAATGTAAATGCAATATATATTTTATAAGATACATTTTCTAGTATTAATATAAATTTAACATACATTTATTTATGAGTGCGTATAAACACTTTAACTATAGTGAAAGGAAAAATGAATGAAAATGTAAATTGCTTTGTATCTTAACGATTATAAAAATGAATTATTGAGTTAGAAATGTAAAATCAGCTGAAAAGTTTAATGCGTCGTATAAGTGACAGAAGCAGACGTATAACTGAGTGAATTGTAGTGTTATTGCCCATAAAGCGTGGGCGGGACCAAGAGAATTCGGCGCATAAGTGAGAGAGAGTCGCATAATTGAGGGGTCACTGTAATTCTTTCGAAACAAAATAAATTATCCGCATTTACAGGTTAAGACTAGAACGCCCGGAAGGAGTCGATCCGAATCCTACCATATGGTTAAATGTCAACTGGAACCAGACATTCTTTCATAAAATAAGTTAAATTTAAACAACACAGATTTACGATAAATAAATCAGTCAAATGATTTTAAATAAAAATTCTGATGTCAAATATTTTTATGAAACTTGAGTAAAATTTCCGGGCGTTCTAGTGTTAATGAACAGTGTTCTAAAAAGGACTGACTGATTTTAAAATTCAATAACTTGCAAACGGTCACAGATATTTAAAAAATTCTTGCAGGAGGGTTATGCATAAGGTCAAAAGTTTTTTTACAGTGATTTTCGATTTTAGTTCGAATTACAAACAATAGATGGCGCTGTAAGCAATAGGCGCTAAATGCAAGCTCGATTTTTTGGCTTTTCTCTTCTTCCATGCGGAAAAAAGAGGTTAAAATGTATTGAGTGGGTCTCGAAGTACCAAACATCGACTATGAACTTAGCGTCTATTGACCGCAGCGCCATCTATTGTTTGTAATTCAAACTAAAATTGAAAATCACTGTAAAAAAAACTTTTGACCTTATGCATAGCCCTCCTGCAAGAATTTTTTAAATATCTGTCACCGTTTGAAAGTTATTGAATTTTAAAATCAGTCAGTCATTTTTAGGACACCCGGTAGTTGCAAATTTCATTTTTCGCTGATAAGAGTATTGAAATGAATTAAGTAAGGCCCTTACACCGCGTAAACGAAAATTTTTCAGAATTATCATAAAAAATGAAAGTATTTTATTATTAATTGGCTAAGAAAATTAATAATATAATAATCTTTACAAACACAGGAATGAAATTTCCGCTTTTTAGCACACCCGTATTTTGTTAGAGAAAATATGATTTAAGACAACAATATTTCCTCTGAAAAAATACTGCTATGCAAAAAAGCGGAAATCTCATCGCTGAAAAACATCATTACACTTTTTTTTAACAGCAATTAAGATTAGGATTTTTCGTCTCATTGATATTTTCAAATTTAAATAAGAATTTAAAATATCTTTTGTGCAATTTCGCATCCAACTTTCGCATCGCACTTTTGACAAGTGTGGTTTGGCGTTTTATAAAATCCATTTTTCTTGCAATTTATATACATTTTTAACCATTAACCCTCTCGCTGCGTAATTGTTTTATCAAAATAGCTTCAGAAATTGCGCTTTTTATTTCTTCGCGACGAGCATCTTTTAAGAAGTTTTATTCTTTTGTCACCGGTTTTTCAAAACAAAAATTTCCGCCTGATTTAATCGGGATAATGCTTCGATTAGATAAGGCAAAATTTACAATAAAAAGTTACTGGTGGGAATGATTAAGTAGGGTTTATTAGACGGAAAATATGCATCCCTATGAAATCGCGGGTTGCGCAGCGAGAGGGTTAAGAATGTTTGCGATTTATCACCTGTGGCCGGTTAACGGAAAAATACCTCACAATTAATTTATTAACTTATAAATTAACTAAAAACAATTAAGTTCTAAAATTATTAAAATGTTCCATTGTTATCGAAAACACATCTGGGAGCGTAATTTTTATAATATGAAGAAATAAGAAAAATTGATTACGAAATTCCTCATTTATATACAAAAATTAAGTTGAGTTAAATAAATGAGTGTAGAAATACGCCGTGTTATGAAGTCTTTATTTTTATTTTTTAAGAAAAAAACAATAATGTTTAAAAATTGATTTCGACATTCTCGCAGGGAATTTCAACAAAATTTAATAAATTACAAATTAAACATACGTTTCTGGGAAATGTTATCTTTTTTTACAAGATTTTATATGCTAAAAAATTAATAGCCATACTTTATTTTCAGTTTTGAGAAACGAATGTAATCTGTTTCAGACACGCAGTATTAAACAAAATGAAAGTTTCAAACGACCGATTAATCTTCTCATAATTAACCATTAAATGACTCGATATGGAAAAAAAAAGCATTAAACGCATTAAAGAACCTTATATTAACGATATAATGATGCTTAATGAACGTAGATACACATTTCATTTTTCACTGATAAGAATATTGAAGTTAATTGAATAGAACACTTACATCGTGTGAACGAAAATCAGAAAGAATTACAGAACTATCATCAAAGCAATGATAGGAGATTATCGTTATCAGACCAGAAAATTACCGTAATTTCCGGAGTAAAATCCGCGGATCAAACAAGGCTCTTCGGACCCAGAAATTTTATTTAGTAATTGAAGACAAATATTTACAGCGATCAAAAAACTTACATCTTACTTTAAGAAATTTCTGGGTCGAAATAGAATTGTTTGATCCACGGATTATACGCCGGAAATTACGGCAATTAAACAATAATCTTTACAAACATCATTCCACTTTGTTATCCCTAGAACTACCGAAAATTTTACTCAAGTTTTATAAAAATATTACACATCAGAATTCTTATTTAAAACTATTGAACTTAATTACTTAACTCATTATTGTCTGGTTTACATATTTAGTTTATTTTAAAGAAATTTCTGGTTAGAATAAATATTTCGAATGTACCCATCGGGTCCATTGGACCCGTCTGGTAGACGGAGGGTTAATAGTAATTTCGATAAGGTTTTCTCGTCTTATTTTCAAATTTAAATAAAAATTTTAAATATTTTGTTGTTGAAATTTCACATCCAAGTAATCACTTTTTGCAAATGTGGTTTGGCGCTTTATAAAATCCATTTTTGTTGTAATTTGTATACATTTTTAACCTTGCCAATTAATCAAGCCTGGCCGAACAACGGAAAAAGGCCTTAAAATTAATTTATTAACTTATAAATTAACTAAAAACAATTAAGTTCTAAAATTATTAAAATGTTGCATTGTTATAGAAAGTGAGCATAATTTTTATAATATGAAGAAATTAGCCAAAAATCAATTGCGACGCACTTATGCGTCATTAATTATTAAAATTTTATCGGCCGTTTAAAACACATTACCATGATATTATATCAGAAAACTTGATATCGAAAATTCGATATACGTTCTGATAATGGGTTTTTCATTAAAAAAATCACCAGTTTAGAGCGATTACTCAAAACGTTATAGAGAATTTATGAAAGGGTTTAAAATTACGATATTTCCATAAAAACACCGGCCTTTTCTGCATAAATATTCCAGCATTTGCGGTCTGTATGGGTATAGTGGCAATATAAACTACTAGCATATGCCCCGGTCAAAAATGACGGAAAAGTTTTATTTTAAGTTTATAACATTGTAAGTCAGACTCATTTAAACAGGTGATTGTTATGCATGATTATTCAGATAGTGGCAAGTCATCAAAAGCATTCAAAAAATTGTGTTTCAAAAGTCAAACTTCAGAAGAAGAAAATATGAACGACCTCATGCGCGAAAAAAATGAGCTTTTTCCTACAACCCTATGGCAAAATTCTCTCTCTTTCCACAATTGTTTGAATAAATTCATGTTTTTTCTCAGCCTTTCGACGAAATGCGTGTTTTTATCGGGATTTGTAGAAAAATTCTCGTTTTTTCTGCGTCCTTTTGACGAATTACACCTCTCGCATTTCTTTGACAAAATTTACATTTTTTCAGGATCCTATGTTGCAACTTGCACATTTGCGACCTTTCGATGAAATTTTCGTTTTCTTTGTGACACTCTAATGGAAATCATGTTTTTTTTTTCCGTGATTATTTGACGAAATTCACGTCTTTCGCGATCCTTTGATGAAATATGCGTTTTTTCTGCAAGCATCTGGTGAAATTCATGATTTTTCCACGATTATTTGACGAAATTCACATATTCAATGATCCTTAGACGAAATATGCCCCCCCCCCCGAGATCCTTTGACGAAATTCGCGGAAAATTTGCGTTTTTTCTGCGAACCTTTCACGAAATTCACGTTCGTTTGACGAAAACCACATTTTTCTGCAATCTTTTGACGAATTTCGGATTCTTTCCGCCATCCTTCAGGCAAAGCAGGCAGACGATGGTTGTTTTGGCTATGCTCCTGATTATGTTTTCATGCTGTTTGTTTCATGGTAATGATATACAGAAGGTCAAATGCTAATTTTTGTTCATCCCGGAAAATTTTTAATGTGAAGTTGAATCATAAAAGTGAGTAAAATTTTTACAGCTGTGCAAAACATACGTGTTTTTCCTCAAGGCATAAGCAATTTAATTTGATTGCTTAGGTTTTGTTTGATTCTGAGTATAGGACACGATTCATTATTTCTCTGTTTCTTTCATGTAACGCTGCATATTTTAAATCTACGGGCGCCAGTGTTGAATTCAGGTACATTTTTTAGATAGAGATTTCTTAATCTCCTGAGGTATGTATGTGTGTGCAGGGGGAGAGGGGCCATTTCGGACTTCCGGAAAAATTGCACTTCTAAAGTATTAAAAAGCAGAAAGCCTCAAAATTTCTAGGTGGGGTATATTTTGATGATGCGGTGGGAATCTCCCGTCTGTACTACCTCTTGAATTTATTACTGATAGCCACTATTCCAGTTGAGCTAGTTTTTGCTATTGTTGTTTGTTGTTGTCGTTTTAAATTTAAATTATTTAATTTCTGCTACTTTTTTGAAATAGTGATATTCGCCATATTTATCTGTCATTAAATACGATTAATATTAATATTTACGAAAACACTGGGCTCGAGAGTAAAATATGTCAACTATCAAAATGCAAGTTCCGAGATATTCAGTATTTAAATTTTCTGTTTAAAAAAAACAACAATCAAAACCATTAGCACTAGAACCGCCGGAAATTTTACTGAACTGTTATAAAAATATCTTACACAGGAATTTTTATTTGAAACTATTTAACTTATTTATTTAACTTATTTCTCTGGGGCATATTTTAAACTTATTTTAGAAAGACATTTCTGGTGACAATCGAAATATTTTCATTTGGTATCGGTCAAAATGACCGCTACGGCGGTTCTAGTGTTAAACCTAACTTCATCGAAAACAGCTGACTACTAGCAGACTTCGTCCGCTATGCTGCTGGTCGGTTTCTCCAAACGATCCTTGAATCAAACGAAATATATCTTTGAATTTGACCTTGTGTTTTAAATCAATATGAACCTTCATCTGGAATGTCATTATGTATTGCTGAAAACGATACGAATGTCAAAGTGCTATTATCTTTTCTAATGTATCAGACAAAATTTGTACTTTTAAGAATGAATTCATTCAGTTGGTTCTTTGTAGTAAGATTTGGTAAAGAACGATTTGCATGTAATAAAACTGTCGCTGAAAGATTAACTATGCAATTCTCATCAAAATACATCCAGTAGAACTTTTTAAAAAGACTAATCTTTCATAAATGGTTTAACCTGATTAGAACTTCCCTCCACAGAATGAATTCATTCAGTTGATTCTTTGTAGTACAGTCAATCAGGGTAACTTTGAACCACGGGGTCCCTCATAGCATGCATGGTCACAGTGACGTCATTGTGACGTCACTGTGAGTCACTGTGGTCACGTCACATCTGTGACCGAAATGCCACCACTCAGTGATGTCACATTGTGATTGAGATGTGAACTTCTTAGAAAACTTTAAAAAATTACAAAAATTCTTCAAAACATGTTGTTACTGTAAAATTTTATTTTTCTGGCAATAAAAAAAGAATTGTTATGTCACTGCATGTAACGTAGGTCACGTCACACTCACAAAAAAATCCCCCCATATTGTAAGTCACAGTGTGAGAAAAATATGAACTTCAAAAATCTTTGAAAATGAAGAGAAATGTTTTAAAAAGGCCCGAGTTACAGCGGCATAAGGAATGAAAATATATTAATGGATAGCAAATAGTAAATTCAGACACGAAAAGATGGTGGGTGGGGGGACATATAAAGGAAAATGCACGGTACAAGTATCAACAAACTAGATTTTCATGCTATATTTTATCAATTTGATATCTAACAGAGTGAAAGTATACTTTTTTCCTAATTTCAATTTTATCTAGTATTGCAATTTAATATAGTAATCCTTCTCTTATTCTTATTATTATAAAAGTGTTTCTCGGAAAAATGGTACGTGCTGGAGCAATTTGGATAACACATTTAGAATTAGGAATATCAAATATATACACTTTACATATTTAGTTTGCAGGAAGGAAAATTTTTAATTTATTTTTACCGACCACTGGTATTCAAAACACTTTTGTGGCTTCAAACTAAAAAATTTCTATTATAGTTAAGTCTACAACTTTTAATGAGCACGTAGAAAGAGTCTTCAGAGTTTAGTCATACATATATTTTTTGCTTTATAATTTGCATTCAAGTCATATTTTTTCCTGTTAGTGTACCTATTTTAAGTAACTATTTTTTTTAAAAAATCTACTTCTTTCAGACTTTTAAAATAAAATTAGCATTTTCCGAATAAAAAAAACAAAAAAAAATACAAAATTTATGCAAAACTCATGATATAATTTATTATTCGTATTTCAAATTTGTCTTTTAGAGATATGACTCTAAAAAAAAGTTATTTTACGAATTGTTTTATTCTACAGGAAATTAACATGAAAAGAATGACGATTGAGAAAGACAATTTTTTTTATCCTCGATATTTATTTATAGCTTATTATTTTTTAGGAGGATATGTTGTATTTATTATGTGTGAAACAATCTTTATTTTGAAAAAGGGAGGAAGGGGGGGGGGGGTTAAAACTGATAAAAAGAAAAGGTAAAATACATTGGAAAATTTTTCAGATACAAAAATTTAAATACAGACAGTCTCATAAAATGATTGCACATGTAAGTTCCAAATCTGTTTATATAAATGCAAATAAACTAACACCTGCCCAAAATCGTCTGCCACGATACCGCAGGGTAAACAGAGAACTTTTTGTTCTAACAGATGCGGTAAGTTACTAGTCTAAAATGTAAGCTTTTGCGTGTGCTTTTTTTAATGGAAGAAAAAGACGTCGTCATTTTCGGATACACACGGATATTAATAATTAATTTATGGAGCTTCAAAAGTAGGTCTTATTTAATTTAAATTGTTTATTCCTGTTTTGTATATTTGGTGAGATGAGTTAAATAGTTTTATATTATATCTATAGAAAGAGACTGATCTGGAATTGTTTTTCAGATTGGAAATTAACATTATACTGAATGGGAAATGTCGTTTTACATACTATAGTAGTGAAACTTTTGAAAGACTTTTTTTCATTGCTAATAATATTTTAAATTATTATTTAAAATCCTAAATCTTCATATCAATGATTTCAGATTTAACACTTGCCAAAATTATAAAATAATAGGAATTCCTTGTAACATATGGAGAGATTTTTGAGAAATTGTTAAATCTATTAATACATTTAATTCATCTATTGTACTTTGTTGTTGTTCAATAGTACAATTATAAATACTAATTATTTAGTGTTTTTCAAATTGGTATATTTATTTTTTTAAATTGTAAGTAAGCACGTTTTTACTGTTCTTGATTTTAATCAAACATTTAATTGTAGACATCAGAATCAGTTATTAAATTTTCTTCGATTGTAAACTCATTTTCTACGTTTTCGATACACGTTCGATACTTCGCATTAAAAAATAAAATATGACATTTAAGCATTGAGATAAAGTGTTTTTTATGCCTGATAACAAGTTTATAGATTAAACTGCTTTATTATACTTTTTAAAATTTCATATTTATAATATTTATAAAAAAATATTTATAATTTATGATATTTATAAAAGTTGATATTGTACTGTTCATTAGCGATAATTGCTGGAAATGCATTTTTAATTATAATATGCGCTTTTATGATCCTCTATATTTATGCATAGTATATGGTGTATATAAAAGCTATAATTCATATACAGGCCTACACAAAAGTATACGTAAGAGTTAAGGGGTATGGGCGCAAATTGCTTAAAGGTGTTTTTCAGATGAGTTATGGATTTTTATGTTGAACTGCATTTAATTTACTAAGAAATATTTGTAGAATATAGATAAAATGATACACAGGGTCACGCAAGGAAATGGATATATGGCCGTCTATAAATTATAATTTCTGGAAATGTGATTTCAGCAGTTTTAAGAGTGTTTTAATTTGAATTAAATTTTAACTAAATAGTGGCGTGTAATAAAGATTCTAGGTAAACTACAGGGTTGTACAAAAGTATTCAAATATGTTTTCATATATTAGTATAAATTGCTGAATGAGAATTTCAACCTGTTATGCGTTTTCTTGCTAAACTAAATTTTCACATTATATACTAGTATATATCAACCTACAGATTAAATCTTTAATAAGACTTTTAAGGACTAAATAGGGACTTATAAGACTTATAAGGACTTATAAGACTAAATAAGACTTTTTCTCTATGTTGGGCTTTGCCCTTTTAAGCAATTAATTGGAAATTTGATTTTCATTTGAAATCATCACATTGTTTATGACAAGTCGTCACAAATGACACATATTTCACAAATTAGTCACAGTGTGACGTCAAAGCATTGTCGCTGTCGTCACAGGTTCGTCACAAAGTTAATGCCAAAATAGTCACAAATGACACACTTTTCACAAATTTGTCACATCGTGACTTCACAGAGTGGTCACAATGTGACGTCACAAACGATCTCTAAAACGGCCACAACGACCTCGCATTCTAGTCACTATGACGTCACATCGACGGTCACAAAATCACAGTGTGACTTCACAAGGACGTCGCCGTGACGTCACCATGCCTTACGGGGTGCAACTTTGCACCATCTCATTTTTCAATATTTTTGACTCTAAAAGACTAAATCAACTCCAGAACCGTGCTCTTTTGGCAAGGTTCTAAGCTGGGATTTCTACTCTTTATATTAGAAAATAAATTAGCAACATTATGCGCAATTAATTACATCATCTAATTATTTTTGTAAAGTACTGTTTTCAAGTTAATTTTGAATGCTGTTTTGAAGTTGTTGTAATCCAAACTTTCATAGTAAGTCACAATATACTAATTTATAAGACATATTATTATCTGAATGAGGTAAATGTGTTAATATTTTGTGATTAATCATTTATTAATAGTTAATAAAATGTAAAATATGAAGGTTCTAACATTTTACCACATTTTCAGGGTAACTTTGAGCCTGCTCAAAGTTTTACTGATGCTTATAATTCACTAATTATAGGTGCCACTGTCAAAAATTACCCATATTTGCAGATATATCTTATATAACTACCGAAAATGAACATTAGATATAACATGTAAATATTTTCACAAATATGTGTAAATTACATAAAATCCATTTAAAGGCGTTTCTCGGGTCGGAACTACTCAAATTTGACATTTCATACATTCGACATTTTTTATTCTTCTTTGAATAATACTAATATTAGTATGTATTACTGTAACTATGGATATATTATTGAGTTAAACCACTGAAAATTGTTTTTCAATGCATTTTTATGATTTATAAGAACAATAAGCATGTTTTTTTTTAATTTCTAAATGTTCACGGTTCTCTTCTTCCACTTTTCTTATGCCTGATATTTGTTGTAATATCATAAATTATACAAATCTTGTGATGTTGGGAAATATACATTCGCAGTCTTTACATATCTGAAAACAGTTTTGGGGGTTTAAAGTTGTCCTTACTACAATACTTTTTTTATAATTAATTATTTTATATAAAAATTTATCATATGGTGCAAAGTTAGCCTAAATGGCTGGGTAACTTTGAAGCAGGCTAAAAATCCATTTTTTTATTGCTTTAATCCTTATTATTCCTTAATTTTTTATAGTCAAACAATAATTTAGGATAATTGCTTTTCTTTTATGCCCCTAGTTGCGACAATATTCTTCAAATAAGAGTGTGGGATATGAAAATAGAATGATAGAGAAAATAGAGAAAATGCGGATCAAATTTACCCTGATTGGCTGTAAGATTTGGTAAAGAACGATATGCATGTAATAAAACTATCGCTGACAGATGAACTATGCAAGTCTCATCAAAATGCATCCAGTAGAAATTTTAAAAAGACTAATCTTGCATAATCGGGTTCACCTGAATAGAACTTCCCTCCATAATTCTGTAACTAAGCAACATAAATCTATCTGTAGCATTCTAAAACCTTTCCTGGAAAATTATCTAGTTTATAATTAAAAGTTCCATCGAAATCCATTCAGCAAAATCTTTTTTAAACGCCAATTTTTCATAACCGGGTTCACCTGAATATCGAACTTTCCCTCATAACTCTATAAATAAGCAACGCAAAAGAATATATTATATACCAAAACCTTCCGTGGAAAATATCAAACTAACAGAGCAAGCCCCATCCAAATCCATTCTGAAGAACTCACGTTACGAAAAGCCTGAGCGAAACTCCCTTTGTATTTTATTTATATAGCAGATATGCAATATTTTTTTTCCGGGGCAATTTTATTTTTCTGGACGTTGTATTTTAGCACATTACCAAAGAGCAATGAGAAATCTCCTTTTTACTTTAAAAACATCAGCAGGATGAGATTTCCGACTTTTCATACAGTATAATCTTAGAGAAAAGGTTATTTTTTTTAATAGTGACATTTTTGCGATTTAGCAGAACAACATTTCTCTAAGATGATACTGGTATGCAAAAAGTCGTAAACCTCTTCCCTGATCATTGACTAATTGTGTGGACTTCTACCATACAGAAAATTGATTTATATCATGCTATCCACATGTTGATTGTCCATTGATCCACCCGTCCATTGAAAGTTATTTATTGGTGCATAAAATTGATACACCGATCTAGCAAATCAATTTACGAAAGACTTTTAGAAGAGGGGACAGCGTTAACCCTTCACTGCGCAGCTTTGCATATATGCAAACAACAGTGTTTTGAATGTAATAGGTTATTTTTTTTTATTCATATATATCTAATTCACATCAAAAATTAAAATAGCTATATATGCTTTAATTAATAACAGACATTCCGAATTTAAATAAAGAGAAATTAACCATTGAAACTTTCTGGTGTAAAGTCAGACTCTCCGAACTACGTAATTTCCAAACCGTATTCTATTATGGGAATTAAAGGTTTAAAGGTTAAGTTTTATAAAATAAATAATTATATAAAATAAGGTATTTGGAGACATACTTATTAAAATATTTACTAATTTGCAATATTTTAGCGTAAAACAGCCACATTACAGTAGTTGTTACTGGTATTGCTGATGTGCAACAGAAGAAAAGGTTGACGTATTACATGAAAAAATCATCTCTGATTTTTTTCATTATTTTTCCTGTGTAATAAACCTTTCAAAAAATTATATATAATTTTTTCGAGACAAAATCAAAAAATCACGCATTTCAGAGTTAATAATATTGACAGGGGAAAAAAAGCACAACATATCAGCCCCTTTTATTAAGTAATCAAAACTAAACTTGAATTACCATTTTTTTTTTAAATATATATAACCACCGGGGAAAACCGAGATATACTCGGTTAAAATTAGCTTTGTGTTCGACATACGAGCTAATTTGCTCGTAATAATACTTTCTCTCTGTATTAGTGCTGTAAAAAATCTTATTTTATGACAGTATTGCTTACAGAAACAATTAATATTAAAACTATGTACATATTTCTAAATTTTCCATCAGTCACATTTTTATAACGAAAGAGCATCCTTACAAATTACATTATTAGTTCTGTGGGCTCTGTTTGGTTGAATCGTGTACCTCGACTCCTATTGAGAATTTCTAGAAAATTACTTCAGATTCTGAAATCCAAATTTTTGAAAAAAAATTCGCCAAATATCACCAAATTTGTCGACATTACTTTATTTGGCACCAAGCACGAGTTTTGGCATTGGCAATCTTGAAATTCGATTTACCCGCCCAATATCGCCAAATTTGGCAAAATGTTTCCAACTTTGCGACTTCGTTTGCTGTCAATTGTTCAACAACTGAATAACTGTTTCAATCTTTATTCCCGTTGAAATGCATTGACAAGTAGTATCACCAAGATTACCACTAATCGAATCTCTCGAATATGTGACCTAGCCTACTAGGTTATTCGAATTAATCATTCGGGATTTGCAAGAAGATTTACGAACCTTTGCTTTTTTAAAAATCAGTTTATACCAGAAATTTTGTATCAAAAAATAATTTCCCAATTTAATTAGGGTCAATTTAAGAATCGCACAAAAATATAAAAATTCTTTTCATCGTCAAATTTTTGGGTCTTCTCCAATCCAAAATGGTACGATACAAAATTTAGTCAAAATCGTTAGAGTCGTATTATAGATAAAATTTGCACACACACACACACATATGGATACAAAATTTTCTTGTATTATAATGCATGAAAAGCGTCAGACATTAAAATTTTGAAGTGTCGGTAGTATGTTATTTATACAGAACAACAATATGTGTTATTTATTTAACAGAATTTTTTAACAAAATTTTGAAATTATAATGTCTGAAAAAAAATATATATTTATTTATTTATTTTCAAATCCATTTGTTCGTAAATTCTGACGACAGTCAATTATTTCAACATTTTATCAACAGAATTAGTTTGACAATTTACATATAAATTTGATTTAATTCTACATGTAATACATGATGTTAGTGATGGGTGGAATGAATGATTTTACTATCGAATGAAAAGTTTGGGCATGCACAAAAACATAGTTCCCAACCTTTGCATACTTTTTTAATCAATTCCCACCAAAAAGTTTGTAAAAAGAAAAGAACCAAAAGCATAGCTGCCAGCCGTCGGTTCTAAAATTGATGCTAAATAGATCGAAAAATTACCTTTTGATACAAAATTTCTGGTATAAATTGATTTTTTAAAAAACAAAGGTTCGCAAATTTGCTTTTGCGCATGCCTGAATGCTTCATTCGAATAGTAAAATCACTCATTCTACCTAGATGGCATAAAATAGATAGCATGCACATCGTGCGAACCAGCTCCACATTATGTTAATGTCTAATCTAAATATGAAATGACACGGAATTCGATGCATTAAGTCAAGTGTTACATTGGCCACAAAATTTTAGCATACACAAACAGACATCGATCTAAAAGCAATCAGATCGTATTCATGGAATCCCAAAACACATAAATCCCTCGAAAACTAGACATGGAAATTTTTCATTGATCCAATACTTTTTTCTTGTGAACATGTAAAAAAGTAAAAACTTTTAGTACAATAAAAAGCACTAATATCAGATCAAAGGCAGTCTTGTGAAAGAAAAGGCAGTGCTACCAGATTAAGTAATTGTGTTATTTGAAACACCCTTTTTTAATAATAGACTTCAATTATTTAATGGCAAAAATCTTCGATTAAATAAAGCGAAGATACCTAAGGGAAAAATTTGCAGCTATTGTAAAGAAATTCCGAGAGAGGCAAAGCACACTTTTTTCAGTAATAATCTTTAATTATTTAATGGCAGAAGTCTTCTATTAAATAAAACCAAGATTACGAACCGGAAAATTTGTAGATTATAAATGAAAACTGAAAACTCAAAAAAAAAAAAAAAGTCACCAGTTCCCTATAGATTATTATTTTAATTGTAATAGAAAGAATTTTAATTAAGTAACGACAGATTTGATTTTTCCCGGTACTGAATTGATCTCCTGTTTTTTATAAAAAATACAGGAGTTCAATACATGAAAAAAAAATTAGATTTTTTTAGACTTTTTTTAGATTTCAAATATTTTTTGATAATAAAATATATTTCAAAAAGAACTTGGCTACTTTTATCCATAAATATTTTTTATCTGACACAATTTTAACCACTTCTGTTACATAAAATTCTTAAGTCCTCCAAAA
The DNA here is from genome assembly GCA_963932465.1 of Maratus speciosus. Classification (NCBI taxonomy): domain Eukaryota; kingdom Metazoa; phylum Arthropoda; class Arachnida; order Araneae; family Salticidae; genus Maratus; species Maratus speciosus. The sequence continues at coordinate 131,781,969 of OZ010794.1, forward strand.
ACAGCTTTCGAGAAATTCAAATTTCTTTTGGCTACATTTAATTTATTTTATTTTATGAATTCTAATAAAAAAATTGACGCAGTTCCAACAGATTTAAATTAGTTGGTATGCATTAATTAGTGACTGCTTTTATTTTTCTCTTTTAATGTTAGATTTTCTTCGCCTAAAAAGCTGAAGCTGACCCAGATTTAATAAATTGGAAAAATCAGATGCAGGAAATATAAATCGTATATATCCAAAGCCCATTCTCATATTTCATTCTTTTGAAAAATGCATATATTCTGAAAAGATTCCAAGAAATTTTGGCAATGCAATTTTACAGGTCTCAGTCTTTTCGAATCACTAAAATAATTACATGTATTTTAAGAGTTTAACCCCTTAACGGTCGCATTAAATTACGGTTTCAGAATTCAAATTGCTTATTGGCACCACTTTTTTTTTTATAAAGAAATAGCCAACTTATTTAATAACAGGAACATAGGTGCCAAGTTGCCACTAATCCTCCGTAGTATGTGGGTTAATTTAACCCTGGTTTAATACATTTCGCACCAGAATTTTTTTTCAGTGATGAAATTAAATAAGTTACACTTAGAAAACTGGAATTAAGTAAATAAAGGTTCATCAAATAATTTTTCTGGTTCGAAACGTTGTTAAACTGGGTTAAACTAATCCACGCATTACGGAAGATTAGTGCGAACTTGGCACCTCTGCAGGTAAAACGATACCATAATAAAGCCAGTTACACTATTTTGTAAAACTGGTGGGAATCAAACAAAAAAGAATAAAATGAATAAAAGACGCAGCCCGTGAATATCACGGGAGCGAGAATTAATGGGTTAAAACGATTAAATATATAATTAAAAGAAGAATCTGAACAAACATCAGTATTGAGCAAATCATTTCAATCATATATCATTTGAACAAATAGTACAGGTTGCCCTTTCCTTCTTTTTCGAAATTTGATTATAGAAAATGATTTTATTTGTTTATTATTGTTCTACACTAATTCACAGCTGCAAACTTTTACGCTCTTTTCTTATAGCTATTTACGAACAGTAATATTTACCTTATTTAATCTAAGAGTTTTAGAGATTAATTAAGGCGAACATTAATTTTAATAAATTGTGATAACTAAAAAGTGTAAAAGTTGGCAGTTTTTCTGAGGATTTATCACGCATGATTTTTTGCGATGAATATTTCATTGTGGAATTTTGTTTTATTATTCTCATGAAATTTTATGTGTATAATATTTTGATACGATAAAAAGTTGATTGTTTCGAGTACTGTAATTTCCGGCGTATAATCCGCAGATCAAACAATCGCGTTTGAACTCAGAAATTTTATTTAATAATTGAAGTCAAATATTTACTGCGATCTAGAAAGTTACGTTTTATTAAACAAAATTTCCGGGTTCAATCAGGATTGTTTGATCCGCGGATTATACGCCGGAAATTACGGTAATTAAAATAATCACATGCTTCTAGAACTAATATATCTGAGGAAAATCCATTCTGCAAACGAGTTGCACAAATATGATTTTCCCTATTTGACAGTGTAGAAATTAAAATTATACGATGTTTAGAGGTAATTAAATTTTCGGAAAAAGAAAAAATGATTACTTAGATCATTGCCACAATCGGTATGACGTTAGTGTTACTCTCGGACATGATATTGCTTCTTTTATAATATTGATGCGGATATATAGAAATGATTTTGTATTTGTTTTGTTTTTTATACGCTACTGGTGTGCTCTGCCCCCTGCAGTCAACACACGTCAATTACCGTCCACACCCTGCAAGCTCTTAAAAACACCCTAATTTGTTCTGTTTTTAAAAGATTTCTCGATTATGGAAGATTGAATGACACTGTCACGACCAGCGGCTACATGGGGCATAGTAGAATATCGTTAGGTTTTTTCTTTTTTCTTTTTCTTTTTCTTTCTTGTTTTTATATATGCCGTAGGCCAGGGTTCTCGCTACCGCTCGCCATTGCTCCAAATCGCGACAAAATTCTTCATTTGGTGAATAAACCAACAGTCGAGATCGCCAAACTGGAGTGCGCAGTTTGTGTGGTGCGCCAATACAATTGAGATTGTTAGGCACATTTCTGAACGATTGATGTCGCTTTACATGTTCAATCGCACCATGCCATTTACATTGCTCTATTTATAGAGATATTGACTCAACACAGATTTAGTTTAAAAAAGTTTAACAACAAGCAATGACACAGAAAGGATTATGCGATAGGTATTTCTCTATTGTCAGTTAATCACTATCTATGCTCCAGCGTCGCGGCAGTAAAAACGCAAACAAAATTAGTCGCATTAATCGCCAAATAGAGAACATTTTTGCTCGAATGTGGTGTTGAAATTAACCATTTACCATACTATTTATTAAATGTATGTAACGTATCATTGGCCGGTCAGATTTTTCCAATCGGTTAAGAGTCGAATTTTCATAGACATTTTTAGAGTATATTTTCACAACACTAAATCAAAGACTGTTGTATTTAATTTTTATTTAGACAACTAAAGAAATATATTAAACATTTACACATTTAGAAGATATTTAGAATGTACTTATTTGTAATAGTTTCTGCAGTGGATACACTAATTTCTATAATATAAGAAATTACAAAAACTTAGGTTATTTTGGAACATATTGAAAAAAAAGGATACAATAAAGGGTTAAAGATAGATTTTTTCAGTATTTCAAGCCGAATCTATTTTACGAACATTTCTGTTCATTTGGCTACTGTTTTTTATTTCTTATTCGCCAAATCGCCAATGTTGGTCAAAAGGGAGCGAACACTGTCGTAGGCTAATTGAGAAACCAGGTCCTTTGCCTAGGCTGGACCTGACCTAGCAGGACCTGACCTGAAACAGCCTAGGCTCTTTGCAAAGAGCCGGGTTAATTGGAGAATCATCTCTCTTTTTCCAATTAGCCTGATATATTTCAGGATTATTGCAAAGAGACTAGAAACCGTTAGGCTAATTGAAAAATGACCACTTATTTCCCAATCAGGGTGATTATTTTAGGCTTATTAACCCTTTATCTACTGAAGGTACTTATAAGTACCACTCACTTTAAACATTTATACAATAATGAATAATACTAATATTCTAATGGTACAGTAGCGCTCAAAAGTATTTTGACAACCTTAAATTCTCTCTTATTTTATTTAATATAAAAATGTAAAAGAAAATATATTCCCTATAATTGAGAACACTATGACTGCAGTTATTCAAATGTATCAAGTTTCAACTTGTTTGTTTACATTAGGCGCCACCGAAGAAATATGACTCCTCCTTAGCTCAAAAGTATTTTGACAATTAGTTTGCATTTAATTGTTGAAGGTGTTAGTGGCGCTATAGCTTCGATTAGTGTTTATATTGACTTATTCTGGTTAATTTTAAGGATCAGGAATGCCGAAATGTAAAAAAATATTGAAGTGATTCTAGAAAAGCCGCTGTAAATGCACTTAAGAAAGGTAGTGTGCAAGCAGAACTAGCTCGTTCTTTTAAGGTGTCTCGGCATTTTTTATTACATAGAATAAAGTTTTTAATAAACAGAAATACGTCGAAAATAAGCCTCAAAGTGGCCATCCGAAAAAACAACTTGCAATGTTGGCTGTATTATAAAAATATCTAAAAGTGATTGTCGTAAGTCCGCTGTAATAATAAAAAATGTATTGAAAGAAAATTACGGCATAGACATACACGTTTCATTTGTCAAACGACGCCTAAACCTCTAAGGTTTACATGGCAGAAGACCAGCAAAAACACGTTTGTTATCTACTAAGAATAGGAAGGCTAGAATTGCATTTGTAAAACGGCATAACCCTTTCAGGGGCAAAGCAATTCCATTGCTAAAGTGAGGAAATTAATGATTGACACCGGAATTCGAAAACAATTTTATTTCTAAATAAGAAAAAGCTATATTTCACACACATAATAAACCGAATTTTTTTAACCAAATTTCTAGTGTCAATCATTAATTTCAACACTTCAGCAATGGAATTGCTTTGCCCCTGTGAGGGTTATGCCGTTTTACAAATGCAACTCTAGCCTTCTTATTCTTATTAAATTAGATACGTGTTTTTGCTGGACTTCTGCCATGTAAACCATAGAGGTTTAGGCGTCGTTTGACTGATAAAACGTGTATGCCTATGCCGTAATTTTCTTTCCATTCATTTTTTATTATTACAGCGGACTTACGACAATCACTTGTCGATATCATTTTTATAATACAGTCAACATTGCAAGTTGTTTTTTTCGGATGGCCACTTTGTGGCTTATTTTCGATGTATTTCTGTTTATTAAAAAATTTATTCCATGTAATAACAAGTTGCCGAGACATGTTAAAAGTCTGCTTGCAGTCTACCTTTCTTAAGTGCATTTACAGTGGTTTTCTAGAATCACTTCAATATTTTTTTTTTACATTTTGATACTCCTGATAATTAAAATTAATCGCAATAAGTCAATATAAACACTAATCGCAGCTATAGCGCCACTGACACCTTCAACAATTAAATGCAAACTAATTGTCAAAATACTTGTGAGCTAAGGAGGAGTCATATTTCTTAGGTGGCGCCTAATGTAAACAAACAAGTTGAAACTTGATACATTTGAATAACTGCAGTCATAGTGTTCTCTGTTTTAGGGACTATATTTTCTTTTACATTTTATATTAAATAAAATAAGACAGAATATAAGGTTGTCAAAATACTTTTGAGCGCTACTGTACTTTGCAAAAAACGCTATTTTAACTCCACTATATCCGAATTAATGGCAGCAGTAGTTCTAGGTTTGTTATTTTTGAAAGGAATGAGGCTATCTTTGAAGCAGTCTATGTGTTTTGTGCTGACATTTTGTAGAGATTGCCACGATCGTCTTTTCATTGCTGCAAACACAGTAAAGGATACAAGATAAGTGTTGGATTTTTTTGTGTTCATTATGATCTTGGAATCTGACTAGCTATTTTAGGTGAACGGTGTATGAATTTGGTTTAACAGTTGAATTACTCGGTGGTACTTATAAGTACCGTCAGTACACTGGGTGTTGGAGAAAAACTTGTTTACTTTTCGTCTGTGCAGTTATCCATCGTTTTCATCTGCTTTAAAATGTAATTAATAAAATGTAGTGTATGCTAGTTCCATGGGTTTTTGTAGTGTAAGTCACATAGCTGATATCTGTTATGCTTGTCGGCCACCATTATTTTTGAAAAGTTTGCTTGACTTTATTCAATTAATGAGATATCTCCCATAAAATGTCACATTTTTCCGTTCTAAAATACTGACAGCCAAAAATCGTAGCATGTGACTTACACTACAAGTACTCATGGAAGCCTGTAGTAATGATTTCCCTGGCATTTATTTACTGTTTCATTATTATTTTTTTATAGGAAATTGAAAAAGTTGCGGCATCGGCTCGTTTCTGCTATGCTAGAAAAGGCATATGTAAATTCATATATTGCATATGTGGAGATGCAAGAGAGCACATTGTCTTTGGAATATTGACGTAGCATAAATAAAGGACTGCTAACAAGATCGGAACATAATTTTTTTAAAACCCTTTCAGGAGCTAAACATTTTATATTCTAAAGCGCTGAAATAAATGACCGGCAAAGATTTGCCAAACGGTTCACTTGTAAACAACAAAAAAAAACCTATATTTTACATAATTAATATTTCGAATATATTTTCTGGTGCCAGTTGAAATACCTTGTGGGGTTTTCTGTTACGATATTTTAGTCATTGTGTACTGACGGTAATTTAAAGTACAACTTTAATCAATTACCTCTAAATAATTAAATTTCTGACTGGTGAGTGTTTTTAATGTTTATCCTATAATTTTCATTGTAGTAACTGAAAAAAAAATTACATGAAAAAAAAATTGTAGTAGATTTATAATACCGTTGATAAAGAGTAAACCCTTAACCCGACCCAAAGCCAAAAAATAAATTACAATAGAACGTACCCCGATCCCAGCAAGACAAAATAATTTGTTTATACGCAACCCGACCCGAACCTAAAACTTTCATTTGAAAAACACGGAATCTGAGACAACCAAATCTGAACACGACAAAAATATTCCAATGAACCGTAACCGATCCAAGCAAGATAAAATAATGAAGAGAAATCAATATTTATTTTGTATGACTGCCTCCTCCTTCTCTCACCCCTTCCATCATAAATAGAAGAAACCTGAAAGAAATATTTCGATTATTCAGACAAGCGATACATATTTTATTATGTAAATTGCCTGATAGTACGTATTAAAGTAATAAGTACCTGTAAATGAAAAGACTTCTGCAAAAAAACTGTTCTCATACGAAGAGAAATCAACATTTATTTTGTATGACTGCCTCCACCTTCTATCTCCACTTCCGTCATAAATAGAAGAAACTTGAAAGAAATATTTCGATTATTCAGACTAGGGATACATATTTTATTTTATGTAAATTGCCTGATAGTACGTATTAAAGTAATACGTACCTGTAATTGAAAAGACTTCCGCAACAAACTATTCTCATATGAAGAGAAATCAGCATTTATTTTGTATGACTGCCTCCTCGTTCTCTCTCCTCTTCTGTTATAATTAGAAGAAACTGAAAGAAATATTTCGATTATTCAGACAAGGGATAAATATTTCATTATGTAAATTGCCTGATAGTACGTATTAAAGTAATACGCACCTGTAAATGAAAAGAATTCTGCAAAAACTGTTCTCATATAAAGAGAAAGCAACATTTATTTTGTATGACTGCCTCCTCCTTCTATCTCCCCTTCCATCATAAATAGAAGAAACCTGAAAGAAATATTTCTATTATTCAGACTAGGGATACATATTTTATGATGTAAATTGCCTGATAGTACGTATTAAAGTAATACGTACCTGTAAATGAAAAGACTTCTGCAACAAACTATTCTTATATGAAGAGAAATCAGCATTTATTTCGTATGACTGCCTCCTCCTTCTCTCTCCGCTTCCATCATAAATAGAAGAAACCTGAAAGAAATATTTCGAATATTCAGACAAGGAATAAATATTTTATTATGTAAATTTCTTGATAGTGCGTATTAAAGAAATACGTACATGTAAATGAACAGACGTCTGCAAAAACTGTTCTCATATGAAGAGAAAGCAACATTTATTTTGTATGACTGCCTCCTCCTTCTCTCTCCCCTTCCGTCATAAATAGAAGAAACCTGAAAGAAATATTTCGATTATTCAGACAAGGGATACATATTTTATTATGTAAATTGCCTGATAGTACGTATTAAAGTAATATGTACCTGTAAATTAAAAGACTTCTGCAACAAAATATCCTTATATGAAGAGAATTCAGCATTTATTTTGTATGACTGCCTCCACCTTCTCTCTCCGCTTCCATCATAAATAGAAGAAACCTGAAAGAAATATTTCGAATATTCAGACAAGGAATAAATCTTTTATTATGTAAATTTCTTGATAGTGCGTATTAAAGAAATACGTACATGTAAATGAAAAGACTTCTGCAAAAAACTATTCTCATATGAATTGAAATCAGTATTTATTTTGTATGACTGCCTCCTCCCTCTCTCACCCCTTCCGTTTTAAATTGAAGAAACCTGAAAGAAATAATTCGATTATTCAGACAAGGGATACATATTTTATTATGTAAATTGCCTGATAGTACGTATTAAAGTAATACGTACCTGTAAATGAAAAGACTTCTGCAACAAACCATTCTTATATGAAGATAATTCAGCATTTATTTTGTATGACTGCCTCCTCATTCTCTCACCCCTTCCGACATAAATAGAGGAAACCTGAAAGGAATATTTTGATTATTCAGACAAGTGATACATATTTTAATATGTAAATTGCCTGATAGTACGTATTAAAGTAATACGTACCTGTAAATGAAAAGACTTCTGCAACAAACTATTCTTATACGAAGAGAATTCAGCATTTATTTTGTATGACTGCCTCCTCATTGTCTCTCCCCTTCCATCATAAACAGAAGAAACCTGAAAGAAATATTTCGATTATTCTGACAAGGGATACATATTTTATTATGTAAATTGCCTTATAGTGCGTATTAAAGTAATACGTACCTGTAAATGAACAGACGTCTGCAAAAACTGTTCTCATATGAAGAGAAAGCAACATTTATTTTGTATGACTGGCTCCTCCTTCTCTCTCCCCTTCCGTCATAAATAGAAGATACCTGAAAGAAATATTTCGATTATTCAGACAAGGGATACATATTTTATTATGTAAATTACCTCATAGTACGTATTAAAGTAATACGTACCTGTAAATGCAAAGACTTTTGCACCTAACTATTTTTACTTGAAGTGATTACGATATCAACTACGAATCTTTTCTTTTGTCTTCCTTATGCACACTCTTCATGTTAGATATAATTTTTTTAGCTATCTGAAAATATGCGTTCCTTTTTTGTTATTATATATGCTGTTGGTATTTTATTATTGAAATTTAACTTGTGGATATTTTAATTAACGCCCCTTAAGTCCTGAAACTTGATTTCTTTTTTAATCTTATGCGTGACACAAAATGTATTAGAGTATGGATAAAAACGATGTCACTGAATGACTAAAATTAACATCGCCGAGAAGATGACAGGAATGTCATAGATTACATCGAAATTTAGTCAAAATATTCCTTTATGTTCTAATGTCCCGTGATTGCATGTTTATTAAACTAATAAGCAACAACAAAACATTGCAACGAAGGGTTAAAATAATTTATTTCAAATTTATTTTTTGAATTAAATAAAGTTTTATTGTTGGAAATATCTTTCTCATTTCTTTAATGTAGTTCGTCAGAATTCATTTTTAAGCAAAAAAATAATAATTTAATGTAAAATAAACTTTTTTACCTCTTATGTTTCACTGCGCTCAGGATAAAAGATAGTTATTTCACAACATATTTCACAAAATTAATGAAAAAAATATATTAATCATGTAGCCTGAGATATTCATTTTAACAACTTACTACGTCCTAGAAATAATTAGTAAAGGAAAAAAAATTCAAATAACTTATGTATGTATAAAATTTTGCTATTGAGTAAAATTCAATAATGTGAATAGATTACAATTATTTTTTTTTTCAAATCAAGAAAGAAAATATTCAACCTATAATTACACAGTTTATGACCAAAGCCATCTAATCCCTTAAGTCTTTGCAGTGATTCGGAAATCTCGCATTTCGTTGCTGGTTTTGTCTTCAGAGTTTGTATGGCCTTTTCAATTTAAATACCTCTATTTTATAAAATCAGTATTTGCTTTCGTTTTTTGCTTCAAAATAAGGCAAAAAGTTATTTTTTCGAAATACTCGTATTAAAATTCAAGTGACCTTAAAAATGTTGAAAATAATGCTTGTACGACTATGTTTGCGTCAACGTGTAAGCCTTATATTCCGAGGAGTGTGTAATGACAACAAAAAATATACGTGGTTCTTTTAAATAACCTAAATATAAATGAAAATTCGCATCTATTTCACAGAATGCAGAATTATGATTAGAATTAAAGAAGGAGATCACGTTGAGCAGTCGAAGAATAACATTTATGAAGTGATGAAAATGAGTACGTAAAACTTTGTAGTTTTAAACACTACGAATGAAATGCAGCATTATTTTTCTATACCTTCGCACTATCTGATACCTTGAAAAAAATTTCAATACATACATTTATAACCATTAATTAATTAAATCATAACGGCCAAAATGACTTAAAAAAATGAATATTTTTCGCGCAATATTTAAAACATTTTACAGTAGATACATGTTTAATATTTCATATATTGTTACTTTTGCTAGTATGTTTAGTACTGAACATAAATTGGAAAGTATATTGAAATTCATTACCATAATTAATGGCTTTTAAAATCATATAAACTTAATTTATCAAAATGATTATATTTAATTTTTCAATATCCAATTTTCTGCGACAAATAATCAGACTAAATTTAGTTTCAGCATAAAATTGCACATGAAAACTAGTAAAGAGCAAAATTTCATTACTCTATGATAATTAGTTATAAAATGAGAGCGCATGTTACACAAAAAAAAAAAAACCGTTTTTAGACAAATGATTTCAAATTTAAATTTAAATCATAACAGCAATTATCTTACACAAAATATTTTTAGTGATAACTTCTGTTCTAATTGCTATTTTTTTTTATTCTTTTTGCAGATGATTTGTAACTTTTGGAGGTATCCATACTGAATTTTTGGAAAAATCAATATTTTTTAACCTAGGAGTAGAATCATATATTTTTCGTGATTTCTATCTTTGAAAAACATTCATGTACTGTTGTATTTAAAATGCATTAGAAAAATAACCAACAATTGCATATCAAATGACAAATACATCGTGTAAATTAAATATAAATGAAATCATAATTACGGGAGATTTTACTTTAAAATAGATTATGAAATAACACTGTTTTACTCAGATTTTTTTTTCTTCTTCTTCTAAACAACACTTTTTTTTCAATTTTCTCAAATTTAAGTAAACAAACCAAATCTGCGGTGCAAAACATATTAATGTATGCTTCAAAATAAGCTTTACGGTTGCACTTAAAATGGCATCGCCGGTGAGATGGCTGGGTGTGGGAAAATCAGTTGAAAATTCGTAAACGTGTTCATATATTTTCTAATCTTCAATAATACCATGCAAAGCCGATAAGCAACAACATAACACTGCAACAAGCAATTTTTCCATGTTTGAGTCAACGCGTTGGAATAATATTCAGAGGACTGTGTAATGCATATAAAAAAATATATGTTTTTCCTAAAAAACTAAATTAAAAAGAAATTTTACCTTTATTTCCCAGAATAATGTAGAATTTTTATTTGCATTACAAGTAAAATGATATATTTTCGATGTAAGCTATTTTTGTAAAATGCAACTTCAATGATGTATTCAAATCACATTATTAAAACAACAATTGCGCATGAAATCCACACAGTACATAATAATAATAAAATATAAATATAGTAATAATCATGGAGCATTCTTAAAACGAAATATTACATCAAAGCACTGTATTAGTAATTTGCTTTGTATTTTTCTTTTAAACCCACCATTTTCAATTCTTTGAAATAAAAATCCAGAAGAATATTCAAATAAAGTTACATGATACATGGTTCAAAACAAATAAGACTATGGGGCAAAACGTACCTCATCGAAGTTTTAAAATTGGCGTCGCTGATGAAATGGCAGGTTCAACAGATATTCCGTTGAAATTTAGTCTTTTTTTTTAAATGTTCTAATTTCCAATGATTCAATTTGTTCAGAAAATGGTAAGCAAAAGTAAAGCATTGTAACAAACAATTCATCTTGAGTTTATTTCTTGAAAGAGATAAAATTTCATTGTTGAAAATATTTTTGTCCTTTGTTTAAACGTAGTTCATTATAACAATGATTTTTGAAAAACAAACAATCATTAATTGTTACATTATCTTTTTAGACTCTTATGATCCTCCCACACACGGAGAAAAAAAAGTATTTGCACATGATAGTACTCAGAAAAAAATGAAAAAAAAATAATTATGCATGGAGCAAGAAATATTTTTTAAACAAAATATTATGTAACAGAAAGATTTACTAATAAAAGTCTTTAAAAAAAAAAAGAAAAAACAGAAAGAAAAGAAAAGAAAAAATAGTCTTATGCATGGAATAAATAATAAATATTTTTCTAAAACAAAATGTAACACCCCGGAAAGATATAGTAAAGAAACTTTTTTTTTTTTAATTAAATTTTTTAAAATACGAATATTTATAAAACAAGTTATAGTACGAACACATCTCATTTGCCACTTTTGACGTACAATTTATTTCCTACTTGTTTTAAAGTTCTAATCTTCAGCTATTCCTTTCGTATTGAAGCTGATAAGCAACAACAAAACACTGAAACTAACAATTTATCTTGTGTTTATTTAATGAATGATATAAAATTTCATTCATGAAAACATGTTTCTCCCTTGTTTAACAGTAATTCTTAATAACAATGTGTTTATAAAAAATAAACAAACATTTATAATTAGATCATCTTTTTTACTCTCTTGTAATGTACACATATTAGGATAAAAACTAATAATTGCACAGGTTATCACACACAATTAACGCTCAATCCCAATGCTCAAGAATTCGTAAAGAAAACCATTTTGCTTAAAAATCGAAGCACTGACACACATCTACTAATCAACATCGACTGAGATAAACAGAAGCATCACGACTTCTGTAGGAACTCAACAACAACCGCATTGGTACATTGGTACAATTAATGAAAGAAATATGCGGATTGCACTAAATATTTTTGAAGCGAAATTTTCCTTCCCAGAAAGATTTATTAAATATTTTTTTCCTATTTACCGACCATTTATGCAAGCTTAAAACTTTTAGTTAAAAATTTAAGATTGTACGCAAATATGGGTAATTTTGTTAACTAATATTTTCGAATCTAGAGAGAAAATAGTCAACTTATATCTACAACAACACAATTAATTATTGTTGTAAATATCTTTCGCCATTATTTAACTGCAGTTAAATACGGCAATGCGTTTTTAAAAAGAAGCAATCGTTTACTGTTTCTTTATCTTTTTAGACTCGCCCGCATATAATTCGCCCACATAAGAATAGAAATAAGAAATTGAACAACACATTTAAAGAAAAGAAAATTAATTATGCACGGAGTAATAAATACTTTTTAACAAAATATTATGTCCCAGAAGGATAGACAAAGACAGTTTTTCACCAAGCGCTTGCACCAGGCATTTATATATGAAAAAACTTCACTATTAAATACAATGTATGTAGTGCTGAAATATAGGAATGTTTTGAAACTATTATTTTCAATTCAAGAAAGAAAATATTCAACTTTGATCCAAATCTACATACTTACATATCCCACTTTATGAATTTAGTTCTCTGAAAACGTCCGCTGACACAAAAATCTCGGCTTTTTTAGGCAGTTTGTTTAGCGTTAGAGTGGACTTGAATTTCAATTCTACTATTTTGTTGTAAAATTATTATTCGCCTTCGCTTTCTGATTCTAAAAATGTAAAAAATTATTTTCAGAAAATATCGATATTAAAATTCAATGTGCTGTACAAATGCTGAAAAAAGATCTTTATACGAGAGCCGTCATGTTTGTGTCAACGTGTAGGCATAATGTTCATAAAGTTGTGTAATGCATATGAAACAAATATATGTTTTTTTAAAATAAAACTAAATTAAAAGGAAAATTCCCCTTTATTTTTCAGAATAATGTAGAATTTTGATTTGCATTACAAGTAAAATGATATATTTTCAAGGTAAAGTATTTTTCGAAAATGAAAATTGAATGATATATTCGAATTACATTAGAAAAATAACAACTGCACATGAAATCCACACAGCACATAATGAAAATTGAATATATAGTAATAATTATGAAGCTTTCGTAAAACAAAATATTACATCATAACACTCTATTAGTAAGTTTTTCGTATTTTTCTTCTAATCCCACCAATTTGAAATAAAAATACAGACGAATATTCAATTCAACTTACATGATATATTGCGCAAAGCAAAGACTATGGTCAAAACATACTTCATGGAAGTGTTAAATTGGCATCACTTATGAAATGACACGTTCTTCAGATATTCCGTTGAAATTTAGTGTTTTCTTTTAATATTCTAATCATCATTGATTAAGTTTTTTTTGAAGCTGATAAGCAAAAATAAATCATTGTAACTAACAATTTTTCGTGCGTTTTTTTTTTCTTTTTTTTCTTTTTTTTCTTTTCTTTTTTATTTTTCTTTTTTTTTCTTGAATGAGATAGAATTTTCATTGTTCAAAATATTTTTGCTCTTTTTTTAACCATAGTTCATTATTATAATGCTTTTTTAAAAAACGAACAATTATTCATTGTTACATTTTCTTTTTAGACACTTATAATCATCCCACATACGGAGAAAAACAAGTATTTCGACCCGATAGTACTCACAAAAGATGAAAAATAATAATTATGCATGGAGTGGTAAATATTTTTTGAACAAAATATTATGTCCCAGAAAGATTTAATAAGGAAACCCCTTTTTTTGCGAAACATGGAAAAAAAGAAAAAAAAATATTCTTATGCATGGAAAAATAAAACTATTAAAAAAAAACGAAATACAACATCCCAGAAAAGATTTAGTAAATATATATATACTTTTTAAACCAAACATAATTTTCATTTTTTAAAACAAAAGTACGCATTTTTGCATAACACTGCAAAAGCTATTGCACCAAGATCTGAATATTTATAAAACAAAGCTATAAAACGAACACACCTCAATTGCCACTTTTGACGTACAACTGTCTACCTGTTTTAATCTTCTAATCTTCAGTGATTTCATTTGCATTAAAGCTGATAAGCAATAACAAAACACTAAAATTAACGATTTTTCTTACGTGTTTTTCATGAACTAAAGAAGATTTCTTTGTTCAAAATATGTATCTCCTTTGTTTAACCCTAGATCACCATTACAATGCTTTAAAAAATAAACAATTAGGTTAAATAATATAATAAACAATCATGTTTTTAGTATAATAAAAAATAAACATATAGTAATAAAAAATAAACAATCATGTTTTTTTACTCTTATAATCCTACCACACGACCGATAAAATTAAGTGGTACTACTTGGTTATCCCGCCGACCAATTTCGCCAAATTATATAAATCGGCAAACCACTTGCCAAATTATACAAATTGACATAATTTTTATTTTGCATAACGAAAGAACAAATAAATTAGTATAACATTAATAAAAATACAAATGAAACGTCGAAATAAAAATCACTATATAACGTAAATACATCTATCTTGCTTAACCCCTTGATTCTCGCTCCCGTGATATTCAAGGGCTGCGTCTTTTGTTCAAATTGTTTGATTCCCACCAGTTTTACAAAATAATGCAATTGGCTTTATTACCTTATAATTTTATCTGCCATTAAATAAGGTGAATATTTATTTTTTAGAAAAGTGGTGCCAATAAGCAATTTGAATTTTTAAACCGTAATTTAATGCGATCGTTAAGGGGTTAAAGTTATGTGAATGCAGAGCTGACAACTTTTACGCTTTCTCCTACCACTAAAATTTAGAAGCGATTTTCGCCTTGTTTAATCATGAGATTTCGACCATTAAGTTAAGTAATATTTACAAGAAAATTTTAGTGGTAGGAAGAAAGCGTAAAGGTTGGCAGCTATGTGAATGTGACATTTATAATCAACCATTTTTGGCATTTAATCGTATAATTTGGCGATAGATTTTTGGTCGACAAGATAGGAAAATAGTACCATATAAGTATTTGGTCATGATAGTACGCCAAAACATTTAAAAAAAATATATTATCCATGGAGAAATAAATATTGTTTAATGCAAATATCATTCCCTTGCTATGTCCCCAGTCACACACGTAGGAAAGAAAATGCTTTCTCTGCCATTGCAGCACGTATATTTATAATTATTTTTTTCTCAATCCATTAAACATACTTAAATAAATATTTAGCCTTTTAATTATATTTATATTTTATATAATAAAAAAATTAGGTCACTTTTTAATGAAGTCCCTAGTATTTGTCACCATTTCCTCACATAACTATAAATTTGCCCCTATTTACTAAGTAGAAAGTAGCACATGCATTATATAGGTCTAGGACAATTTGTACATGAATAAATTAAAGCAGCCATTTTTTTTTTGCTTGAAAATATTCCTAAATAGCTAGCACACGGCTTTGAAGTACTATATCAAAGCACGTATTTTTATTAACCGTCATTCCCTCATATATTATAAATTTAATAAAAACTAAAGAAAATTTTTGTAATGATGCTGTTTCAAAAGATATTTAGTAACTGAAAATATAACTTAGACCTAACCATTATAGTATAATATGGTTTTCAGAGGTATTTCGTCATTCCCACACAACCATTCCCTCGTAATTTTAATATATAAGCGAATGTTCTGAATTAATATATATACGTACAAAACAGTAAAATAAGAAAATCTAATGCAATAAAATACACATTAAAAAACTCATAAGGTTTTTTAATTAGAGTAAGTAAAGTTAATACATTTTTAATTTTTATTATTTTACTGGGATATGTTCAAAATAAATTTAAAAAATGTATTGTACTAAACCAAATAAACATTAACTCTGATGAATGTTAATGCTTTATCTTTATTTTTGATTTGAAATAGAGTAAAAAGAAATATTATTTATTGAAAGTATGACTTCTAATTATAATTTCTTTGCTTTTTTAACCCTTTCAAGGGCTGTGATATGTTCATGAAACCACTTAATTTGAATTCCCAAGCGCCACAATGGCACTAGACTTTTTATAAACTTTTTCTATTAAAAATGTACGTGACATTTAGCATTTTTCTTATTTACAAATATTTTTTTCTTAAATTCCGGTGCCAATCATTTATTTGAACATTTTAGCAATGAAAATTTAAAATCTCTGAAGATCTACCAGACACAGTTTGATTAATATTATTTTGTGATAAATATAGCAATAAGGTACTTGTAGGCTAAATTAATTTATTTTTGAGGCAATTTTATTTGGCCGCATTTTTTTTTTTTTAAGAGCCACTTTTCAGAGAATGATCCACCGCCGCGGCGAGCGGCCCATCTTCGTCCGCAGCCCTTTATTCTACTACTCTTGTCCGACTCTTTTGCGGAAGCAAGATTCGTAGGTCCCCAGCCACGTCCCGAGTGAAAGACTCTCTAGCGAAAGCGAGGTTGAAAAAAAATCAAAAAGTGAAATCGGACAAATTTGAAAGGGAAATTACACAAATTAAAGACACCGAAAAGGGACAAGGGTTGGGCTCGATGCGATGAAGCTACTGAACGACTCCTAGCTACTCCGAGCCCATTATTAGATTGAGTATTAGGATGAGAAAGTAATTAAAATCTTTATTTTGCTTTGCTAGAAGCGAGACATTATTTTACATTTAAAGAAAAAATATATTAACGCTTTCTGTCTCCATCGCATTTTATGGTATATTTAAAAACGTTATTTCAATATTTAATAAAGATCAATAAGAAATATTATTATTCAGATAATCCAGATGTATTTGATAAGTTCCGAGTGTAAAAATGTATATAGTATGTAAAAGTATATTTAGTATATAAGATATATCTAGCTTATAAAAATATATACTTATATAAATATAACCAAAATAAGCTAAATGTTGAAAAATAAAAAGTATCAGAATATTATACCTGGCGATGCCCGGACCCGTGATAATAACCTTAAATGAACCTCAAATTTGTATTATTCTATATTTTTAACTTAATTTTGTCTGAATTTATACTTTAAACTGAAAAAAATAGTAAAAAAATATTGTTTTTTAGTGATAGCGCACGTTTGACGTTTTCCTGTTTTTCAGGTTTAGCCGTTTCGCATAAAAAAAAAATATATATATATATATATTATATAGTTCTTGTTATCCGAACTTGGACTCTGTTTAAGAATTTAAAATTGTACCATAAAAATCATAAAAACTATTCAAAAACAGATAAGGCATATACCGGAATATCATCTTGTTATAAATTGTGATTAGGATTACTACTTCATCGTAAATTGTTATAATGAGGCGTTACAAGATGTTATCGTCATATTTAATTCTATTTATCTATAAATAAAATAATAGCAGATAAAATAAACCACAGAGAGTCATTTGTTAAGCCATTTAGCAGGTAGAAAGGTAATTTAAAAAAGAAATTTTCAGTTCATTTAATAGAGGACATGTTGTTCGGAAATTTACTATTTAAATTTTCTGGTATGAATTCAGAATCTCCGAATTACGAAGTTTCTAAAACGCATTCTACCCCAGGCATTAAAGGTCTAATATGTAGATAACGAGTTGACTTATAATATATAGAGTATACAAAGTGTCGCCTCTCAACCCTAGCAGAGACAAAGTAATTTTCACGATAACATGTTGAAACATTAAATTTCACCAGCATTTTCAAACAAATTTATTTGAGAGTAATTAAATGAATTTCTGAACATACATTATGGACAATGTTAAAACTGCGCAAATCAGTGGTCCGATTGACCCCACTAAAATTTACGGCCATTCTTCGGTTTATCAAATCTCGGAAAATCTACCATTTAACACATTGTATGCGGGATACGTACTAGTACGTTTTTGTGGGTTGGGGACAGAAATTATTACTGGTACCAGAAATTTTGTATGGACAAATAAAGAAGGTGTAATCCAAGAATGCTTTCTTCTTGTTAGTTGCGAGCAGGTTTTAATTTACAGTGGCATTTGTGAACGTAAATTTAGTGCTCATTTTCGAAAATTGTCCACGAACAATGTGTTAACCTCTTGAAGGGCACCGATATATTATATATACCACCTTATTTTAATTCCCAAATGCCACACTGACACCAGAATTGAGGAATTAAATTTTTATTTGTATAATGTACGCGAAGTAATGCTTTACTTACTCTCATATAAATTTGTTCAGAAATCCCGGTGTAAAGCAATTATTTTAACATTTTAGCTACAGAAGCTCTTTGCCCCTGAAGGGGTTAATAAAAAGAAAATATTAAATTTAGTGGTGACAATTTGCTAGCTGGTGCGCAGTCGTTACATCATTGCATGTTGTAAAAAAATATTTAAACATTATTGTACAATTAAGCAGTTGTGTATTAAAATAAAGTTTGTGAAGTGCTGTTCTAAGAGACCTCAAGATGTAACAAATAATGGAATGGTTTCATAGTTCAAGCAATTTTTAAGTAAATTCGTTATAGATTTTTTAAACATTTTTGCGCAGTTTTATTAGATATTTACATTTATAAGTATATAAAAAACTGTTTCATTGAAAGATCTATTATATTCTTCAGAATAGTTTAAAAGATTTTTTTAAATTTTAATTAACTTCATGCTCCATAATCCATAGTTAAACATTTCCTATGACTGTGGTCGGTATATATGTGTTCCGTTGATTTTTTTTTTCTATTCGTACTGTTTAAAAATATATCATCTGCCATGCACTTATACTAGAATATTTTCAAGATAAATCTAAATAAAATTTAAATTTTTGTAAATTGAGATACGATTGAACATGAAAAAAATAATCGCCAGTCCTGACCCGATAACAATGAGTTAAAATGTTTTTTTTTTTTTTCATACTTTCATACAAAATTTACTTACGCATATCCATTAATTTAATTCATAATAATGTTGGCACAAAATATTTAATTTTTGTACTACCACATAATAATGCCAAAATTGGAAATAGCCATATAATAATGTTGTCAAAAAATATTTAATTTGCCCCAGAAATATTTAACAGTTTTAATACTTATACTGGAATATCGTCACTTTAAATGTACAACAAATGAAAGTTTTTGTAAATAAGAATACGATTGAACACTAAAAAATGTGTGATCGCCAGTCCTGAACCGTTATCAAAATAATTAAAAAGATTTTTTTTTAGACTTTCACACAAAATTTACTTACGCATATCCTTTCATTCAATATGGCTATTTCCATGCGAACTTGTCATGTCGATTTTGGCTACCAGTATTTTAGAAAGAAAAAACGTGACTTATTTTATCGGAGATATCTGATCAATTGAATAAGGCGAGTCAAACTTTTCGAAAATAACGGTAGCCAACAAGCATAACGATTTTCAGCTGTGTGATAGACATGACAAGTTCGCATGGAAATAGCCATGTAATAATGTTGTCAAAAAATATTTAATTTGCCCCAGAAATAATATAAAGGTTTTTCAATATATAAAACAATACAATTTTGCTACCTTAGGCTGTCAGTTGGCTCTGTGATAGATCAAGAAAGCAAATTCCGTGTTACCACGTGAGTTTGTGGTTTAAAAGTATGAAACTTTAGATATGCTTCCTAAACCAACTGTTACCAGGTAGTTCTATACGTTTATTATTATTTCCAAAGTTTTTTAGAGAAATAGTCGCATTATTTAGTTGTAGAAATTGGAGCAGGCAAGTAATACAATACGGAAACTGCCTGACGAAACCTACAACTTTACTTCCTTCTGAAACTTTTTACAACATAGACTTATAATATGTAGAGTACATAAGGGGTCGCCTCTTATACCTATCAGGGACAAAGTAGTCCCCTTGTTAACAGGCTGAAATATTAAATTTCAGCAGGATTTACGAACAAATTGATTTTAAAGTCAATAAAAGTTTTTCTGTTTTAAAATGCAGTTGGGGACTGAAATTAAGTGATATAAATAATATATCACCGTTCTTAACAAAGCCGTTTTAAAATTTAGTTGGAAATGACAATTATGTGACAAAATTTATATATCACTGCTGTTCAAAAAGTTAGCTTTGCCCAACAGATAATTTCTATACCGTTATTTTTTAAACTACTTTTAGAATGGCCGCAGGAAATATATATTTATGCACACATATACACTTATTTTAAATCAAAATTTTTAATTAATATTATTTAACAATTAGCCGTGTAGTATCTATATAATTTCTTATATTAGAGAATGTCAGGCTTTAAAGTCCGGGTGTCTACAAATTAATTGGGAAAAAATAACGATTTATTCAATGGAATTGACAGGAAAAAAATATAATGTACATATTGTTGTAAGATAGAAAAATTGTTCAAGTTTACAATTATCACAAATGTTCGATATGACTTCCTTTCGTGATTCTGCAAATGTCCCATTGGTAAATCATTTCTTGCCACAGATTTGACAGCATGTTTCCGTCGATGAAGTTAACTGCAATTTAGATTCTTGATTTTAGTTCAGGAATGGGTGTGCGGGGAGTGTCTTGTACACTTGTTCCTTTAAAAAATACCATACACCGAAATTAAGAGGTAAAGATCTTGTGATCGCGGTGGCCATTAAGGAACAACTTCGTTCGCTAAGCGATAGCGTCAGTTATGACACCTAATGCCATCTATGAATAAACTTCGGCAATACTGCTAGTCTGACATTCAACTAGTTAATTACATTCAATATTTCGGAAGTTCTTAACTTACGGAATTACACAACTAATTTGTAGGCACTCTGTATATCTATTATGCCACGGTCAGAACGATGGTTATGGTAGTTATAGTGTTAAAAGTAGTGATGGGTAGAATAAGGTATTTTACTATTAGAATGAATCATTCGGGCTTGCACAAAATAATAGATGCCAATGTTTGTTTTTTTTTATTCAATTTCTACCAGAAATTTTATATCGAAAAAGAAATATCATGGTATACAAATACCTTTAACACTAGAGAGACGGCAACTTGCATTATACCTATAAAGATGGAAGGGGCCAATTTGGCCCCTCGATATGTCTTGATGTTTTGAGTAGGGTAAATGCTGAGTAATAAGAGAAAAAAAATGAGAAAAATTAAAGAAAAGGCAAATAAACTTTATACTGGCTTTTATTTCTTTACATTTTACACTTTATGCTTTCTTAACCTTCCGTCTACCAGACGGGTCCATTGGACCCGACATGTACATTCAAAATATTTATTCAAACCAGAAATTTCTTCAAAACAAACTAAATGTATAAATCAGACAATAATAAGTTAAATAAACAAATTAAATAGTTTTAAGTAAAAATTCTGGTGTAGAATGTTTTTATAAAACTTGAGTAAAATTTCCGGTAGTTCTAGGGTTAAAGCAATCAGTACATCGAAATTCTGTAGATCCGCATTTGCTACAAACTGGTCATTTACATTCGAGGCAAGTGTTTCTGGTATGATTTCCTTTGCAGCATGTTTTCACTTTGCATTTTGATATTTTCGTTCCACTGCTATCTTTTATGTCATTTGCTGGAGTCACATTAGATTTTGTACCACTTCGGAATGTTCTATATGGAGCCAGCGGCTCTTCAGAAAATTTCAGAATAAATTTTCTCTGACTGAGTTTCTCCTTTCCTGTCACTTCTTTATATAAAATCCAAGCATGAAAAAAATATTGTGAAAAAAATGGCTGTCTCCAAACTGATGACCATAACGTATTCACTGGAAAATAGTTTGCTCCGTATACTCCTCTTGCATACATAATGGAAAAAACAGCGTCCAATTCATCTAATGTTACTGTCCATGTGTTATTTCCAAGTTGACGGCGAGCTTCTGCTTCAGTACATTTTTTTATATGGTGCACCATTTATCACTGAATATTAGACGCCACGCACTAATTACATTATCCGCATTTATACACCTTTACGCATATGCCGTCGGCCCTTGCAATTCTCGCCATACGTTCTGTGTTGCACGACGTCCTTTAGTAGCAGAAGGTGCAATCACTTTCCAAATTGTCCCTTCGACAGCAATGTCTTCGTGTCCAATTGAAAGTGGACCAGGAAGACCAATAGATGTTTTCCGAGGAAGTTTTTGACCCTTTGAGAATGCGCTCGTCCTCGTGCCGTAGATGTTGAAGGCTGGGAAGTATTTTTGGAAAAATCATCATCGGAATCACTTTCATAGGTAGCTTTGCTTTCTACTGATTGTAATTTTGATGATAAAAAATTATCAGACATGCGTATTTTTTTTCTGGATATTTTATTAGATTCTTCTATGGTAGTTTTATTTCTGCATTCTTGAGAACTTTTCACTGAAACACTATTTCGAGAAATTGCTTCAATTTCATTTTCAGTGGCACTGCTGCTTTCCGTGTCTTCTTTTGGAGGAATATATTCTTTATATCCATCTAAACTGCTGTCTTTACTGTCACCTGACTCCATTTCATCTAATCTTCTGAATTCCTTCAAAATTTCTTCGTGAGTGACACCACGTTTACGAAACATCTTTTCTATTCTTTGTCACTGTCACTTCAGTAACTGACTATATGTTCTCATTCTATTGGTCACGTGGTTAGATCTTCAGGCGCGCCACCGAGTCTAGTCCAACTGCTGGTAAAATCCATTTTACGAAGTGAGTGGAACGTAAACAGAATGTAAAGGGGGAATATGAAATCGAATTACTGGGATGCTATTTACAAGGTCATTTTGAGAATAAAGCAGTGACATGCAGATAACAGTGAATGCCAGAAAAGGGGTAAGTCATGGAGGGCCAATTTGTCCCTTCCCGTCATTCTAGGTATATTGTTTGAAATCGGCGATTCTATTGAAGTTGGAAAGAATTTATTTCAAATACAGTAACAGTAAGCCAAATAAATAAAAGTCATGAAATATCGAAATATATAGTTCATTAATATAGGAAATACAAAGTCGCAAACAGCGATAGGGGCCAGATTGGCCCCTTCCGTCATTCTAGTGTTAAAAGCAGATTTTCGGCCAAAATATCGATTTTTAGATTTTAGTACAATATAATAGCCGGATTCTTTATCTTTCCAAATCTGTTTTAATTTTGTTTATATCTTATTCAGAAGTCAAGTTACTGTCTTTTTAAAATTACTAAGTATTAGTATTTTAAAACCGAAAGTATGATTCTGCTCACCGGAAGTTAGCTGAAGTGTTTATTTACGTTTAGTTTTGTTTTAATATGAGCTTCAAAACTCGTTTTTTTATTTATTATAAATTTTACACTAATTAGAAAGAAAGTTTTTAAGCAAAGATCTTGAATGTGGCGACATAAGTTTTCTAAAAACTTTTGGCAACAAGTTCAAAGCGTCTTTTACAGTAAGATTTTGAATTAAATTTTGTTTTTGCGTTTTCTGAAAGTCAAATTTTTAAAATTTTATGTTTACGCAAAACATCATAACGGAAAAAATTATGGATGAATCTCTTTCAATCTTTTTGTATGCTTTGAAAAGTGCAATAAAGGGAATGAACTACACTCGTAACAGTAAGTATATTAGTTTTTTTTTTTTTATTATTATTGATAAAATTTCCAATTTGCAATAAATTTTCAGTAATTTTTGCTTCATCACTGATTAACTTTCCTTATAATTTTAAATATTTGACTCACAAATATGAGAGTAATTCATTCCCTAGAAAAAGGTTTAATAACTGTAATAATGCTTACAAAATAAAAATAAGTTGATTTAAAGTTGAGTTATGATGTTTTGCGGAAGTGATTATTTTCCCTGTTTTTTGCTTATTTTTCACCCAAAATATATAAAAAAATAATTTAAAATTTATAACTTTTTCTGTTTTATTTTACTTTTTTAATCACATCATGCAATACAATGCAAAAAAAAAAATCATATTTTAAAATACTTTAAAAAGAAAGCCCTCCGAAAGTATTCGGATACCTTATAGTGTTAAAAGTAGTGATAGGCAGAATAAGGGATTTTACTAATAGAATAAATCATTCGGGCTTGCACAAAATAATAGATGCCAAACTTTGTTTTTTAAAATTCAATTTCAACCAGAAATTTTGTATCGAAAAAGAAATATTATTTTTTAATTAAATTAATTGATGAACCCCATAAAAATGTAAAAATTCTTTTTATTTTAATAATTTCTGAGGATAATTGTTTTAAAAATCATTCGCGTTGGAGCTCTGTTGTGAGGTGGACGTATGAGGTGATTGCTCCTTCGCAAGTTATATTTCTCGCAGTTTCAATGGCAGGTGGGGCGGTTCGTTAGAATAGTTTCATCTCTATTTGAACTGTATCATGGCATCTATTAAGAATACGAGTTATATGGCGGATGTTATTGAAAACATCGCAAATGGAACGTTAGTCAGCAACTATAAGGAACAATTTGATAATATTTCGCCCAACTTCGAGGACCATTCTAAAAAAAATACTGGCTGATTTTTACACCTTTGTGGACACATACATTTTAGACTTGAAAACTAAAGATGGTTACGCTACTTCGCCTTCTGATCAAGAGGAGGTAAGAAGAACATGTTTTGAAGCTTTTTCTTTGCTAAGGGAGCCTACTGTAGATAATTTGTTAGACTCTGCTATTTTTAGCTTTTTCTGTTCTATTCAGTATAAGAAAGCACCTAACATAATCATTAATGATACTAACCTTAAAAATGAATTATTCAACGCAGTCAAAAAGGGGATTAAGCGTCCCTTGACAGAGGAAAGTTCTACTATCCCTCTTGCTAATAAATTCAAAAATATCGCAAATGAAGTTAATTTAAGCGATAATGCTGACATGGAGCAATCCAATTCTGATGATAGTTCCGTCCAGGAACCTGGTAACTCTAAAAAACCTACTAATCCCTTCTATATCAAAATCGACCAAAATTGGACGACGCTAGCTCAACAAATTACCGAGATAAATTCTGAAAAACCAAAAATAGCTCTTAAAGGGGAACGCTTAGTAGTTCAATGTGCTTCGGACAATGACTTTAAACTAACACAGCGATGGCTAAATCAAAATAAGGTAAAATATACTACTCTTGACCCCAGAGTGTTAAGACCGAAGAAAATATGCATTAGGGGCCTCCCCTGTTATACAGATGTTAAACTAATAGAAGAAAGCCTTCTCGAGCATGGATTTGCAGTCACTAGGGCTGCCATGCTTAAAAATAGAAAGTCTGGACATCCTATGCCAATCTATATGGTAAATGTTATACCACGAAAAAACTTTGAGGAAATCTACAAAATTAACGTGATCCACTATATTTCTGTTAAAATTGAAGCCTTTACTTCAAAAAATAAAGTTAAACAATGCTATCGGTGTCAAGGGTATGGACATGCCTCAGAGGTGTGCGGCTTTGACGCCAAATGTGTCAAATGTGGGGAATTACACTTAAGCACTGCTTGTGTGCACAAAGGTAGAATTAAACCTACATGCGCTAATTGTGGCCTTGGACATCCCGCGAATTTCCGCGGGTGCCCTAAAAAACCGTACAGACTTGAAAATAAACATAACAGAAAAACTACACGTAATAGCGTCAGCAATCTCTCCTCGGAAACACAAATTCTTGCCGAAATCTTTAAAGATTATAACTACACCAAAAAACCTTCGACCAATGATCCCTCAACCAGTACTAGCATGATAAATTCCGAAACTAATGTTAATGATACCTCAAATATCCTTTCCTCTCCTACTACTGAGAATACTAATAATACTCAAAATTTGAAAATTCCAGTAAATTACTCTAATGATATTAAAGATATACTTACCACCTTCAATGAAATAAAGGAAGTTTTTCAATTTACAAAATTTTTAAGCTGCATCAAAAACATTTCAACTCAAACCAAAAATATTGATAACCCTATGCAAAAAGTAATGGTGATCATCAATGAATTCGATAAACTTGCTAACCTTCTCAACTTAAATGAAGAATAACTTCATTCCCTGCTAAACTATCTCCTTTTTTCCCTGTCTTTCTGTCTTTTGTGTGCTTAAAAAAAAAAAAAAAAAAAAAAAAAAAAAAAAAAAAAAAAACTTTTAAGCTGTTTCTTATGCTTTTCAAATTCTTTATTAGTTTTACCTTTTTGTGCTTTAATTACACTATCTTGGTCTCCTTATATAACCTTTTCTCATCGAGTTACCAGACTGGGCGGGCGCCGTCCTTTTTTCCCCTTGTTCCCCTATACATTTTGTGCTTTTTTTCAGTCCTGTTAGTCTGAACTCTCCTCAATGTTGTTTTTTATTATTGTATTTTCCTATCTTTTGTGTATTTTCTTATAAACTTTAATCTCTCTTTTTTCTTTTTTCTGTAAATATCTGAATACTTCATTTTTTATAAACTTTTGTATCTTACTTTGTTATAATTGTGTTAAACTAATGTATGGTCTCTGAATTGAGTCTTTTTTTTACGGGGCTTCCTTTGGTAGCTTTTTCGCCTGTCCTGGACATTTTTGGATCATATGGAACTTTTTTTTTTCCTTCCTACTAGTTATACTAACAATTTTTTCTTTTAAAAATTGTCTATCTTTTTAGTTTACTCTCTATTTTTTCGTGGCTACTAGCCGCTTTTAAACGCTCTTTTTTCTAAGGCTCCGATTGCATTGTAAAACGGTCTACTCTTAGCCTGGATGTAAAGTTGCCACGCAACTAGGGAATCCATACACCAGCTCTATTGTTCCATTGTTCCATTGTTTAACAAAATTATAAAGGTTAACATTCGACTTTTTGCTTCTATTTTTTTACGAAATTTCTATTGCTAGTTGATTAAAAATGTGTACAAAGGTTGGAAACTATGTTTTTACGCATGTCTGAATAATTCATTTGAATAGTAAAATTATTTATTCTGCCCAACACTAGTTAAACTTATTTTTTCTATTCAAAAAATGATCCGGGTGTTATTCTCTTTCATATAAAAATCCGTTTATGTCAAAATGTTATTTTCGCAAAACTTTATTATTTAATTACAATTCAAATTTCGTTCTCAGTTCCATTCAGTTATAACAGCAAAAGTTTTTTTTTATTTCTGTAAAAGTACAACACAAACCATTTTGTATTGCAATACAATTTGAAACAAAGTTCATTTCATAGGTGGAAACGTCTGGCTTTTTAAAGGCCTGTAATTATAGATAAAACAGAAAGATATACCGTAATTTCCAGCGTATAATCCGCAGCCCAAACAATCGTTTTTCGACACAGAAACTTTTTTAAATTAAATGTAACTTATCAGATCGTGGTAAATATTTGTCTTCAATTACTAAATAAAATTTCTGGGTCCAAACAGAATTGGTTGATCCGCGGATTATACGCCGGAAATTACGGTACATATTCAATGAATTGTTTTTAATATGGTTATGACTCATATAAAAAATGAGAAGCTCATCCAAAAATATCAACTGTCATTAAATAAAGTGAGAATTTCTGGTATGAATTCTAAATTTCTGTAAAAAGGTCGACCTAACTCGTTATGGCTGTAAACAAATATGGTGATGCCTATGTAATGAATGAATTTAAGGTAATTAATTTTAACACATTGCCTACGGGCAATTTTTTATCAAATCTGAATTTTGAAACATTAGATGCTCCTCCCTGTTCTGAAAGTCTTTCGTAAATTGGTATTCTAGATAGGTTTCACAAGTTTATGCATAGGTAAACATATTTCAATGTATAAATTTAATATAAAATGTCTTAAAATCTAAAAAAAAATATGGACAACATGATATAAATGCATTTTCTGTAGGGCAGAAGCCATGCCCTTAATCAATGATGTTTTTTGAATGAAAACGAAAATTTTCGTTTTCCGTCGTGAATGTGTTAATATTTGAAAATATGCTTTTTTTTCGTACAAGTTTGTAGTGAACCATTATAAAATTTTGCATGCAAGCGTCTCAGAATTCTTTTATATATGTACTTGTACAAATTGTCGGTAGCATGTCAAACTATCTAGTGGATATTTCCATGAGTACTTCTAGTGTAAGTCACATGCTACGATTTTTGGCTACCAGTATTTTAGAACGGAAATATGGATATTTAGTGGGAGATATGTCATTAACTGAATAGGACCAACCAATTTTTTCGAAAATAATGGTGGCCAACAAACATTGCAGTTAACAGTATTACAGTACAAATACATTAATACATGTGAATATTAATTCATTTACATTATTAATACATGTGAACAATATAAAATAAATCCCAGATACTACAGACAGAATATAACAATTAAGGGTCATGAAAACGCACCATTGATGCCAAATCATGGCAGGTAAAGAATCCGTCAGCAAGTAATATTTACGATGCTTTTAGAACAGAAGTTATGAGGACAGGAACGAATTTATGACTTCGATGTGGGTGGCAAATGTATCCCAGGGCCTAAAATATACCCCGAAGTCAATCTAAAATTATATGTAACGGGGAAGCGAAGGAACGCCCACGAAGATAATTAAATCTG
This sequence comes from Maratus speciosus, assembly GCA_963932465.1. Lineage (NCBI taxonomy): Eukaryota > Metazoa > Arthropoda > Arachnida > Araneae > Salticidae > Maratus > Maratus speciosus. Next base: position 131,810,699 of record OZ010794.1, read on the forward strand.
AAGAGTGTGAGAGATTGTAAGCAACCAATGGGAAGAGAAAGCCAGCAGCGAATAAGAGAGAGAAGCGATTGTAACAATAAAGCCATCCCATTTTGTCGCTGCTGAAAAAATGACTTTAAACTTTTTTCTTATTAAGCTGTTATATTCCACTAGAAGACATCTCCAAAAAAAAACTTTCTGGGAAAGATCTCTGCAGTGATGAGGAGACCTTTTGTCGGCGTTTGCGTGGTATACACCTGCGACTGTTTTCAACCGAATACATGAAAGAGACATTTGCGCGTGACGAAGCATCCCGGAGAATCCCTGACGAGCCAGAGCATCCGGAACTTTAGAACGACTGACCGAAAGATGTCTGAGAAGGAATAATACTCGGACAATTAGCCTTAAGATAATCACCGAACGGAATGTGTCCATATGGTAAAATCCGTCAAGAAACGGAGGACAATTCTCTATGAAATCAGTGAGAAACCATTATAGGACTTTTGTGCAAAAGAAAAAACAAACATAAATTCTCCTGTGTAGTAGTAGACTTTCGAGTGATATAGGACACTATAAAAAAGAAAAATATGTCTGACCCTTACATTTGTCTAGTGGTATCGGGTGAGTTGTATATTTCATTACTCTTAATAAATTGGCCAAAGTTTATTTGTATTTCATAATGTGTATTTTATATATTTAATGTGTTGAATCTTATAGATTTAACTTAAAAAAAACTTCTTTAATGATTTTGCAGATTAGTAGAAGGTAATAATAATAATGATAATGATGAGAGAATTGTGTTTTTTTTTAGATTTGTCCGAGTAGCACGGAGAGGTTTAGAAAATTTGTGCTGTGAATATTTTAATTAAAAAGGATAGTTAAAATTAAAATTGCATAAATATGATATATAAAAATCAAGAAATAGGTCATGACACTTACCATGATTGATTATACTTGGAAAAAAATAATACAACAAATTCATGAATATTTTGATCAAGAATAATACGTTTTGTAAATAAAATTCAATTGTATATATGTACCTATGTCTTTCGTGATTTTTTTCTTTTATTTTCCTTTTCAGATGTAAATTAAATTTATGATAAGTAAGAATTCTAAATTAAATAATTGGAGAAATTTATTTATCTTTACCAATCTCATAATTCTAAATTTCAATTTCAATGCTATATAAGGCGTTCTTCCATTATTGCGAACTTCAGTCTTATTTGAAAACCCTCTTTCCTTTTTGTAATTAATATCATCCCATAGGGTTCATCACAGCGCGAAACAGGGTGGTATTTGTTTATGGACCTTGTATGGAGGTGCCAGTTTGTCACCACACTCCTCACTGTGCCGGAAACAGAGCACCAAGAGAATTTCACAGAGAAAACAACCAGATCCGGTAGAAGAGTTCATTTTTCTTAGCAGTCACAGTGTCTGAAGTCTGTGTCTGAGTATTGTTGCAACTTAATTGTACCTACCATCAATCTCTGGTAATATATTAACGTGAACGCCATTGCTTAAGAACTTCTCCACTCTACTCGATCCTGGATATTTTCTTCGAAAGAGATGCTTGTATATGTGGTACGAAATTTCTCTCTTAGTGCAAACTGCATCGTTGTAATGTATCATAAGACGTGATATTTTAACATTAACACTTGAAAGCCCGGAAGGAATCGATCCGACTCCGACCATATGATTAAATGTCAACTGGGACCACAAGTTATTTCATAAAATAAGTTAAATTTAAACCACGCAGATTTACTAAATAAAAATTATGGTGTCAAATATTTTTATGAAACTTGAATAAAATTTTCGGGCGTTCTAGTGTTAAAATAGTGTATGAGTAGAATTGAGTATGTGTGTACTTTAACTAATACTAAAGTACCTACATCAATGTTCCCGATGTAGTGGACATTTTTATTCACATATTCCGTATTTAGACCAGAAATTTAAAACGGAAATTTTTGATTTATTTAATAACATACATTTCGTTAACAAAATAAATGAAATTTACTACTTAGATTTTTCTGGTATGAATTCCGATTCTGTGAATTACGCAATTATCTGGAACGCATTCTTAATCTGAGTATTTAAGGGTTATAGAGAAAAAAAAATTAAACTGCAAAATTGGTTCACTGTGCCCCAGTCTCCCCTACACAATTATATTATATTATTTATTATTCAACCTAATTTTAAAAGAATTAAATTGAAATTCAATTATTTGGAGCTTCCTATTAATCTTTAATTCCTATTAACCGGAGTACCTTTATGTAGCTACAGTACTGCCTATGAAGAATAGTTGTTTTAAGTGCGTTTTAAGTTGCTATCAGATTCACCAACTTTTCGAGCAACCAACTTTTCAGTTGATTTTAACCCCAACTTTTCCCAGTTGAAAGGTAGAAAAAGGTTACAATTGTCGTTGCTAAAGTTGGAGGAAAACCTGGGAAAACCAGTACCACTAGTAATAGCCGTCAATATTTATCGCCTTTTCGTATCAATCGTTTATCTCTGATTCCTGAAATGTTGAAAGGTGGGAGGAAAAGTTGCGGCTAGGACAGACTTTTTTGAGATGCGGATAAAAAGTTGGGGATATTGCTGTTTGCTATCACACTGGGTGTCGAGACAATATTTCGCGAAAAGCTGGAGGAATTCAAGAGTTGGCTCAAAAATTGCTCGAAAAGTTGGTGAATCTGATAGCAGCTTAAAGTTCTGGTACTCGTTTTAAAATGTAATATTTTTTTGCGTATGGTGGTGTGTATAAATTCTGTTACATAAAATACACAATTACATAAAATACATCTACGTGAAATTTTAACATAATATGACTATTTTTATTGAAATATGATCTATCTAAGTATTGAAATAATTTTAAAGCTCATAATGCTCCATAATATTTTCAAAACAATAATATTAACAATATAGAACATGTTTTGTAACTACTTTAAATGAATTATGCTCTACATAAATATCGAAATATTACTGAAGCTCATAGTCATTGCAAAAATAATGTTTACCATATGGAACATATTTTTAACTACCATTTGCACCGAAATGGGTAGACAGTGTCCCACATTCATAAGAAAAAGTATATTATACAGGGTTGATGTCAATACTGCTTGCACAATATTGGCGCCGGGGGGGTCACTGGGTTCATTAAGAGTGCGTCAAATTGAATTGTCTAGAATAAACTAGTTCACACCAGTGAATAGCAGGCCAAACAATTTTATCCTATGTGCGGCCAAACAATTTTGTCCTTGGAAAAACTATTTTCTACTACGTGAGTTAGGATAATCTAGTTTGTCCTTAACTCGGTTTTGGATGGTAACATATATAATAATGAATAACTTTTTGATTCAGCAAATGTTTGTGGTCTATAAAAGTACCAGTAGCCTGCATTGCTAAAAACAATTATTAAGTAGGCAATAACTACAAAACCAAAAATCTGAAAAAAAATCATGTATTTTTAAAAGATCATCAACTATTCTAAATATTTGCCTAATAAAGAAAACTAAAATAGTATATTTATTTTCGTTTGTTTATTACTTATTTTAATTTATTTGACGCTAAAAATAGTAGATTATTCATTTAAGTGAGTATTAGTCATTTTTAATATAAACAAAAATTTTTGGTCCATTTTTTTTCTCTTTTACTTTTTATTAAATATTTAAACATGCAAAATATCCTATTTAAAATTATACTTATATGGTAAAAAACATATGTTTGATTTATTTTTTTCTTAAAGTTCAATTACTATGCATGTTTTTTTTTTTCAATTACGGCTCGAAAATAATTTATAAACATTTTCGTTGCGAAAAATAAGTCTGACTAGTATTCGAACTTAAAAACGTTCGTTTACCCAAATCCTAGAATTCAGCAAGCTGCCAACCACACTACTCAAGGTCTTGCTAAATGAAGAAATTTAACCAAATATAAACTATAACACAAAATTTTACACTTAATTTTTAGAGACCACCTGGGGATTTTGCTTTATATTTTCATATATTTTTATACTAACTCTACACTATCGATACACAAACGTTCACGCATTCTGTCTCACCGACTTCGGAGCCTCCCTTGCTAGTGAAAAAGAATAACAGATTTTTTAAATTTTTTACTACTTTCATACTGAATAATCTATATTTAACCTTTGGAATAAAAGTTAGTATTGTACGTCCGAGCAGATTTTTTATTATTTTAATCGTACTACGTTCTACAAAACAATCCCTGTCACACACTTTTATTTGAATATTTTAAATATTAATCTAACGCAAGGAAAGGTAAATTGTGATATGATTGACCATAAAAGTTATCGCCAGTCGTGGTCCATACTGAATAGGTTAACCCTTACCGGCGCAGAGTAATTATGTTTAGAAACTGATGAAATAATGAACTGACACCGCAATTTATAAACGAATTTATTAGAAAATACGAACTTGCTTATTTTTATGTACATTATAATAGAAAAATTTTAGTTAAATATTCTTGGTGCAGATTGTCAGTTTTGGAATTAAAATTAGGTATTAAGGACACCGCGCCGGAAAGGGTGAAAGCATTTTTCAATACTTTCACACAAACTTAAGTCACACATACATTTTCATCGAAAACAAATACTATTTTCATAAATTTTCAATATTACCCGGAAAAAGTTTAAAGATATTTAGTTATATAAAAAATAAGTTATTTGGAAAAAGTGTATCATTTGTGAAGTTACGAATGAATCAAGTAAGCGCAAATTCCCTGTTCCATTGAGGGTTTGCGAGTAAAGAATATGAAAGTGTTGATATGTATCTAAAGGATATGGTTATCACGAAATATTTTATTTTATTGCAATTGTAGCATAGAGACATTGTCGCTTGACCCATTAATTCTCGCTCCCGTCAATATCTCGGGCTGAGGTGTCGTTCGTTATTTCTAGTGCCCGTCATATTCTCGGGCTGGAGATTTAATTGCTGGAAAAAACTTCTGAAACCAGAAAAATTGAACTGGAATTTCCATTTGAAGTCTTTGAATATTAGCACTCTGGTTTGATTTGTACGATCTATAATTTGCCCTAGATTTGTCATAGATTTATAATATTTTTGTCATTTTGATATGGATTGTGATGAATTCAACCTTTCTGATGATAACTGGAATATTAGCCCCTTCACGGTCGCTTAATATTTGAAAAAACCATCAAAAGTGTACCTATTTTTTTATTACAGAAATTGAATAATTATAAGGTTTCTAAATAAAATATGCAATTAGTTTATTTTTAAGGCGAAAAAACAATATTTTATAGCCATATTCATATTTGTATAAAAGCCATCATGCGAGAATTATGTGTCTTAACCTCTTAAGCTCCGCCCCCGATAAATGTAGGCTACTATCTTTTAATTCAGATTGTTTGACTCCCACCAGTTTCTTTTAAATAGTGTAAATGGCTTTATTTTCGCATCATTTTACCTGCCGTAAACTACGGTGGTGAAAATCAAACAATCTGAATAATAAAAAAAAGTAACCTACATTTATCGATTAGCGTCTAGCTATCACACTTTTTCATTTTGATCCTGTGATCCTGCGGGATCAGCGTGCTCCGCGCATAACGTATCGATGTTTGTGTAAAATAATAATCTAAGCAAAATTGTTTAAGGAACTTTGTGGTGTAGTGGTATGGCGTTCAACTTCAATTAAAATGGCATAGGTTCGATTCCTTACGGAGCTGAATGAAAATGGATGTCAAAATTGCTTTAAAAAACTAATTTTTTTTTAAAGATAAAGACTGAAAATTTATATTTTTCAATATTTGTAGTATCGCCATCTAGTGGTGTAAAGATAAGCTAATCATAAAGAATATTTTAAATTTAATAATAATTTATATTTTTTCATAATTTTAAATTTAATAATTTTAATTTTTATCATCATTTTAAAAGAACTTTTAATTTTGAATAAATAATAATTGTTAATATTTTTTTCATAATTTGAAATTTTATAATGATTGAGTAATTTATTTATTTTTTAATCATTTAAAGGCACTTTAAATTCTGAATATAATAAATTTTTATATGTTTCTAATAATTTTATGTTGCATCTAAACATCTATGTAACATCTAAATATAAACAAATATATGTCACGCGCGGACGGTATGGGTATGATGCAAAATACGTCATGCGCGGAACGATATGCGCGGAGCTTGCTAATCCCGCAGGATCACAGGATCAAAAATGAAAAAGTGTGATCGATAGACGTTTGTCATTTATCGGAGGCGGAGCTTAAGAGGTTAAGACACATAATTCTCGCATGATGTCTTTTATACAAATATGAATATGGCTATAAAATATTGTTTTTTCGGCTTAAAAATAAACTAATTGCATATTTTATTTAGAAACCTTATAATTATTCAATTTCTGTAATAAAAAAAATAGGAACACTTTTGATGGTTTTTTCAAATATTAAGCGACAGTGAAGGGGTTAATATACTTACAGACATTTTGTGATTAATTCCCGCGGTAAAATACGTTCTTGAACTTCCGTAATTCAGAGAAACTGAACTCATACAAGAAAATTTCAGTAGTAAATTACTCTTTATTTAATGCCGGAATGCATGCTATTGCTTAAAGCTAAAGTTTTTATTGTAAATTTTTGGTATGAATTTGGGATATCTAAATTTAAAAAAAAAAATCCTCAAAAGTGGAAACAAGCATATATGCTACCATGGGGATTTGAGGGTTAAATCAATCCAATAACACAATATGAAAATAGCAGTACTAAAAATAAAAATTTTGTATTTCCTTGACGAAACCAATAACTTTACTCTCTACACAACACTTTTTACGAGATCAACTTTTTATTTGCAGCATACATGGTGTCTTCATCATCTTATCAAGAACTAAGTAATTAGGTTGTTAACATGTAAAAATATTAAATAATAACAGGATTTACGAACAAATTGATTTGAAAATAAATGTGCTTCTGCACCTACGTTATAAAATATATATAATCAAACATTCTTATTAAATTAGGTAGTCGAAGTATTAAAAATAAGTAAATAATATATTTCTTTTCTTCATAGGTTTAGTATCAAGACAACCTCTTAAGCTTAATTTTTAATCATAAATTTAAAGAAAATTAAAAAAAAATCATTAAAGATTTCAGTCACATGCTTATTTCACTAAAATGCCTATTTGTGTTTCAATTGGACAATTTGGTGTTCGAAATATCTTGGGGGATAGTTTTAAATAAAGAAAACAATTATTTATTTTCTTTTTAATTCTTTCATTAATTCTGGTTACCGACAACCGAACCAATATTTTTCTATCAGAATTACTTTAACACTTTTTACTTTAACACTAATTACTTTTTTGGATTAATATGATTAAGAAAATATTTCAAAGATATTTGCAATATTTCAAAAAATACAATTGATTTAGAAGTCATATAGTTACGAATTAGCTACTGGACAACGATAACGATTGTCATCAAGTATGGCTACATTCCTCTTGTGCTGGACTCCCACTCGGAACGTCTTTTAGTGCAACTTTTTTTCAAAAAAAAAAAAAAAAAAAAAAAAAAAAAACTTTAACATTTTTCAACATAGATGAAAAATGTCTATGAATTCGGTTTGTCTGTCTTTCGGTTTGTCTCTGTGTCTGTCTGCCTGTCCTTTCTCTAACTCGCTTAAATATAGTCAGATTGCCATGAAATTGATGCATGTTATTGGGGTTTAATATGACATGATCGGTATTGAAAATGCAGTGTGTAGCGTTTACGGTTCATTTACAGGTACTCTCAAAATAATTCCGTACATTATAGCCTATGAGGTAATATGGTTTGCGGTGTATTTTAATTATATTACACTATTTTAAACATATTGAAACTTGCGTATGTCACTGAGGTACACTAGAAAGCGCTTATTGTAGAATTCGGTGTGACTATAATTTATCGATCATTCACAGGGACATACAAAAGTATTTAGCTACAGTACTGCCTATGAAGAATAGTAGCTTTAAATTCGTTTTAAGTACTCGTTTTAAACTGTAACATTTTTTGCGTATGGTGGTGTGTATGAAATTCTACAGATCATATACAGGACTGCACAGAAAATCTGAAATAAATTTCTATTTATTGGCGGAAATTGCTGAATAGAAAATTTCAAATGTGTTATACGTTTAATTGAACTAACTTTCAGCATGCTACGTAGTATACATAGAAATATACAGATCATATACAGGGCTGCGTAAAGAAATCGGATATCTTCCTGAGTATTGATGGTAATTGCAGTAATTGCGTTTCCATCTGCGTTATACATTTTCTAAATTGTTTATTTGGACATTATTCACCTTAATAAACTATAAATTTTCATTACAGTACTCTGAATGTGTTGTAAAGTGTTGCATACTCTATGCTAGACGCATTATTTTTTCTTTCTTGCTTAGATTTATCTTGCAAATATTGCGGAAACCTACACGTGGGGTACTTTTTTAAAAATTATTATATAAAACTACCACGAAAAATGTTACTTAAGAATTGTGGGCTTAAAAAACACACCATTGGGAATCCTGTCTTGTGTCACACATACATGGAAGAATTTTAATTATATACAATAAATATAACATCTTTTTTAAAACAAATTACAGTAATAACGAATAAATAAGAATTTTCCACAACCATAAGTAATATGAAACTTAATAAATATCTTAGCCTAATGTAAATTACGACAACATCTAATTCTTACATTTGATGAAATACACACTGAAATCTATATTAAAAAAGGTTTCGTTATGTCTGTGTGTCGGCACTGGCTAACGAAAGGTAGCGTACTTGGGAGTCTGAGCATTTGTATAAGGATAGTCCAAGGCAGGTCTAAAAGCACCTGACACTCAAAAATTTCGTTTTTTGATAATTAACCAATATAGTAATTAAAAATATCTCTCTCAAATTTTGCACTCTCATCAAAAACTTGTCTGTTTCATTCTGAGCCGGCAAAAGAGTTCGCGTATTCCCAGAACCCGATTTGGAAGGTGGAAAGAAATAAAGAATCGAAAGATGGGATGTATGGGAGTTTTCGTCGCTAATTTTTTCTCTTCTAGTGGCCAAGATGCTTAGTATAATTAAAATCAGAAGACATATTCTAAAAGATGGTATTTTTGCATCTTAACCGTTTCAGGGGCAAGGCACTTCTGTTAGTAAAATACTGAAATGAATGATTGACACCGGAATTTACAAACAAATTTATATGAAAATAAGTAAAAGCTAATAAAATTGTTAAAGTAAAAGTAAGTAAAAGTTAATAAAATGGAAATTTTCACACCAAAATTGTGGTGTCAGTGTTCCATTTAGGGATTAACGTTAGGTGATCCAAAAATGAACCACCGCCCTTGAAGGAGTTAAGCACCGTGGCTAATTAAAAAAATATACTTGTTAACCTTTTGAAAAAATAATCACAAAGTGTCATTTTTTCTCCCACACGGCACTACTTCCCTAGGGCACAATTTTAAAGGTACAGATTAACGAAAAATACATATGTAAAGCGGATAGGTTCTTCAATTCTACGGTGCAATCAGTTTTCAAAAATATTCATTTTAACCCATTAAAAAGTATTCTCTACAACAAATCACTTCGAGGACTCCGGAAACGATATTTTTTTTCTACGGTAAAAGTGTCTAGAGGTCTGTATTTCAACAGAATCTTTTAAGAGCATTTCTACAAATCGGATTTACATCACCTAAAATGTTTCCAAATGTTTGGAGTATTTTTTACAAAATAAAATGTGTGAAAATTTGGAGAAAAACACCTCTGTGTATAGATCTTCTGTTAAAGTTTTCATTACTAACTATGCATATTTTTTCACGAACATATTAAGGCGTCATGGGTACAATAATTTATAACCTATTCAAATTTCAGAGAATTCGGACGATAATGATTTTTTTTTTGTTATGACACTGGAACAGAGGCGAAACAAAAGAGAAAGCGAGTGGAAAACGTATTCTTTTTCTAACTAAATCTCAATTTTTTTTTCTGAAATTTTTTCCACAGACGTGTATAACCATCATATTTGAAATCGTTGTTAATCAGAAAGAGTTCGGCCAACAAGAACTATTTTTTTAGCTACTGAAATAATGGTGTTATGAATAACGAGGGGGAGACACATGTGTCGTCTAGTTGCAAAATCAGCCATCTCCAAAAAATAATTTTTGGGGGTAAAGCTGTTTTGTTTGCCACACTTGGCAAAAATAAGATCGGGAACAAAACTTTTTTGCTTTATAGTTATTAGGACAGTATATTATATCGGCTTTGGCATGATTTATTGTTTCCAGATGGTAGAAAAATTCACTTAGAACTTTAAAAACTGAAAAAAACACATTTTCCAATTTTGTGGAGATGGTCGGTTTTGCAACTAGATGACACATACAGTGTATTGTCTACCTGTTGCGAGTGAAGTAACTGAGGAAGTTGTCACAAGAGGGCGGTTATTTCTTTAAATTGGACCTACAGTTTTTGATTACCGTCGTTTCAAACTTCCACCAGTAAATTTTAACAGAAAAATTCGCCTTATTTAAGAGCCTTATTTATTCGCCTTATTTTTTCTCTCACAAATGTGGTGAAATTTTCTTATTTTTTCTTCTGGTGTTAGTTTGCACAGGTAATATAATGTTTTTCGCTGAAACTGACAGAAGGTTTTCTAGGGCCTGACTACAGCCGAAGTAAATTTCCACCAGTAAAAATGAATGTTTCTTTTCCCATTATTTATGACTCAACTTTTTCATTAATACGGCGTTTAAATAAAAATAAAACTTATTTTTAAACTTATTGGTGGAAGTTTTATCCGATTGCAGTCATCCCCTGCGAGAACGGTTCCAGCTGAAGCTTCACTATTTTAAGGGTAATGTCAGTTCATCTTTATCAATAGTTCCATGACTGAAATAGACCAAGCGAAACAAAAGTCTTCTTTTGAACAATTTTATCAGTAAATAGCAATAACAATATTTCTTATCGATTTCTTCACACAGGCTATGAAAACATGTTTTCAACTGGTAAAAATTTCTAACAATTTGGACGATAACGATTATTTCTTTTAAAATTTAAAATACAGGACACTCACCTGAAACCCTCCATTTTTTTCGACAAACTCTAAAATTACGCATCGACTGCGAAAATCAACGTGTGCTTTTAGCAAGTGATCGACTATCGATTTGGTTCAGATATAATCGGATAAAGAGATGCAATAATTACTTTGCAAATCAATGATACAAATCTTTCACCATTTGGGCAAGTATTGTTTGTGAAATTTATTATACTTTAAGAAAAATAACATTTTGTAATGAATTTTCTTATCTGAAATAGTGACACCATTCCCCCATGATCGATGCAATGTCCGTACCTTGAAATTAAGGAACTTAGAGATAATTGAAAGATTATAAATTGTATATAAAAATCACTTTAAACCTAGTATTCATTAATTGCTATGAGTGTTAAACATAAATTTTAAGACGGCAAAATACCTTTATTCTTTTACATTTCGAAATGTTTCATTGCATCAGACGACAACATTCTGAAGAAACTAAAATAATAAAAATATTTTCGCAAAAATGCAAATTGAAATCTAGTAAACAAAAATTACGCGAACACCTGTTCGCGACTGACATTGTGTTTTTAAATATGGAATGTGTATTCCGAAATGGTTACTCAGACATAATCTTTCACCTTATTAAACGATGAAGTTTTGTTACAATAATCTGAATGTGCATTCTGTAATCTACACTTGACGCATGGTTTTTCTTACTTAAAAAAAACAAAAAAAAACAAACAAAAAAAAAAAAATCTCTGTCATAGACTTTTATCGGAATATTTTAATGAGAAATTTACCACAAGGAAAATTTTTTGTACGTTAAAATACAGTAGAATATAAAAAAAATTCCAGTCCTGGCACATAATAAATGTGTTAAAACATTTTTTAATATTACTTTCACAAAAACCTTACTTACGCATATCCATTCATCTAATACAAGAGTGCCAATAGTAGCACTCCTCATACCACTAATTTTTTAAAGAAATATTCGACTTGTTGAATCGCAGATATTCGAAGATTAGATAAGTCAATGTTTACTATAAGTTTTTAGTGGTATGTGGCGTACCGCAGTTGGCCACCTCTGATCTAATGCTTCAAACCTTTTAACAATTTATTGAATCAATCCCGGAAATAATACAGAGATATATTAATTTATAATTTTAATATATTTTTCAAACGCAAACGTAGTGTCGCTACTGGGCCACTTTCTGTTAAATTCAGGTTTCTTGATTTCCTCCATTTTTTTGAAACGGCAAAATTTACCTTTGATTTCACCTTAATTAATATGTACGGCAAAATTTACCTTTGTTTTCACCTTAATTAATATGTCATTAAATAAGGCGCATTTTACCATCTCAAAAAAGTGGTGCCAATCAAGAATCTGAATTAAAAAAAAAAAAGTAGCCCATCTGGCAACACTGCGCGAGCGCATCTGAGTAATTTGTAGCCGATCAAGAAAGCAACGCGCATCTGAGCAAATTGTAGCCGATCAAGAAAGCAATCTCCGTGTGCTCATTCACTTTGCAATTGGAGAATGTGAAAGTTTGGATAATCCTCCGAAACCCGCGATTCCCAGCAACAAAAGTTTTGCTCTTTCGTTCGGACATATTCGTAGAGGAATAGAAGCGTTCTTTAATGAGAAAATTTTTGTGATTAAATCGGGAGAATATTACAATATGAAAACAACTCTATTAAAAAAATAATAATAATTTGCTTAACGAAATCAATAGCTTTTCTCGTCCGTGTTCTCATCGAGTTAGCAATTCGAGAATGTGAAAGTTTTGATAATTCTCCGAAACCCGCTATACCCAGCTAAAACAGTTTTGCCCTTTCGTTCGGGCATATTCGTAGAGGAATAGAAGTGTTCTTTGACACTTTCATGCCTGCGCGGTGGGTCACACTCGACTGTCTCAGAGTTGTCAAGTCTCCGGCTTTTTTTCACACCACTATTATTTTAGAGAAAATGTTGTTCCTTTACATTGCCCAATTGTTCTAATTAGATAAAACAACATCTTCTGTATTAAAATATTGGTATACAAAAAGCTGGAGACTTTGCAGATCTGAGACAGTCGAGTGTCACCCACCACGCCGGCGTGAACGTGTTAATGAGAGAATTTTCGTGATTAAATCGGGCGAATATTACAATATGAAAACAACTGTATTAAAAAAAAATTAATAATTTTCTTCACGAAATCAAAAGCTTTACTTTTCCGTGTTCTCATTAAGTTTGCAATTCGAGAATGTGAAAGTTTGGATAATCCTCCGAAACCCGCGATTCCCAGCTAAAACAGTTTTGCCCTTTCGTTCGGGCATATTCGTAGAGGAATAGAGGAGTTCTTTGATGAGAGAATTTTCGTGATTAAATCGGGCGAATATTACAATATGAAAACAACTGTATTAAAAAAAATAATAATTTGATTCACAAAATCAATAGCTTTACTCGTCCGTGTTCTCATTTAGTTTGCAATCCGAGAATGGGAAAGTTTGGACAATCTTCCAAAACCCGCGATTCCCTGCTAAAACAGTTTTGCCCTTTCGTTCGGGCATATTCGTAGAGGTATAGAAGCGTTCTTTAATGAGGGAATTTTCGTTATTAAATCGGGCGAATATTATAATATGAAAACAACTGTATTAAAAAAATAATAATTTACTTCACGAAATCAATAGCTTTACTCGTCCGTGTTCTCATTGAGTTTGCAATGCGAGAATGTGAAAGTTTGGATAATCCTCCGAAACCCGCGATTCCCAGCTAAAACAGTTTTGCCTTTTCGTTCGGGCATATTCGTAGAGGTATAGAAGCGTTCTTTATTGAGAGAATTTTCGTGATTAAATCGGGCGAATATTACAATATGAAAACAACTGTATTAAAAATAAATTAATAATTTACTTCACGAAATCAATCGCTTTACTCGTCCGTGTTCTCATTGAATTTGCAATGGGAGAATGTGAAAATAGATAATCCTCCGAAACCCGAGATTCCCAGCTAAAACAGTTTTGCCCTTTCGTTCGGACATATTCGTAGATTTATAGAGGCTTTCTTTAATGAGAGAATTTTCGTGATTAAATCGGGCGAATATTACAATGTGAAAACAACTGTTATAAAAAAAATAATAATTTGCTTCACGAAATCAATAGCTTTACTCGTCCGTGTTCTCATTGAGTTTGCAATGCGAGAATGTGAAAGTTTGGATAATCCTCCGAATCCCGCGATTCCCAACTAAATCAGTTTTGCCCTTTCGTTCGGGCATATTCATAGAGGTATAGAAGCGTTCTTTAATGAGAGAACTTTCGTGATTAAATCGGCCGAATACTACAATATGAAAACAACTCTATTAAAAAAAAAATTAATAATTTGGTTCACGAAATCAATAGGTTTACTCGTCCGTGTTCTCACTGAGTTTGGAATTGAAGAATGTGAATGTCTAAAACAGTTTTGCCCTTCCGTTCGGGCATATTCGTAGAGGTAAGATAACAAACGCAGTGTTCGCAGTGAGTTTCCAATTCGAGAATGAGAAAGCTTGGATAATCCTCCGAAACACGCGATTTCCTATTAAAACAGTTCTATCCTTTCTTTCGGACGTATTGATATGCCATAGACGCGTTCTTTAATGAGAGAACTTTCGTGATTAAATCGGGCGATTATTACAATATGAAAACAATTGTAATAAAAAAAAATTAATAATTTGCTTCACGAAATCAATACCTTTACTCGCTTCTCAAAACTTTTTACGAAATTGACTTTTAATATGCATACTACACAAGGTTTCCCTTTCATCACTATCACGGAGAAAATGATTTTGTTGTTGACATGTTGGAGTATTAAATGTCACCAAAATTTATGAACAAATATATTTGAAAGTAAACGGACGCTTTACTGAATCTACATTTAAATGTGTGGACAATGCGTTTTCAGGAAATAATGTTACTAAATTGTATTCCATTTCTTTATTCGTAAATTCGAATTCAAGAAATTTCGAATCGTAATTTTTGTTCAGAGATAGACATTTCGTGATTACAAAAAGTATAAATCATTCTGCTGGAATTTCCGATCGGAATTTTTAGTATTACAATAAAAAATGTGGCCAAACTAGAACCCTAATTGGGAATTAAAATTAAGCGATCAAAATAATATAGCACACCCTTTCAATGGATTATAGATGGGAATATGGCCATTTTGTCCGATATGTATGTGGCCACGTTGCTCAGAATGACACCATTACAAAAACTGTGACCTAAACATCTAATCAATATGAATGAGCATTTTCAAACACACATCATTTAAACGGTTTTTTTATACTGATCAAACAGCATAAGAGCAAATAATTATAACACTTCACATTATTTAGCTATAATGAATAGATTGTACCACTTGCCTAAAATCGAAAATTTAAAAATAAATAATAAATAAAAGGAGTTAAAAACTAGAAAAATGTAGTCTTCCGCGCCAAAATCGCAAACTCTTATACGAGCATCTGAGACGACTGTTTCGTCCAGGTCCAACGCGACAAGAACATTATATAGCGGAAAAAACTCAAATGGTTACTTTGCCTTCACTGGCCACTTTATTCTTCCTTTCCCAGAACATTTACTGATCGTATGCTAATCCTTTCGAGGGCGGTGGTATGTTTATGAAACCTCTTAATTTTTATTCCCAAATGCCACATTGGCCCCATAATTTTTATTGAAATTGTTTCCATTTATTATGTATTTGAAATATAGCTTTTTCTTGTTTCCAAATAAATTTTTAAGTAAAATCCGGTGCCAGTCATTCAATTCAACATTTTAGCAATGGAAGTTCTTTGGGCTACAATGGTTATGTTCCAAATTCACCCAGAAAAGGTTGAGAACCTTTACTAGAATGGAGAACCATCGGCATGTTTCCGGCTTCTTGATAGGTTAGCTTCTTCTATGTTCTTTGTATTACCCGCTGCCATCGAAATATTCAAGGTCAGAGGACACAAGTGTGACGTCATCACTAATCGACCGACTTCTCACGAGTGTTAGCATTCACACAGGAAAATTTTAAATAGCAATTTTATTTTATTTGTGAAATGTCTATCATTTTATAAAACAATAATAACTATTTAAACTAACTGGTGATTACTCGGAATCCCTAATTAAAAATTCAGCCACATGCGGAATGCCACAGTGTTGCCGCATATGGCTGTTTTTTGCGGCGTGATTCCAAGTTCTCACCATAAGTTTAAATAGTTATTACTGTTTTAACAGATGATAGATATTCCACAAATAAAATAAAATAAAATTGCTATTGAAAATTTTCCGGTGTGAATTCCAACACTAGTGAGACGTTGGTCGATTAGTGATGAAACGACACTCGTGTCCTCTGCCCTTGTGTATGTCGATGGCAGCGCCTCAGCGCAATAATTAGAGATTGAAGTTTTGAAACAATTGTTCATGCTCAGTATAGCTTTTTTGTCTCTTTTTTTCTAAAATGACTGTAAGGAACTGAACTTCTGTCTTCATTTTTTTAGCAAAATTGAATAAACCTACAATAATTTAATCCAGATTAATAGCAGTACTTAGTAATGTTGAAAAAATAAAAGAAATTGAATGAAATAATTTAGAAAGTAGACTAATAGAAATTACAGTACGAAAACAATTTTTTTATGGACAAACATTTGCTTTCGTATAAATATAATATTAATTCACAGATAATTTGAAGCACAGTTTATAATATAAATCTATTGTAAATAATTGTATTTTATAAAATGATTGTTCATTTAATATTCTTGCGATCTATTAGCGTAAAGGTGAACATAATATTTTTAATAAAAATTGTAAAATAACATAGGGGACGATTTCAAGGGCAAAAATCAGGAAAACTTCTAGAGCTTTTATTTAAATTGTTATTTTTGCGTTTATTAATTGCAGTTATTAAGGGGTCTTGTACCTTTTAAACGCGTCGAAAATTAACGAAAATCTTCAACGTTTGAATTAGTCAAATCTTCAAAGCATTTTTATGTATAAACATGAAATTTTGGATATTGATTATACAGATTATGCTTTGTAATATACTACCAACAGAAAGTTATTAAGCCTTTACAGAATTTGTGTATTGTTGAAATCAAAATAGCTCTTTTTTTTACCCCATAAGTCATTGCGCGCATGATATCTTGAGAAAGTATGTATGGATTCACATGAAATTCGGTAAAGATACTAATTATGTATGTGTGTTTAAAATGAAGTACTCTTAGGCTAAAATTATTTCATTAACTATATAAAAAGATATTTTCGTAAAAAAAAAAAAAAAAAATTGTGTATTTTTAATGAATAAAAATAGTCATAACTAAAAATATTACCATTGTAAATACTTAAAAGTAGATCATTTTAAACACACATATTTGTTTAGTATATTTACCAAATTTCATGACAATCCATAATACCTTCTCACGATATCATGCGCGCAATGACTTATGGGGTAAAAAAAGAGCTATTTTGATTTCAACAATACACAAATTCTGTAAAGGGTTAATAAATTTCTGCTGGTAGTATATTACAAAGCACAATCTGTTTAATCAATATCCAAAATTTCATGTTTATACATAAAATGGTTTTGAAGATAGACTAATTCAAACTTTGAAGCTTTTCGTTAATTTTCAACGCGTTTAAAAGGTACAAGACCCCTTAAATTGATCAAAAAACCTAAACAAATATACAAAATGCTTAGTTATACGTAAATGATAGTTGAGTCGAGGAAACATTATCGTTAAAATAGATCACATAAGATTCAAGTTTCGCTGTTCTAAGGGTTAAATTCTTTCAAATAAAACTAATAAAGGATGTGTACAAAACTCGTGCAGTATTCAAATAAATTCCAGACAGATTATTTAAATTTTTGTTTTGTTTCAAATTTTATAGAATATTTACAAATATAACAAGAATGAAAAATTATCCTCGAGTTTAGGTTATGAAACACTTTCCAACACATTCAGAATACTGTAAAAGGAAAAAAAAATCTGCTCAATCTATTAGTGAAGGATTATGTCAAGATAACCTATTTGGAAAACACAAAACGCGTTTTAAAATCTAATTTCTGTTATTACCATCAATAGTCGGCAAAATAATCTTTTTTTTTTGTGCAGCCCTGTGTATTATATATAAATTTGTATGTATAATGCATAGTATGCTAAAATTTATTTCAGTTAACACAGGAAAGACAAATTATTTTTTTTCTTTTTTAATTACAAAAATTGCCATTTGTACCCTTTTTTTCAGAACAGCAAAATTTATCTTATTTTGTAGCAGAGTTTCTGACATTAAAGAAAGTGAAAATTTTCGTTCGAAATTACTCGGTATTCAAACAGCAAAAGGGTTGACAGCTATGCTGTGACCATATGGCAAAGCTAGCTCTTAATGGGTTAAACGAATAGCACAGTTGTAAATTTCCATTCGTCAATTTTCAATACAAAACGGAAATTTATTTGAGAACTTTTGTGCAGCCCTGTATATGATCTACAGAATTTATACACACAGGATAATGTATGAAAATAGTTTAATGTAAAAACGCGTACCACAACTGAAAACGCACTTTCAGCAATTATTGTTCATAGGTTTCAAAAATCAATTATTATTCAATATCTTCGGTAGCAAAATGTTTTTGTGTGTCCCTGCAAATGAACGATAAATTCTATGCACACCATATTCTACAGTAAGCACCGTGTAGTACGTGTAAGCCCCGTACATTTCAGTGATACATATAAATTTCAGTATATTTAAAATGGTGCAATATCATTAAAATAAACCGTAAACGATTTCCTCCCTTAGAACCAAATTCTTTTGAGTATCACTGTAAATTAACAGTAAATGCTTCACACTCGATTTTCAATATCAGACATGGTATAGTGCTACCCAATTACATCAATGAATTTCATGGCAATCGGACTTCATTTACGCGAGTTACAGCACGGGAAGACGGCAAACAGACCAGCAGAAGTCATAAATACTTTTCAACGGAAATTGTAAAAAATGTAATTAACAGTTTTATTGGATGATTTTTACCATGGTTCAGAATAAAGAAATATAAAGTTGTAATTAAGTTCATGCTGAGTAACCCAGAATAAATACGTTTCCTCTAGACTTTCCCATTTTTTACACATATCCAAGCATTTAAAGCACAAAACGATTTCTAAAATATTCAATTATACCGAAAAATAATGCACAAATACTTAGTTATATAAAATAAAGTTTTAAACAGACCCCCTGAAAAAGAAAGACTGAGAAACGTTTTTCAAGTAAGTGAACTCGGAGATCTCTCACGAGTTCGCGAGAAAAAAAAATAAATAAAAGTTGACATTTGGCCGGAAGTATGTACGTTTCGCAAGAATTTTTGCTAGAGGAACTTTTATTGTGTGTATTATATACCGACTGTCTCTCTTATGCCTTTAAAGAATTGAAGTATTCAGTAGTTGAAATACTGAATAAGACCGGAATTTACGAAAACACTAATTTAAAAATAAATAAACGATTCCCTACACTTACATATAAATTCTTCATGTTAATAATTTTTTTTTTTTAAATAAGTGATATCAATTCTATGCAGCCACTCTTTGAAGGGTTTATTTTGTTCAATAGGTAATTTTTAAACCTATTGTTTTAATAATAGCACGGTGTATTTACCACAAGCCATATACATATTGAAATATGTTTATAACGCCACGGTCAAATTGATCGTCGCTTTGATCGTTCTAGTTCAAAAGTAACGTAACTGTGGTAATTTTTTCATTGAGTTTGTTTTAATATATGATAAATATATAGCTATTTCATATACAAGGGTTATTCAATAAGTTTTGCATCCACGTCTTTATCTGCTTTATTGACAGAACACAGTTAAATATTTTTAATTGACAAGTAACTTTGAAATGTCCGCCTTTAAAGGGTTATCTTTTCTTTCGATATAGTCACCACTGGTGGAGATTCACTTCCGCCATCGATACACTAGTTGTTACAAATCGTCACAGAAGAATGAGACCGACTGTTGACGCCATCAAGAACGCACCGCTTGTGTGACTTGTTCGTCGGATTCAAAGTGCGTGCTTTTAACTCCTTAATTCTAATTCCCTTGATATTCACGTGCTGAGTCTTTTACTCAGATTGTTTAATTCCACCAGTTTTATAAAATAGTGTAATTGGCTTTATCATTTAAACTGTCATTAAATAAGGTGAATATTTCTTTTTTCAAAAAAGTGGCGCCAATAAGCAATTTGAATTTTTAAACCGTAATTTGATGCGACCGTTAAGGGATTAAAATATTCCTTTAGCTTTGGGATTAGCCAAAACTCACAAGGTTCTAAGTCCGAAGCACCCACTGGGAACACACTTTCGTGAAGCCAAGTTACTCCTTCACGATCTGATTCGCCGTTCCAAGGGATATTCCAACAATGCTGGCAATCACTGTATGCTTAACTCTTTGGAGACGAGCGCCCGGTATACTTGCCGCGTAAGGTGATCATAATCCGTGATTATTCTCATTTGTAAATTTTTATTGCAAATTTTGCTTTATTTAATCAGAGTATATTGCCGATTCAATTAGGCAGAAATTTCTGTTTTGGAAAACCAGTGATAAAATATTAAAAATTGTGTAAAAGACGCTCGTCACGAAGGGGTAAATGCGCCTTTGATCACGAATCAGTTCATTGACACGTTCTATATGCTCTGCACTATCTTTGGTCTTCGGCCGTCCACAGCGTGGCTTATCATGCACGCTCAAAGCGTCTGGGTTTTCCATCTGGCTTCCACGTACCAATCTCTTGACGGTGCTTCTGTCCACACATGCTTCTCCATACACAGCACTTATTCTCCTGTGGATATAGATTGGTGGAACACCTTCCCCAATCAGGAATTCGATCACCGCATGCTGTTTTAGCCACAGATCCATATAGTCCTATATTCTGCGTTTCACTATTTACACATGAGTGGTTCCACCGGCAAAAGTATTTTCAGATAAAATTATCTTCAACCATAATCGATAAAAGTAAAATAGCACCCAACGTCGACTTTAGATCTAGTATGCAAAAAAAAAGGAAGAAAGAAAAAATCTTCTAAAACCATTTAAATGCGAAACAATAGATTTGAGAAAAACGCTCCAATTGTTTTAACATTAGCTTGGGAGTGTCTTCGCATTCTCAGCGTAAGCTCTCAACTTATAATACATACTAGATGCAACTTAATTTTAATCAAGATATGTTCCAGAATCTTTTAAATAAAATCGTTTATCTTTTATAACTTTGGCGAAATAACGCTGTAAAACTGTATTTCTTTATATTTAAATTAAAATTTTCGAAAATTCCGTTGTGAATTGAGCATTACAGAAATACAATTACTTGCCCCTGGAAGGATTAAGGAACTCTAGAACTATTAAAATAATATTAAAATGGAAACATCAAGAGATGAAGGACATTTCAAAGTTACTTGTCAATGTAGAATTTTCATGTACGGACCTGTAGGCAAAACCTATTAAACAACCTTCGTACATATTTTTTCGAAAAATATTTCTTTATATATATATATATATATATATATATATATATATATATATAATAGTTTCAGGCTCCCTTAATCCTTCCAGGGGGAAGTAATTGAATTTCTGTAATGGTTCGATAGTCGTCGATAGTCGTTTCGTCGATAATCCGTTCGAAAACAATCGTCGAAATCCGAAACGGACGAAAACCGAGGCAATTATTTCCATATGAATCTATGTAAATCCAATTAATTCGTTCTGAACACTCTGAAATACGTACCAAAAACACATTTTATAGAGAATAAGTATAGACTTTAATACTAAAAACAATAAGAAATTAATGTAGTGTTCTCAACTTATAGTATCAAGACACTACATCTAGGATCAATTCCATTTTTGGTCTTTTGGCAGTAGGATTAGCTTCAGAATCAGAGGACCTATGTCTAATAAAAGAACTGTCCCAAGTGACGAATCTTTAAAATTTGTCTAAAATGGGAAAAGACTTATCAATAAACATCTTGCAGGCACGCCTTGCAAGTTACAACAGCTTTGTCCGGCTGATTTTTCTCCACAAACCATTGTACCTTACACCAAATTGAAAAGATGTCTTTAATCTCTGAAGAAGGCATATTCTCACCTGGCGCTTCCTCCTCATCAGAAAAATTACTTCGTCGGCCGTCTATTGCACTTATAGGTGAAGGACTTGCAGCTCTTCGTTGGTGAGTTATTTCACTGTGTTCATCCACCATTTTTTCCACAACCTCACCACTCAACTCCAAACACATGGAATTTCGAAATCAACAACTGGCTGCACCATATGTGTATGGTCATCAGGTGAAGGCTCAAACCTTTCGAAATCTCTCTCATGCACACTTCTGGCCATAATTTCTGCCATGCAGAGTTCATCGTCCTGGATGTCACTCTCTGCGAAGCATTATCTATGAGTCTAATGCAATTGAGAATGTTGAGACGGTTTTTATAGAACTATTTTAAGGACAATTCTGTATCTAATGTCACCTCAAATCACCTTTGAAACATTGATTTTTTTAAATAGTTTCTTGAATTTTGAAATGACATTCAGGTCCATGGGTTTGATGAATGGTGCGGAGTTAGGGGGCAAGAATTTTATTATGATAATAGGATTTTTTAGAAGACAAAATGGCTTCCAAATCTGGAGGATGTGCAGAAGCCATTACCAGAAAGCACTTCAGGGACAACTGATTATGTTGGAGATATTTTTTCACACTCGGTCCAAACACATTATTCATCCACTCGCAGCAAATTGGCCTCGTTAACCATGCTTTCTTGTTTGCCCTCTACATCACACAAAACATTTTGTTTTGATTCTTCCTTTGTTTACGGAAAATACAGCGACGTCGCGTGGGTACGCCGACGAAATCTGAGGAAACCGTCGAAAACCGAGGCAAATTTTTCGCTGAAAGAATCGGCGGAAACCGAAACCGACGATAACCGAAGTCAACGAAAACTGAGGTGTTACTGTATAAAGAAATGCAATTTTACAGCTTTATTTCGCCAATTTTCTAAATAAAAATTTAATCAAAATATTATGGACCATATCTTGATTAAATTAAGTGGTATATAATCTGTATTATAAGCCTGATGGGTTAAGAGCTTACGCTAAGAATGCGAAGACGCTCCAAACTAATGTTAAAACAATTGGAGCGTTTTCCTTAAATTTCTCGCTTTGCATTTGAATGGATTTAAATGATTTTTTTCTTTCTTTTTTTTTGCATACAGTATCTAAAGTCAACGTCCGGTGGTATTTTATTTTTTTTTTTCAATTATGGTTGCAGATGTTTTTATCTGGAAATATTTTCTTTTTCAGGCCTGTTTTGAAATTGAAAGTAGTGTTGCCAGATTGGGGAGTGTTTTAGTTCAGATTATTTGACTGTCACCACTTTCTAAAAAATAGCATAAATAGCCTTATTTTTCAGAATTTTATATCTATTTTTAAATAGGCCGAATATTTCTATTTCAAAAAAGCGGTGATAATCTTCAATCTGGGGACAAACAAAGTCCCCAAATTGGCAACACTGATTGAAAGTGTGCTGAGAAAATAACGTGTTGCCAAGATGGAAATGAAACAAAGTATCCTGTAAGTTATTGTTGTCACACATTAATTGTTCAATGCAGAAAAATTATTTTAAAATATTGAAATGCACAGGAGATTTTTTTAGAAAAACGGCTCTTACTGGTTTAAGTTTTGCTTGCAAGTATTTTCGTATTATATAAGTATGTTCTTAATATAACTGAAAACAATACTTGTAACATATCTTCAACTGGAAATATTTCTCTAAAGGATCTTTCTTTATTCCGTTAGGAATTATTATTTCTCTAAAGGGCATATGAATTATCGGTCGTGTTACGATAAGATGAGATACCTAGAAATCTCTGAACTACCGAACGTATTTCATAAGTATTATATATTAATACAGGGTTCGTAAAGGTCCTGAAATTTCCAAACCAAGAAATAGTGCCAGCATTTTCTTATGAAAAAATTATCTCTAAACAATGCGAAATTTCGCGCGTTTGAACTAGATTTATTTTTCTATAGAAAAAAATACTGATATTTAACCTGGGAAATAACAGGAACCGTCAGAATCCTGTGATAATTTAATGAAGAAATGTTTGTTTGTGAGTTAGTTTGTTTGTAGGGGGTAAACTGTGGAAATTCCGAACTGATTTTAAATTATGCTGGCAAAATGATGGTGGCAGTCTTTACTCTAACATAGGTTAAAGTCGGTAGGGCTATACAGTGATACTTTTGTGATACATTTTGTGATACTGAAGAAGCTAGAAACTTAAAATTTGGCACGATGGTTAATTTTATGATGTAAATGCTCGATAAATATTTTTTCCACAAAATTGAAAATTTTATAAAGTGAAATGAGTAAAATAATCTCTAAAAATATCCTAAAATACGATTTATATGGAAATGATAGAGGAAGAATCTTCAAAATGATATCGCTGTAACGTTTATGATGTAAATGATTTCACGGAAAAATTTTAAAAGTATGTAATTTTAAATGATTCTAACGGTATTTCTGACTAAGGTACGTCGTTAGCATAGCTGTTAACTTGTACGGATATTTGATACCGTTAAAATTTAACACAATTTTTACCCTTTTATCATCGTTAGAAAAAGTTAAATTTCGGCGATTGTTTTAGGTAAAATTTATTATTAAATATTAGTGGTGTGAAAAATCCGTACACGTTGGCAGAATGCGTTAGTAATCAGGTCGACATACATTTCAAATTGCAGTGCGCGATATTACTATGAAGAAAAATCCCGCTGTTGTCCCATGTGACAGGCAGTTTCGTTATCTGATCTGTCTAATTGACCATATATACCAAAATCATCAACGCTAAGATTGGTTATAAAATTGTCACGCTGCTTAACGATTATTCAATTTTACTGCTCCCACGTTGTGTGCTTTGCGAAAAAGATTATCTGTGCAACATACCAAGGTTACTATATCTAACAGCTACATACTAGGTGGGTCGCAGAAAAACATACATTTTAAGGTGAGTCTCGTAACATTCAATTTTACGAACTTCAGTTCTAGTGGTTAAATTCTTTCATTTAGAACGAATAATGAATGCATGAATAATTTATGTAATCGTGAAACACATTCCTTATACATTATTTTAACTGTTTTTTAAATATTTAAATACATAAAGTAATAAACTGTTTTATTCGATGATATTTTATACTTTCAGAAAAGTTGAAAAGATAAAATAAAATATGTTTTAAAGTTTTAATAACTTCATGGTGAGTGTACTAAATATATTTTCCATAGATATTCACACTACTCCCGCATATCCATTATCCAACCATCAACGGCATAATAACATTTCTAAAATATTCACTTATTGCCGGAAATAATTTAAGGATATTTACATATATATGAAATTAGGTTACTTCGATTACCATACTGCAGTTTGCAGGAGAGTATTAATTGAGTATGCGAACTCTTTGTTCTCGTGAGTTCGCGAGGAAAGGGACGATGTGTCAGTGTACCAGGGGTGTCAAACTGTGGCCCGCGCGATACCGCAAAAATTTTGCCGTTATCACTGCTTTATTTAATAAACTAATCTCTCCGATTCAAAAAGTCGATTATTTCTTGAAAAAATTACTGGTTGCTGGCGGGCCACAGTTTGAGGCCCATGGTGTATACCTTCAATTTTTTTCCTTTTGCAAAAATTTTTACAAAATTAACTTTGAAGTTTGTGCAATATCCAGGGAGTCTGTTCTTATTCCTTAAAAGGTAAAGCAAATCGGTCTGTAAAATGTTTAAATATTGATTGTCGCCGGAAATTACAGGAAAACTGATTTGAAAAATAAAAGATGTTTTCCTAAACGTACATTACAATAACAAATGTTATTCCAATATTTTGGCGCAAACGTGGCATTTTGGAATTAAAATTAAGTGATATAAAGTATATACACAACCACTGAAAGGTTTAATTATATCCAATATATAATTCCTAAAGGTTTATTTTTTACGCTAATTCCTCTAAAGGGCAAATCTAATACAAGTTACATACACTTGCGTTAAATAAAACGATGCGTAGAATATGTGATGTCGGTGTCTTTACGGAGGCTATTTATATTTTTTCGAATTTCGTTGCATGTGTATACATGTGAGAAGAAAATCTGTAGACAAACTCGAAAAGTAATAAAATTCCGGGTAGAACATTGTTTTCAGACATCGATTTACTTAAGAAAAAAAAAAGGAATAAATAAATAAAATATTGAAAGGCGGGAAGAAAATTTAAAAAAGCGCCTATTGGATTAGCATTAGCTTACAAGTGTTTCCATATTATATAAATATTTCTTAATATGGATGGAAACAATATTTGAAAGATATTTTAAACCTGCAATATTTCTCTAAAACCAATGGTTTAAGAATTAGTTATCGAGACACGATGAAATAACTAGTAATCTCTGAAACTGCTGAACGGATATTATAAGTAATCTATACATATATTATAATGAAACCTTTTGTTTGTGAGTTTGTTTGTTTGTAGGAGGTAAATTGTTGATATACAGAAACTATTTCAAATGAATGGCGGGAAAATTCTGTGACAGTCTCTGGTCTAACACAGGCTATATTTTAAGTTGGCACGGCCGCCCTCAAAGATCTGCATGAGCAAAAACCTTTTTAAGTTTTGATTTTTGTGATAGTGCAGCTGCTATTAACTTAAACTTTGACACGACGGTGACTGTTAAAATGTAAATAATCATTAGGTAGTAGTAAAACTTCGTAAATAATTGCAATCTTAATAATTTTCTGTAACAAGAAATTGTACATGTTTTATTAAAACTTAGTGAATGCCAAACCTTAAGGGTATAAGATAAATCAAAATTTTATGAACCGGCGACAGTTTGAAGGTTGAAGTCAAATTTTGAACTCTTTTTGAAATTGTTTTAAAAATAGATATTATAAAGGATTTTAATATTTTGACGGTTTCACCTCCTTTCTTTACCCTTAAATGTATGAATTAGCCATATGAAATTGTGTTTTTTATTCTTATATTAAGGATTAGAATCCAGAAATTTTAAGATATATTTTTAATTTTAGGTAGCTTTCATTACAAAAAGCTACCTATTGCAGCCGTTCGGAGGAAAGCGATTTCAAAAAATTTTGGTATATTTTCATCGATCATGACCCTCAGACCCCGAAACCACCCTCCGTTCAAAATTGATATATATATATATATATATATATATCTGACCTATGTCACACTGTAACTCTCCTATTTATGAACCGATTTCAATGTAATTCGGGGTGTACATAGTAAATACCAATGTCTCGACCGAGTTCGTTGGCCAGCTTCATCCGCCATTTTGTTTCAAAATGGCGGCCATTTAAAATTTTTAAAAAAATTTAAAATTTGAAAAGTGGTACCAAAAAATTGAAAATTGAAAAATATTTTTTTCTTATCTATTTCACCTTTATACAAAAATTCCGGAGCAGTTTTTGTTTCGTCTATATCTTAAAAAATGGCTGAGTTATAGCATTTTGAATTTCTAGCGTGACTGACATTTTGAAACGTCCTGAATTTTGTCACGCGATAAAAGGCGTATTTATGAACCGATTTGGATGTAACTTCGTTTATACGTAGTACATACCAATGTCTCGACCGAGTTCATTGGGCAGCTTCATCCACCATCTTCTTTAAAAATGGCGGCCATTTAAATTTTTAAGAAAAATTTAAATTTGAAATGTGGTTCCAAAAAATTGAAAATTGAAAAAAATATTTTTCCCTTATGTATTTGACCTTTATACAAAGATTCCGGAGCAGTTTTTGTTTCGTCTACATCTTAAAAAATGGCAGAGTTATAGCATTTTATATTTCTAGCGTAGGTGACATTTTGAAACGTCCTGAATTTATTCACGCAATAAAAGACGTATTTATCAACCGATTTGGATGTACCTTGGTGTGTACATAGTACATACAAATATCTCGACCGAGTTCGTTGGCCAGCTTCATCCGCCGTCTTGTTTCAAAATGGCGGCCATTTCAAAAAATTTTAAAAATTTTAAATTTAAAATGAGATACTAAAAAATTGGAAAATGAAAAAGATTTTTTCGTAGGTGTTTGACCTTAATAAAAAGATTCCGGAACAGTTTTTGTTTCGTCTATATCTAAAAAAATGGCTGAGTTATAGCATTTTGAATTTCTATTGTGGCTGACATTTTAAAACGACCTGATTTTTGTCACGCGATAACAGGCGTATTTATGAACCGATTTGGATGTAACTTGGTCTGTACATAGTACATACCAATGTCTCGACCGAGTTCGTTGGCCAGATTCATTTGCCATCTTGTTTCAAAAGGTTTGCCATTAAAAAAATTAAATTTAAAATTTAAAATGGGGTATTAAAAAATTGGAAAATTAAAAAGATTTTTTTTTTATGTGTTTGGCCTTGATACAAAGATTCCGGAGCAGTTTTTGTTTCTCAAAATATGTTCTATTGTTTATATCTTAAAAAAATGGTTGAATTATAGCACTTTGAATTTCTAGCATGGCTAACATTTTGAAACGATCTTGTATTTGGCACGCGATAAATCACGCATTCGCCTATTTCGATGGAAGAAGGCATGTGGGGATAGTATACATCAATATCTCGACCAAGTTCGCTGGCCAGCTTCATCAGCCATCTTGTTTCAAAATGGCGGCCATTAAATTAAAAAAAAATTATATTTAAAGTGAGGTGCAAAAAAATTAGAAAATGAAAAAGGTTTCTTTCTTAAGTATTTGACCTTGATATAAGGATTCAGGAGCATTTTTTGTTTGTCTTTATCTTAAAAAATGGCTCAGATATAGCACTTTCAATTTCTAATGTGGGTGACATTTTGAAAAATCTGATTTTTTGCCTGCGACAGCACTTGTATATATCAACCGATTCCTATGTGAGTGAGCATGTGCACAGCAATTACTAAGGTCTCGACCAAGTTCACTGGTTAGCCTCATCCACCATGTTGTCTTAAAATGGCAGGCACTTTAAGAAATCGCCGAATTTGGCAGCCAAATATAAGTTTCTTTAAATAAAAGCAGCTTGGATAAAGCTGACTAATTTCGTGAAATTCTCATTCATAATGATTTAGTATTGATAAAAATTAGTATTGAATCTCCTATATTCGGTTTCCACTAAATTGAGCTTCGTGTGTTTGAATAATATAAGTTGGCTTTTTTTTAAATAAGGAATATGAAAGCTACCTCTTCCTCCCGGCACTGCCCGGAAGGACTTTTATTTAACACTAGAACGGCGGGAATTTTTACTCAAGTTTTAAAAAAAATATTTCACATCAGAATTTTTACTTAAAACTATTTAACTCATTTATTTAAGTTATTTTTGTGCAGCTTATATTAATCTTATATTACAAAGAAATTTCTGGTTGGAATCGACATGTATTCATTCAGAAAGGGTTAAAATGACCCCTTGCCGCCGTTCTAGTGTTAATAACACGTCTTTGTTACTTTTACAGGATAAGTTTCGAACCAGAATTTTTTTATTTAAGAAATGAAACTAAATAAGTTCCTCGTAGAAATCTTGAATTAAATAAAGATTCATGAAAAAAAAAATCTGGTTCAATAGTGGTTAACCTGGGTCAAATTAATCCAGATATTAGTGGAAAGTTGGCAGCTATGAACTAAGCAGTTAATCATAAAAATCAAGCTATAACTATCATTACACCGCTCTTAAATGGTTAGCTTTCTCAGATAGATCATTTCTAAAACTTTATTTTTTATGTTGCTTTTAGAATGGCCACAGGGGATATATACTTATACACGCGTATACACTTTTATAAAAGCAGAATTTTCATTAAATAATATTGACATAATTATTTAATATATTTATCTATAGTACGCATATAACTTCTTTTATTAGAGAATTACTGGTTGAAAAATACGCCTATTATGTCACGGTCAAAATGATGGCTCGTGTCGTTCTAGTGTTAAAATTATATTTCAATTATAAAAAAGGAACAAAATTTTAATCTCCGTCATTTACAAAAAAAAAAAAATTATCTCAAAAGGTTATTTTCGCAAAAAATATTAACACAACTTTATATGGTCTATGCATTCTATAAGTTATATTTTGAAAAAAAATTCTTGTTTCTGTTTAAGTACAACGAAAATTCCATTTTATTTCAAGAAAAACTTAAAACCGAGTTATGTTCATAGCTACAAAATTCCTGTTTTTTTTTAAGTCAAATAAATTTAACTTAAAGAAACAAAAATTAATCAATGAAATGCAGGGCTCGCAACGTTTCTATAATTTTCACACCAAAGCGATATTTCACACTTTCCTATCACAGTTTTAAAACCATAATATTTATTGTAGAATTTTATTATAAGTGTTAAAGGAATCGCCCATGAAGATTTTTGATTTAAAATACTTGTAGCCAAGTGTGAAAATTTTAGGAATGCTGCGAGCAACGGAAATGTTGCTTGTTTCTGTGTGTTGTACATTTATTATATTTTATTTAACAAAAATGTGGTGTATCGTAAACTGTCATTCACTAAAGAAAAAATTGCTGTTCGGAATTTCTCGCATGAACTCAGAATTTCTGGAAAAAAAGAGACCAAGGTAGTTATGGTTAGAAACAAATCTGGTGGTTCCAATGCAACCAAATTTAAATTCCTTAGAGTACTTAAGATATAGAAAATACACTTCTTATTAAATTGCGCCCGAATTTGCCATGAATCATTTAATAATTTTTATTCACTGATTTATTGTTTATATCCACATTTTAAAACTGAGCCTAAACATGTGTGTGCTTTACAAAAATTCATTTTACAAATATAACGTTGGAAGCAGTGCCTGATTACCAACGGGGCAAACTTTAATAGAAATGTTCGCCTTATCTAAACGCCGTATTCATGTAAAATTTCTGTCATGAATGAGATGAATTTTTCTGCTTCTTTTTAGTGGTGGGAATGTGCCCCGTTGATAATCAGGCCCTGATTGGAAGTATTTAATACTAGAAACGCCAAAACGGTCATTTTGACTTTTTTGAAATTTTATTCCGTACCAATTTATTTCTATTTAGAGTCTAACTTTCAGTGTCCGTGACTTTTCGTATAATTCGAAAAGCTATGATATGCGAGTGATAATTTTTCCAGTCAGCCAAAATTTATGAAGTATTGTAATACCTAGAACCGCCGAAACGGTCAAAATGACAGCCGTCAATATTAATGCATATTTTGTGTAGTAGATGTCGCAACAGTCCATACTTCATACAACCATACTTCAACAATGGTTACAACATTACCACAGATAACTTCTTTACTTCACTGCCCCTTGGAGAAAAGCTGAAGTCACTAAAAACAAGCATTGTTGGCACAGTCAATCGCGGACGAGAACAAAATTCCACAGGCCATAAAATCTGAAAAAAAGTCTTTGTGCAGTAGCCGAATTCTTGCCAAAGATGATATTTCGTTGAGTTTATCAAGGGAAGAAAATAAATATGTTTCAATTCTAAGTTCCCGACATCCATGAGTTACATTTGAAACTGGTGATAAACACTTACCCGAAACTGTAAAACCCTATAATTCTACAAAATTTGGCGTCGACGTGCTCAACCAAATGGCACGGAAGTATTCTCCAAAAGCTAGTTCTAGACGATGATCTCTACAAGTGCTTTATAATTTTCTTTATCTAGCGAGCATCAATTCTGAAAAACACAGTCAAAAATATGTTAACCCCTTGGGGACGAGCGGCGTGTATACGAGCCGCATGAAGCTCTCAGAATCCTTGTTTTTCCTCGCCAGTAAAATTTTACTGTAAAATTTGCCTTATTTGATGAGAGCATTTTCTCGATTCAACTAGACACAAATTTCTGTTTTTAAAAGACGGTGACAAAAGATTAACAATTTCGTAAAAGGTTCCCGTCGCGAAGGGGTTAAATATCAGTATTTTGTTAGAGAGAAATCCACTTTCTTTAATACTTTTATATTATTCGTAATATTTTCTAGAAGAAAATACTGGTAGTTTCCTCTTTTTTTTTACTATGTTTTCCCTCGATTACTCGCCGCCCTGAATATTGTATTGCCCAGGGAACAGATATAAATTTTTTTTTGACCAAGTTTATTCTTGTTTTTAGAAATTTCAATTTTTCATGAAAAATATTTTTACTATAAAAATGTTCTTAAAATAAAAAAAATAAAAAATATATATATATGTTACCGGCCAAACCCGATTTTAGGTCAAACTAGATTGGTCTAGGCCAAACTACTTTATCCTAACGCCCATGGGATAAACTAGTTTTTCCTAGGCCAAACTAGTTTATCCTAACTCCCATAGGATAAACTAGTTTTTCCTAGGCCAAACTAGTTTATTCTGACGCACGTAGGCCAAACTAGTTTGGCCTAATGCTCATAGGATAAACTAGTTTAGCCTGCTATTCATTGGTCTGAACTAGTTTATCCTAGGACGATCTAGTTTGTCCTAGGCTAATTCAATTTGGCGAGCTTTTATTGATCCCAAAGACTTCCTCTGCGCCAACCTTCTAGTTTGTCCTAGGCCATTCTAGTTTATTTTAAGCCAATGCAATTCGACGTCTTCTTATTAATCCCAACTACCGCTCCGGCATCAACCTTGTGCAAAGTAGTATTGCTGTCACCGCTGTATAATACATTTTATTCGATGAAGAGTGGAATACAGTTCCCCTACCTTTCCCATTTCACTGCCATCGCTAGTTACAAAATATGTTCCATATGACAAATTATGTGCTGGAGGACCAAGAATGTGGTGCGATGCTATCATAAAATTTAGGAGAGGAATAATTTGGAGAAATGATTATTTATGTGCAGTTATACCTCGAAAATCCGGCATCGTCAGGACCAGGACTTCGCCGGATTTTTGAAAATTCCAGATTTCTGAAAGAATATCAAATGTACTTCTGATATCTTAATGGTGCATTTATTCATAATTAATTCAAAACCAAGTGACATTTATGTGGGAAAAATAAATATAAAAAAAACATTGATTTTTTCTCTGGTACATAAATGCTAATAAACAGTGAAATCAATTCTTGTGTCTATCGATAAAATTTTATTTGCTATAGTTTCTGCCGTTCTTTAACAAGTTTTTCTTGGATTTTATAAGTGAGCAATATCGATTTTGGAAATGTAGTATTGTTCCTCTAAACCATTTAGTGATTTTCCAGTGAAACATATACATTTTTCAAGTGACATCTTTTCTTCTGCAATCTTTTCGTTCTCCTTCCTATGAGCTGCTAATATAGCGCTATCGGCGGTTCTATTTAACACAGCTTGGGCGATCTCAGTGTCCGCTAATCCATCTCTTTCGATCTCGAAATTTTTAATTAGTAAACAATTGCTATTTTTCTTTGTCCCATAAGTTGGAAGAAAAAAAAAATTGGGAGAGCTGGCCTTCGTACCCAGATTTTTGAAGTTGCCTTATTTCTGAATGCAAGATTTTCGAGGTCATAATGTATTAGTATTTAAAAGTAAAAAAAAAGGATAAAATAAAATCGGCAGAATTAAAAAAATGAAACTACAGAATTTTAAAGATTTTTAATTTTGTGTGCTGTGAGAGGGCGGGGGGCAGATTTTTATTTAATAAAAATTTTAATGCGCGCTTCAAATCACACTTAATTTAATTGAAAGCATTTTAACTGTGATTCATTTAATTGTAGTATACAACTAAAATACATTATTTGCAATTGAGCCTAATTGCAACTGAATTCAATTGAATTTCAATTAGTTGCAGCTTGCTTTTAATCTTTAATCGCTATTAAATCAAATACACATATATTTTTTAAAAACAAATTTAATATTTGAATAAAAATATAATAGACTGATGTTCATAACTGCACAATTATGCTGCTTATAAAAAAAATCTTAAATCATTAGTAGTAGTAATAATAATATTTGTCGAAGCTCATTTGTGTTGTAAATAAAATCACACAATTAACAGAATAATATTTATTATAAGAAAATTTTTACTTCTTTTTCTTTTCTTTTTCTTTTTTTTGTGAGTGTAACTGAGTGTGTGTGTGTGTGTGTGTGTGTGTGTGTGTGTGTGTGTGTGTGTGTGTGTGTTAGAAATAAGTTATCAAATTTCTTCAAACTTTAACAATTAGTAAAATTAAGGATTATTACCAAACTGGAAAAAATTATTCAGCAAATAAAATTCCTTTTACAGAATATTACATATACATTTGTACGGATGGGGATACAGTACTCTAAAACCTGTTAGTAGAAACTGCGTATGACGAAATCCTGTTTTAAACGGATTTTTTTTTTTTACCGGTGCAAATTAGATATAATAATCCGTTTGAAAAAAACATAATACATTTGCTAAAGACGACGGGCCTGCTAAAAAAGGAACTTAACAAAATCGAAGTTTTTTCCTCACCATTGTGATTCCGGCTCAGATGGTTTTTCTATATAATTTTTTTCAGATTTGCAAGTCTTCGTGTAAAAGCATCAATGGTATTAGTAGTAATTCGGATATTTACACACAAGTAGAGATTCATTAAAAAATGAATATAGTTTACAAAAGAATCATTAATATCGTCAATCTACATTCTATTGTTTGGAGATTTAAAAATTGTTAAAATTCTATACAATAAAATCTTCTAAGACGGAATTGCATAGGAAAGAAGAAAAATCCGTTATAGGCAGATTCCCTTAGTAGCAGGTTCATTGTCTGTTGTAAATGCATTATATTCTTTTCACAAGTACTAGTATCTTCATTTTGCATAGATCAACATTTTTTTTTTTTTTTAAACACGGGATTCCGTTATAGGCAGGTTATTTTTCTCGGGTTTTAACGTACTTTATTTTATTACCGACTGAAAATTCCTGTTTGATCAGACCTCAAGAAGAATGCAGTCAACTCCCGACAGAAGCCAGAAAAAAAAAATGAGTCACGGTCCATCTCGGTCCGGACCTCTCGAAAAAAGTAATTCTCAAAACAAGACCGGACCGAGTGTCAGGAAGGGAAATTGGGTGGGCCCGTACAGACCCGTACATCGAATAAACAAAAGACTAGTTCACAAAATTTTGTAAATTAGGACGCTAAAGTTCTCTTATATTAAAAAAAAAAAGCGAGTATGAAGTGAACTTTGCTCACTTCCATAGATGAGTTTGAGTTGAGCAGACTCGAGAGAAAAATTTTGAATTTAAGCCTGAACTCGACTCATTTTTGAAAAATTTAATTTGAGTTTGCATTAGTTCATTTTTTTGTGTGTCCAACACTGGTTGGCATCAATAAAAGCAAGTCAAATTGAATTGGCCTAGGATAAACTAGATTGACCTAGGACAAACTAAAATGTTGCCGCCTAGGAGGTCTTTGGGATCAATAAAAGCTCGCCAAATTGAATTAGCCTAGGACAAACTAGATCGGCCTAGGATAAACTAGTTCAGACCAATGAATAGCAGGCTAAACTAGTTTATCCTATGAGCATTAGGCCAAACTAGTTTGTTCTACATGCGTCAGGATAAACTAGTTTGGCCTAGGAAAAACTAGTTTATCCTATGGGCGTTAGGATAAACTAGTTTGGCCTAAAATCGGGTTTGGCCGGTAACATATGTGTATATATATATATATATATATATATATATATATACACTCCTCAGCAAAAGTTTAGACACTGGTGATTTTTAACCTTTAAATAAAAAAATACGAACACTTGGTTTATACAAATGACTGTACTTATTTTTAAATATATTTTAAACGTTTTAGGACAGAAATAACGGTTTTAATGTAGGATATTATTTCATTTAACTGAAAAAAGTGAAATGTGCATATTGCAAAAGTTTAGACACTTTTGTGATTTTTTGTATATTGTTCACCGAAAACCGCATATTTCAAACTTATGACGTCACATGCATGAAGTATTTAAGTGCATCTCGCGATAGCATCGGTTAGTGAAGATGCGCGAGCAAGAAATTTTCAGTCAGATGAAATAATTAAAGCACGGAAGCTGAAATCGAAAGGGAAGACTGTTGCGGAAATTTCAGCTACTTTCAATCGGCCAAAGAAGTCTGTCTATTAAATACTGTCTAAAGGTGACTCTTTCAAAGCAAAACATAGATCTGGAAGGACTCGTGTGGGCAGAAAACGAGATTATAGAAGGATCCATAAACTGGCGTCTAGACAAATGATGACTGCTAATCGCATTAAAAGTGAGTTAGAGCTTTCTGTGCAAACAGATAATTTCGTAGATGCATTAAAGAAAGATGTACATTAGTTTATTTGAAAATGATAAAACCACCAGCCTTGAAATCTCACAACAAAATGAGCCCTTTCCTGTCGCGGAGTAATTCTTTTTATAAACGGATGAAATAATGGACTGATACCATAATTTATAAACGAAGTTATTAGAAAATATGAAATTGCTTATTTCCACGTATATTATAAAAGGAAAATTTTAATTAAATATTCTTGCCATTTTTGGAATTAAAATTATATGTCCTTTGCCCTCGAAAGTGTTGATGACTTGGGCCTCACTTTGTTTTAATTCTCAAGTATCTCTGGAGTTTCTCAGTGGTCGCCAAGCTGCGTAAGACTACATACATACATTGGAAAACAATTTACAGCCATTTGGTGAAGTTTTATTTCTTCCAAAGTATGTATTTGCGCAAGATAATGCGTCTATTCATGTTGCATACAACTCAAAAAATTGGTTTAACTCTCAAAATATTACTGTTTTCGACCGACCTGCGTGTAGCCCTGATCTGAACCCAATCGAAAACTTTTGTGGCATCATATCTCATACGGTTTATGCAATTTTTTAACAATACTCCTCTGTAAATGAACTTCGATCAGATGTTGAACGTGTTTGGCTGGAAGTAGACCCCCAAGTTATGCAGGATTTAGTTTCTTCGATGGAAAGTCACATTTTTGCATTAATAGCAGACAATGTATGTGCAGTTCGATTTTAATTTATGGATATTTTTCTGTTAACAGACAGATTGTCTATACTTTTGCAACAATGTTAAATTCGTTTTTTTTTGTCATTA
This sequence comes from Maratus speciosus, assembly GCA_963932465.1. NCBI lineage: Eukaryota > Metazoa > Arthropoda > Arachnida > Araneae > Salticidae > Maratus > Maratus speciosus. The sequence goes on from OZ010794.1 coordinate 131,847,731, forward strand.
TATATTATGTAAAGTGTATTAATTAAAATTTATTGTTTGTGTATGAAGGATAAGTCCCCAGTAATATATGACAGTTGAATTACAACAATTCGTTACATACTTCTCAGCACAGAAGCATAATAGATCATTGTCTAAACTTTTGCTGAGCCCTGTATATTATTATATGGGCAATGATGGTAATAATAGTAATAAACGATACTAAGAGTAAAAAAGGGCAAGCAAACAATAGTTGAGCATGGTAATCCACATCGGTCAAAATGACCGCTTTGGCGGTTCTAGGTATACGTTTTTGCCGGCTGCTCTAGTGTTTAGTCCCTTGTCATGAATCCAGGTTCATGGCCAGGTTTCATGAACCTAATTCCAGACTCATTCAATATGTGATAATATATAAGGCGGAAATTATTTTTCGATAAAAGCGGCGGGCGTTTTCTTAGGATTTACCCAAGCACTGCATAATGTGAATTATTCCATTATATTATAACTATTTTCAACAGTATCAATATTTTGCCATGCACAGTTAAACTTTATTAAATATTTAGAGTTATAAAAGTGTAATTAACTGTTTTAATGGATGATATTTCATAAGCTTCAGAACTGTTTAAAAAATAAGTTTTAAAATCTAATTAACCAGGGTTCGTGCGGGTCAGAGGATTTTACCAGGTTTCTACCACTATTTTTTATAGGTAAAGAAATCTAATTAAACGTGTGAAATTTTGCATTCTTTTAACCAACTGTGTGTGTGTGTGTGGGGGGGGGGGTGAGCTATATTTTATCCCGCCTAAGTTTAATTAAGATTTGCACCAAATTAAGTTTTACGTTTATAGCTTTATAGGGGAAAATTTTGAAAAATGACTTTTATATTTTAAAATATTTTTTTAATTGAGATTATTTGACTCTCACCACTTTTTTGAAATAGTATAATTCGCCTTGTTTTTCAGAATTTTTAATCTGTTATAAAAATAGGGGCTGAATATTTCTACATCAAAAAAGCGGTGACAAACAACACTCTGACAACACTGGTGCGAAATGTAATTTACTTCGTACTAAATAATCTGTTTTCAATCCTTTGAATACGTGCCGACACATTTACCACAAAGTGGATTTGTTTTAGTTTACTTTCATCAGTTTTTGTAAAATAATCTCTGATATACAAAGGTATTTTCGAAAAAAACCTATCACATTTTTTTTTTTTTTTTTTTTTTTTTTTTTTTAATTGTGATATGATTGAATATAAAACTAGTCTCCGTTCATGTCCCATAATGAACGGGTTAAAACGCTTTTTGCATACTTTCACAGAAACTTAAGCGAATTATTTCATTCTGATATATAATAATGTAACTTGAAAATATTTAATTCAACCCAGAAATAGTGTAAATATACTTTAGCCCATAATATTAAGATATTTTAATATTTCGTGTCTGTATAAACATGTTGGTCTTCAGATCGAGAAAGCAAACGCATTGCGTTTGGGTTTGCGTGTAAGTTGTAGTATAAAGTTTGGATGTACCTGTTATCGCAACAATTGTCAGAGAATGCTGTTGTTTTAACTACGAGAATTTTCTTAGAGAAATTTTTCGCGTTATTTAATTACAGAAATTTCGCGATTAAATCAGGTGAATAATACATGACGAAAATAAAGACAGTCAAAATAATACTTTTTCTATTTGTCTGACGAAACCTATAACTTGACCCCTTTTACAAAACTTTTTACGAGATAGACTTTACACTAGATTGTCATCTGGTGTCGATTCGACGCCGACCAATTGATTAAATGTTGACTCGAACCAGAAATTATTTTCATAAAATAAGGTTAATAAAGCCACAAAGAACTAAGTTAATTAATTAGTTTTAAACAAAAATTCCGGTATAAAATATTTTTATTACGGTTGTGCAAAATTTACGAAAGTTTTACTGTTAATATGTAGAGTATATAGCGTTTTGCAACTTCTCCGTAACAGGGTCAAAATAGTATCTTGTTAATACATTGAAATATTAAATATAATAAGGAAAAACAACAAATTGATCTGAAAATAAATAAATGATCTTCTGAACCTGTATTATAATGTAAATAAAATATTCACATTCATGTAAAGTTAAGCATTTAGGAATTAAAATTAACTCTTTGTTGACCGTTCACGAGTATGCTCGTGTTACTAAAACGATACATTGTTGAATAAAAGAATGTGCCATATCCTTAGTTCCGCCTACGCCATTTTCTTGAATACGATATCTGAAAGATATTTGATTTTTTTTTTTTTTTTTTTTTTTTTTTTTTTTTAGAAAGATTGCGTTTTTATATTATATAGATGATCCTTTTTTTAGACTATGCGAAATTTCATATAAAATCCAAACATTCTAAAAATCTTTATCGATAGATAATCTCGAAAAAGCTATTAAGACAATCGACTTTCAGAAAATTCGGGACTCCATTGTCTCGAAACACAGAGGAAATTGGCGGTCAACTATGTGTTAAGTGATATGAGTAATATACCACTGCTCTTCGAAAAGACAGAACTGTCCAACATAAAATTTCTAAACCATTATTTTTTAAACTCTTTTAAGAATGGCACATAGAATATACACATATGCAAATATTCGGTAAACCGGAAAATTCTGTCGTTTAATGTTCTTTCACGCCGACTTTTTTAAAAATTCAGATTTCTTCATTGCCACCTTTTTTTTTTGAAATGGTAAATTTCTCAATTTTTTCATCTTAATGTGAAATGTGAAAAATGTGGGAATTTTACAATTTCAAAAAAGTGGTGCTAATGAAGCAATCAGAATTTTCGGTTGACCTAATATATACACATTTTTAACTAGAATTGTTATTTAATATTTTTAACATAATTATTTAACATATTTATCTACAGTGTATATTTAATTACAGATGTTTAAAATATTTTAGTCATGTAGCAATCAAATTGATGGCTGTGATCCACCAGTATAATTAAATACAAAAATTTCCCTTTTTTAACCCTTTGAAGGGCGGTGATGCCGTTGCGGAATCACACAATTTTAATCGCAAATAGCCACATTGACACCGGAATTTTATGATGAAAATGTCATCTTTATTAAGTACGCGAAAATTTACTTTTACTTGTTTAAAAATGGAATTTCTTGTTAATACCAGTGTCATTAAATTATTTGAACATTTTATGAATACAAGTACCTTGCCCCTGAAAGGGTTAAATGCCTTATTCGTGCAGAATGTCTGTCAAAAACAAAGCCAAAAATTCTATTCGTTTTTACTGATGGAGGTATGCTCGGCCTATAATCAGGGCCTGATTGTTCCAGTTGATAAATATATTCCAAATGTTAGTCTCGATCATATTAACAGGGCTCCCAAATGGTCCGCCAACTGAATAGCAATAAATTTTAACAGAAAACTTTATGGTCGGTTTGCGCTAGAATTAACTTTCAAAGGTGTATCCGGTGCGGTTTCGAAGAAAAATCTAAAAATAAAAATTTTCTATAATAATATTTGTATTCTGTAAGCGGACCACTTGGGAGCCCTGTATTAACCCTTTGAGGGATTATATGATGTTTTAACTCGTTCACTGTCGCAAAATGTAAGAATTTTCAATTTTCTTCTTGAAAGTCGTTTGCCACCACAAATTCAGTAACGTAAATTTCGCTTTACTAATACAGCGAAATTTCTGCCAATAAAAAAGGCAATTTTTTTTAAATTTTAAAATAATGGTGAGAAAGTAATAAATTAAAGCTACGAATATTAAAGCTACGAGTATACTCGTAACGTGGCAGTCAACGTGTTAACTGGGATATATGATATCCCACTTAATTTTAATCAATAATCACACCAGGATCATTTACTTAAATTTTACATTTATAACTTTGGAAAAAGAAAATTGTCTTAACCCTAGAACTACCGGAAATTGTACTCAAGTTTTATAAAAACATTCTACACCAGAATTTTTACTTAAAACTATTTAATTTGTTTATTTAACTTATTATTGTCTGATTTATACATTTAGTTTGTTTTGAAGAAATTTCTGGTTTGAATAAATATTTTGAATGTACATGCCGGGTCCAATGGACCCGTCTGGTAGACGGAAGGTTAAAACTACATTTTTCTATTTTCAAATAAATGAGTTCGATAATTGTGGTTTGAATAAAACATAATTATTTGCCCCTTAAAGGTTTGAAACTCATTTATATCCAAACGGTATTGTTGTAAAATTTGTTAAATAAAATTTTATACGGTCCTTGCTCCCTGTAAGTTATATGTAGAAAATGTTCTTTTTTCTCAAAAAGTGCAACATAAAAACCCATTTTATTGAAATAAAAAATTATTTTTGAAAAGTAATCTTCTTAGCTGAACACCTTCCAATTTTTTCAAATCAATTATAACGTAAAGACAAAAGTATATATATTCATGAAAATTTTTCTTTTTTTCTATGTGGTCACGGCTTAGTATATTTTATTTAATAAAAATGCATCAAAATTCACCAAAAAAATATCAACTGTCATTAAATAAAGAAAAAAATTCTGGAATGAATTCAGAATTTCTGAAAAAAGGAGACCAAACTGGTTATGGATAGAGATAAATCCGGTTATCCAGGCTATTATAGTATGATTATTCACAGCAGTAACAAACATTTAAGTTGGTTTTGAAAAATGATATTAGTTGCTTCTACCCTCTGTGACATTTAAGTACAAACTCCGGAACAGAATTTGAAATTAAAAATTCACCGTTGAATTTTAGACCTTCAATCATCCAGTGCAGTGACTAACCTGTACTAACAGTTATTACCTTGTTACCCGCGCGCACCTATGATTACAATGTAAATTAATCGATGAAAGCAAGTAAATAAAGGATGGGTCTAACTGGATAAAACTCCTTCCATTTTACCTGTTGCACTCCTGTGACACCTATACGGTGCCATATTAAATTTAATCAGGAATCCTCTGACACCTGTACTGTAAATGACAAATGAACATACAACAAATAAAAATACTTTTAATGAGTTCCCCACATATTATTTGAAATATGTAAGAATGGCGTGATGTTGCTGGTAAGTGATTGAAATTTTTGTTTGGAGTGCAAAGATGAAAGATTTTTTTTTTTATTTTATTACGTAACATTTTCTAATGGATTACATGACTGGAACCCTTTTTCCTTTAAGTTATTCTCCCGTTTCTAGATTCTATGGTCCCGCAGTGCTCGATTTGTGGCCCCTTGAACTTTTCCTGCGGCATGCATTTTTTCACATTCTCAATGCAAAATTTTAATGTTGAATGTTGCATTCATCTCCCGGGACAAGCACCTTCATATTTTAACTGTGACCCTAGGGCTCAGTTTTAAGCATCCCCCCATTTTTCGAGAGTTTCTTTAAAATTTTATTCTAATAATAAATTTATACCGCATTCTTAATTGTGGCTAATTGAATATATAAAGTGGTAAGAACAAAAACATTTTAACATGTTTTCATGTTAAGGTCTACTCTTAACTATCACTTGGCTACCTTTGGGCCTTTTGTTATAACTAAATTAAAAATGGTCCAATTCGCTAATTTTTTATTTTCTAACAACTTCTTAAGTCGTCCAGCTACTACATGAACGACAAAAAAAATCTGAAATTTCAGCTACCACCAATTTTGAATATTAATCTTCTTCTTTAGGCCTTTGTTGCAGCTTCTTTAAAAACGATACGATTCTTCTACATTTTTTTTTTACACAGTTTTAGCGTCCTCCAACTACTTTACCACAAAATATCTCCCTATATCCAACTATGTTTCTGTTAAAACCCTTGCCTACAAGGCTCGTTCCCTCATTATATCTCAGATACCACCGTTTTCGATCATGAATCTTCTTTTTCGGCAACAAATTATATTTACTCACTAAAGCCGTAAATTAAAAATTGCGTAGATTTATAAGTGACTTTAAATGAGGTATTTCATCCGTTTCTTAAATATCGGGATAATGTTAAAAAAATCGAGACATTTACAGAAAAGTGACCTTCCGCCGCTCGTGGCCGCATTCTTCCCTCGGTTTCTAATGGCCCACCTTCAATAGGATTTGATTCACTTAGATTACAATTCAACTACTTTCTGCGTTATGAAATTTTATCGTAGGCGTCAGTTACCGACATTTTCGAAATTTAATGGTAAATAATGAAGAGAAGGAAACTCTTTATAGGGGAGACCGGGACTAGTAGGCGCAGTTTTTAGTTATTCATTTTTATTAATTTTTTGTTAAGTTTTAAACAAACTTTAACTTCACTTTTAAAGAACAGGCATTTGGCTGTAAATACCCCGGAGGTTTGAGTCTGTAGCTTTTGTAGTTTATATTTAGCGGAAGCCTAAAATAAAAGGAAAATTGTGCGCCTACCCCGTCACAGGGCAAGTTGCCTATACCTATGGGGTTAGTTGGCACACGCTGTATAAAAATTTAAATAAAACTCAATAAGACACGTAGTTAAAAGAAATCGATTTCATTATTACCAGTAAGTTTAAACAAATGCGTTATCGCCGTACAATGAAAATTCTAAATTATACAGACATAAAAATAATGAATAAAACATAAACATTGAGTAACGTCTATCCTACTCGATATCATCATCAGAGTTACAGTTGTCACAAATAAAAATTCGACTGTCTCCGTTTGGGCAAGCCTCGTGCGCCCAAAATCTTGCATTGCAACCACTTTTCTCGGTGTTTGCTGTTTTTCAAGCAACCAGCACATATTAGACACCGAGCCAACTTGCCCCGTGTTCAATGCGCCTTCTAGCCCCATTATAAATTTCTTCACAAAAGGGACACGTAACCTTCTAAACATAAATAATCCAAGTAAATTACAAATGGGGTAGGTGCACTTAATCATACACTATGAAAAACTGCACAAGTTAAATCGCAATTATTAAGATAAGTATTAGAAATTACAAAAAGAATTAAGCAACAAAAAATTACTTGTGAGTACAAAAAACAGAAAATTCGTAATAAATGTCCACTGTACGTAGGTAACGCTGCAAAACTACAATGAGGATTGTAAAAAGCAAGAAGAAAAGTATTCTGTGACTGGTTAGGCAATCTGTCCACAAACAGGCGATTTATGGGGACTGCGCCGACTTACCCCTGTAGCCAACTAGCCCCGGTCTCCCTATGCATATATGTCAGCCAGGTATCGTCCAAATAGCTTAATAGGCAGGGTAAGCCAAAGTATCCAGGTTCGATACCTTGTCCAGACAATTTTCGCTATTGGAATAAATCTCAACTGTGCTACTCCAGCCATGAATAGAATTTAGTGGTGAATTCTTTTTTTCGGGTTCTATTGGCTTGATTACTACGACATTTGGCTCGCTCAATTTGGTTTTTGATTACCTCCGCCACGTGAGGAATACTTCCGGTACATTCTGCCCATTCAGCGGGGACACAGGTTAGTTCGAAAAGAGATTTGTTGGGAACACACTAGACACTGCGGAAGGCAAAGTGCACCCCCCCCCCCCCACCCGAAACTAGTTCATTTAACAGATTTTCAAAATATATAAAATCACACAAATTTTAATTTTATTATAAAGGGCCCCGGTCAACGCCGGGCGGGTCAGTTAGTTTATAATATACCTCCTATTGTAAATAATTGTAATTTATGAAATGATTGTTCATTTAACATTGCTGCCATCTATTAGCGTAACGGTGAACATACTTTTTTATTAAAGTTGTTTACATTTAAATTTTTTTATAATTTTGTGCATAGAAAATTCATAAAATTTCACTTTCAAAATGTCATTAACTGTAAAGTAATATAGGCACCGGCATCATAGGCAAAAATCAGGCAAGCTTCTACAGCTGAATTTAAACTGTTATTTTTGTGTTAATTATTCACACTGATTAAATTCAGCCAAACAAATTTTTAAATTCTGCAAATATACGGGGAAGGGGATAACCTTTAAGATAGATCACATAGCATTCAAATTCCCTTGCTACAAATGTCAAAATCTTTGATTTAAAACGAATAAAAGCTGTGTGCATAATTAGCGAATTTTTTTAATAAATTCCCTGCAGTTTATTTAAATTTTTGTTTTGTTTTTAAATTTTATTGTGTAACAATAATGAAAAATCATGCATTCAGCATACATTATAAAATGCTTTCCAACACATTCGGAATACTGTGAAAATTTTCACAGTTTATTAATGTGAAATGTGATGTCTAAATAAAGAATTTGGAAAACGCATAATGCATTTGAAATCCCAATTTCTGCTGATACCATCAATAGTCGGAAAAATATCTGATTTTACTGTGCAGCCATGTATATGATCTACAAATTTGTATGTATCCTGCATAGTATGATAAAAGTTCCGTAACTGCCAGCTTTTTCTCTTTTTTGTTACTACAAAAATATAAAAGATATTTTTTACTTCGTTAATCGCAGATTTAGACAATTAATAAAGGCAAAATTTATTAAAATTAATGATAAGAAAAAAGTGGCTTAGGAAACGTATACCACACTTGAAAATTTCCATTCAGCAACTTTTATGAATAAACGGATGTGTTCGTGAACAATTTGATAAGCACTATATATGAACTATAAATTTTATACACGTCAAGTAATATATAGAAAAATAGTTCAATTTAAATATCTCAATTCGCAACTGAAAACGCTCTTCCAGAAATTATTATTCATAGTCGTCAATGGATCAGTTATTGTTGAATTTATTCTGCAGCTAAATCCTTTTGTGCTTTTCTGTAAATGAAAGATAAATTCTATGCACACCATATTCTACAGTACGCGCCGTATAGGACACCTTAGTGTTATATATAAATTTCACTCGGTTTAAACTGGTGTAATAATATTAAAATGAATGGCAAAAATTTTTTCGAATAGACCTTAATGTAAGAGAGTTGTTTTGAGTATCCATGTAAATGAGCAGTAAATGTTGCACACTTCATTTTCAATACCGAAAATGTCATAGTTATTCCCAATAATATCTATGCATTACATGGCATTCGAACTATATTTACGCGAGTAGTGCACGATCAAACGGCATGCAAACAAAACGAAGTCGTAAACACCTTTCAACTATGTTAAAAAGATTTTAAAATGCACTGTTTTATTGGATGATCTTTTTTTGTGTTTCAGAATAGCGGAAAATAAAAATATTATATATATTAAAGTTTTAATTTAACTTCTTGCTGCATTACTCATAGTAAATGCGTTTCTCCAGACTTTCACACTACGCATATCATCCAATGATTTTATGCATAAACAATTTTCAAAATATTCAATTAGCCTCGGAAATAATTTAAAACTATTGTATTATATAATAATTAAATTTTGTAATTCTACCAGCATTTTATATTAAAATGCTGGTAGAATTTTCATTTCTTTTTTTCTCATTTTTTTTTCTTTCATTTCTCATCTGCGTTGGAGCTCTGTTGTGAGGTGGTCATGTGAGGTGATTGCTCCATCGCATGTTATATTTTTCGCAGTGTGAATGGCAGGTGTGGCGGTTCGTTAGAATAGTTTTCGCTCGCTATTTAGTGCTGCATTATGACGGCTACTGATGATCAAGATTATTATATCAAGGAAGTTATCGACAAAATATGTAATGGAATGTTAAACAGTAATTTCAAAGACCAATTTGATAGATTTTCTTCGAACTTTGAGGACTATTCTAAGACTACACTGGGTGATTTTTTCACCTTCGTAGACCAATATATCTTGGATATTAAGGCTAAAGCTGGATAATCTGACTCTGTCTCTGAACAGGAAGAGGTAAGAAAAACTTGCCTTGATGTTTTTACTTTGATTGGGGAGCCAACCCATGATAATTTGTTAAATTCAGCTATCTTTAGTTTTTTTTGCTCTATTAAGTATAAGAAAACTCCTAATTTTTTTCTTACTAATACTAACCTTAAAAACGAAATTTTCAATGCAGTTAAGAAAGACGTTAAGCGTCCTCTTTCAGAGAAGAGTTCACCTATCCCTCTAAGTAATAAATATAAGAATATCGCTAATGAAGTTACCCTTACTGAAAATATAGGTATGGATGAGTCAAATGTTAGTGATAATACTCAGAATACTGTCAAAGTTAAAAAATCTGTTAACCCTTTCTACGTCGAAGTCGACAGCAATTGGGCGGCGGTAGCTCATGAAATTACGGTGTTAAACTTGGAAAAACCAAAAATAACGCTAAAAGGCGAACGCATTGTTATACATTGTAACTCTGATAAGGACTTTAAATCTACTCAGAAATGGCTAGACCAAAACAAAAAGAAATATACAACTCTTGATCCTAAAGAACTTCGTCCCAAAAAAATATGCATTAGGGGCCTCCCCTGTTACACCGATACTAAAATTATTGAAGATAGTCTCAGGGAGCATGGTTTCGCAGTCACTAGGGCTGCCATGCTTAAAAATCGTAAAACTGGCCAACCAATGCCAATATACATGGTAAATGTTATTCCTCGTAAGAACTTTGAAGAAATTTACCAAATTAACAATATACATTATATTTCTGTTAAGATTGAAGCTTTTACTAGCAAAAATCGTGTAAAACAGTGTTACAAATGCCAGGGTTACGGTCACGCATCAGAAGTGTGTGGCTTCGATGCTAAATGTGTAAAATGCGGAGATCAACATTTAAGTACAGATTGTCACCACAAGGGGCGTATTAAACCCACTTGTGCCAATTGTGGACTGGGGCACCCAGCGAATTTCCGTGGTTGTCCAAAAAATCCTTATAGACTCGAAAATAAACATAACCGAAAAACAAGTAATAGCGTCAGCAATCTATCCCAAGAAACCCAAATCTTAGCGGATATATTTAAGAATTGTAATTATACCAAAAATACTAAAGACTCTGAACCCTCTACAAGTAATGTAGAATTAAACTCTGATAACAATGATAGTACTACCGCAAACACCCATTCCTCCCGTACTATTGAAAACTCTAATGCTCCTACTAGTTACACCAATGAGATTAAAGGCATTCTTAATACTTTCAACGAAGTCAAACAAATCTTTCAAATCACTAAATTCCTAAAATGTATAAAGAACATCTCAACTCAGACTAAGAAACTCGATAATCCGATGGAAAAATTGATGGTTATACTAACTCAATTTGATAAACTTGCTAGTCAGATCAACATTAACGAAGATTAAGCTCTTCATTTGCTAAACTTTTTTTCTTCTTTTTTGGCTGTGTTGTTTGTTTAAAAAGTTAAAAAAAAAAAAAGAAAAAAAAACTCTATCTTCCTTTTGGTGGGGCTTCCTTTGGTAGCTTTTTCGCCTGTCCTGGACATTTATGTGGATCATATGGAACTTTTTTTTTTCCCTACTAGTTCTACTAACAATTTTTTCTTAAAAATTATCTATCTCTTTAGCTTTTACTCTCTATTTTTTCGTGGCTACTAGCCGCGTTTAAACGCTCTTTTTTCCAAGGCTCCCATTGCATTGTAACACAATATACTCTTAGCCTGGATGTAAAGTTGCCATGCAACTAGGGAATCCACACACCTGCTTGATTGTTCCATTGTTCCATTCTACCAGCAACACAACAAAATTAGTATTGTCTTTCAAGAAAGCAAGCTCTGTGATCTCTCATGAATTTACGAGATAAGTAAAGTTTGTATTTGTCTGGTCGTGTGGTAGATTTGACTCGCTTCAGAAGAGTTAATGATAAGGTAGCTCGTAATGTGTGCAATATACAAGTTGTCACTTTTTATCACTTTAAGAATTTGAGTCATTCAGTAGTTGAAATATTGAGTGTCACCGGAATTTACGGACATACTACGTTAAAAACAAATAAACAATTTCCTGCGCGTACACATAAGCGCAAAATTGTAATAAAAAATTCTGAAAATAAGTGATATCAATTCTGTACAGCCACCCTTCACAGGGTTAATTGTGCCCAACAGGTTACTCCAAAGCCGATACAGGGTGCCAGTTTGGCCTCCATTTTTTATTAGAAAATATTAATTCGTGCTAGATTTCAAAAATTGTATTTTTTGCTTTATTTAATGACATAAATTTTGTAATTACATTAAGTAAAGCTTCTTACTAAATTTTAGTATGAATTTCAAATTTCGAAATTTAAATAGAGGCCAAACTGGCAAACCCTGAGCCGACAATACGGTGATTGAGAAATTTAACACAAATCATATCTTCCGTATCATGTCAAACTATCCAATGTGAAAGCAATTGGCTACTTTTAAAAAATAAATATTTATTGATTGGCACCAGTTATTTTAAATAATAAAAATTGCCTTATTTTCTTATTTAATGACTAATGAATTTAGGCGAAAGCACTGGGAATTTTACGATTTCAGAAAAGTGGTGCCGGTCAAGAAATCTGAATTTTAAAAAAGAGGCCCACTGTTTTCACGTTGGATAGTTTGACAATGTACCAACGAGATACACATAGCACACGTTTGCTACGCCGTAGTCAAAGTGGTTGCTTTGTTTTTTCAAGTTTAAAAATATAGTCTCATTTGTAGTTGGGATCCGAATGGTGTTTTCGAAATTATTAGAATTCAAAAATGTAAAAGAAAAGAAATTTATGTTCAATGGCAAGTAATTGTGTTTGTGTAACGTTGAGTTCACACCGAAATTTTCGAAACTTTAATTTGAAAATAAGGAAATGCAATTTTACATCTTGAATTTGGAAAAGTTATAAAAGTTAAATTTAAACGAAAGATTCTGGTGCAAATATTGAATAAAATGAAATGGGATACAATGTATCATACCATCTCTTATGGTTTGGAAGCTTACACTAAGAATGCGACGACACTTCCGAGCTAATGTTAAACCAATTGGAGCGCGTTTCTCGAATTTCTCGCTTCACATTTCAAAGGTTTTAACTAGTTATTTTATTTTATTTTTATTATTATTTTTATTTTTATTTTTATTTATTTTATTTTTATTGTTATTTTACTTTTTGCATAGTGTATCTGAAATCGACGTCTTAACGAGTGGGTTTTTATTTTTCGGTTTTGGTTGCAGATATTTTTATCTGAAAATAATTTGTCATTCAGAGCCTGTTTTGAAATAGAAATTTTGCTGAGAAAATATAATGTGTAGCCAAGCGAGAAAAGTAACAAAGTGCCCGGTAAGGCTCTGTTCTCACACATTGATTGTTCTATACAGAAAAAAAATATTTAAAAGTATTAAGATGCGGAGGAGAAATTTGAAAAAAAAAAGCTCTTACTGGTTTAATTTTAACTTGCAAGTGTTTTCATGTTATATAATTATGTTCTTAATATGAATGAAAAAGATTCTTGAAATGGATTTTCAAATGGATATTTTCCCCTGAAACTAATGGTATAAAAATTAGCTACCGCTGTATGATAAGATGGGATACCTGGTAATCTCTGAACTACCGAACGGATTCCACAAATATTCTATATTAATAATATGAAGAAAGAAGGTTTGTTTGTTTGTAGGGAGTACACTGTAGAAAAACCTGACCGTTTTTAAGTTAATCTTGGCAAACCCCGTGACAGAAACGCGGCGACCCGGCGACATTGTCACAGAAAACTTTAACACTAGAAAGACGGCGAGCGGTCATTTTGACCGCTACCAAATGAATATATCTCGGTTTGAACCAGAATTTTTTTTTTATAAAACAAGTTTAAAAGGTACAAAGAAAAAATTATTTAAATAAATATGTTAATGGTTAAAAATAAAAATTCTGGCGGGAAATATTTTGATAAAATTTGATTAAAATTCCCCGTCTTTGTAGTGTTAATCCTCGAGATCCTAACATAACTGCTGATTTTTTTTTTAAATATATATTTTCATTTAAATTAAAATGTATTAAATTTGTAAAGTATCAATAGAAGTTTGTAGAGGATTAAATTTTTTATGCAACTAAATAACTCATTATTTAGTTGTGGAATTATCCTTCTATATATAAAAAAAAAGTGTTGATTTGGAAATGGACCAATGAACATCTGCGTAGATATTCCGGGTAGATCACATCCAATTTGAATGCTTAAGCATGGCCTTTCATCGTTAATATTAAAAAAAACTGTTGCATACAAAAATATGAAAATCGGTGGTATTATACAGAAATGTTTGATAAATACGCTGATGTAGACTGTTTTCAAATCGAAGAATTATTTTAAGAGATATTTAATGCTAAAATTGGACAAAATCGTTCCATTAAAAGAGTTTTATTGGAGCAAAAACTATACAGGAGAATTTAATCATTTTTACATCATTTTATACGTTATAAGTTCCCGATGTGCAGATTGCACTTAGTTTTCTTATTTGACTCATTTTTTTATGTTTTATTTCACTTTTAAATTCAAATTTTCAGCATTGCGAGAGATATTTTTTACAAATTTTAGAAAATGTTATTAATTTAAACTGTTGCCAGTTGCATAAACAGCGCAAACAATAATGTTTACTTCAAATTAAAAATTTATTTATCGGTGACTATTACAAACAGAAAAAAAACTTTAAAATTAGAATTAAATGATTACATGGTAAAAGCAGGAAAATTACGTCATAAGAACCATAGGCACAGATGTCATATACGCGCATTTTGGCGCAATTTTTTTCCGACACCAATTTGGCGAAAACATTAATAGCATAAACAACAACATCCGGGTTACCATATCAAGCAAAATAACAACACTTTAGCACCAGTTAAGTACCCGTTGCGTATATGAAATTGGCGTCAGAAAAAATTTGCCCCAATATGACATCTGCGACGAACCATATTTGCACTTGAATTTTAAAAGAGAAACAAAATCTTAAAATAAAAAAAAAATCATTATTCTGCGTTAAAACTTGTAATTTGAGGAAATTACGTCATATTTAAAATGGCAAAAAATATAGCAAAACAATTTAAATTGAAAAATATATTTGTGCGAGATATTTTGAGATAATCTTTTCAACTATTATCGTGAATTCGAAGACGGCGCAAATAATATTTCCTTCTAACAACAAAAGTATTTTCACGTGAATATTAAATAAGAGAAATAAAACTTTGGTGTAAATTACGTCAGATTTAAAACGATACATTTCAAATGAATTATTTAAAAGAACTATCTTATAGCGCCGTTAAAAAATACCGGGCGACAACGACGCTGTTTACTTAATTCATTTTACATTAGCTTATTTTCAAATTTTTAACTAATTTATTAATTAAATACGAAAACCGCCATTGTATCTCTTAACAGCAGCAGATTTGGTCTTAAAAATCCCCAATCCAAGGAAAACGAATGGAAACCCGTTTACAGAGAGATAGCTACTGTTTTTTTTAATTTTAATTCAATATTTTTAAATCCGATCAAATTAGCGTGCTTTTTGGATTTTGGTGTGTCTGAACGGGGGTTGGCGAGCGTAGCTCGTAGGGGGCGTAGGGGGCCCCCTAGTGTTTTGAAAAAATAATAACGTATGTTTTTTCTAAAATTTGACTTTCAATCAACTTTGTTAAAAAGAGATAAGTTTAGTATTATTATTTGTACCATTGATAAGAATGACCTTATCCTCAACATCTAGCAAGAAGAAAAATTACGTATAAATGTATACATATTAATTTATATTTGAATAATTTGAAATAATGTAGCATTTGTGTACAATGTCTCTCCCTCTCTTTAGTAAATTGATCTGATTATAGTTTTCAAATCTGTGGTGTATTGCTACAAATTACAGCAATGTAACTTTGTACTCCTTCAACAAATCTTAACCCTTTATCGGTCGCATTAAATTAGGGTTTAAAAATGCAAATTGCTTATTTGCACCATTTAAAAAAAAAAAAAAAAGAATATTCACTTTATTTAATGATAGATAAAAATGATACCATATAAAAGCCTTTTACGCTATTTTATAAAACCGGTTGGAATCTAACAATCTGAATAAAAGACACAGCCCGTGAAAATCACGGGAGCGAGAATTAGGGGCAATTTATGTATTACGAATTACTGTAAATATACTAAATACTTTATAATGAAGAGAGCGAAGTTTTTCCAAACTGGATTAAATAATATTCAAGGCTGGAGTAGCAGAGTTGAAGTTTATTCTAACAGAGCAACTGTGCTACTCCAACCTTGAATATGATTTAATCCAATAGAGGATAGCTTCGTATCTTTATTATGACCTAATTACATGGTATATAAGAGTTTCCGTGTTAAAACACACTTAATCATCATGCAAATGTTCTAGTTATAACTCGGATGAATAAACTAGCGCTGTAATTCGCAGCCATGTCCACCAAATAAAAATGAATTATGTCAGCCAGGTATCGACCAGATCGCTTAACAAGTTAAACATTGGCAAGGCAAGCCAAATATCCCGGCTCGATTCCTGGTCTAGACATTTTTTGCTCTGTTGGAATAAACTTCAACTTTGCTACTGCAGCCTTGAATATGAAAATAAATACTTCCTCTAGTACTGATTCATGAAATTTAGGTTTTTAGCTATATTTACATACAGTTTAAAAATAGATTAGAGCATTAAATATAAAAACATATTATATCTGGTTTATGTTACATTAGTTCTTCAGTGTCTTTTTTTCTAACGGTGTTATGTATAATTTCTACTGCATTCATTTCTACTACTAAAAAATACCATTTTGCAAAAAACATTTTGTTGTTAATGAGACTAGTCGCAGAAAGTTTAGAAAATTCTGCTACAGGGGTGGCGAAATGATGGTGACAGTCTTACAGCTGACAAATTTTACCCTTTTTTCCTTGCCAATAAAGTTTAAAAGAAATATTTGACCTATTAAATGACAGAGATACAGTTAGAAACTTTAAATTAGGCTTGATTGTTAATTTTAACCCTCCGTCTACCAGACGGGTCCATTGGACCCGACAGGTACATACAAAATATTCATTCAAACCAGAAATTTCTTTAAAATAAACTAAGTATATAAACCAGACAAAAATAAGGTAAATAAATAAGTTAAATAGTTTTAAATAAAAATTCTGGTGTAGAACGTTTTATTAAAACTTGAATAAAATTCCCGGTAGATCTAGGGTTAAGATGTATAGGCCCGCAAATTATATTTTCTACAAAATTCGAAATTTGAAAAAGTAAAATGAGAGGAATAATCTCTAACAATATTCTAAAATATGATTATAATGGAATTAATAGTGATAGAAACATCAAATTGACATCCCTCTTGTTTTTATGATGTAAATGCTTTCACAGAACATTTGAAAAAATAGAAACATCAAATTGACACCCCTCTTGTTTTTATGATGTAAATTCTTTCACAGAACATTTGAAAAAATATTTTATTTTTTAAGATTGTAAGGGTATTATTGACTACGGGACGTCGTCAACAATGAGGTCATTATACATTGCAATTTGCAGTGCACGATGATCCTATGTGACCCCACTGTAGGCCCATGTGACTAGCAGATTCGTTATCTGAACAGTATAATCTACCATATATACCAAAATCATCAACGCTAAAATTTGTTATAAAATTGTCAGACTGTTTTCCGAATATTCAATTATACTGTTGCCGCGTGTGTGCTTCTTGAGAAAGATTACCTATACTTTACCAACATATTTGGTGGGTCGCGGAAAAATGTACACTTTAATGTGAGTCTCATAATATTCATTTTTTTAACCTCAATTCGAAGGGTTAAATTCTTTGATTTCGAGCGTATAAGGAATGCATACATAATTTAAGAAATTATTAAACAAATTAATTATACATTATTTTAAATGTATTTTCATAGTTTATTAAATAATTAAATTTATAAAGATGCAATAAACGTATTAGAAATTATTTTTTATTTTGTAGTATACTTGAAAAGTAAGAAAAATGTTTTAAATTTTAATTAACTTCATGGTGAGCAATTTATACTCTTCCAAATTTTCACATTACTTACTCATATTCAACCATCAAGGACATAAAATAATTTGTAATTTTTTTCATTTATTACCGGAAATAATTTGTCGATGTTTACGTATATAACATTAAGTTAAGCAATTGTTAGCAGTGTTAAAACAAATGGTATATTAATCAAGTATTACGGACTCTGTGTTCTCTCATGAGTTCGCGAGTTAAATGATTGAAAGAGTGAATATGACTGTAGAGACGCGGTCGACAACTGGCGGACCGCAGAAGGTCGGAAACTGGGCTGCCAAAAATTTTCACTTTGAATAAATCTGTTAATAAATGACTAAATAATAATTTATTAATAATATGGCTGCGAAGTTGTTCAGTCTTGAAAAAACTTTACTTCAAATGGTTATAATTGACTTGCAAGGCGATATTTCCTTGAAAATGTATAAAACTCCTGACGAAATTTGGGGTCTCAGAGATGTATGATAATTGCAAGAAATTAACTATTAACTTAGCTACTATGTTTGGCTCCACATATTTATGTGAAACAACTTTCTCCAAAATGAATCATTTGAAGAACAAATATCGTTCGGGATTAACGACAACCACCTTGAAGACACTCTTCGGATTACCTGTTCACCACGTGATCCAAACTAAAAAAAACTGTCTGAAGACCACAAGTGTAATTTTTCGCTTTAATTTTTCAACGAATTCATGCTGTCTCAATTTTATTATATGTATGTAAAAATTTTAGGAACATATTCGTGTGTCTGTAGTAATTTTTGATTTTCACTTTTCTATTTTCTATTATATGTATGTGTATATGTAAAAATTAAAGTTTAAAAGTTATAAGTACTTATATTAGTTATGTGAATTTTTCTCTGGACATTCTAAAATTTCTCAAAAGTATTCGGACGCCTTTTAAAATTACTTGCTGAACGCTGCTGTATACCTTCAGGTTTTTTGCAAAAGTTTTTACAAGATTAACTTTTTAGTAATTGTAATATATAGGGTGTCACTTCTTATTCCATAAAAGTATGGTTGTTACCCTCTCTATTTTTTGTATACCAGTAAATTCATACAAAAATGTTCGCTTTATTTAATTCTAGAAATCGTACGATTGTTTAAAACAAGTACTTCTGGATAAAATTACTGGTATTAAAAAAATTGGAAGGTTGACCACTATGCTTAAAAGGGTAAATAAATCTGTATGTAAAATGATGTAACATTGAATATCGCCAGAACTTGAGAACAGATTTGAGAACAAATGTTTTCCTAAACGTAGACTATAAAAACAAACATTATTCCAATATTCTGGTACAAATGTGGCACTTTGAAATTAAAATTAATTGATATCATAGAAACTTGATAGAGTTTCTCGCCGAGCAAAGGAAACAAGAATGCAATGAACCGTAAATGAAAAGAATTTTCGCCAATTGATGTAAAACTATTTTACAGAAAAATTTTAGTACCCTGCTAAGTTTATGCTTTACTTACTGACTAAAATGGGATTTTGACACCTCTATAACTTGCGTTCTATTTATCATAGAAACAAATTTCTTGTTTTTATGGAATGGGGCGTGACAAGTGACAAATCAAACAAAATTAAAGCGGAATCCGACGAATAAGTTTTCAGTAAATTCAATTTTCTGGTTTTTGAACCTTTTAAATTCTTATTCAGACCAAAAAGTGTTGACAGCGATGCGTAATTATCAGATTTTTACGCGGTTTGCTGTATTTGAATTGATTTTACGAGTAGTTAAAGCTTTGTAGATTTCGCAAAAAATATTAATTAGTTTTTGATTTATATCAGCTTAACCCTTTTAGGGGCAAAATACTTCTGTTGCTAAATAGATAAAATCATTGAATGAAACCAGTATTTATAAACGAATACATATGAAAGTAAGTAAAACCTTTTCTTCGCGTACATTATACAAAGCAAAATTTAATTCTTAAATTATTGTGCAACGTTGGCATTTAGGAATTAAAATTAAGTGGTATATATAATATACCGATGCCCTTCAAGGAATTAAAGTAATTCCCTGCTGTACTTTACATAAAGCAAAGAAATATTAAATGGCCTAACTCTTGTCAAAATGGTCGGATACATTTGATATTCAGATGTGTTACTACAGTAGATCTAAGTAAGCTTCCTATTGTAAAACAGAATTGTAGCATTTACGGTTCGTTTACAGCGTAACTCAAAAGATCTTTTGAAAGGACTAAAGAGATGCGTAATTATCGAATTTCTACGTGCTTTGCTGCATTTTATTTGTTTTTATAAGCAGTTAAAATCTACAAAATTCCATTTAAAATAGTAAATAGTGTTTCATTTATATGACTTTGAAGTTATTGATTCACATATTTA
Source organism: Maratus speciosus (assembly GCA_963932465.1). NCBI lineage: Eukaryota > Metazoa > Arthropoda > Arachnida > Araneae > Salticidae > Maratus > Maratus speciosus. The sequence continues at coordinate 131,867,867 of OZ010794.1, forward strand.
AGAGAGAGCAAAATATATTAAATGGCATAAATCTTGTGAAAATGGTCGTATACACATGATATTAACCCCTTAATTCTCGCTCCCGTCATATTCACGGGCTATGTCTTTTAGTCAAATTGTTTGATTCCTACCAGTTTTATAAAATAGTGAAATTGGCTATATTTTAGTATCATTTTTACTGTCATTAAATAAGGTGAATATTTCTTTTTCATAAAAGTGGTGCCAATAAGCAATTTGAATTATTCAACCGTAATTTAATTCGAGCGTTAAGGGGTTAAGATATGTTACCACATTCAATGCATATAAGCTTCCTATTCTAAAACAGAATTGTAGCATGTACGTTTCGTTTGCAGTGTCACGCAAATTGCCTTCTGATAGGGTTACAGAGATGTGTAATTATCTCATTTCTACTCGGTTTGCTGCATTTTATTTGTTTTTATAAGCAGTTAAAATGTTTAAAGTTCCATATAAAAATATAGATTAGTTTCTGATTTACATCAGCTTAAAGTACTGGATTCCTATACTTAACATAGAGGAAAAACAATACTAAATTGCCTAACTTTTATCAAAGTCATGGATATTTACTAAAGACATTCATATTTACTGAGTGAAATGTATTTTAATGACTTTATACTATTTCTAACTGTATAAAATTTTATTATGTTACTTGATAAATGAATATGAATTGATTTGTTCATCTGAAAGCTCGTCTGTCCAGGTCTCTACTTTATGAAAGATGTTTCTATTATTCAATTTATTTTAAATATTCTACTATATTTCAGAGCGCACGCTTTAAATAAACCAATACTATAGGGGTATTTTGAAGGCGAAATTTCGATAACAATTAAATGAAATTTTATTTTGCTTGAAATCGCAATGGTTTTTGGCGGAAGTACTGCAGACAGCAATCATCGCGGAATGTCCTGCCGATATTCGAGGGGAAACTAGATTATAGAAACGTGCCAGTGGACCCCGATTTTAGAAACATTGTAGGCAAACACCGACTATAGAGAAACCAAGAACATTTTCAGAAAGATAATATAAGCACTTTCATAAATTGCCGAGTACTTACTGCCAGGAAAACATCTCGACAGAACTTTAGAATTATTAAATAAATTGAAAAACTTCTATGTCTTGAAATTAACAGCACAAATATATGACGATATCATAATCAGATATGATATATCTGATGATGGCCACAGTGCGGCTGAAACTTGTCGGTTTTACAATTTTTAAATTTTATTTAATGTTTTGAAAGTGTTAAAGTTTATGTGTAGGATACGTCTTTTAGTGAAAATTTTTAATTATGTTTGTGCTGTTTAGGAATACTGTTTTATCACACTGAAATAGGAGAAAATGCTCCCTTCGATAATGCTTTTATACTAAAACTCTTGAAAATTATAGTAAATTATAATAAATTATATACGGCATTTCTTTTATTATAAATTTGTTTGGTTTTAAAGAAATGCATATAAACAAATACACTGGCCTCCAAAAGTTAAGGTACAGGGACTGGATGCTTTCGATTGCACACGTTTTATCGAATATCTACAAAAATTATTGGCGAATTGTCCTTGAACTTCTGGGATGAAAAGAACATGTTTGATTTCATATTTCTTGGTGAAAATTTAGTCGGGCCGACAATTAGGGGGATAATAATAAATTTAATAATAAAATAAAATTTGCGATCAGCTATGCAACAGAAAATGCTGGAAATGGTTTGTCACTGCATTAAATGACTATTTGGTTCCTGTTCAACGTTTGTGTGTATTTGTGTAAGCATAGCACTCATATTCGTGAAGATGTCATTGTGTCTGTGAAAAATTTAAAAGTTTTTTGCTTATAGCATACAGAGTTTTCAACCAAATTTAACGCGAGTTTCCGAAAACTTGTCAAAGAATAGTAGCAGCAGTATGGTGGAATTAAAACATGAATATATTGAATATTTGATGAGATATGGACATTTTTATGAGATAATTTTTAACTGCGCATGCGCGGAAGATTTAAAAATTTTTATTTCATAATTTTGGTAGTCAGTATTTTTGGGCAAATTATATAAAAAGTCCAGTCAAATATCGCGAAAATTCATTAAGATAGGGTCGATATAGTGAGATGCTTCCTAAAAATAGCTTTATTATAAGGGATTTTCCACAATTTTTCAATCAGCTCACTATATCTTTCTAAGTTTTCACAACATTTGACGGGACTTTTTATAGAAATTACCCCAAAACGCTGACTACCAAATTATGAAATAAAAATTTTTAAACCTTCCGCGCATGCGCAGTTAAAAATTATCTCATAAAAATGTCCATATCTCATCAAATATTCAATATATTCATGTTTTAATTGCAGTATATTGTTGCTACTATTCTTTGGCAAGTTTTGGGAAAGTTGTGTTAAATTTGGATGAAAACTCTGTAGCAAAGCAAAAAACCTTTGAATTTTTCACAGACACAATAACATCTTCACGAATATGAGTGCTATCCTTACACAAATGCACACAAACGTTGAATAGGACCCAAATAGTCATTTAACGCGACCATTCCTTTTTTTTTATGATTGTCGTTTTCAGTGTTGCCAGTGGGCTACTTTTTTTAAAATTCAGATTTCTTGAATTGAACCACTTTTTTTTTAAAATCCTAATATTCGATTTATAACATATTAATTAGGACGAAAACAAGGTGAATTTTACCATTTCAAAAAAGTGGTGCCAATAATGAAATATGAATATAAAAAGAAGTAGCCCGCTGGCAGAACTGGTCGTTTTCGATTCGTATCTTTGCGAAATTGTTTACTTCGAGTTGTTTTAGATGAGATAAACTATATACCACCGTTATTCAGAGGTTTGATTTTATCCAAAAGCTATTTCCTGAAAATTTATTTTTTACTCTAGATCAACTAAAGGGTAAATCTAACACAAGTTATACGTATATACATATGTTAAATAAAACGTTGTGTAGTATATGTGAGGCGATTTTTTATTTTTTCGAATTTGTTGGTTGAGGATTCTTTTTTCTATAGATACTTTCTCTTTCAGAAACTGCTCCGAAATTGAATGGATCTGAGAAAAACATTTGTAGACAAACTCGAAGAGTAACAAAATTCCAGGTGAGACCTTGTATTGAGACATCGATTGTCATATGCAAAAAAAAAAAAAAAGAAAAAAAATTGAAATGCGGAAGATGAATTTGAAAAAGTTCCTATTGGTTTAGCCTTATCTTGCAAGGGGTTTTATGTTACATAAGTATGTTCATAATATGAATGAAGAAATTGTTCGAAACCCATTTTGAACTGTAATTTTTCTCTAAAATCAATGGTTTAGGAATTAGTTATCACTCTGGGATATGATGGGATACCTAGTAATCTGTGAAACTACTGAACGGATTTCATTGGTAATCTATACAAATATTATGAACAAAAACTCTTATGTGTGAATTTGCTTGCTTGTAAAAAGTAAACTGTGGAAAAACCGAATCGGTTTCAAATTAATTGTGGAAAAATGATAATGATAGTCTGTGGTAAAGCATAGGCTATATTTTAAGTCGGTATGACCTCACTAAAAGTTGTTCAGGAGCAAAGACATTTTAAATTTTCATTTTTGCCATACAGCAATCTGGAAATTTGACACGACGTTAACTTTTAAGATGTAAATGCTTGATATGATGTTTTCTACAAAAATCGAAATTAGATAAAATGAAATGAGCAGAATAAGCACTAAACATATTCTGAAATACGACTTTTTTGAATTGAAAGAGATAGAAACGTAAAATTTGTCATGACGGTTACATTTAAGATGTAATGCTAGAGATAAATGGTTTTTTTTTAAAACGAAAGTTTGTTGTAGGCTAGCGACTCGCTTATAAAGGATCTCAAGTATTTTCAGTGCGAGCGTGACGTCAAATATTTAACCAGTCTGGAGTAATAGAGACCTCTCTATTCTATTTTACTCAAATTTTCCAAGGTATGAGTAAATGAATGTCTTGGAGTTTACCGTTACTTGTTTCCGTTGTTCTTTAATGCAAATTAGGCTTGTCGCTCAATTTGTAGAGTATATAAGGAGCAGCGAAACCGTGTGTCTTCGGATTTGAGTCGGGTCATTCCTCCGAAGATGCTTTAGACCTGCGTGAAGGATTAGAGAAGATATTTTTCAGCAAGTGGAGTAAAGCTGGATATTGTGAATGAAGCGTCACCGTTGATAAGAAGTTTTTATTCCTATCTTGAATATATAAGGTTCTGTTTCAAAACCATGGGTTATCATCTAGATTGAAGATTTAAGTTGTATTTTATTTGTAGCCCAATGCATCATCTCAGATTGTTGCTATCAAGGTGAACTATCGAAGAGGCTCATGTGAGTTAAGTCTTTCATATTTCTTAGTTACATGTGAATGTTCTCGCTTGGTCGCTGAGTAGTCTTAGGCCAAACTTGCGGAAAAAACTCTATCACTACCAAGGCCGATTTGTTTAAATAAAGGTGTTTTTAGCCTTTATATTGGAACATGACTCGGCTATTACGTAGCGGTCTTACAGGGCTCGTTTCAGGTTAAAAGGGGAAAATAAGTGGAAAACCCTCCTCATTCTAAATTACGACGTATATTGAATTGTTAGGGATAGAAAAAATATAATATAACATGCTGCTACTTTTAAGACATAAATGCACGCACAGAACATTTTTTAAAACAATTCGAAATTAAAAAAGGCTCTGAATCAAAAACTTCTTAAAATTGCGATTTTGACAATACTGTTGAATTCGAAATTTGAAATTTGACATGGTTATTACTTTTAAATTCTTAAATGGTGAACAGTTTTCGAAAAAAAATCGAAATATAAATTAATTAAATGAACGGAAAAATTCTAAAAAGTTATAAATTATGATTAATTTGCAAATGCTGGGATTATAAACTAAAAATTCCCCATTACTTTTACTACATGAATGCTCTCACTGAGTAGTTTATTGATGAATCTAAATTTAAAAGGCTTCACAAACAAAGAACGTTCTTATCTTTCGATTTTTGTGATAGTAAAAGTGCTAGTAGCTTGAACTTTACCAAGGTGGATCATTTTAAAATGTAAATGATCGTGAAGTATGACTTAAAAAGATCTAAATTTAAAAGTTTGAAATAACGAAAACTGTCTTAAAACTTTCTATTTTACGATTCGATTTTTTTCGATTTTTCTATTTACGATTTGTACACGATTGTTAGGATTAGAAAATTGTGTACTTTCATATCAACTTTCGACATATCAGACAGGGAAGTTTTCTTACAGTATCCTGAAAATCCTGTAATGTGCTGCATAACCTATGTTTGATGCATGATTTTTCGTTCTTGTTAGTTTTGATGGCAGTTTGATGTTTTGGTAGAGCTATTATTTGAAAATTAATTTCCATTAAAGTTCATTACACAGTCCTCGCAGTAAAACTGCGACATTAATCTCGTCATTAATTGAAGATTATTAATTAATGTCAATAATCTTATGAAACAAAAACTTGTACTCGTTTTCTTAAAATTTATTGAATGTCAAACCTTAAATTAATAAGATGCATCGAAATTTCATGAAATGGCGGTTGTTAGAAGTTTTATGCTAATTTTTGAACTCATTTTCCAATTTCGAAATTGTTTAAAAAAGAAAAATTATTAAGAATTTTAATATTTTAACAGTTTCACCTCCAATTATAAAAGTATACGTTAATCCTTTAACGCATTAATTTTTATTTTGTTCGGAAAAAAATTATACTTGAGTATATTTTTGTAAATTATTCACTAGAAAATTAGTGGAAAAAATATTTGTTTCTGTTAGACATAATGTCATAATGTCACTCGTGACTTGCAAATCACAAAATGATAATTTAAAAATTTATACTTACTTTAAAGTTATTCCATTACCCAATAGCAACTATTTTCAATGTTATAATAATTTTTATAATGCTTTTAATAGTTTGCAGACTAATTAATTACTACCCTATAAAAATAGAGAAAAAGCATCAGTTGAGCACATTTCAAGCAGTATCAACAAAAGATGCAACAATCTCCACGTGATAACAAATCAGAACTAAAACAGACTTCACGATCTTAACACTAGAACCGCCGTAGCGGTCATATTGACCGCTACCAAATAAAAATATTTCGATTATCACCAGAAATTTCTTTCTAAAATATTTTTTAAATGTACCACGGAGAAATAAGTTAAATAAGTTAAGTAGTTTCAATTAAAATTTACGGCGTAAAATATTTGTATAACACTTCAAAAACTTCCGGCGGTTCTAGAATGCTGTTCTCAAATCCGACAGGGCTACTTTCTGACAAGAGTTTCAATTTATTTTTATTCGGAAAGCATTAAACTAGCAGGCGTTGTTGTTCCGAAACTATGTCGTCCAGGTTTTTTGCGTTTTTTGTTTCTTGCAAACTCAACAGATCATTCATAAAAGAGTGTCAAAGTTGATGTTTTGAACCGGAATTCCGCACGAAAGTAGAATAACCGGTCAAGAATGGGTGATAAACTTGTTTTTCACGTGATCAAAATCTCTTATAACTCAATAGATAATTGATAGATCCAAAAATGGAAAACACAATTCCAAAATCGCTTCCATGGCCAGGCTTTTCATTTTCATATATTTCCATTAAAAAATGAATTTGTAAATGTGTCAAAACGTTGCTGAGTTTGTTGAGCAGAGCAGTTAAGAACAGCCTCAAATGCTTTTATCACACGTAAGTAACACATTATAATTCACCAAAAGACCAACAGGAAACGCCAAATGGCAAAAATGATCATGTAACTTCTGAGTCACACGGGTTGCCAGATTTATCTCAGGAAAAAAAACGGAAGGTTTTGATACACAATAGAAAGTTTTGGTTTATTTCGGTACCATCCTTTTTATAACTATACTAAATGGTGTTGAATGTCCCAGTAATGTTTTCGGTAACAAATTGTTTAAAAAAACGTTATTAATTAATTTATTTAATCATTATTTTCTAACTGTATTTGTATTACATTATTCTATTAAGATTGTTTAACTAATTTTGCAGTCAGTCATCCATTCAATTATGAATGAAAATGTGAGTTGTACCTAAAAAAAATAAATCAAAACATCCTACAATCCAATGATGATCATGAAAATTTAGTAATGGGCACACTACGAAAATAAATGTTTGCATTTAAACGTAAAAAGAGATAATAAATCAAACAAAATATTAAAACTTAAGATCCAGATATACGAAATAAAATATTGTATAATTATCTACTTATATTCTATTATTGCATAATTACCTACTTATATTCTATAATAATGTTAAGTTCAGAAGATGTAATACTACCAGAGAGTTCGCAAATGCACAATAAATATTTTACAGCTTTCAAAATTTTGTAATCCTGATAAGAAAGAAGGCATGTTTTCATTTGATTGGAATATATATAATTTTTATTTGGCAAAAGGTAAAAATTTGAAGCAAATTGAAAAAGCAAAAAAATCTTGAAACTATCAAAAGTAAGATTTGGTAGAAAAACGGAAGAAAACTTCGTACAAGACAAATTTAAACGTACACCATACGATAGGCCTAAAAAACGTACAATCTGGTAATTCTAGTAGTGTGACGGTCGCACTATACGTTTAATGGTTATCTTCATGCTGAATAACGTACAATAAATACGTTCTCTCAAGACTTTCACCTTTTCTTCGCACATTCAGTCATTTAAACGTTGAGTGCCACGGTGACTGACACTGAACCTGAAAAATTTACAATGTTTTAAGTAATTTTTAAGAAAGTATAATTCTGTAATAAATAAAAGGTAAGTAAATTTTAAATAAATTTTCAGCAATTACTTAAATCAATATATATATTTTTAGTTTTATATCATATTCTAGACCTTCAGTCATCGGTGAATGAGGCGTTTTTAACAGAAAGTCCAGTATCAGTCAACGGTGACTGACATGGCGCTTAAAGTGTTAATGCAAAGTATAATTACCAAAATATTCAGCTTTCCCCGGAAATAATCTATGGACATTTTCAAGTATTATAATAAGGTTAATATAGTTCATAGCTCTGGAACTTTTTTTCGAAACATTTAAATAAGCGAATTCTGAGATCTGTCCCGAATTTGCGAGATAAACGAAGTAAGGTTAACTTCCATCAGGAGAGGTACATTTCATCCCATTCACAAGAATTTTTACGATATTGACTTTAACCCCTTAACCTACAATGACGGGCATAGCCCGCGTACGATGATCGAGCCAAATGTAAATTCTTCTTACCACTAAAATTTCACAGTAAATATAGATTAATTTATTCGGCGAAATTCCATGATTAAACTAGGCGAAAATCTCTATTAAATTTTAGTGGTAGCTATGGATTTGCCAAACCGTGGAGCTGTTGAGACGTAAATCGTAGGTCAAGGCATAGCTGCCAACTCTTCCGCTTTTTCAGACCACAAAAATTTAATAGAAATTTTTGGCTTATATAGTCGGCAGATTACGGCGATTTAAAAAGTTAAAATTTACTATAAAATTTTTGTGGTCTGAAAAAGCGTAAGATGTTGGCAGCTATGGTTAAGGGGTTAAACAAAACTGCATACGTATTAAGCGAACAAACTTAATGCTAGAATCGGGCATAAATTAACACAGCTGCGCCATCTTATGGACGGGGTTGATAATCCACATAGGCGGTCTTTTAGTGTGACGTCATATATGACAGAATCACCGCCCCCTGAATACTAGGCCTGAGCGCTGACACAAAAATGGCGGCTGTTGAAGGCAGATATTTTTTTAACGTAAGTACGGTCCCTTAAATGTATATACCAGTATTTATAAAAGATTTCTCTGACTTCTTTAATCTCAGAAAAATAAAGCGGAAAAAATTTTTAAAAAAATATTGGTACGAATTTTTATGGGATCGTACACATGCTGAAAAAAATTCCGCCTTCGTCAGCCGCCATTTTTGTGTCTGTGCTCAGGCCTAGTATTCAGAGGGTGGTGACAGAATACCTACCATCTGCGAATATTTTCTAAATCTTTTTTCACTTGTGGAATATGAAGCTAGCTTACCAGATTTATTGCAAAATAATGGATTAGCGAGAAGGGCGTGGGTGTCCAGATGCACTTGGCACCACGAAGTTTTCTTCGCCTTATCTAATCAGAAACTTTTCAGCTATTAATGAAGGTGAAAAAAACTTTACAATTTTAGTGATGTGAAGTAAGAAAACAGTTAGGCATCTTCCTGTAGTTCAGCCCCATCCGCTACTTGGCGCGTGACCTTGACTGATGTGATCTCCTCATTAATCTTGCAGTTACCTCTCCCATTTAAGATAGGACGCTTAATATGTAAGCATTTTTTACTTTAACCCTTTCAGGGGCAAAGCAATTTGATTAAGTTTTGAAATTAATGAAAGACACCGGAATTTGAAATCAAATTTATTTCTAAATAAGAAAAATCTATATTTCGCATATATAATAAAACGAAAATTGTTTTACCGAAATTCTGGTGCCATTGTGGCATTAGGCAATTAAAATTAAGTGGTTTCATAAACATACTATCGCCCTTCAAGGGATTAATCCCTCTAACTAATTAATCCTTTCAGTGACAAGTAATTGTGTTTCTGTAATGTCGAATTCACACCGGAATGTTCACACAAATTTATTGCAACATAAGACTAAGTAATTTTACGACAATTTTTCATCAAAGTTAGAACACTAAAATTTAATTAAATATTTCTGGTGCAAATCTCAATTAATCCTCAAGGTTCTGTTTCTTTTTTTTTTCACACAATAAATTAAAAATAAGGGCCCGGTCCCACTTTTTAATATTAAAATATTTGGCTTTGTACAATGGAAAAAGGTATGCCATTTAACAAACCAAAGATTACAGTTAAAATTAAGTGGTATCTAAAAGCCTTTAGTATCGAATATAGCAAGGTCTTTTTGCCCGAGCGGCACTCGGGCAAAACAGTTAAGGAGTTAATACCTTTCCAATTTAGTGGATATTCCATTCAGGTATTCCAAATCCAAACTAGAAATTTGAAATAGCAATACATGCTTCATTTATTAATAGACATTCCGTCCTTAAATAAAGCGAAATTTAATAGTGAAATTTTCTGGTATGGATTGAAATTCCCTTAATTAGAATTTTTTGAAACGCATTCTACCATGGGAATTGGAGGATTAATGTGTGCAATATACAGGATGTCCCCTCTTACACCTTTAAGTGGTTGGAACAGTTCTGTTGTTGAAATTTTGAATGCCACCGAAATTTACGAAAACACCGATTTGAAAATAAATAAGCAGTTTACTTCACGTACATATAAACGCAAAATGTTAATAAAAATTTTTGAAAATAAGTGATATGACTTCTATACAGCCATTCTTGAAAGGTTTATTTTTTTCCAATAGGTAATTACTAAATTTATAGTTTTAACACTTGTGCAGCAATTGGGATATTTGCTACATGCCATATACATATTAAAATATTTTTAGTACGTCTCGGTCAAATTGATCGCTTTGATCGAACTAGTTTCAAAAAATTGTTTCAATTCTAAAAATGATCCGAGACAGAATTGTTTTCCAAAATATTGGGATTAATACTAAAAAAAATATCAAGCAGAACATTTCTTCAACAAAAAGTTCACAGACATATTAATCTTATTGCGAATGGAAATCAAATTTCAAATTAATTGCTTAAAAGGCGCAAAGGCCAACCTTGTGAAAAAGACTCCATGCCGGGAGTCGAACCCAGGTCATCAGTATACTGCACTGACATTCTACCGACTAAACTGCATGGAACGATAACCAACCTGGAACTTCTCAATATTACAGGTTGGTAAGGCTACAAACGCAGCACAACATGGAATTTGTAATTTGATTTCATTTGAAATATTGTATGCAAGGCGAATGTTTCTCTCTGGAAAAATTTCCAAGTATTAATCACATTATTCTACCACTAATTGACCCTCCCGGAGTTAACAGGGCTCGTAGGGATATAACCTTGTATAAACCAAAAATCAATGTTGTAGCTATTTATAAATATACGCCAGTGACAATACCGGGTAGTGCTCATTCTGGAAAAAAAAACAAAAAAAAACATATTGCGACTTTGTTATGATTAAGCACCCCGATGCCAAATCCCGATGCCGAAAGCACTTGTTTGACTTTTAATAATATACGTTGTATAATATCTATTCTCCATCATTTTCTCTAAAACCTATAAAAACTATAGAATTATAATGTTTTAAGTTTTAAATTAAAGATAACCAACGATCAACAACAGATTAACGATATAAAAATACAAATATGGTTGCCATCCAGAAGCAGAAATTCCAAATCTAATAACTAATGAACTACTCTTTGTTCGATTTATTAAGAAAATACGGTTAACATCCGATTCTGATCTTAAAATATTTGTAAAAACATATCCTTTAAATATTTTGAAATGGGTTTTTCACTTTTGTTTACATTTATAAACAGTAAGTTTACGACATACATAGGAAAATATTACGTAATTTATTGATCAAATATTTTTAAAAAGTATTCTCTATATTTTCCAGAAATATTAGTAATTTTAGTGATTATCATTGAATTTAATATTATTCAAAATTATTCATATGAATGATGATTCATATATTTCACTGTTCTGTAGTGGCAACAGTGAAACTTTGTTCCTTTAGGAAAACGTGATGACATTTAACGTTAATATATATATATGCAGTCGTTTTTGAGTGTTTAAAACTAATTTTTATTTTGTGCTGCTTATGAATTCGTACGGGTACCCTTATTTTCAAGGCCAAATATCAGTATTTTTTTTTATAAAAAAATAAATCTAGTTTAAACGGAGGAAATTTCGCCTTATTTAAGGAGAGATTTTCCATAAGAAAATACTGGTACAGAAGAATTTCTTAGTCTGGAAATTTAAGGACACGTACGAACCCTGGTGTATTTCTGTGAATTATTTTGTACTGGATAATATTTCGTTGTTAATATTGTTTTGGCGCCATCCATCCTCATTTAATATAAACAAAGAAACTTTCTGTTGAAATTGTACTTTTTTTATGCATTTTATCAGCTTTGAAAGCATTGCAAATAAAATGAATATTTCTTATCAGTTCTTATTGTAATTAAAGTATATAAGTGTATAGGGTATATATAAAATACCGTTTTAACATAGAAAGTTTCTAGAGGGAAATTGCATTAAGTTTTGCATTTCTTTTTCAATTTATGTTACTTTTTATGCAATTTACTATGAGAAATGATGGAGATTAAAATCATTAAACATTTGTTGTTTTGTGTTTTACAGAATAATTAAAAATTAGTTTCTGAATAGCAAAATTATTTGTAAGTCACAAAATTAATATCAGGCAAAGAATAACATATAAAAATAGGCTTCTACTCATTAATATGAATAGAAATGCAACTTTTCCTACACTAATATATCTATATTAGTTACAAATGTATTGTGATTTTTATACCTGTAATATTTAAAGTTTGGGATGTAAATCTAATGTTTTCAAAGAATGCTGTTTTCAGTTCAAATTTCTTTATTTTAAATTTTAGTTTACATAATATCTTTGTTGCAGTCATAAAAAGTCAAAAGATAATAGTTTTTGATTAACAAAATGCAAAAATCATAAAAGGATACACAATGTTTCTTTTTTTTTCATCAGAAAAATATTTTTAATGTCAAATTTTCATGATTAAATGTTACCAAAAAATGCAGATATTTTGATAGAACTTTGCTTTATACTGTGATCTTAATTTAAAAAAGAAAAAAACAATACCTATACATTTACCAATGAACAGTTTTTCTTATTTTCATTGATATTTATTGATCATGTGGGATTTTTTTAATCTTAGAAAGAAAATAATAAAATATTCAATGACATTTGATGCTGCCACCTATAATCAAAAAGTGAAACTAATCCAAATTACGTGACGCTTAATTCACTAACCACTGGTGCACCGCACCGCCCCCTGAATAGTATATATGTAGTAGGCTAATTGAGAAATCCGGCTCTTTGCAAAGAACCGGGCTAATTGGAGAATCCATCTCCCTTTTTCCAATTAGCCTGATATTTTTCAGGCTTATTGCAAAGAGCCTAGAAAGCGTTAGGCTAATTGAAAAATGACCACTTATTATCCGATCAGGGTTATATTTTTAGCTCACAGGCTATCAAAGCCTGAGAGCTTATGTTCCCGCCGATTCTGTATGTACGTGTGTACGTACGTACGTACGTATGTACGTAACGCGATAACTCTTGATAGAAATATCCGATTTGCTACAATTTTTTTTTCTAGATTCATTCTGATGAGGTGCTTCCTTCATTAGTTTTTGGGGTTCATTGGTTAAGGATAAAGGGGGAAAAGGGGAGCTAGTCCCGCCCCTTTAATTTATATAAATGGGTTTTTCATGCAGAAATATTCGATTTCCTCCAAATTTGGTATACCGGTTTATTGTGTTAAGGAGCTTCCCTGATTAGATTTGGAAGCCCATTATTTAAGTATGAAGAGGGAAAGGGGGATACCCCCTTAATTTAGATAAATCGGTTTTTCATGATGAATTATTCGATTTGCCCCAAAATTTGGTATACCGGTTTATTAAGTTAAGGAGCTGGCTTGATTAGATTTGGAGGTTCATTGGTTACATATGAAAAGAGGAAAGGGGGCAACCCCACCCGTAATTTAGATAAATGGGTTTTTCATGAAGAAATATGCGATTTGCTATAAATTTGGTATACCGGTTAATTATGTTAAGCAGCTTCCCTGATTACATTTGGAAGATCATTATTATGTATAAAGGGGGGAAAGGGGGGCTATTGCCTCCCCCCTTAAATTAGGTAAATGCGTTTTTAATGCAAAATTATTCCATTTGCTCCAAATTTCTTATATAGGTTTATTATGTTAAGGAGCTTCCCTGATTAGATTTGGAGGTTCATTAGTTAAGTATAAAGGGAGGAAAGGGAGGCTAGAACCCCCCTTAATTTAGATAAATTAGTTTTTCATGCAGAGTTATTCGATTTGCTCCAAATTTCGTATGCCGGTTTATTATGTTAAGGAGCTCCCCTGATTGGATTGGGAGGTTCATTAGTTAAGTATAGAGGGAGGAAAGGGGGGCTAGACACCCCCCTTAATTTAGATAAATGGGTTTTTCTTGCAGATTTATTCGATTTGCTCCAAATTCCGTATACCGGTTTATTATGTTAAGGAGCTGCCTTGATTAGATTTGGAGATTTATTGGTTAAGTATAAAGGAGGGACTGGGGCCAGTGTCCCTTTAATTTAGATAAATGGGTTTTTCATACAGAATTATTCGATTTGCTTCAAATTTGATATACCAGTTTATTACGATAAGGCTTCCTTCATTTGATTTGGAAGTTCTAATCAGGGAAGCTCTTTAACACAATAAACCGGTATACCAAATTTGGAGCAAATCGAATATTTCTGCATGAAAAACTCATTTATATAAATTAAGGGGGGGACTAGCCCCCCTTTTCCCCCTTTATCCTGAATGAACCTTAAGGAACCAATGAACCCCAAAAACTAATGACGGAAGCACCTCATCAGAATGAACCTAGAAAAAAAAATTTGAAGCAAATCGGATATTTCTATCAAGAGTTATCGCGTTACGTACATACGTACGTACGTACGTATGTACGTACACACGTACATACAGAATCGGCGGGAACACAACCTCTCAGGCTTTGATAGCCTGTGGTTAATTGGGGTAGGTTAATTGGTTTTGAAATTTTTTTGGTAAATCGATTTGATGGTAGGCCTGATGAAAATCGAGAGCAGTGAAAAATTTAAAAGATGACAGATTGGAAATAATTGTTTGAATTTTAGGCAGAGGGTATGAAGAAACTTGTATAATAGTATTGATCATGCGGAGATCAAGAGCGAGGCGATACCTTTGTTTCCCAGTAGCATCTAGCTTTTTCTTAACAAGTAACATAGGACATGCCCATTCGGAGCAGTTACGCTCATTTATACCAGCTTCTAATAGTTGATTTAATTGCTCTTGAGCATCTTTTTGCAGAGACTGAGAAAGGGGAAATGGAAGGGTTTTGATAGGGTATTCGTTAACAAATTTTAAGTCTGGAATTATTTTGTCAGTGTGACCTAAGGTATTTAAAGATTTTGAAAATGCAGCAGAGTAATTGAGTAGTAACTCAGTTAAAGTCTTTGCCTCTTTAGAGTTTAAGTGTTTCAAATCAAAATCATTAGGTATTAAATCTTCTTTTCTTTTTTTTAAAGTTTCCTTAGATGCCTGTAGAAGGTCAATGAACTGTTGTTCCGAGTTACGATGCTTTTCTGAATTTTCATGAGAGTACTCCAAAATTTCTTCAACTTCAGATAATTCACCAACTCTTGTCTTTTTTTTGCAGGTGTATGATAGTATTTGAATTGTTTTTAACCAAAACAGTAAAGAAATAATGCGGTTGAACAGTTTTAGTTTTGCGTTTAGGCTTGTTATTTATTTGAATAATGACGTCAAATCCCACTATGTCTTTTTTATGTGGCACGTACTCAAACAAATAATTTACGGATTGTTTGTTGTCATTGTTATTGGTGTACACAGATATCCATTTTTCTTAACCCTAGATCTACCGGGAATTTTATTCAAGTTTTAATAAAACGTTCTACACCAGAATTTTTATTTAAAACTATTTAACTTATTTATTTACCTTATTTTTGTCTGGTTTATATACTTAGTTTATTTTAAAGAAATTTCTGGTTTTGCATGAATATTTTGTATGTACCTGTCGGGTCCAATGGACCCGTGTGGTAGACGGAGGGTTAATGTGGTTCTAATGTCACTTTACGTGTTAGAAGAACAGCTTGAATTTTTGTGTGAATAGAGTGATTATTACATTGTGTTAAATTACTGAGAGTTGCCTCAGTATCTGGGCACTGTAATGGAATAGTTAAATTGTTATTTATATGTACACATTTGTTAGCTGAGTCTATTATGATATTGAATTTGTTTATAAAGTTATATCCCAGAATACCTTCAAAAGTCGAGGATTCAGGAATATCCACAATATAAAAATGGTGAGAAAAGGACTTATGTTGTAATTTTATTGTAGCTCTAATGCATGCAGAAAATTCAACATCTGAATTTACTATTTTGATGCATATGCCAGTGGATAGTCGTTTGTATTTAAGTGTAGTTTTAATATCGTTAAACAAATTTTCTGACAAAAGGGAGATGGAACTTCCAGAATCTGCTAGAAAAGTGACAGTTTGTTTTGCCACAGTAGCTTTAACAAGTGGAAGAGAAGGGGTGTCTTTATTTACATTACAAATTAAGTGTGTCCTGTTGTTGTTTTCAGTTTGTGTCGCTATGCAATTAGCAATAATAATATGTTCTCTGGTTTGAGAACCAACAGAGTTAACTAATCTTTATTTAGAAATGTTGGGTAAGTTTGGGTACATAAATAAATTAGCTGATGTGGAACTGTTAATGTGAGACACAATACCATCAGCAACATTGCGTTCCTGTTATAGTTTTCCTGACTATGGCGGCTGTTAGTTTTATAATTATTTTCTCTTCTCTGAGTATTTGCACGTTTCCATTTGAAACAAACTTGGCCCTCATGGCCAGATCGGTTGCACAGTTGACAAGTTATAACATTTTTTTCATGAAATTTACGCGGAGAAAAATGTCTCTCATATCTTTGATATTTGAAATTTTGTCTGTAACGAAAACTGTTCGAGTTGCGATTAGATTTCTCAACAGATTTTTTCAGAAATTTCGTGTAACTGTTGTTCAACATTAGATTCTGATTTTGGCATGGAGAGTAAAGCATGTAACACTTTTTCATTATGCAGAATCTCGTATAACTGATTTGCCCTTTCAACCGTGGCACGATAATCAGTAATTCCTTCTTCCTTAATTTTAATTCTAATTTGAGAAAGAATCGCTTCAAGAAATTTCATGTATTTCATGGAATCCCGCGCTTTGGGATCCTGTATATCCTCATATACTTTTGCTGCCAAAACATTTAAGCGGTGAGCTAAATTCTTTATGGTCTCGGCAGGCAAGAGTGATAAGTTACTCAATTCGAGATTGGCTGCACATTTACTTGGCGGCGAAAAGAAAGCCGCGAATTCCTTACGTAAAGTTTCCAAATCTTTTACGTTTTTGAAATCGGGGTTCTGCGCGAAAAAGTTTTGCCCCGGTCCTCGTAATTTACCAATGAGGAACGAAATAGCTGTTTGCTCACTATATTTATTAATTTCGGCAACAGCTTTGACCTGATCAAAGAAAAATTGCAATAATTCGGGGTCCCCGACAAATTCAATAACACCAATTGGGATTTTCTTAGCCATTGTCGCCAAAGAATCAATTTAAGTAATGTGATAGCTGATAATTACTGAGTTTCTGCATAATACCACATATAAAATAATAATACTATCACTGCATAAAACCAAAGCATGTCAAATAATAAAATGCAATTTAAAATTATAGCATTATAAAATATAATTAAATATAATATAGGATAGTTTAAAGAAAGGAAAAATTTTCTCCTTTTAACTTAATCCAAAAATAAAAATAAAAAGTGTTAATGTAACTTTTTTAAGAGTAAAAAAAATCTACATAAATCATGCCCATAAATCAACTAAAAAAATGCATAAGCAAAGAGCTCTTTTTTAATAGAGAAATGTATCACAAATTAAAAAAAAAATAAGGGATTTAACTTTATACTGAAAATAATGCCCTCTTTTCTTTAATTAAAAAATAAATCAATAAAGAGCATGAAAGTCAAGGCAAAAATAATATAAATCATTTCAATCACTTAAAAGTTATTTTGTAAAATATTCTTTCGTGAATACGAAAATTGAATTAAATATAATTCAATGCAAGCATTTAATGTGACTTCAGTAAATTACTGAAAAGAAAAATTTCGAAACAAATATTCAATTCTCGTATTCTATATATATGTAAAAAAATGAGCAGTTTTCTTTTTATTATCAACTGCCAAAGACTTGTGTACGACGAAGGCAATTTTTTTTTTACGGCCAATTTTCACTGTAGATGTGCCGACAATTTTCTTCAGTTTTTTTTTTTTTTTAATCACTTATCGAATCACCAATTTCATAAAAAAAATTGTAGAGTCCTTGAAGGACAACAAAAACTGAAGACACTCGATACCTCACAAGCCTTTTTTTTACACAAAATTAGCCGTCACACACTTTGTACACGGTCACACCCTTAAAAATTGACGCAGTAACATTTCACTTTTTTTGCTGGAATCTTATGTCACTTTTAAACATTTTTCACAGAAAACACTGGTGACACAAGTGACGCATAACGCGGTTTTCACAATACAGAGCTTGTGCACAACACTGGTGATTTTTTTTCACTGAAGGGTCGGAGGGAGCACACGCGAATTCACCAACCCACGGAAGAAACGTAAATGTGACCAGAGGAAAAAAAAACAGAAGAAGCCACTGACGAACTTCAGCGAAAGAAGGGGGAAAACACAGCCCCGTAAAACGTCCGTCCAAGAGATGAATTCCCTCACTCGGAAAAGCTTCAGAACTTTCCAGAAACAGAAAAGGGGATTTCCCGTTTCCGTGCGACAAATGAACTGCCCGTCATCTTACGCAGGTCACTGGCGAAGACATGTAGCGATGAGAAAAATGTTCGCAGGCAGAGAGAAGTAAAATCATGTCTCTATTCATTTCATTTTTTTTATCTTTGAGTTGGAGAAAAATTCGGCTGCTATGCACCAATTATATCTCGTGGGGTTCGCATCAGATGATGGTTCTCGGGTTCGCTGAAAAGATGATTAAAAAAAACTCCAACATATCGATGAAAGTACAATCACTTATTTATTTATGTTCAAAAACAAAGGAAGACATCTCATAAAAAAGGAACGTCGGATATGAAGCAATACAGAAGGACACATTACGTATCTCGATGTGTATAAACAAATTCGTTTCATCACTGCTACGCATCGTCACAGAAAAGAAAAGGAAAGCAACAGCGGTCCTTTAACGGACCTTCCAGTCAGGCGGTCAGGTGCGAACTCCGACATAATGCGTACTCAGATCATGAGTCCTGGCATCTTGTATTATCGCCAATTGATCGAGTTTTTGATGCCAATATTATAGAGACAAAGGATTGGCCGCAGGATTAGCCGACAAATTACGTAGCAGCCCGGCTTTCGGCGCAGCCACAGGATGTGAAGCAACCCTACATGTTTCAAGACTAAGAGCGACAACAAGTCTTGATTATGTTTACATTAAAAAAACAGATTGCAGTTAAATGTAATTGAGTAATCTTTAATCAATGTATGTGAACTGTAGAAAGCATAATGATAATTGAAGATATAATTTATAACTGCAATTCCAATAAATACATCTTTTCTTTATTTTATTTTTTTACCCGTCAAGTTCTAATAGGAAATGAGAGTAGTTTATTTATAGCGCAAATGAAATACGTTAAAGAAAAATGAACGGTTAACGGAAAATGCAGCTGTACGGAGTTAAATATGATCGTGATTCCATTTAAATAAAAACCGTTAGGAATGAAAATATAAATAAATGTGCGAGAATGAGCATTTTGAATAAGCATAAAAAAATATGAAACTATAAATCTTTATATGTGTTCAGAAAAGTCCTTGTGAAAGGAAAAGGAAAAAAAAAAACTAAATGAATGTAGAAGTATGAATTGTTTTAGGAAAAAGAATTACTATAATGAATTTATTTGTTTAAAGTGGATTTTGAGAAACGGGGGGTGAAATTGATATGTTGCAGATAAATCTGCCACACTGGTAATGTCATGAAGGATGATGACTCCATCATTTAACATGCCAAGGCGTTTGCGCTGGATGGATTAATGTGATCTTGTGAAAGTGGCACAAGCGAGACCACTTTTCTAAACGTCTTGCAATTTCAGTCGCTCTGAGGCGTTCCCGAATTTACACTACCTACCCTTACAATCACTGTAAGATATGTACATCACTTCATTTTTGGGCATTTGCACAAAACAGTGTTAGTAAAAATGCACTGTAAGACGTGCATTTGTACTAACTATTGGGCCGATCGGAAAGTCGTGTCGTGTTGGGAAAATCAATTCCTACAAGAAAATTCTATCATTTAATTATTAGACATTGATTCCGATATCTAATGTCTAATAATTATCTGGCAGAATTTTCTGGTACGAATTGATTTTCCTAACACGACAGGACTTTCCGATCGACCCAATAGTACCATCTGTCTTCATTCTGTTAAAAAATATTCACTCTACAATGAATTCTTTTCAAATGCTGCTGTTTGTAACATTTTTCATTCTGATCCATCCTCGTCGCATTTGGACTATATTTAAGCCCTTTAAGCGTCCTAACCGTGTTTTCCGCCACGTAATATTTAAATTCAACGGCTGATTTAGATAAAATAGAAATTAATGTTATTTTTTGCAATGCATAGGGTAAATAAATATGCGAGGTAATGATAAACAAAACCTCATACAAATACATTTTATAGATATTATTTTATGAATCACTAAACATACGTACACGTTAAATTCTGTTGGACGCATAAAGGGTTAAGAATTTCTCTAAAATTATGTTTATGAGTGCAATCAATGGCATATGGTATACTTAACCTTCTCAATCCCATTTTACCTGATTTAACCCTAGATCTACCGGGAATTTTATTCAAGTTTTAATAAAACGTTCTACACCAGAATTTTTATTTAAAACTATTTAACTTATTTATTTACCTTATTTTTGTCTGGTTTATATACTTAGTTTATTTTAAAGAAATTTCTGGTTTGAATGAATATTTTGTATGTACCTGTCGGGTCCAATGGACCCGTCTGGTAGACGGAGGGTTAAAAGCACTAATGATATGTATGTGCTCAAAAAATTTTACCTTATATATTTATGACAAATGTTTTAAATTCCTTTCAATGACTTTTCAATAAACAATGCAAAACATATATTATCTTTCATTTCCATCAACCTAATATAATATTACTTACATTGTTACAACTTTTCCATGGAAATATCCCTCTTTCTGAATCGTTCACTCTTTAAAAGTTACATGCATCCTTCCACTGTCGAAGTTCTGGGAAGAAAAAAAAAAGTTTGCTTACGAGGCATACATCAAAATGTTAAGCATCATATTTTATATTATTTAATTAACTACGGTCGATCAATTAGCTATAACAGTTAATTACGTGATTCCCTTGCAAATGAATTTCTCTAAGTATCGAATATCTAAATGTTATAACCTGTAAAATAAAATATGTATAAATTTTATAAATAAATCTTAAAGTATCTTAATAATGTACTTTGAATGCTTGAACACTAAAACTTCCGGGTTCCCTTGTGTTAGATTATATACATAACTGCAGACTTATAGAGCTCTACTAGAGCATACTTAAAGTATTTTATCAAATCAAGTTATAGCAAATGTTTCAAATTCCTCTCAATGAATTTTAAATAAACAGTGTAATAAATATCATACTTATTCTAGCAGCATAACACTTTACTACTTTAACTATCACAAGTTTTCTGTTGAAATAATCCTTTTTCTGAATCACTTGCACCTTGCACTCCAGTAACAATGATACGCAACTCTAATTTTTAAAATTCATTTGAATTTAGGCAAAAAAGAAAAATAAATTTGCATGGCAAGGTATAAATCAAAATGGTAAGTATTATCTTTTATTTTATTTAAAGAAATACTGGCAATGAATTGGCTACTCATGCTAATTAGGTGATTGGAAATTAATTTCTATCGGTATAACGATATTAAATATGATACTCTCTAAATGAATACACAAAAATAAATATTAAAAATTAATCTCTGAATATTGCATTTAATAATGATTTTTATATTATGAAAAAAATACCATTTTTTGCTCAATGCAATAGGTGTGTCAGTCAGAATTTAGGAAGCATCGTGCTGTCTTGAAATAGTGGTTTCCTTTAAGTCTATTTTATAAAATATCTGCATTTAATAAAATATTTAATCTATAATGGAATCTTTTATTAAATTGAACTTGCTTTTTGTATATAAAATTTTGTAATCGATTTTACTCTCACTTCCTGATATTGTTAGTCTGTATCAATACATGTTTAATACACACATAATTAGCAGAAAAAAGATAAACGTTCCTCGGAAGATACCAGCATTAAAATTGTGCATTCACTGAAAGAAATGAAGTACTCAAAAATGAGTAGATTGATGTATTCATATCGAATTGAGTATATTTGGATCAAAAATGAACCTATGTTTTCTCAATTTTGAAGCATCAAATCTTATCAAACCTAAACGAAACGATAATTTTGTAACTTGTAATGATTTATTTCATTTATGGTGGCATAAAAGATGTTCATGATGATTAAATATTGAATTATGCACAGTATTTTAAAATAATTTAAAAGTGCTTACAAATAAAGCTCTTGTTATAAAAATATTCGATTTGGGTATCTTGCTAATAATTTTGCTATTTTACTTTTAAAATAATCACTTAAACATTTCTTGTTAATAATTTAGAACGGGAATTAAACGTCAGTACATTTTTACTTTAATTTGTAGGTTCAGGGGGTCAGTACGAAAAGATTCCTATTTGAACACAACCATGGGATCAAAAATGAGTACACGTATTTCTGAATTTTGAGTACATTTGGATCGGAGCTATTTTGAGTATGTGACGTATTTAAAATTGAGTACTTTTTACTCAATTTTGAGTAACCATTTTTTTCAGTGTTGATTTCATAAGACATCGAAACGTCAAATATTGCTGATAGACCGGCAGCAGCACAGAGAATCACCTCATCGAGTTCACGGCTGAAATTACCGAATTAGTTAAAACTCGATTCGCATATTAAAACGCAATCGGTCACTCAAGTCATATTTTGATGGCAAACACCTGAAAATCTGATTTTAGCGGTTGACTAGTAGGTTTACCATTGTGTTTTCCTGCACCCAGTCCTCCATATTTTCATACCTTTGGGTGCAGCAAAACACAATGGTAAACCTACGAGTGAACCACCGGTAAACCACCCACGGTAAACCACCAAGATATGACTTGGCAGACTGATTTCATTTTAACCCCTTGAAGTGTAGTGGGATATATTTTATCCCACCTACAATTAATAAAGATTACCACCGGAAAAAATTCACGAAATTTTACTTTTCTAACTTTGGTGGAAAAAAGTTAGAAAATTGCGTTTCCTTATTTTGAAATTTTTTTCTCTAAATTTCCGGTGGGAATTTAGCATTACACAAGCGTAATTGCGTGCCCCTCGAGAGGTTAATATGCGTATCGAGTTTCAACTAATTCTGGAATTTCAGCCGTGAACTTTATGAGGTGATTGTCTATGCCGCTGCCTCCTGGAATAGACGGCATTTCTTTATTAAACTTAATTTCAATCAATGTAACCTTCATTTAAAAACTTCTAAAACAGCTTTCAGTTGAATATGATTCAGAGCGAAATTTGTTAAAAATAACTAAGTAAATGATTAAAATTATCTTTGATTAAAACAGGACATCATTACACCTGGAGTTAAACTAAATTCATAGATGTGGCTTTATGTTAATACGAGTTTAAAGAAAAACAGTCCTCCGGAAATGCTACGAATCAGTTCTTCTAAACAACTTAAGTTTAAATCATAACTAAGAACAGTTCATTTAAAATTTAAACATCGTAAAACTCAAAAAATATCTTATTGTATCTTCAGAAACTCAACCAAACAATCTTAAGTATATTAAAATCATAACGATAATAAATTCCAAAGAAACGAAAAGAATGCTGTTACGTTTTAATATCGAAAGGCATTTATGCATTTGAAAAAATTAAACTGGACGATTCCACTATATAAAAAGGTAGGTTTCAGAATGGTGGAAGTACGGATCAACTAACGTCATCTATGAAACACGAATGTTTAGTACCGATTCTTTAAGTTAATTTATGTTTAGAAAACAATTAACATGGTATCCTAGGTAATGGTGGTATTACATTTAACCCCTTGAGGGGTGTGGGATATATTTTATCCCACCTACGATTAATGAAGTTTTGCACCAGAAAAGTTTTATTAAATTTTACTTTTTTACCCTTTCTGAAAAAAGGCGTAAAATTGCTTTACCTTATTTTGCATTAATGTTTTTGTAGATTGCGGTATGAATTGGACATACAGAAACGCAATTACTTGCCCCTCAAGGGGTTAAAACAAAGAAATCCTTTCAACATTAAAATATAGAAAGAAAAGTTATTAAATCAATATAAGTTTAGGTAAGGTTTAAAGCCCATATGAGCTATAAGTCGCAAGTAAAACCGGCTGATTAGCTAACAGATATTCTGGAATTATAAAAGTTATGCACAGGTGTGTTTCCGATTAGAATACTACATTTCAAAATTTTTAGAACTTTCCTTTTGCAATATCTTAACACTAGAACCGCCTTTGGGGGTCAGTTTGACCCCTACCAAATTGAGAATAGTCTATTCGAACCAAAATTGTTTTAATAAAATATGTTAAATGCATGTAGCACAAAAATAGGCTACTCAAATAAGTTAAACAGTTAGAAATAAAAAATTTGGTGTGAAATACTTTTTATAAAACTTGAGTAAAATTACCGGCTTTTTTAGTGTTTAAAAAGAAAAGAGAATTTTTTTTAAAGAAATTGAATATTTCGAGCTTTGTATCAAGCAAAGCGTTATAAGTAAGCGTCCTATCTTAAATGGGAGAAATAACCGCAAGATTAAAAGCGAGGTCACATCAATCAAGGTCATGCGCCACGTAGCGGATGGAGTGTGAACTACAGGAACTACCTAACTGTTTTCTTAATCACACCACTAAAATTATAAAGTTTTTGTCAGCTTTATTAATAACTGAAATGCCTTTTATAAGGCGAAGAAAACTTCATGATGTCAAGTGCATCTGGATGCCACTCTCGCTACGCCATTATTTTGCTATAAATGTGGCAAACAAATATAATCTCCATGAGTGACTAAAGATTTAAAAAATACGCGTCACACTAAAAGCCCGCATGTGTGAATTATCACTCCGTCCACAAGGTGGCGCAACTGTGTTAATTTACGCCTGATTCCAGCATTAAGTTTCTTCGCTTACTTATAACGCTTTGGTATCAAGCTTAAATCACTGCAATGAATTTTCAGTAATCGGGGCACACGCAAAATTAACTTTTTTTACCGGATTTTTTTTTTAACTACATGCAATCCATTTAGGTGATGAGGTGTACTTTTTAAGATAAATATTGAATTTTTATAAAAGAGCGTTTTTTACCACTTAACGGTCGCATTAAATTACGGTTTAAAAATTTAAATTGTTTATTGGCACCAATTTTTTGAAAAAGAAGTGTTCATCTTATTTAATGACAGGTAAAATGATACCATAATAAAGCCAATTACACTATTCTATAAAACTGGTGGGAATCAAACAAATCTGAATAATCTTAATAAAAGACACAGCCCGTGAATATGCCGGGAGCGAGAATTAAGGGGTTAAAAAAGCTATTTTTAGTGTTATTTAGAACAAGTTTGAAATTGTCTCTCTAAAATTATTTTTATGAGTTCAACTTAGTATATCATATGCTAATCTCGTCTATATAATTTTACCTCATTCAAAAGCACTTAAATTTTAACCAAATATTTAAAATTTTTCTAAAATACTTTATCAAATTAATTTATGCCAGATGTTAAAATTTCTTTCAATGAATTTCCAGTAAACAATCTATTAAATATTTTATTTTCTAACAGCATAACACGGCATTAATTTGAAAGTCATAACGTTGCTATAGGAATATTCAACCTTTCAGACACTCCAATTGCGATAAGCATTTCCCTTAAACTTTAAAAAATGAGTTTAATTTAGAAAGGGAAGGAAATAAAAGAAGTATGCATACGGAGGCACAAATAAAACTTTTATGTATCATAGTATTGCAATATTTTAATAAGTACTGACGATGATTAGCTGTACGTGATAATTACGTGATTTCATTGCGCCTGAATTTCTGTATATAATGAGTGATTTTTTGAAGATCACTTTCACGAGATAAATTAGCAAAAATTTTATTCGAAATATTCATGACTGGATCTCTTCAAAGTCACTACAAAAAGGGCGCAAAGAGAGTATTTAATTAATTACGTTGAATAATTAAAGAAGCAGTAATTGTAATAAATAATTTAATAAATAAATAATTTAACGAAAAAGTTTCATTTTGAGCAGGGTTACACATAGAGACCGCGGGCCCCTGTAATAATTTCAATACCCCCAGCCCAACCTTAAGTATGATACAATAAAACATGTTTAGACGGAAACGCAAACGTCCAGTGAAAAATTACGGTTTATGCAGATTATGTTTATTTTAGAAGGTATAATTACATTATATATATTATGTTGGAGTATGAGGGGAGGGCTGGCCGATATTTGTTTTTCGCTTATTGCAGGATTCCGTTATAAACAGGCTTTACTCTATCAGAAAATAAATTTTCTGGATACTACCTTTTTAAAAAATTCTGTATAGTGTTTGCTTACAATTTCATTATACTTATTTTACAATACTATTACAGTTTATGCGCATTGGTAACATTTTTTCCTCTAAAGATTTTAAGTAAAAATTTTAAATATTGAAAACAGAATTAAATTTTAAATGCATTCTTTAATTAATTTTGAGTAAAAGTGTTTGAAGCATAAAAGAATTCGAAACTTTAACCTGTAACTTTACCCAATTTTCCATTTGATTTCTGTTCGCGTGTCTGAAATTAGCCGCATCATTAAAGCAAGAGCACCATTTCAAAACTTTATTGATATAAAATGAACTTTCAAATACTTGAAATATACACAGAAATACGGGCCCTGAGCCCCACACTTAGAGATATTCTAGCAAATTCTCACTTTTGATTTTCATTACTTATTAGCTATTTTAATTTAAAATTTTAACATAAAAAAACACGAGGGTTTTTTTTTTTTTTTAAGCAGAGTCGAAACCGCGCCCGTAGAGAAGAGCCGGGACCTGGTAATTTGTACCGTCTCTACCTTGTTTTGTGCAAATCATCAAACAAATGAGGATTTTTTTTTAACGATGTGTAAATGAAATTTATTGGTTATAAGCGTATAACCTCATTCAATTAGTTACTTAAGTGGAATTGTCTGTTATTTAGAGGTTTCAGTAGTTTTCAATTTCTGAAAATCCTATCCTTAATTTTATTAAATGCATCTTAATAAAATATCCATAAAAATAGAGAGTTAATTCAAAAGTACAGTAGAACCTCAATTATCCGAAGTAATTGGAAAAGACTCTCTTTCGGTAAATCGGAATTTTGGGATAATCGAGAAAGCGTCCATTTTAAGATGAAGGAGAAATATATGCAATATTTCTTATTATGGTAACAAATGCTTAATAAAATAAAGCAATAGCAAAATAAAAACAATAAATAACCTGACTTTTAAATTTGAAATTAAGTATATTTACATATATCACAAGGGTTTGGAAAAATATTTTTTTTTGTTGCAGTTTCGATCGCCTTTGCTTTGAAACTCTACCACGGAGTTTTTTAATATTATTAGTTCAAGTATCACAGTTTTTCAGCTGCATCAGCCATGCCAAATCTTTTGCAAAATATTCAAAAGCTTCAGAATTTGTTCGTTTTCATCCTTCCACCCCGCAGCTTACTGGAGCTAAACTTAAATTCAAAGGAACTCTAAAAAAGGGTATCGAAAATATTAATGTATACTCGTAGTCAAGAAAGAACCTCTTGCAGACAATGAATATGATAGGTTAAAAAAAAAAGAAAAAAAAAAGCTTTCAAAATGGATTTTGCACAAAAAGAATGTGACAGTAAATAAAAAACTTTAAAAATGGATTTCGGTTAAACGAGAGTTTCGGTTAAAAGAGTTTCGGATAAAAGAGATGCTTCTGTATATGATTGTATTTTTGAATCATTTAAAGGAAATGAATGCAGTAAAAAAACTTTTTCGCATATTTCTAATTATGGGACTTTTACGACACTTTGTGAAAATATAATATTCCTAAATTCTCTTTAAGATTGTGGGGTTGAGCAAAGCATTTGGAGCCCTGGTTTATGCGGAAGACCTTACAACAGTCGTTTGGGACATTGTAAGCACCAACGATCGTGATTTTATTCTATTGCTATCACTTTTTGAAAAAATAATCACTGCCACAGTGTTTTCAGAAAAACAAACTCGATTTTTCCCAAAAGTACTGAAATTTTCCTACAAATCAGTGTTTTTCCGAAAAAGAAGCCCAACTCGGTTTCTAATCAAAAAAATAAATTTTAAATTTGCCACTATTAAAAAAAAAAAAAAGATTTTAATAGCACAATTTTACCCTAAATCAAGCATTTTTAAAATAGAATTCCATATTTTCAAAAATAAATAAATAATCAGGGTTCAATAAATAAGACATGGTTCATTTTTGTTTCTACCTGCTCTTCCAAGTGTAACTACTTGTTTTTAACACGTTCACGCCGCCGCGGTGGGTCACACTCGACTGTCTCAGAGTTGTCAAGTCTCCGGCTTTTTGCACACCACTATTATTTTAGAGAAAATGTTGCTCCTTTAAATCGCCCAATTGTTCTAATTAAATAAAACAACATTTTCTGTATTAAAGTACTGGTATCCAAAAAGCCGGAGACTTGTCAGCTCTGAGACAGTCTAGTGTCACCCACCGCACCGGCGTGAACGTGTTAAATCTTTCTGTCACAGACAATTTTTATTGTTAAATGATGAAATCATCGGCTGACACCGGAATTTAAAAACGACATTTTTAGATATTAAAAACATGTTTCTTTACATAATAAATGGAAAGGAAAATAACGAACATGCTAATCGACATTTTTCTTGTGATCGATTACTTTCTTGAGGAAAATAATCGGAATCTTGGAAAAATAAATGTAATAAATAGATATTAGAATAAGTTAAATAATAAATTAGACTTTAACCCTTTTCGCGGTGGTGGATGACTTTCTTCCCACTTAAATTTGTCACAATGGCACCGGAATTTTGAAACAGAATTTTCGATTTATTAAGTCTTCAAACAACTGCAATTAATTATTTTCACTTACATTTGACAGTATACTCTGATGTCATTGTGACATTTGGAATTAAAATTAACTCTTTGCACTCGTATGTCCAGACTAACTGGACATCATTTTTCTTTGCAAAATTTGTTTCTGGCACCAGTAACAAAGGAAAATAAAATTTGCTTTATTTAATTAGAGCTTTTTTGAAATTGTGTATTTGGAGGAAACATCTTTTAAAAATGTGCTGTCAACCGAATAAAATTTGTGTAAGAGACCTCGGAGTCTAAAGGGTTAAGTGGGAAGAAATCACCCACCGCAGCGAAAAGGGTTACACGTGTCTGATACGTGTGTGAACGACACGATAAATTCCTATTTCTGAGTCCACCAATTGAGATCCATTGTTGCCATATGACAAAAAGTAAATATTTACTTGAAAACGTGAAATAATGAAAAAAATTCCCAAGATTTTCCTCAAAAATGTTGATACTCCCCAAATTTTCTCCGCTGATATAATATTATCTGACCAAAATATTCCTCCGAAGGTTTAAAATTCACAAAAATGAGGACAAAACCCCCTATCCAACAACACTATTATGCTCGGATGCTTTTTAAATATCCCCCGAAAAAAAAATCAATTGTGGTACGATAGAATATAAAACTAGTATCCAGTCCAATCCCGTTATTATACCATTAACCTACGATTTACGTCTCAACAGACTGGACCCAAAACGTAAACAGGATCGCACAGCTTTCGAGCCATTCCACGGTTCGGCAAATCCATAACTACCACTAAAATTTAATAGAGATTTTTGCCTTGTTTAATCTTGAGATATCTATGATTAAATAAGATAATACCTACTGTAAAATTTTAGTGGAAACATGAATTAACATTTGGCCTCTGTCATTGACTACAAAATAGGTCCCTGATAATCAGTTTTGGGCCGATTACAAGACTCACATGTTGTTGTAGATTAAGCCAAAAAATATATAAATTGATGTTTCGACATTTTTCGTACAATGAAGGTAACGAGTCTCTTTAGCACTTTCAGAGGCGAGGGTTGGTTTATGAAACCAGATAATTTTAATTACCAAAAGTTAGAATGGCAGCAGAATTTTTGTGAGATATTTTCAATTTAATATGTACGTGAAATAAAGCCTTTTTCTTATTAACAAATAAATTTGTTCGTAAATTCCGATGCCACTTATTTATTAGTATTGAAAATGCTTTGCCCCCGAAAGAGTTAGATCAAAAGCGTCTAATTCTGGCCCTAGACGTCTTGGTGGCACCAAAATTTTCAGAAATGAATCAATGCCTTATTTAACCCTTTGAGGGGCAAGCAGTTACGTTTGCGAAATGCTGAATTCCCAACGGAATCTTTGAAAAATTCTATTTCAAAATAAGTAAAATCAATTTTACGGCTCCTTTCCATCGAAGTTAGAAAAGTAAAATTCAATAAAATTGTTCTGGTGTGAAACTTCATTAATCGTAGGTGGTATATAATATATACCAGTGCCCCTCAAGGGGTTAATCACAAAATGTCGGCACTTAATCCTTATCCGGACGCTATGCTTTTATACATTTCCCATTTTTATATTCTATTCTCACCACTATATTTTAAAAATAATTTTTTTAGTATATTTCTGTTGTGTATGTTGCCAAAGTGCAACTGACAGTGTTTCTTAAAAGAAAAGTACTACAAACCGAATAAAATTAGTGTAAGGCATGCTGTCCCGGTATCACGGGGGAAGTGATATAGTACCTATAAGGGTTAAATAAGGTTAACCCTCTGTCTACCAGAAGGGTCCAATGGACCCGACATGTACATTCAAAATATTTATTCAAACCAGAAATTTCTTCAAAACAAACTAAATTTATAAATCAGACAATAATAAGTTAAATAAACAAATTAAATAGTTTTAAGTAAAAATTCTGGTGTAAAATGTTTTTATAAAACTTGAGTAAAATTTTCGGTAGTTCTAGGGTTAAGGAAAACATTAGTATATACTCTTGCCAATGGAACTCTACGGCACAGTGTTGCCATTGGGCAACTTTTTTAAAATTGAGATTCCTTGATTGGCACCACTTTTTTGAAACGGTAAAATTTCACCTGCCTTCGCCTAAATTAATATGTTATTAAATAATGCGAATTTTACCGTTTCAAAAAAGTGGTGCCAATCAAGGAAAGTGAATTAAAAAAAAGTAGCCCACTGGCAACACTGCTACGGGGTGACAGTTTGACACCGCTGACTTAAGTAAAAGAGAAAAGTTGAAATTTCTTTATAATCATTATAAAACATTTTATAATGAATGATATGTATTTTTAAAATGCTTTAAAAGCTGACAATTTCTAAAATCTCTAAAAGTTCTCTTGCCAAACTGTAAAGATTTTTTTAAATTTGTTATTATTCTTTTTGAAAAGCTAAGGAGTACAGATTTGTATGCATTAGTTTTATCTGCTGCTATTTTAAATAAACCTTTTCATAAGTTAAGATATATTTGACAGTGAATAGTCGAGAAATTCTAATTTCTATTTTTTCTGAAGCGTGGGTGAGAAATGTTCAAAATTTTATTTTTTTTTTTTTTTTGCCGTTCAAGACTTATGATGCGCAACTTTTGAAAGAAATTATGAAAATCCAGTAATCTTATTTTCTTTTGAATCACGGTAAACAGTATATTGCTTAAATAAATAAAAATACTTGAGTTTTCACAAAATCAAATATTGGATTATGAGACTTTGAAATATGTGATTTGACATCGCACTCCCAAGAATAACAATGCGATTCGAGGCCTTTTGAAATATTCCTAGCTCAATATAGATAAATTTTACTGCTTGTATGTTTTATATAAAGCTTATATAAGGACATGTTTATATAAAGAGTTTATGTGCTTAAACCTACTGTGCCTGTATCTCAAATCTGTTGAAAAATAATCCTTATTTTATAATTCAGATTGTATAAGTTCAAAACAACGGTTTACATGAACAAATCTTCAAATTTGAAGGACTAAAGAAACAGTCGAGCCCAATTCCAATATGGCGAAAGACAACAAAGAAGCATGTGTGCAAAGTTTAATTTTTCGAATTTATCTTAAGAAAAGTGATAAGGATCGCACGTTACAGTAAGTATTAAAACCCGTAATTTATCTTAATTTCTGGTTATGTTTTGATTGATATTGATTTTTTCGATGTCCAAGAATTGTATTGGAATACAATTTATGCATTTTGTGCAAATTAGCGGGAGTGAGTGTGAGTGTCAACTATTCAATATGAAAAGAAACAGATTTTCAAAAGTTGACACCCAGTGTCAACCACTCGCTCATGTTGGGGTTTTGTTAATCTAATTCAGTGCAATGAAAATAAGCTGGAATCTATCAGATAAATTCATGACTGACCTTTGAAAAACTAAAAATGCATTTAAACCGATAGATGACGCAGGGTGTCAATTATTGAAATTAGGGAGTGTCACCTACTAAAATTAATTATTTATTTTTTTAGATGCCACCTACGAAGGGATATTTTAGGAATTACACGGAAGAGAGCATGAGAGCTGCTGTAGAATAAGTTAAAGTCAACAACGCTGGGTACAAAACAGCGGCTAAAAAATTTAACGTGCCTAGAATAACTCTTAAATACAAAGTTGAGGGAAAAACTCCAATGAAAAGGTAAAATATCGGCCGTTAGTGCTTGATTTTGCACTCGATCTTTCATTTTTGTTATTTGAGATTAATTAAGTAAGTGGTTTTATGTTATAATTTCAGATCTATGGGACTTTTTTCATTTTTATTAAAACTTCTGATTAAACTTCTGATATTTCATTAAAACTTCTGATTTCTTTAAAAAAAATTTTGCTAATTAACGGTTCTTATCATTATGTCTTCATATGGGGCAATTAATATAGTAATATAATAATAAAGAGTATTTATTATTATTAATTTAGGCCCCGTCGCAGTCAGTGTCAATTACTAGTTCACGAAGGTGTCAACTACTAAACTCTCACGTTCACGATGGTGTCAACTTCTGGACAAAAATCATGTTTTCATATCCCCTAGTAATTTTTACAAAATGTATTCATTTCGGGACATTAAACGTTATGATTTTGTGGAAAAATGTTCAAACCCCCTAGTAATGATCAAACTGTTTCCTTTAATTGAAAACTGCACGAACCAAAGGCAACAAACGCCGAGAAATTCCTTAAGGTGTCAACTACTGGGTACTTTACCTTACACATGTTTATATATTTTTAAAAAAGTGTCAGATTTTTTCATTCTTTCTAAGAGCACTTCACAATAGTGGGCTACTTTTTTAAAATTCAGATTTCTTGATTGACACCACTTTTCTGAAGTGGTAAAATTACCATTGTTTTCGCTTTAATTAATATGTTATTGAATAAGGCGAATTTTACTGTTTCAAAAAAGTGGTGCCAATCAAGAAATCTGAAAATAAAAAAAAGTAGTCCACTGGCAACACTGTTTCATAGCTTTAATTGACTTTTTCTCAAAACTTCGATTTTTCAGTTTTGGGTTTCAATATCTATTAAACTTAAGAACTCAGATTTTTCTAAATACTTATATTATATTATAGTACATACTTTAACACAGGGTTTTAATGCTTTGTTGAGAATTATTTATTTTAGGCAGTGGAATCTTACAAAAATGATAATTTAAAAATGTCTTTCCATAAATAATTAATAATTAATTTTCAGCTTCACTTAGAAAGAAAATGATCTGTTAGAATACATAAAGTATGTTATTCAAACTACTCTAAAAAAATCTAGAACTCTATCTTTCACCAATTCTGAGAAAAAGGTACATAAAGTTGATGTGTTTTAACATGGCGGAGATAGCGCTTACCCGGTCTCCTTAAAGATTGAACAGTTCTGTAGTTTAAATATTGAATGTGACCGGAATTTACAAATACGTTAATTTGAAACAAAATAAACCATTTCCTACACATACACATAAATGCAACACGTTTATAGAAAATTTTTAAAAGAAGTGTTGTCAATTCTCTACGGACACTCCTCGAAGGGTCAATTTTGTCCAATATGTAATTATTAAACCTATGGTTTTAACACTAACGCGGCAAATTTAAAACAAGCCCTATACACATTAAAATATGCTTATTACTCCCGGTAAAATTGATCGCTTTGATCTTTCTAGTTTAGCTCTTTTAGGGCCAGGTTGCCAGTTTGGCTTCTACTTTCAATTTAAAAAATTCGAATTTACATCAGAAATTCTGAAAGAAGAATTTTTACTTTAGGTAATAACGAAACATCTATCATTAAATAAAGAATTCTATAATCTACAGAATTTCTGGTTTGAATGTAAAATTTCAGAATTTAAAAAAGGCCAAATCTGACAACCCTGTTTCAGGGGCAAAGCATTTCTGTCGCTAAAATGTTCAAATGATTGAATGACATCGTGATTTATGAAAAGAATATATGAAAAGAAAGTAAAAGCTTTTCCTAGAGTACATTATATAACACAAAATTTAATTTATATATTTTGACGCCAATGTGGCATTTGGAAATTAAAATTAAGTGGCATATATAATATACAGGTGACCTTCGATGGGTTAAAAGTAAAGTTTCAATTGAAAGAAAATTTCGAATGTTATTCTCGAAAACATGATACTACCTTCGTCCCAAATTAGTTGCGACATCTAGGTAGAAAATTTTGTCCCAAATTAGTCGCTACATTTAAAGTGAGTGGAGTCATAAATAACTTCCGATGCAATTTAGTAGATCGACACCGTTTTGTAAGGACTCTACCACCACCACCAGTATAACATAAAAATCGTTTTCTTCCGAAAGAATTAACGATTCATTAGCTAGAAGGTAGTTTTATGCGATTATTGGTGATAGAATTCTAAAATGCGGCGTGGTTTAACCCTTTGAGGGGCAAGGTTTTTGTATTCACAAAATGTTGAAGTAATTGAATGACACTAGTATTTCAAGAAAATTTATTTGTAAACAAGTGTATATTTATGTGTTATTATTAAGTTATATATACAAGTGTATAGTTGTATATTTTCGCGACAGACGGCAGCAGACAGACAAACAGAATTCATAAACACTTTTCAACGGAAAGTGTTTAAATTTAATTAACTGTTGTATTGGAAAATCTTTACCATGCTTTAGAATAAAGAAATATAAAGTTGTATTTAACACTAGAACGACTGGAAATTATATTCAAGTATTATAAAATTATTTTACACGAGAATTTTTATTAAAAACTATTTAACTTATTTATTTAATTTATTTCTATGTGGAACAAGTTCAATTTACTTTATAAAGGAAATTTCTGGTTTGAATCGAAAAGTTTTAAATGGTAGCGGTCAAAATGACCGCTGTGGTTGTTCTAGTGTTACGTTCATGCTGAGCATCCCAGAGTAAATACGTTTCCTCCAGACTTTCACACTGTTTAAGCATATCCAAACTTTTAACCCTCTCGCTGCGTAATTGTTTTATCAAAATAGCTTCGCGACGTGCGTCTTTAAAGAACTTTTATTCTTTTGCCACCGGTTTTTCAAAACAAAAATTTTTGTAGAATTTAAATGGGAAAACGCTCCGATTAATTAAGGCAAACTTTTCAATAAAAAATAACTGGTTGGACAATTAAGAAGGGTTAATTAGACGAAAAAATACAACCCCGAGGAAATCTCGGGTTGCGCATCGAAACGGTTAATGCACAAAATGGTTTCGAAAATATTCAATTATACCCGGAAATAATCCATAAACATTTAATTATATACAGTTCAGTTTTAAACAGAGTGCAATAAAGATAAATTTCAGAAACATTCAAGTAAGCGAACTCTGATATCTCTCATGAGTTTGCGAGAAAAAAAGAAGGTGCATTTGATTCCCTTCGCAAGAATTTTTAGTACAGGAACTTTTAATGTGTGTATTATATACTGAGTGTCCCTCTGATATCTTTAAAGATTGAACAATTCAGTAGTTGAATAATTGAATGTCACCGGAATTTACGAATACTTTAACCCATTACCCGCTGGCTTTGCTTTGACACAACATTAAAAATAAAATCGCAGTCGTAAATTTACTATCAGGCCACCAATAATTTTAACTTAAAATAATTGCCTTATTTATTAACAGAAACATTACGCATTAAATAAAGCAAAGATTACCTTTCACAATTTGATGTGGCAAAATTTGAAATCGGGTTAATTTGAAAATAAATAAATGATTTCCTACACGTACACATAAATGCGACAAGTTATTAAACTTTTTTTGAAAATAAGTGTTGTCAATTTTATACAGACACGAAGGGTTAATTTTGTCCAATACGTAATTATTAAGCCTATAGTTTTAACACTAACGTGGGAAATTTAAAACAAGCCATATACTTATTAAAATATGTTTATTACTCCCGGTCAAATTGATCGCCTTGACATTTTTAGTTTAACACTTTCAGGGCCGGGTTGCCAGTTAGGTCTCTACTTACAATTTATAAAATTCGAATTCATTTCAGAAATTCTGAAAGAAGAATTTTTATCTTAGGTAATCACGAAACGTCTGCCATTGAATAAAGAAAGCATTACCATGCAGTATTTCTGGTATGAATGTAAAATTTCAAAATTTTTAAAAAAGGCCAAATCTGGCAATCTTGTTTCAGGGGCAAGGAACTTCTGTTGATAAAATGTTAAAATGATTGTATGACACCGGGATTTATGAACAAATTTACATGAATGTAAGTAAAAGCGTTTCTTAGAGTACATTATACAATGCAAAATTTAATTTTAAATTCGAGTGCCAATGTGGCATTTGGAAATTAAAATTAATTGGTATACATAACTTACCGGTGCCCTTCAATGGGTTAAAAGTAAAGTTTCAATTGAAAGAAAATTTCGAATGTTATTCACGAAAACATGATACTCCCTCCGTCCCAAATTAGTTGCGACATCTAGGTAGAAACTTATGTCCCAAATTAGTCGTTACATTTCAAGTGGGTGGAGTCATAAATAACTTCCGATGCAATTTAGTAGATCGACACCATTTTGTAGGGACTCTACTACCAGTATACCATAAAAATCATTTTCGTCCGAATGAATTAACGATTCATTAGCTAGAAGGTAGTTTTATGCGATTATTGGTGACAGAATTCTAAAATGCGGCGTGGTTTAACCCTTTGAGGGGCAAGGTTTTTGTATTCACAAAATGTTGAAATAATTGAATGACACCAGTATTTTCAAGAAAATTTATTTGTAAACAAGTGTATATTTATGTGTTACTATTATGTTATATATACAAGTGCATAGTTGTATATTTTAGCGACAGACGGCAGACAGACAAACAGAATTCATAAACACTTTTCAACGGAAAGTGTTTAAATTTAATTAACTGTTGTATTGGAAAATCTTTACCATGCTTTAGAATAAAGAAATATAAAGTCTTAATTAACACTAGAACGACTGGAAATTATATTCAAGTATTATAAAATTATTTTACACGAGAAGTTTTATTAAAAACTATTTAACTTATGTATTTAATTTATTTCTATGTGGAACAAGTTCAATTTACTTTATAAAGGAAATTTCTGGTTTGAATCGGAAAAGTTTTAAATGGTAGCGGTCAAAATGACCGCTGTGGTTGTTCTAGTGTTACGTTCATGCTGAGCATCCCAGAGTAAATACGTTTCCTCCAGACTTTCACACTGTTTAAGCATATCCAAACTTTTAAACCTCTCGCTGCGTAATTGTTTTATCAAAATAGCTTCGCGACGTGCGTCTTTAAAGAACTTTTCTTCTTTTGCCACCGGTTTTTCAAAACAAAAATTGTTGTATAATTTAAATGGGAAAAAGCTCCGATTAATTAAGGCAAAGGTTTCAATAAAAAATAACTGGTTGGACGATTAAGGAGGGTTAATTAGACGAAAAAATACAACCCCGAGGAAATCTCGGGTTGCGCATCGAGACGGTTAATGCACAAAATGGTTTCGAAAATATTCAATTATACCCGGAAATAATCCATAAACATTTAATTATATAGAATTCAGTTTTAAACAGAGTGCAATAAAGATAAATTTCAGAAACATTCAAGTAAGCGAACTCTGATATCTCTCATGAGTTTGCGAGAATAAAAGAAGGTGCATTTGATTCCCTTCGTAAGAATTTTTACTACAGGAACTTTTAATGTGTGTATTATATACTGAGTGTCCCTCTGATATCTTTAAAGATTGAACAATTCAGTAGTTGAATAATTGAATGTCACCGGAATTTACGAATACTTTAACCCATTACCCGCTGGCGTTGCTTTGACACAACAGTAAAAATAAAATCGCAGTCGTAAATTTACTATAAGCCACCAATAATTTTAACTTAAAATAATTGCCTTATTTATTAACAGAAACATTACGCATTAAATAACGCAAAGATTACCTTTCACAATTTGAGGTGGCAAAATTTGAAATCAGATTAATTTGAAAATAAATAAATAATTTCCTACACGTACACATAAATGCGACAAGATATTAAACTATTTTGAAAATAAGTGTTGTCAATTCTATACAGACACGAAGGGTTAATTTTGTCCAATACGTAATTATTAAGCCTATAGTTTTAACACTAACGTGGGAAATTTAAAACAAGCCATATACTTATTAAAATATGTTTATTACTCCCGGTCAAATTGATCGCCTTGACATTTTTAGTTTAACCCTTTCAGGGCCGGGTTGCCAGTTAGGTCTCTACTTACAATTTATAAAATTCGAATTCATTTCAAAAATTCTGAAAGAAGAATTTTTATCTTAGGTAATCACGAAACGTCTGCCATTGAATAAAGAAAGCATTACCATGCAGTATTTCTGGTGTGAATGTAAAATTTCAAAATTTTTAAAAAAGGCCAAATCTGGCAATCTTGTTTCAGGGGCAAGGAACTTCTGTTGATAAAATGTTAAAATGATTGTATGACACCGGGATTTATGAACAAATTTACATGAATGTAAGTAAAAGCGTTTCTTAGAGTACATTATACAATGCAAAATTTAATTTTAAATTCGAGTGCCAATGTGGCATTTGGAAATTAAAATTAATTGGTATACATAACTTACCGGTGCCCTTCAATGGGTTAAAAGTAAAGTTTCAATTGAAAGAAAATTTCGAATGTTATTCACGAAAACATGATACTCCCTCCGTCCCAAATTAGTTGCGACATCTAGGTAGAAACTTATGTCCCAAATTAGTCGTTACATTTCAAGTGGGTGGAGTCATAAATAACTTCCGATGCAATTTAGTAGATCGACACCATTTTGTAAGGACTCTACTACCAGTATACCATAAAAATCATTTTCGTCCGAATGAATTAACGATTCATTAGCTAGAAGGTAGTTTTATGCGATTATTGGTGATAGAATTCTAAAATGCGGCGTTTCTTAACCCTTTGAGGAGCAAGGTTTTTGTATTCACAAAATGTTGAAATAATTGAATGACACCAGTATTTTCAAGAAAATTTATTTGTAAACAAGTGTATATTTATGTGTTACTATTATGTTATATATACAAGTGTATAGTTGTATATTTTCGCGACAGACGGCAGACAGACAAACAGAATTCATAAACATTTTTCAACGGAAAGTGTTTAAATTTAATTAACTGTTGTATTGGAAAATCTTTACCATGCTTTAGAATAAAGAAATATAAAGTTGTAATTAACACTAGAACGACTGGAAATTATACTCAAGTATTATAAAATTATTTTATACCAGAATTTTTATTAAAAACTATTTAACTTATTTATTTAATTTATTTCTGTGTGGAACAAGTTCAACTTACTTTATAAAGGAAATTTCTGGTTTGAATCGGAAAAAATTTAATTGGTAGCGGTCAAAATGACCGCTGTGGTTGTTCTAGTGTTACGTTCATGCTGAGTATCCCAGAGTAAATACGTTTCCTCCAGACTTTCACCCTGTTTACGCATATCCAAACTTTTAACCCTCTCGCTGCGTAATTCTTTTATCAAAATAGCTTCGCGACGAGTTTGATGAGCACCTATGCATCAGTTCTTGAGATATGACAAGAGCTAAAATAGTGTAAATCCTACAAAATGCCGCATAGAAGTACACCAAAACCTAATCCGCACAACTTATGTCAATGTCTAACTGAATCCAAAGTTTGATGAAATTCATTGCATTATTTCGTGACATGCAGATATTACGGAAATCACAAAAACGCAACATAGCTGCGCCGCCTGTTGCGCGATTTAAACCAAAATTAATCAACATCAGTTTATGTCAACGTCTAATTCTGGGGTGTCAAAAAGTGGCACGCCTGTTATCACTAATTTTTTAAAGCATTACCCAAGCAGCAAATAATCCCTGGCAGAGCTTCCGCTGAATGTCCTAATTTGACTATGTTTTGCCCGAACGATGTCACCCCCTTAGGTCGGCGGGAAAGGCTTTTTGTCCGCCTGGCAAAGCAGATAAGGAGCATCGGATACCGATTATTATTGAATCAGTTTTGAAGCTTTGGCCTATTTGTTTTCAATCATTTGTTCACTAGGTAGTCTTTTGCCGACAACATTCCAATATCATATGATATTTTGCCGATTAGTTAGTGATATCATTCAGCAAAATTTGTAAGGTGCAAAAATAGTATTTAAAAGTAAGAAAGCTCGTTTAAATTCAAAGGATAAAAATTGCTAATCGGCATTATTCTTACAAATAAAATGCAAAAATATTTACACGACAGTTACATAACTAACTAAAAAATTTAAAAAATTAGTTTTTGTTTAAAGTTTAAAAATTGCTGTTAAAGGCATTTGATATAAAAATTATACTTAATTACAATTAAATTTTAAATTGCATTTAATTTTCTAGTGTAAGAAGCAAACAAATTATTTTTTAAGATAAAAATTACGTCCTTACCTATTATTAATACCATTGATGTATAAATATTTTTGCATCTTAGAAAGAAAAAGTAATTGTAATTTAAATTGCAATTGTATTTATTTCTAATTTTATTGTAACATGATTTAACTGCAATGTTTAGACTTTAAACACTGCTAAATTTTTAAATTTTAATTAGTTACACCCGCGTTAGCTAAATATTTTTGCATTTTATAGTGGAAAATATTGCCATTTAGCAAAATATATTATTTGAATTAAAACGAACTTTCAAACATTTAAATTAATTATACAATATATGCACCTTACAATGAAAATTATTCCCACTTAACATTGTTTCCCAACTGTAAAAATCACGTTCTTTAACATTTCTCATTTTATTATGGTTATGTATAAAAAATATATTTTTTTTCAAAATCTAAATAATTATTTTAATGAATACTTTATTCCGTCATTTTTTTTTACTTTTAAAAATAGCATAAAATTAGACTTTTCATTATCTGGAACAAAAAAGATGATTTACTTCTCTGTAAGACAATTTAAATCGTAACATTTAGAAAAAAATCTCAAAAACTTTCTCAAGTTGTTTTATGTATCATTACAATCAATGATCTTTTATTTTATTACAGTTCTCGAGTTGTATTTTCTTAATTCCAAAAATTTTATATAATTAATTTCTAAAGCAATTCATTTATTTACTCAGAATTTTTAAATACATAATTTTAAAAAATACATTTAGAGCAAATACTTTGTAGTTTTTAATTTAAGATATTTTCTCGTATTTATCTAAATAAAAAAAAGGCAAGCCTTATTATAAACATTTAAGAAATATACCAGCTTCATTCATTTAATTTATGAATAAGTTTAAGTTATAATATCTATCAAAGTATATTTTTAAGTACGAATGACTATACGTAACTAAAAAAAAAGAAAAAGAAATGAAAATTAGAATTTTTAAAAAAGTTGTTAGATTTCGATTACAGTCTATTATCCAATTATCGTGAAGAATCTGTAAACTTTAAACATATTAAGGTTTTTGATTTGTGCATAAGGAATTGATTCTCACCAAGAAACAATTCTTCGGAAGTATTTTTGACTTCTATTCCCTTCGTTTGTTCGCTTAAAAGTGGGGTCTGGTCTGTCCTTGAAACGTGAATAGAGGATTTTGAGGGGATAGGAGATAAATATCTCGAAAGATATTGGTGTGTTTATGTCACGTGAAAATTTTCACTACGGGGGTGTAGAGTTGCCGCCGAGGCAAAATAATACGCTCCTAGTAAAATTATTCCATTTTGGTCGTCTGACAGGATCGGTCGATTTATATTTGCAGTATGTGCTAATCAATTTCTTTCATACATCAGTTAGATATTCTGCCGACGTTAGCATTTGACCTATAACTAGAGGAATCGTCAATAACTGCCTGAAAAATATCGTGTTAATCTCTC
Source organism: Maratus speciosus (assembly GCA_963932465.1). Classification (NCBI taxonomy): domain Eukaryota; kingdom Metazoa; phylum Arthropoda; class Arachnida; order Araneae; family Salticidae; genus Maratus; species Maratus speciosus. The sequence continues at coordinate 131,910,163 of OZ010794.1, forward strand.
TATTTGATTATCGTTCATTTACCGACAATTCTTATAACAGGCCAATATATAGCCGATATATCTTGCTGTTGGGGTGGTGTTCTTTTTGAATAGGAGAAATTTCATGATTAGCTAAAGCAATAATTACTGTAGTATTTTAGTGATATCCAGGTGGCCACAGATTGACAACCCTAGTCTAAGTGAATCTACAGTCTGATGAAATACCATGCATTAGTTCTTGAGATGAATTTATTACGGAATTCAGCATAAAAGCACCATTTGTTGTGTTATTTGCACCAAAACCTAATAAGTAACAACTTGAGTAAACTACTAAATGAATCTGAAGTTTGATGAAATTCGTGGATTATTGTGGTAATCGTGAAAAGTACAGCATAGCAGCTTCAAATGTTGAACGATTTACACCAAAAAGTTATCGGCACCAATTTATGTAAAGGTGTAACAGAATAAAATGTTTGATGAACATCCGCGCTTAGGCTTTTGAGGTATAACGATCCCTAAAATCGTGTAAATCCTAAAACTAGCAGAATAGCGTTTTACTGAATCTGAAGTTTGATGAAAATCCGTCCATTATTTTGAAAAACGTCATTTTGAGATCAATAACTTAAAATAATATTAGCTTTAAATTTTGTATATCTAATATTCTGGTATAAATGTATTGGAAGCTTCTTGAATCAAATATAATTGCATACTTTAAGGAGCATAATTTTAAAACTTTAGGCTCTGGTCGGAGAATTTCTCCACACTTAATATAAATCCTCAAATGTCATTTACATGCATGGGACAAAGAATTCGAAGCAAGCATTTGTATACGACGATTGCTATAAATTGATAAAGAAATGTCTTCGTAAAAACCTAAGTCTGTATTCAATATGGTTAGTGGCAATAAGGTTTAGAATAATGCTCTAAGATAAGTTGTATTGGGTGTTTGCCTTCTGCGAGCCATTGGGGAGTCTGGCAATTTATCTTTTTATCCTTTTTTACTCTGAATGTTTTTAGTCATAAATAACGCAATTGTACTAATTTTATTTTATATATTCGGTCGTTGGGAAAGTCGTGTTAGTTTTGGAAAATCAATTCGTACCGAAAAATTCTGCCCGGCAATTATTAGATATTAGATATCGAAATCAATGTCTACACTCTCAGAAATAAAACTCTCACTTTTGACGATTCAGAAATCCTTAAGCTTTATTTCGCCATTTTTGACGATCATTTTCTATCAATATCACGTGACTTTTAAAGAAACGCAAACTCTCAAATATTTGATGAAAGTTTTGCCTCAATCACGGTCAGACTCAATGCATTTTAAGGAAACAGTTGCTGTACCTCCTCAAACCCTAAACAGCACTTCTTTAGTGCTTTTCAGAGAATACTGAAATATAGGCAGTTATTGTTTCTTCATAAGTTATTTTTTTAGCAGTTAAAATTTTTAGGAATGCTAATTATTATTATTATTTATTTATTTATATGTTGTTGTTCGTTATGTTTTAATTCAGAAAGAATAAATTTCCTGTGTTCTTCAAAAGCATTCAAAAAGAAAATTTGGTGAATAATATTTCAAACTTCCAGGATATCTTGATTTTTATTTTATTTAAGAAGTATATTCTGTTTTCAATCAAATTAAAAATAATCATAATTGATCCTTCTCCATTTTATAAACAGTAAAGTATTAAAATCTTATCTATCTACTCAAAGTGATAAAATCTCACGCAATATGCACTTCACAATTCGTTATTTGTGAGCAACAAATTAACCAGACCGTACTCTAATCATTCATTGAGCAAAGAAAATTTCACTAATAAATTATTTAACCAAACCATATTATAATTATTGATTGACCATGAGAAAATCATAATAATAAATTAGCCTTAATTAAAACTTTCAGAAATTATAGCAGCACCCATAAAATTAAAATATACCTTATAAAAATATAAACACGCAGCAGGATTCATTACATCAATCTAAAAGCACATCTATACAAGTCCCCCAATAGCGAGATTCGGAGAGCAATGGTCTCTCACGCCAATGGCCGTGGTTTGGAATCACCCCGAGAAAAACGAGACGTTAAATTTTTCTTTCCTTGTCAATAAATACAGTAGCTACCGAATTGTTCGATAGATGGCACCACCAGCCCTCTTTTGACAAACTTTGTATCGTCAAGCAAGTGAAGAAAGTAATTTCATTAATTTGACGAAATATTTGCTTGGGGCATTTCTCAGAAAACGGTTTCGTCAAAAACAAAGAAAATTTCGTGAAATCTGAGTATTCATTTCTGAGTGTGTAGTAATTAAATGACAGAATGTTTCGGTACGAGTTGATTTTCCCAAACGGACACAACTTTTCGAACGACCCAATGGTTTGTTTTAAATAACACTAAATATACCGAAAATGTTACTCAAATATATAAAAATATTTCACACCAAAATTTGTATTTTAAATTATAGCTAATGTTGAAATAATGGAAATGTTCTTTCTCCTGAGTACCTCCCGGTAGCCTGAAAAAAGGGCACCTAATTTTAATTCCAAAACTGACAAACGGCACCAAGCATATTTAACTAAAATTTTCCTGTTACAAGGTACATGAAAATAAGCAATTTCGTATTTTCTAATAAATTCGTTTATAAATTGCGGTGTCAGTCCATTATTTCATCAGTTTATAAACAGAATTACTCCGCGCCTGTAAGGGTTAATTCATACTTCGCATTTCAAAGTTATTAAATATTTTTTCTTGCATGGGATACCTGAGATCGATGTCTTACCGGGTACTTTTTTTTTCTTTTCAATGTTGGTTGCAGGCAGTTATTTCCAAGAAACTTTTTAATTTTTGAAAGCTTTCCCGAAAGTGAATGTTTCCTGGAGAAAAAGAATCTGTAGCCAAAATGGAAAAGTTAAAATAATATGCAAAAAGACTCAGATATCTTATGCTTAAAAAATCCTTTAAAAATATTCGTCTTCCGACGAGAAATTTGAAACTAACGCCCCATTGATTTAACATTGGCTTGCGAGTGTGATATACGTAAGCTCTATTGTCTAATAGCTTACAAATATGTTGAACATATTTGTAACTGGAACTATATATATGAAAGTAACAGTTTGGAAATTAGCTATACTAGTATACGTAATTTTTCTAGGGAAATACGCAGATACTTTGAAAAAATTTCAAGACATATAATAAACAGAACAGATTTTTTATATACTTTATAAATAATGGCGAATAATTACGAAATTTCTACAATCCTGATTTTACTGAAGTCTAATAAATCTCTTACATTAACCCCTTGCCCCCTGGCGCTGGTTGCCGATGTATGTCACTTGCCACCAGTGATGACGCATCTAGCAGATTTTTACTTTTTTTTAGAAATTTTTATGTCACACCACAAAAATTTAATTGATAATTTTTTTTTACTTGATTTATGGAAAGGCGTGGAGTAGCACTGCTACTGGGTATCCCATTGAACTGCACTGCTGTTCACTGTTCAATTACTATGTAAAGCAAAAATAAAAGTTAAAACTTTCTGGTGCTAATTTGGAATGTCGAATTAAAAAATCAGCCACATATCGTGACGTACGCAGCTACGTACGTCATTGTTGGAAATGAACAAAATAGCATGACGTACGCTGCGTACGTGGTTGAGAGCAAGAGGTTAAGGTAAGACAAAGTATCTGGTAATACTAAATTGTGATGAATTGCTCACAAAAATAAATCACTAATAGATTTTTCTTCAGAATACAACAGAATTTTTCTTTCACCGTTCAGGGTTAACAATAATAATTTTTAATGTATCGTTATCATACTTTTAAAAATAATGTTAAGAATAAAATAGATTTAAGATTTTGTAGTAGTGATTTGAACGAGAAAGAATAAATAAGGTGTCAGCTAGTGGGCTTTCCCCTATACGTGATAAAAGCCTTTTATAGTATAAGGAAATAATTACATTTGCCTATCTATTTTACTGTAATCTATTTTACAAATCGTAGTATTATGTTTTATTACTTTCTTCTATCTTTACAAGAAGAAAGTATTGGATTCATGAAAATTTTCGAATTCCGGTTTTCGACGGATTTACACGTTTTAGGGGTCAGAGATTCCAAAAAACATGTTTTTACAAAATGTCTGTCTGTGACTCTGTGAGTCTGTCTGTCTGTCTGTCTGTGTGTATGTGACACAAATTTTGTGGGCGCTCTATCTCAAGAACTAATGCACGGAATTTAATAAAAATTGATATTCTGTTAGTCCCTAATACAAATTGATGCTGATTAGTTTTTGGTGTAAATCGCTCAACAGGTGGCGCTGCAATGTTGCATTTTTCACGATTTTCGCAATAGCTCTATCTCAAGAACTAAAGCACGGATTTTGATCAAACTTCAGATTTAGTTAGTCCTTGATATGAGTTGATGATGGATACGTTTTGGTGTAAATCTCCCAACAGGTGGCGCTGTTATGATGAATTATGTAGGATTTACACGATTTCCCCAATAGCTCTATCTTAAGAACTAACGCACGGATTTTCATAAAACTTCAGATTCAGTTAGTCCTTGCTATGACTTGCTACTGATTAGGTGTTGATGTAAATCGCCCAACAGGTGGCGCTTCTCTGCTGCCTTTTTCACGATTGCCTCAATAGCTCTATCAATAGAACTAATGGACGAATTTTCATCTAACTTCAGATTTAGTTGTATGTTGACACAAGTTTTTGTTAATTATGTTTTGGTGTTAATCACCCAATAGGTGGCGCTGCTATGCAGGAATTTTCACGATTTTCGCTATTGCTCTATCTCAAAAACTAGTGTACGGATTTTCTCCAAACTTCAGATTCAGTCAGACGTTGACATAAATTGTTGCTGATTAGGATTTGGTATAAATCACCAATAGGTGGCGCTGCTAGGCAGCATTTTGTTGAATTTAGACAATTTCAGCGATAGTCATATCTCAAGAACTAATGCACGGAATTTCATATCGTTAGAATCCTCATGAGATGCATAGATTGCCATTTAATTTTGACAGTGTGATAGCGAATTTTGAAGTATTAACATGTATGAGATAGAAGAAAGTTTTGGGATTGATACATCCGACTAGTTTAAGTACGTACAAACGTTATTTTCTGTGCTTCATTAGAACAATACATCAAAGTTTAAAAAGGTAGTAATCGATATTATTTACATTCTTAAGCAATATTTATAAGTGACATTTTCTAGTTCATTAAAATGCATGACTGCATTTGAAAAATGTAGCTAAAGTCAGATATAAAAATAATATGAAATTTCAAAATAAATAAGAATCTAGTATTTTAGAATTAAAAAATTACTTTACAAATACTCAATACAAATCACAAATACTTTGAGATAATGTAAAACAATTATTATCTTTTAAAAGTTGTGGTTGCGTACGACTTTTGAAAAAAAAAAAATCAGTTGAATCAACTTCAAACAAAAAGTTCAATAAACCTATCTTTTAGTAATGGCGTTTAATAGGTTAAGGAAATAAAACTTTTTTAATTTATATTGTATACAGAATTTTGCAGAAATAATTTTATTTTATTCTAAATGTAAATAAAAAAACAGCTTCTTGTGTTTGTTGTTCTAAAGTAATCGCTATGATAGTTATAAGTTATTTGATTACAAACTATAACTTACTGAACTTCTAAAAGAAACCAAAGAGTATTTTTAGCGAAATATCTATTACTGATTTCTATCATTAGAATACGACATCGGAATTTTCAAAAAGCTCAATGAAAATACTTCATTTTCCAATACTGATGAAGTAACAATAAATGACTGTTTATTACAACAAAGCACAGTATAACAATGAAATTCAATTAAACAAAAGAGAAAGATATTTCAAACAATGAAATTTCATCTCATTCGCAAAGTAAACACCAGATAAATATGTCTAAGTAGAGTTATATTATTTTATATCAGCTTTATTACATACGGAATCATTCAAAAGTTGACTGTAATGACGTACTTGGTATATATATAAGAATATCCCCCTGCGATAAAAATCCAATTGCCGTAAACTTGCACCAGTTTCTTCATCGTGGATGATTATAGTTTTGATGTCATTATCGAAGTTCCAAAGGTCACGTAAGTTCAATTCATATTTTAAGAAAACTATATTTATTAATATATGTTCAAGTATTACCATTTATTCTGCATAGTGCCATGGGTGACTGTTATGTTTTATGATATTTTGAATTTGATTAATGAAAATTAATTTGAATAAAATAATTTATTGAAAATTACGTAATTATGCATTCTCTTCAATTACTTCTTGGTATTGTTAAAAGATTTATTAATGAAGGGGGATTTCATAGAAAACATTTGTATTTAAAAGCGTCTTTTATTAAAGAATTAAATAAAAATATTTTTTTAATATGATCTTTATTTATACTTTTTTTTCTGATTTTCTCTGTTTAGGCACTTTTTTTCTAATGTTAGTAATAAAAACGTAAAATAATCATGTAATAATAACATATTGTTTAGTTTAACAATTCAATTAAACAATGGCAATTCAGTTATACAAAGCAGTATAACTGTATTTATACAATGGAATTTAATCTCATTAGCAAAATAAACAGCCGATAAAAAAGTCGATGCAGCGTTTGATAGTTTTTTATCAGTTTTATTACCCACGGAATCATTAAAAGATAAAATAAAATGTAATATTTAGGCTATTTAAAAATAATCTAAATTGACATTTTTTTTCTATCAGTTTTTCCTGTAACAAAGACATTGGAAAGTAAGCAAGCGGTTTACGTAATAGAGATTTGAAAAAACCCGATGATACGAGTATGTAGTATGACAAAGTGTCTAGCTGTTGCAATGGAAGTAACTGAGGTTGCAGTCAAAAGATGACGGCAGTTGTGTGTTTACGACGTTGTTGCAACAGGACCTGATTTCCAACTAATCAAACTTCCACCAGTAAATTTGAATAGAAATTAACACCTTTTTTGAAAGCCGTAATTCAAACTGAAATCCTGTCATAAATAAAGCAAGTATTTGTAACCGCTTTGCTCCGGCAGTACTACAGTTCTATTCAGTGATATTGACAGTAGGATTGTTTTTGTAGAATGGCTATTTCCATCAGTAATTGTAGTGTAAGTCACATGCTACGATTTTTTGCTACCAGTATTTTAGAACGGAAACATGGGACTTATTTTACCGACAATATCTCATTAATTGAATAAGCCCAGACAAACTTTTCGAAAATAATGGTGACCAACAAGCATAGCAGTTATCAGCTATGTGACTTACACTACAAAAACCCATGGAACTAGCCAGTATACAAAATGGCAGAACAGCAAGACCCGACTTTTGACGGCCTAAACTTCCTCCAGTAAATGCGGATAGATAGTTTTCTGTAATTATGAGAGGAAGTTTGCATGAATAAGGCGTTTGAATAAGGGGAAAATTGCTATTAAAATATGCTGGTGGAAGTTTGGACTTGCGGTATTCATCAACTGCGAAATTTGTTACTGCTGAAGCTCACAATGTGAGGCATATGTCGATTCGAGGCTATACCTTTTTGTGATTTAAATACACCGTTATAGATGACTTAGAATCCTGAACAAGTGTTCATACTTGATAAGGGTGCCCAATCCAAAATTTGACAAATATCGTAACCGCCATACTCTAAGTTGCAAACCTCAAGTAAGTTAATTTTGATTTGTAATTTTAGTTTTCATCATAATGAGTTTTGTTTGATAAATTGTGAATGATGGTCCTTGAAAAATAAATAAACACATTTCTTACTTATATCGTTATGAGACATAATAATATATTTTAACTTTCTTCTATCTTTACAAGAAGAAAGTATTGGATTCGTGAAAAATGTCGACTTTCGGTTTTCGATCGATTTTTACGTTTTAGAAGGTCCTGAACACGATTTGATGGTCGTTAGAAAATGTCCGTCTGTGCGTGTCTGTCACTCTGGTTGTCACTGTCACTCTCTCAGTCTGTAACTGACAAAAAACTTGTGGGCGCTCTATCTCATGAACTAATTCACGGAATTTCACAAAACTTTAGATTCAGTTACACTTGATACAAATTGGTGCTGATTACTTTTTGGTGTAAATCTCCCAAAAGGTTGCACTGCTATGCTGCATTATTTACGAATTCGGCAATAGCTATATTTCAAGAACTACTGCACGGATTTTAATAAAACTTCAGATTAAGTTAGTCCTTGATATAATTTAGTGCTGATTATGTTTTAGTGAAAACCCAACAAATGGCATTGCTGTACTGCATTATCTTAATAGCTCTATTTCCAGAACAAATGCACGAATTTTCATCAAACTGCAGATTCACTTAATCCCTGATATACACAATATGGCCAAAGGTGACCGGTCACTTGCGATTTTAGACGTTTTGTTAACTATCTAGAAGAATACACGAGAAATTAACCTGAAACTGCAGGTGTGTAAACAGTATAGTATAGGTCATATATTTCCGCGAAGATTTTTTCCCGAAACCGTCAACAAATTGAAAAATAACGAATATCTTTTGGATAACCCTGTAAAAACTAATGCAGCAAAAGCGTTCAAACTGGAGATTATTAATAAGTGGCTTATTGTAATATACCGTGTTCATTTTTATTAGGATAGTACGTATACTCATAAAGAAATTAAGGTTTTTATAAAAACTGTCCCAAGTTTCGCCAAGTTTTTTGCTTATAATTTGCACAGTTCTTAACATAAAAAAAAGTTCTTTTCAGAAAATATGACAAACAGCATTGCACACAATACTCTGCAATCAGAATTAAAAAATAATACAAATTGGATGAAAAATGAGGAGGTTTACTAACTGCACATGCGCGAATGCAATGAAAATATAATGTGCATAATGTATTAGCAAAGTACATAGAGGAACTTTTGTGAAAGTCTCAATATCATAGCTTGAAAATTCTGAAAATTATCGTCGATAGAATGATCTCGAAATCCGTTGTTCCCAAAAGGAAACAAAAAGATGAGGGGTTGTATCCATATATAGTAGTACGTGCACTATTTTGTACGCAATCTTAGCACTAATCAACAGATATTTGATACAACCCCTCATCGTTTTGCTTATTTTTGGGAACGACGGATTTCGAGCTTATTCTATCAACGATAATTTTCAGAATTTTCAAGCTATGATTTTGAGACTTTCACAAAAGTTGTTCTTATACTTAGCATATTATATTTTGCATTTTATATTATATATACATTATGCATATTATATTTTGATTGCATTCGCACATGCGCAGTGAAACAATTTTTAGTATACCTGCTCATTTTTCATCCAATTTTTATTATATTTTAATTCTGATCGCAGAGTATTGTGTACAATGTTGTTTGTCATATTTTCTGAAGATTTTTTTTTTATGTTAAGAACTCTGCAAATTATAAGCAAAAAACCTGGCGAAACTGAGCCTGATTTTATAAAAACCTTAATTTCTCTACGAGTATACATACAATCCTCATAAAAATGAACACAATATATTACAATAAGCCACTTCTTAATAATCTAGAGTTTGAACGCTTTTTCTACATTAGTTTTTACAGGGTTATCCAAAATATATTTGTTCTTTTATTAATTTGTTGACGGTCCCCTATGGGGTTTCGGGATAAAATGTTCGCGGAAATATATGACCTATATTATACTGTTTACACACCTGCAGTTTCAGATTAATTCCTCATGTATTTTTCTAGATATTTAACAAATCGTCTAAAATCGCAAGTGACGGGTCACCGTTGGCCATATAGTGTATATTAGTGCTGTTTAGTTTTTCGTGTAAATCACCCAACAGTTGGCTCTGCTATGCAGTATTTTTCGCGATTTCCGCAATAGCGAATCCCAATAATTAATGCATGAATTTTCAGCAAGCTTCAGATTCAGTTAGTCTCTGGTATAAATTGGTTCTAATTAGTTTTTGCTGTACATCGCCCAACAGATGGCGGTGACATGCAGATTTTTTTACTACTTCCGCAATAGATCATATCTCAAAAACATGTATGTGATTGAAGAAAGGAAACAGATGTTATATATTCCCGCGGCCGCCATCTTGGATTTTTTTTCCGGCGGAAAACCCTTTTTCCGCCAAGCAAATGTCGCCAAGCAGATTTATGCACATGTTAGGTTAAACGGGGTTCCAAGAATACGTCACTCGTCGGGCTTGCCTTATCGAGAAACGCCAACAAAATATCGCCGAAAAATACAAGATGGCGGCCGCGAGAATATGTAACATCTTAGCGGAAGAAAGTTTTTGGATTGACACATCCGACGTTTAAAAGAGACATCATTTTTTATTCCATTTATTGTGAAGTTTTAGTATGTATTATGCGTAATTTTAATTACAATAATTTGTTTTTATCCTAATGTCAGTAGTTTAAAAGAGTAACAGATTATGTGGAAAAATAGATGATTTAGTCCAACAATTCAATTTAACAATTCAACTTCAAATAAGCAAAGAAGCTATGTATTTCAAACGTTGCAATTTCAATTCATTCGCCAACAAAATGGGATGTTGGTATGTTTCAATGTAGTTTATAAGCTTTATTACACATGTAATCATTCAAAGGTAGATTATAATGAAGCGTTAGACAGAATTTCTACCGACGGGGTATATTTTTATCCATTTTTCATGTACAGTTACATCGGATAATTAGCAAATGGTTTATATAGCTATAGTACCATGAATTTCTAATCTAGGATATATCAGATTATAGTACGTCCTCAAAAATTAGCCGAACCTTTTAGCCATGCGAATTTTTACATGTCGCGGTGCCTTATTTTGTATTTCCAATTTATATTGTTTGATTGATAGACGAAGTTACAACACTCACAAGTAAAGAAACTATAGTCTGTCGGGGCGAATTTCAATTTATATAGCTCATTCGATTCGTGTCATCGAGCGAAGTAACTTGCTACCTCACATATCGGCTATTGCGTTTTAATAATGGCAGGGGCCGGGGTCAAAGTTTAAAAATGTGAATAATGCAGGCTGCTGAAAATAAAACACTAGCAAAAATTTCCTTCACATTCACCCGTACGCATACGTTCCGTAAGTTACGAAGTGATTGAAAAGCTGACAAAAGAACCGATAATGTGTGATTACAAAGATTTTTGCTTGTAACACAGGAAAAAGCATTGACAGTATAAACAAAACTAGACCAGTGTTGCCAGTGGGTTACTTTTTTTTTATTCAGATTACTTCAGATCCTTAATTAATGGCATATTAATTAAGGAGAAAACAAGGGGAATTTTAAAATTTCAGAAAAGCGGTGCCAATCAAGAAATCTAAATTTTAAAAAAGTAGCCTATCATAACTTGCGAAAACCTGCCTGTGAAGTAGCAAACGAATATTTTATCTGTAATAACAAATTCTTATAATAACTACCATAATATAACATTATAGTAGTTATTTGCAATGTATGGCACTGTAAAAACAATTAGTAAATTTAAATCCCACTTATTTCTTTGAAGGCATTTGTTTTTCAATGAACGAAATTTTAAAACTTTGACTCGCCCCCCCTGTCATTATAAAAACTCAATAGCCGATATGCGAGGTATAAAATTACTAAGATCGATGAGACGAATCGAATGAGCTATAAAAATCGAAATTTGTCGTAGCAGACTATAGTACCTTTACTTGTCAGATATGTTCATTTGCATGTGTGTATTTTAGTTTAATAAAAAAAAAACTATATTAGGTTAAAATAAAGTTTTTTTTTTTTTTTTTTTTTTTACCAAACCGTTCTGGGGCGTCATATTTTGTTAAAACAATATTTATCATTCCATGCATACAAATGTTTTCTTTCTTTTTAGGGTTCCGTACTTAAAAAGTAAAAAGGAACCATTATAAGATCACTACTGTGCCTGTCTGTCACAGCCACTTTGCTCGTAAACTATGGAAGGTGGAAAGTTCAAATTGGATGAAATAATAAAAACTATTGACCCCAATATTTTCAGATTATTAAACATTGAGAAATATATTAATAAAAATGTTGAGGGGCTAATTAAGATACTTGAAATAATATATTTTCTTTGTATATCGTGTGGGGTATCGTGTGAAAGCTTTCGTAAGACTTAACTCAAATTTGCGTTTCTTATAATTTTAAGTATTATATTTTCAGAGTTATTGTCGAAAACGTAGTGCAAAAATATGCTCCCCCTCCATCTATTTTCGAATCTACTGAAACTAAAATTATGAAAAAAATTAGAGGTAGTAGACGTTAACGTAAGCCTTGCAGGAAAATTATGGCGATTATTCTAGGTCACATAGTTTTTGAGAAAAAACGTATTTTTCCGTTAATCACAAATTTCGATTTGCAGGCATTCAGCAAAGGTGTTGAGGAGCGCAGGATGCACTTAACGCAGCAGAAGTATAAAAACATTGTTAATACCGATTTAAAAAAAAAAAAATCTTCCATAATTAGCCGAGATATTAACCCTTAAAGTTACGGACGGTTTGGACATACATAATGACAGGGGCGGTATACTCTACCTACCATCGACTATTAAAGTCCAGATAACAACTGTTAATGATATATTTGTGTAGTGCAATGCCGAGTAGCAGTATAAAAGCAATAAACGTGAAATTGTTAAAAACAGACTAATTTAATCGGACTTGTACCTCTTAAACGCGTCGAAAATTAAATATTAACATCGGAGTTTGATTTAGTCTATCCACAAAACCTTTTAATGTATAAACATAAAATTTGGATATTGATTAAACAGATTGTGCTTTGTAATATGCTGCCATTAGAAATTTATCAGCCATTTACAGAATTTGTGTATTGTTGAATCTCAAAATTGCTCTTTTTTTACTCCATGAGTCATTGCGCGCCTATCTTGAGAAAGTATGTATGGATTCTCATGAAATTTGATAAAGGTACTAAACAGATATGTGTGTTTAAAACGATCTACTTATAAGTATTTACAACGGTAGTATTTTTAGTTATGACTAGTTTTATTATATAAAAATGCAAAATTTTGATATTTTTTTACAATTTTTTTTATATATAGTTAATGAAATAATTTTGGTGTAACAGTGGAACATCATTTTAAACACACATAAATGTTCAGTATCTGTATCAAATTTCCTGATAATCCGTACATACTTTCTGAAGATGTCATGTGCGCAAAGTAAAAAAAAAGGAGCTATTTTGATTTCAACAATACACAAATTTTGTAAAAGTCTAATAAATTTCTAATGGTAGCATATTACAAAGCATAATCTGTTTAACCATTTCGAGGGGGTGTCCTTAAATAAGGAAACCTAATTTTTATTCCAAAACTAAGAAACGACACCAAGAATATTTAATTAAAATTTTCCTTTTGTAATGTAAGTGAAAATAAGCAAGTTCATATTTTCTAATAAATTCGTTTATAAATTCTGGTGCCAGTCCATTATGTCATAAATTTATTAACAGAATTACTCCGCGCCGTAAAGGGTTATTCAATAGACAAAATTTGCTGTTTATACGCAAAAAGGTTTTGAATTTTTTCGTTAATTTTTGTCGCGTTTAAAAGGTACAAGACACCTTAACTAGAATTAATCACATAAATACAGGGTCATTGAAAAATAATGCCTAGATTTAAAAAAAATCATAACAGAGAAATATTTTTTGTTAAATGAGTAATTCTTTCACTACACAATAACTGGTGAACGCAAGTTTGGTTTAGTTCACCAGAATTCATTTGCGTGTCTGTGTTATGCGCGGATTAGTTGCGCAGTCGTCAAGGTCAACCGACGCGCCAGACTGCAGCTGCTCAGTACGATGTTAACCGTGCAACAAAAAGCACAGGACGATGTTGACCGTGCAACAAAAATCACAATGCGTGATTTGGTATGCGGAGTCAAAGTCAATAGTCAGTGTACAGCGGCTTTTTCGCAGAACTTATCCTGGTCAAACTGCTCCGGTACTCACATTGCACACATTTTCTCCTGGTGCACACCGAACGGTGCTCACATTGAAACATACTAATGTATGAAAAAAAAAATATTTTTTTGCCGCACATTATAAGACTAAAACTAATAAATTACCCTTCATAGTTTTTTTTGTGGCAGTTATTTAAAATCTATGCATTATTTTTCGATTCCAACTAAAAATTAACTGCAGTAGAACTATAAACAAAATGCAATTGGAAGACTGCGGTGATTTGGCACAAATCCCTGCAGTGTCTTTGAAGTCTACATAGCTATAAATTTACTGCAGTTTGTGTGTATAACTACACTCTTACTGTAGTAAATTTGTAGTTGATAAATACACACTCACCGCAGTAAATTTGTAGTTATGCCGACTTGAAAAGAACTGCAGGGATTTGTTCCAAATCACCGCAGTCTTCCAACTGCATTTTTTTTCGCAGTTTCACTGTAGCCTTTTAAAAATTTATTACAAAATATGTACATATATAAAAAATTATTTTAATTTTTCTGTATGTAGAAATCAGCACTAAAATCTAATTAAATGATTTTTTCACATCTCAATTTATTTGCATTTTGTGCATAAAATTATATCATGCATGCAATGACTATAATCATCATAGAAAAATGTTTTTTTGCTCATGGCTGATTTATTCAATTATTATGGTTGCATTTTGAAAAATGAAAGAATTTAAGAAATTGTACGAATGACTTTACTCAAGATAATATTGAAAGATGTCAGCTAGTGAAGCATTTAACATAATCATAGGACTTCAGTCTTCAAGCTACGATTTTGTTGTGGTATGTGGTCACATTTTGTCCGGAATACCTGCAATTTTCTCTCAGGTATGAAACCTGCATCTTCTCTTTGCATAAAAACATCTAGTATTATCACCGCGCTGCCTGATTTTGGTATAAAGGTTTTGGTAAAGTGGGGAGAACGACACCGGATGTGCATAACATAAATAAGTGATCACAGGCCTTTCCAACAATATATCACGTGAGGCATGACAGCAAAATTTAGAAAAGTGCCCCCTAAGGGGGGGAAGTGGGGGATGAAAGCTGGATGCGCATAACATGAATAAGTGTTCACAGGCCTTTCCAACGATGGGTCACACGAGGGGTGGCGGCAAAATGTAGAAAAGTGCCCCCTCGGGGGGCAAATTGGGGGAAGAGAAACCGGATGTGCATAACATGAATAAGTACTCACAGGCCTTTCCAATAATATGTCACATGAGGGTTGACTGCAAAATTTAGGAAAGTGCCCCCCTTAGGGGGGGGGGCAAAATGAGGGGAGTAAAGCCGGATGCGCATAACATGAATAAGTGGTCACAGGTCTTTCCAGCGATGGGTCACCCGAGGGGCGGAGGCAAAATTTAGAAAAGTGCCACCTCAGGGGGGGGGGGGGGTAAATTGTAGAGAGAGACACTGGATGTACATACCATGAATAAGTGGTCACAGGACCTTTCTAACAATAATCACATGAGGGATGTCAGCAAAATTAGAAAAGTGGGATTCGCACCACCCGGAATACACCATCCCTCCTCTATGAAATTTTTATATAATATAAATGACATTTATCGGAGGGCTCTGTAAAAAAGTCCAATCTAAAATGATCAAAATATTAAAATTTTAAAAAAGTTCAAAAAGTAAGAGAAATAATGAAATTCTTCAATTGACTGCTGTGAAAATCTGCGAAATTCATTCATCGACAACATGAAAAAAATCCCACGAGTAGTTTTGCAAATCGATCACAAGGAAACTCCCGCAAATTTCTCCAATCAATAGAAATAAAATATTGCAAAACTCGTCAATTGGTAGCGTGAAAAAAAATGAAAAAATCATTATTCACTCATCGAAAAAATTTATGAAATTCCCCAGTCTTCAGTCGGTTGCTTTAAAATATTGTGAAATTTGTCAATCTGTTGCAGAAATAAATCGTGAAATTCATCAATCAATCGCGAGACAAAAATCACAAAATTCTTCTGTCGGTGGCAGGGAAAAATGTGAAATTTGTCGACCGATTGCAGCTGAAAACTGCTAAATAAGCCACATTAACTGACAATTGAATATTACCTTTGAATAATAGTTATTGAATATTAATATTTTTAAAAAAATGCATAATAACATTAAATGGGGGAAAATCGTGAATTTCAATTGATAAAAAGGAAGTCTAAGAAAACCAATTCAAATTGTGAACAAGGTAGATGAATGCAGGAAAAAAATCTAGGTGCCAGCGGGCAATCTCTCATCACTAAAGTTTATTTGTTATTTTTGTGTAATATTTCACCCAAATTTTTTGTAAGAATGTTAATAAAATTTAAGTGAAGAGAACTAATAAAATTTAGTGGTGAGAGACTGCCCGCTGGGGCCTAGATTTTTACACCTCTGTTCTGTGAGTGTCCTTTTTTAAAAATTTGCACCCAGCAGCCCTTTTTTCTAGAATCAACACTATCCTAGTGTTGATTCTAGATAAAAAGGCCCACTGGGCATAAATGTTTGGAAAACGGCACATTTGTACGTTGTTAAAAAAAAAAGTATTTTGAATTGGCTTCTTAAGAGTACACTTTTCTCAACAGAATTTTGCGATACTTTCCCATGACTGATTAAACTTTGGAGATTTTCCTCCAAATCAACAGGCGAATTTCTTGATATTTTCCTCCTGTGACCAAATAAAGAATTTTGTTATTTGTTTTAAATATAAATTTCATCATTTGGTCGCAGGGAAGCATTGCAAATTTTTCAATTGGTTGTGCGAGAAAAAACTAGAAATCCACCAGTCGATTATGGTAAGAAAAACCTATAGTACTTCCCACAGAGAAAAAATTGCGTAATTCACCCACTGATCACATGAAAGAAAAGGAAAATTGTCATTGGTTTAACATTAGCTTTTGTGAGTATTGTAACATGACAGTGTACTAATCTCATTCAATATCCTACGCAATAAATGAACAAATCATAACGCATATGAAAACTCGTGTGAGAAAAAAAATATAAGCCGTCTGCGGGGGGAAAATTCGCTTAATTCTTCTATAGATTGCATAAAAACAATCCCTGCAAGTTTTGTCAATAAGTCGTGGGGATAAATCAGGAAATTCACCAAAAGTTCACAGGTGGAAGTAATAAAATTCTTCGATCGCTTGCAGGGAAAATCCGAAAAAGTGCTCTGAAAGTCGAAATTCATCCATCGACCATATGATAAAAATCACACGAGTTTCACAAATCAGTATCAAGAAAAAACTAAATTTTACCAGTGGGTATAAATACTATATTGCAAAATTTGTCAATCAGTAGCATGAAAAAAAACTGAAAATTGTCATTCAATCGTCAGAAAAACTCGTAAAATTTGCCAGTTGATTGTTGGAAAAAATAGAGAAATTAAAGAAAATATAGAGAGTCGGGGATTTTCATCAAAAATTTACTTTAACACTTTGGCTGCCGCCCATTTTTCAAAATCTATCCCCAGCACCGAATACGTGATTTAGAGATCTGTTCGGGTAGACCCGTGGCCCCAGTGTTGATTTGAGGAGGTGGCCCGGGGGAGGGGGGACATTGCACCCGGAGCCATGAGATGTCCCCCCGGAACTCTATGATGTACCCCCCCCCCCGGAGCCACATAAATCCCTCCCGGAGAAAAGTGTCTGAATTCAACACTGCGTGGCCCGAGCCCGACAGCCGATTTTCCTTCATGGCACTCGGTGCGGGCCATACTTTTTTCTGAAGGCTCGGGCTTAACTTATTTTTTCTGTACAAAGCCGGGACTGGTTTCATTCTTAGTCTTCACGGCTAAAAATTTTCAGTCCTAGATTTGACCCAGCCCGTATGAAAATCATTGGCTCAACGTAGCCTGGTCCATTCAAAGGTCAGTAAAATTAGGCCTGGCTCAAAAATTTTTGCAAAAAATGCTTGCATTTTTAAATTGTCATTATTCTACACTTAAACATTAAAATTTATTCTTTTTAACCCCTTAACCTACGATTTACGTCTCAACAGCTCCACGGTTTGGCAAATCCATAGCTACCACTAAAATTTAATAGAGATTTTCGTGTTGTTTAATCATGGAATTTCAACGATTAAATTAAACTATGTGAAATTTTAGTGGTAAGAAGAATTTACATTTGGCTCGAATATCGTACGCGGGCTGTGCCCGTCATTGTAGGTTAAGGGGTTAAAGAGTAGTAGATTTCTACGCTTTTTGAAATATTGCTAAATTGAAATCTTGTAAAATGCGTGAAAAAGAACCTGCATATGACGGAACTCTGTTTTAAACTGAAAAAACATATTGATCCATGCAAAATTAATATACTAATATGTAAGAAAAGAATAATATAATACATTTACACTTGTTAAGAAGGGAACTTGTCTATAATGCATTTTTTTTGTCCTTGAAATTCCATCTTAGAAGGTTATACTGCATATCATTTTTCAGATTTTTAACATACATGGAATATGGATTAACAATATTAATGATAACTGAAACATTTACGTACAGTAAGTAGAGATTCATTAAAAAATATAAATATTGTAACCTGCGGCACTTCTATAAAAATGAAGATTATAAACATGAAAAAAAACGTTAAGATAAATATTTCTGGTCTGAATTTCTCACAGGACACAAATTTTTAACAAAATCGGCGGAAAAATCAATGTTTTGTAGAAATTCACTCGGGCTCGGGGCGAGATTTTAACTTTATTATTTGATTACTCCTGATTTGATTATTATTATTACCCCTTTATTATTTGATTCTGAGAAGTGTCATAATTGACGAAAAAACTAATTTGGCCCTATTACCGTTCAGAAGTGTAAATTTTCTTTTTACAATAACACAATTCATATGACAATTTAAAAAAAAAATGCTTCATTTAAAAATTTTTATATTTTACATAATTAGTAAGTACGTACTCATAAATAAAAATTAATATTAACACTATGTTATGTTATTAACACACTGTGTCAAACCTCTTTGTAATACATAAAACTGTTTCATTCCTAAAAAGAAAATAAGTTATTTACCTCTGAAATGTTATTCTATACGCACTTATTTGTAGGTATCCTAGACATCAAGTTATAATTTGAAGTTCAGTATTGATTTTGTATGTAACTGAACATCAAAACATACTTTATAAATAGCACAGATATTTTGGTAAGATATTATTTAAAAATTCTGAAACTTTTAATGTAAAAGAATATACTGATTGCAGCAACTGTAAATCTAAAAAAAAAAAAAAAAAAAAAAAAAACATTTTTAATTACTATAAATAGAAAAGTGCACTAAATCAAGTAAAATCGAACTGGATAACTATCTGGAAAGTCAGAAACAAAATTTTATCAAACGTTTTGGATTACATTTGAATTTAATAATAATAACTTATTTAAAGATTAATCCTGTTAATATCAAATGGACCTAATTTTTTTTTCTATTATTATTTTTTTATTTTTTTGCATGCGTTAACCGTTAATAGTACAATCTCATCCGAATTTGAAATACTAACGATGATTGTGCATAAATTGCGACGGTTTATATATCGTTATCACTTTATTCAAATTAACTCAATCGTGTGGATCTGAAATTAATCTTATTCGATTGAGAATGCAAGAATACCCTTACAGCCACATTATTTCAATAAACGGAGGTGATTTTTTTTCCGTCAAACTACAAAATAAATGATCTTCTTTTAGCAAAACAATGTGGTACTCTTCGCCGCTCGCGTCGATTAAAGCCGGCCGTTTCCGAGAGTTGAGGTGTTTCTTTGATCCTTCTCCTGCAGTTGCAACGAAACCATGGGGTCAGACATTCAGCTGTAAGAGCTTGAAAAATAAATCATATGTCCAAATGAGAATTTTAAATAAAATGAAGGAAGAAAATTATACTATTCTTTTCTTGTTGTTCATTGTTTTTATGAAGTAAAAGTGGAAAACTGGAAGTTATGTGTATGTCTGATATGGAAGAAAGACAATTTATGTAATATGCAGCGAGTAAACCCACCTGTGTTTCTAATCTCTAATCATGGGCGACATAAAAAAGAATGGTAGGGCCACTGTCCCGCTCGATTTTGAGATTTATCTAATTAAATTTCCTTTTCTTCGATTTTGAAAAACATAGTAAATTTTTTTCGAGTAATTTAAAATAAAAGAGGAACTAAAAACTAGTTATGAAGATGGTGGGGCAGTGAGCAAGGGAGCACTCCTATTGCCCCTCCCTCGATTTTAAAATTTAATTAATTAGAATTTCTTTTCTTCTGTTTTAAAAAAAAATATGTATATTTTTCGAGTAACTTAAAATGAAAATAAATAAGAAATTTTCAGTTAAGGGCTGGGGGGTTGGGGTGGGCATGAGACTCATTGACCCTCCCTGGATTTTGAAATTTAATTAGCAATTTGTTTCTCCAATTTACAGAAACATAATAAAATTTATTTTCTTCGAATAACTTAAAATAAAGGAACTAAGAACTTTCCGTTAGGCGAAGGGGGGATAGGTGGGTCATTGCCCCACCCTCGATTTTGAAATGTAACTATTTTTTTTCTCTGATTTTTGAAAAACATAGTGAAATTTGATCTTTTCTCTTATCTTAAAATAAAAGAATAACTAAGAATTTTCTGTTAGGGGGACGAAGTTAGAAGCCCCACCCTAAATTAAAAAATTTAATTAATTAAATTTTCTTTTTCTTCTGTTTTCAAAAACATAGTAAAGTTTATACTTTTCGAGTAACTTAGAATAGAAAAAAAAATTACGTTAAGAGGGAGGGAGGGGGGGGGGGTGAGAGGTTCATTGCCTCCCTTCCCTGGATTTTAAAATGTAACTAATAAAAATTTATTTTTTCCGCTTTTGAAAAAGTAGTAAAATTTATTCTTTTCGATTAACTAAAAATAAAGAAACTAAGAATTTTCTGTTAGGAAAAAGGCTGAGCTCCTCCCTTGAATTTACATTTTAACTATTTTCTTCGCTTTTGAAAAACATACTGAAATTTATTTTTTTATCTTAGAATAAAAGAGGAATTAAGAATTTTCCATTAGGAATAGGGGAGGGTAGGAGAAACCTATTGCCCCTCCCTGGATTTCAAAAGTTAATTGATTAAAATTTCCCTTTCTTCTATTTTCAAAAACATAGTAAAATGTTTACTTTTCGAGTAACTTACAATAAAAAAAATGAGAAGAAATTTCTCATTAAGGGACTGGGGAGTGAGAGACCCATTGCCCTCCCCCCGCCCCCCCCTGGCTTTTGAAGTTTAATTAATATTTTTTTTTCTCCGATTTAAAAAAAACATAGCAAAATTTATTCGTTTAGAATAAGTAAAAAAAAAAAAAAAACCTAAGAATTTTTCGTTTGTGGACAGGGGCACAGGTGGGTTGATGCCACTGCTCCTCCCTCGGTTTTTGAAATTTAACTAATTTTTTTTTCTCTGATTTTGAAAATCATTGTGAAATTTAATTTTTTTTCTCTTAGCTTAAAAGGAAAGATGAAATAAAAATTTTACGTTAGGTATGAATGTGAATTTTAATTAAGTCCTTAAAAGTCTTGGAAAGAGTATTAATTATTATATTAGTATTTAAAAAGTGTGTTTCATAACATGCAACTCTCACAAAATTAAAACATTTTTAAACGCTTTAGAAACTTCGGAAAATATCACACAATCATACTACATTGTTTCTTGCAAAAGAATCTTACAGTAACTGCTGTTATACTGTAGTTACTATTATAATAATCATACTTACAAAAATTAAGACCTGTAAAGTTCTTCAGTAACTGCAGTCATACTGCAGTTACATCACTGAAAATTTTTGTGAATTAATTACTGTAAAATCACTTGAAATTCACTGCCGTTTTACTGTAGACATAAAGTCTTACTATTTTTTTAATTTTGGGTTGAAAAAATTCTTTTCAATAACTGGAAAATACCTGAAGCGTTTTTACTGTTGATATTGCACTACAAAATAAACTACTGTTGACCGTAGAAAAGCTCCAAAAATACCTCATTTCTGTAAAAACTACTGCCGTTCATTTTTACCATTACACTCTACTATTGGATTTGCGACTAGTTTGCATTGAGTGGATATCTCAATACGCCTCTCGTGTATTTAAAAGTTAAGTAAAACCTATCTGGAAGTACGTGGCACGGACGAAAGGGTGCCTTGCAACTTAGCTACACTGTAAAAAGAAAAGATTATTACTATGCTGAATTAGTTTTATGAAATGCCAAATGAAGCTCTACTGATATGCAGTATTTTTACTGTCATTACCGAATTAAGTTCATCATAAATAGATTCGGATAAGATTAAAAAAAGGGGTTATGCAGAATTGAAATATTTGGTGTTATTTTGTCTTCATATCTATTTGAACTTTTATGGTACACCCGTTCGCCCTTTCCCTTTTTTATATGCATCTATAACCAACCCTAAGTTGTACAGTTTTTTTCAAGGTCTTTTTATTCTTTTAGCAACGATTTTTTTAATAATGCTTTTAATAATGCTTTTAATAATTCATACATTTATTTCACGGAAACCTCTGTGCGTGAGTAATATTCGCACTTAACCGTTTTTTTTTTTTTTTTTTTTTTTTTTTTTTTTTTTCATGTTCGGAGAAAAATGAGATCCATTAGAAATGTTTTTTGGGACAATATTCTGTTCAAAAAATATTTATTACTCTATGGATAATAATTTTTTTTTTATGTTTTGTGTGTGCTATCATGGCCAAATACTTATTTTTATCGGGCGTGTGATAGGATTATAAGATTCCAAAAGATGATGTAAGAATAACTGATTGTTTAATTTTTAAAAGCATTGTAATAATGAACTACGGTTAAAAAATGAGAAACATATTTTGAACAATGAAAACTTATCTAATTCATTAAAAGCACGCAAGATAAATTGTTAGTTTTAGTGTTTTGTTGTTGCTTATTAGCGTGAATACAAATGGAATCACTGAAGATTAAAACATTAAAACAAGTAGAAGATTGTACGCCAAAAGTGGCAATTGAGGTGTGTTCGTACTATAGTTTTGTTTTATAAATATTCAGATCTGGGTGCAATAGCTTTTGCACTCTTATGCAAAAATGTGCATTTTAGATTAAAAAAATAAAAATTATGTTTGGTAAAAAAAAAAAAAAAAAAAAATTCTTTACTGAATCGTTCTGGGATGTTATACTTCGTTTTTATAAAACATTTTTTATTCCATGCATAGGAATTTTTTTTTTTTCATTTTTTTTTTCGTGTTTGGAAAAAAGGAGTTTCCTTAGTAAATATTTCTGGGACATAATATTTTGTTTAAAAAAATATTTACTACTCCATGCATAATTATTTTTTTTTCATCTTTTGGAGTACTATCGGGTCGAAATATTTGTTTTTCACCGTATGTGGGATGATTATAAGTGTCTAAAAAGATAATGTAACAATGAATATATATATATTTTTTAAGCATTATAATAATAAACCTCGGTTAAACAGAGAGCAAAAATATTTTCAACAATGGAAATTTTATCTCATTCATTCAAAAAAAAAAAAAAAAAAAAAAAAAAAAAAAAACCGCAAGATAAATTGTTAGCTACAATGCTTTATTTTTGCTTATCAGCTTCAAAACAAATTGAATCACTGAGGATTAGAACATAAAAAAAAGACTAACTTTCAACGGAATATCTGAAAAAAAAAACAAAAAACAACAACAAAAAAAAAAAAAAAACGTGTCATTTCATAAGCGATGACAATTTAACCCTTCTATGAGGTATGTTTTGCCCCATAGTCTTTGTTTTGCTCCATACATCATGTAAGTTTAATATAATATTCATCTGTATTTTTATTTCAAAGAATTGAAAATGGTGGGATTATAAGAAAAATACGAAAAACTTACTAATAGAGTGTTATGATGTAACATTTTGTTTAGCTCCATAATTATTACTAAATATTTAATTTTTATTATGTAATGTGTTGATTTCATGTGCAATTGTTATTTTTCTAATGTAATTTGATTACATCATTGAATTTTCATTTTCCAAAAATAGCTTACCTCGAAAATAGTACATCATTTTACTAGTAATGCAAATAAAAATTCTAAATTATTCTGAAAAAATAAATGTGAATTCTATTTTTAATTTAGTTTCATTACAAAAAACATATATTTGTTTTGTACACATTACACAACTTCATGAATATTAAACATACAAGTTGAAACAAACATGGCGACTCTCGTATAAGGATTTTTTTTCAGCGTTTGTACTGCACATTGAATTTTAATATCGATATTTTCTAAAAGTAATTTTAACTTTAATCTAAAAGCATCAGAAAGCGAAGGTGAATAACAATATTAGAAAACAGTAGTATTGAAATTCAAGTCCATTCTAACGTTAAAAATACTGCGTAAGAAAGCCGAGAGTTTTCTGTCAGCATACGTTTTCAAAGAACTGAATTCATAAACTGAGATATCTAAGTACGTAGATTTTGATCAAAGTTGAATATTTTCTTTCTTGAATTGAAAATAATAGTTTTAAAACATTCCTATATTTCAGCACTACTTACAATCTAGTGAACAGTGAAGTTTTTTTCATACATAAATGGTTGGTGCAAGTGGTTGGTGAAAAAATGTCTTTGTCTATCTTTCTGGGACATAATATTTTGTTAAAAAGTCTTTATTACTCCATGCATAATTCTTTTTTTTTTTCGTTAAATGCGTTGTTTAATTTCTTATTTTTATTTTTATGTGGGAAAATTATATGCGGGAGAGTCTAAAAAGGCAAATTAACAGTAAATGATTGCTTAATTTTAAAAACGCATTGCCATATTTAACTGCAGTTAAATAATGGTGAAAGATATTTTCAACAATTAATTGTGTTGTTGTAGATTTAAGTTGAATATTTTCTTTCTAAATTCAAAAATATTAGTTACCACAATGACCAATATTTGCGTACAATCTTAAATTTTTAACGCAAATTTTTATGCTTAGATAAATGGTAGGTAAATAGAAAAAAATATTTAATAAATCTTTCTGGGAAGTACAATTGTGTTACAAAAATATTTAGTACACTCTCCATATTTGTTTCATTAATTGTGTACAATGTTCATCTTTTACTCCATTTATATATCATTTTTACCATGTACTTTGTACATTCCATATGCGATTATTTTTTGTAATGTAATCTGAAAAAATAATAAAATGTAAATTTTACAACGGTACCTTATATCGAAAAATTAATGAATTTACTCTCAATGTAATCACAATTCTGCATTATTCTGTGAAATATAGGTGTGTTTTTTATTTCCATTTACGTTAATTAAAAAAATAACATAATGGTTTTATTGCCATTAGACAAGCCTCGAAATATTTCCCGTTTACGTTGACATAAACATGGCAGCGGTCGTAGGAGGATTGTTTTCAGCGTTTTACGATCGCTTGAATTTTAATACCAGTATTTTCTAAAAGTAATGTGTGCCCTTTTTTATTACCACAAAACAAAGGCAAAGAATAATTTTTGGAAATAATGCTTTTCAAATTCTTCTTCTACAGGAGTTTCCAGTGGTTTCCAGTGGTGGCGAACAGTGGTTTTCCTCGAACAATAAAAATAGTTCTGAGATATCCTTTCCATCTTTCTCTCTATCCGGAGTAATCTTATTATTTAACATATATATATATTAATTATCTCTGGAATAGAACTTTGCCCAGTCATCCTTGGTCTGTCCCTCCTACGTTTGCTGTCCGGATACCATTCTAAGATAATTTTAGAAAGGCGTTCCTCTATCATTCTGCGGACATGACCATACCATCTAAGCTTGTGACACTCGACTGTATTTCAAATACTTTTTCAAATCCATAACAGCATAAAAAGCTCAGAAGAAATCTGCCTACAAAAACCGAGAGTATTTGAGAACTGTGGTCATAATCAGGGAGATGCAAGTGTGTTTTTAATAACCAAAGTAACTCTTTCATTCTAGATTTGAAAACAAGAATTACTAAACATTACTGCATTTGAGTATTACTTCCATTTTATTTAAAGCGAGGATTCGTGCATACATAAAAAAATTATAAACCTTTACTAAATTTTTCTGGGCGTTTTATTTTGTTAAAAAATATTTATTACTCCATTCATATATTTCTTTCATTAATTGTGTGTAATACCCTGTGCAATTATTCGTTTTTATCCTAATATGTGCATATTACAAGAGAGTAAAAAATATGATCTAATAATAGAGGTTTGTTTATTTTTTATAAAAGCATTGTTATTAAGAAACACTGTTAAACAAGAGAGAAACATATTTTCAACAGGGAAATTTAATCTCATTCATTAAATAAACACAAGATAAATTGTTAGTTTCAGTGTTTTGTTGTTGCATATCAACTTCAATACAAAAGGAATCACCGATGATTAGAACATTAAAACAAGTAGGAAATAAATTATTCGCCAAAAGTGACAAATGAGATGCGTTCGTTCTATAGCTTGTTTTATAAATATTCGTATTTTAGGCAGTAACTGTTACACTCTTACGCAAAAATTTGTATTTTCGTTAAAAAAATTTAAATTATGCTTGGTAAAAAAAAGAGTTTCTTTACTATATCTTTCTGGGGTGTTACATTTTGTTTTAGAAAAATATTTATTATTCCATGCATAAGATTATTTTTTCCTTTCTTTTCTTTCTTTCTATCTATCTTTTTTTTTTTTTTTTTGGAAAAAAAAAGACTGAAACTAACACTAACCAAACACTGAAACTAACAATTTATCTTGTGTTTATTTAATGAATGAAATTAAATTTCAGTGTTGAAAATATGTTTCTCCCTTGTTTAACAGTGTTTCTTAATAACAATGCGTTTATCAAAAATAAACAAACCTTTATTATTAGATCATCTTTTTTACTCTCTTGTAATGTACACATATTAGGATAAAAACGAATAATTGCACAGGATATTACACACAATTAATGAAAGAAATATATGAATGGAGTAATAAATATTTTTTAACAAAATAAAAGGCCCAGAAAAATTTAGTAAAGGTTTTTTAATTTTTTATTAGTAAATCTTTTTGTTACACAATATTTTGTTTAAAAAATATCTCTTACCCCATGCACATTTTTTTTTCATTTTTTCTGAGTACTATCGTGTCGAAATACTTGTTTTTCTCCGTATGTGGGAGGATGATAAGAGTCTAAAAAGATAATGTAACAATAAATGATTGTTTTTTTTTTTTTTTAAGCATTGTTATAATAAACTACGCTCAAACAAATGACAAAAATATTTTCAACAATGAAATTTTATCTCTTTCAATAAATAAACGCAAGAAGAATTGTTTGTTGCAATGCTTTATTTTTGCTTATCAACTTCAGAACAAATTGAATCATTGGAAATTAGAACATTTAAAAAAAAAGACTAAATTTCAACGGAATATCTGATGAACCTGCCATTTCATCAGCGATGCCAATTTTAACCCTTCGATGAGGTATGTTTTGCCCCATAGTCTTATTTGTTTTGAGCCATGTATCATGTAAGTTTATTTGAATATTCTTCCGGATTTTTATTTCAAAGAATTGAAAATGGTGGGTTTAAAAGAAAAATACAAAACAAATTACTAATACAGTGCTATGATGTAATATTTCGTTTTAAGAAACTCCAATATTATTGCTATATTTATATTTTATTATTATTATTACGTACTTTGTGGATTTCATGTGCAATTGTTATTTTAATATTAAAATATTTTCCGAAACAAATAAATCGATAGGCATTTCTATATTATTATTATTATTATTAAAATATTTATATTAGTTAAAATTTAAACAATTATATTAATTAATATACTTATAAGCATAAAAGTTATATATCTATTTTACATTTAATTTAATTTAGTTAAAATCATCACTCCGTATAATTTTGAAATATTGATTAATGCTAATCATAATTCTGCATTATTCTGTGATAGAGGTGAATTTTCGTATACATGTTGTTCATAATTAAACGACCCTACTTTAAAGTTGCCTACATACGAAAATTATTGATCAGAAAAATGTGATTTTGTTGTGACGGACATAATAAAGGAACGGGAATTTGTTTAACACTAGAACGCCCGGAAGGAGTCGATTTGACTCCTACTGTATGATTAAATGTCAACTGGAACCAGAAATTCTTTCCCAAAATAAGTTAAATTTAAAAAGCGCAGATTTACGTTAAATAAATCAGTCAAATAATCTTAAATAAAAATTCTCGTGTAAAATATTTTTATGAAACTTGAGTAAAATTTCCGGGCGTTCTAGTGTTAAGCGAAAAAAATAGTTCGAAACTTCGCTACCAGAGGGCGCTTTTAAAAATAAATTACACATTTAGCTTCCGCCCACTGAATACTAGGCGGCACTGTCAAATCACAGCTGTCGTAAGTGGATTTTTTTTTCAGAGTTTGTCCGGTTCATTCAATTTGAATACCAATAATTTTTTTTAAGTTTTTACGCTTTATTTTTTTCAGGGGGCAGTCTATATATTTGTTCTATTTAATCTGAAAAAAAAATAAAGCGGAAAAACTTTTAAAAAGGTGTAATTTACTAAAAAAGCCCGCTAGTGGCGAAATTTTGAATTATTTTTTTTTTCCTCTCAAACAAAATCTCATTACTTTATTATGCCCGTCACAAAATTTCACAACATTCTGACCGATGATTTCGTATGTAGACAACTTTAAAGTAGGATCGTTTAATTATGAACACCCTGTATATTTAGGTTATTTTGAAGAACCATGTGCAATCCTCGGAATATTAGGCTTACACGTTGATGCAAACATAGAGGAAGTCGTTCAAGTATTATTTTAAACATTTTTATGGTCACTTGAATTTTAATACGAGTATTTCGAAAAAAAAAGAACTTTCGTATTATTTTGTAGCAGAAAACGAAAGCAAATGCTGATTTTATAAAATAGAGGTATTTAAATTCAAAAGGATATACAAACGTTGAAGAAGAAACCGAAAAGGAAATGCGAGATTTTCGTAACAGCGCAAAGGCTTGAGAAATCCTGAGACCTTTGATCATAAAGTACGTAATTATTCATCGAAGTTGAATATTTCTTTCTTGATTTTAAAAAAAATATATAATAATTACAATCTATTCACATTATTGAATTTTATTTAATAGCAAAATTTTATGCATACATAAATTATTGGTATTTTTTTTTAATTACTTATTTATCGGATTTAATAACTTGATAACGGGAATATTTATGACTCCATCCTATGTATTTTTTGTCATTAATTTTATGTAATATGCTGTGCAATAACTATATTTTAATCTAGGGGGGCGGGGGGGGGCGGTGAAACAAAAGAGGTAAAAAAGTTTATATTACATTTTTTTAATTGCTTAAAAACGCATTCTAATGAACTACAGTAAAGAAATGAGAAAGATATTTCCAATAATAAAACTTTAATTAAGAAAAAAAATGAAATAAATTGTTCGTTGCACTGTATTTTTTGTTGCTTATTAGTTTAATAAACATGGAATCACTGGATATTAGAACATAAAAAAATATTTTGACTAAATTTGGCCGTAATATATGACATTCCTGTCATCTTCTCGGCGATGTTAATTTTAGCCATTAATTGGCATAGATTTTCTCCATACACTAATATATATTCTGTCATGCATAAGATTCGAAAAGAAATCACGTTTTAGGACTTAAGGGGCGTTACATTAAAATATCCACAAGTTAAATTTAAATAATTTAATAACAATAGTAAATATAATAATAAAAAAGGAACACATATTTTCCGATAGCTAAAACTTTTTTTTTTTTTTTATCTAATATGAAGGTTGTGGATAGGGAAGACAAAATAAGAGATTCTCAGTTGATATCATAACTACTTTATGTGAAAATAGTCTGTTGCGGTAGTCCTTTCATTTACAGGTACGTATTACTTTAATACGTACTATCAGGCAATTTACATAATAAAATATGTATACCTTGTCTGAATAATGGAAATATTTCTTTCAGTTTCTTCTACTTATGACGGAAGAGGAGAGAGATGGAGGAGGCAGTCATTCAAAATAATGTTGATTTCTCTTCATATGAAAATAATCTGTTGCAGAAGTCTTTTCGTTTACAGGTACTTATTACTTTAATACGTACTATCAGGCAATTTACATAATAAAATATGTATACCTTGTCTGAATAATCGAAATATTTCTTTCAGTTTCTTCTACTTATGACGGAAGAGGAGAGAGATGGAGGAGGCAGTCATTCAAAATAACGTTGCTTTCTCTTCATATGAAAATAGCCTGTTGCGGTAGTCTTTTCATTTACAGGTACGTATTACTTTAATACGTACTATCAGGCAATTTACATAATAAAATATGTATACCTTGTCTGAATAATCGAAATATTTCTTTCAGTTTCTTCTACTTATGACGGAAGAGGAGAGAGATGGAGGATGCAGTCATTCAAAATAATGTTGATTTCTCTTCATATGAAAATAAACTGTTGCGGTAGTCTTTTCATTCACAGCTACGTATTACTTTAATATGTACTATCAGGCAATTTACATAATAAAATATGTATACCTTGTCTGAATAATCGAAATATTTCTTTCAGTTTCTTCTACTTATGACGGAAGAGGAGAGAGATGGAGGAGACAGTCATTCAAAATAACGCTGCTTTCTCTTCATATGAAAATAGTCTGTTGCGGTAGTCTTTTCATTTACAGGTACGTATTACTTTAATACGTACTATCAGGCAATTTACATAATAAAATATGTATACCTTGTCTGAATAATCGAAATATTTCTTTCAGTTTCTTCTACTTATTACGGAAGAGGAGAGAGATGGAGGATGCAGTCATTCAAAATAATATTGATTTCTCTTCATTTGAAAATAATCTGTTGCGGTAGTCTTTTCATTCACAGGTACGTATTACTTTAATACGTACTATCAGGCAATTTACATAATAAAATATGTATACCTTGTCTGAATAATGGAAATATTTCTTTCAGTTTCTTCTACTTATGACGGAAGAGGAGAGAGATGGTGGAGGCAGTCATTCAAAATAATGTTGATTTCTCTTCATATGAATATAATCTGTTACAGAAGATTTTTCATTTACAGGTACGTATTACTTTAATACGTACTATCAGGCAATTTACATAATAAAATATGTATACCTTGTCTGAATAATCGAAATATTTCTTTCAGTTTCTTCCCGTAAGGCATGGTGACGTCACGGCGACGTCGTTGTGAAGTCACACTGTGACTTTGTGACCGTCGATGTGACGTCACGTGACGTCGATGTGACGTCATAGTGACTAGAATGCGAGGTCGTTATGGCCGTTTTAGAGGTCGTTTGTGACGTCACATTGTGACCACTCTGTGAAGTCACGGTGTGACAAATTTGTGAAAAGTGTGTCATTTGTGACTATTTTGGCATTAACTTTGTGACGAACCTGTGACGAAAGCGACAATGCTTTGAAGTCACACTGTGACCAATTTGTGAAATATGTGTCATTTGTGACGAACTTGTCATAAACACTGTGATTTCAAATGAAAATCAAATTTCAAATTAATTGCTTAAAAGACGCAAATAGTGAAAATGATTCCATGCTGGGACTCGAACCCGGGCCATCAGTACAGTGCACTGACATTCTACCGACTAAATCACATGGAACGATACCCAGGCTGAAAAATTTCTTACTATTACATGTTGGCAAGGCTACAAACGCAGCACAAGATGGAATATTTAGCGTGAGCCACCAACATGATGCAAACACGAAACTTAATTAAATCCAGCATCGATTGAAATTATATTAATACTTGGAAATTTTTCCAGCGAGAACCATTCGCTTTGCATACAATATTTCAAATGAAAATCAAATTTCAAATTAATTGCTTAAAAGTCAATTTTAATTTGAAATGTTGTATGCAAGGCGAATGTTTCTCCCTGGAAAAATTTCCAATTATTAATATAGTTTCAATCGATGCTGGATTTAATTAATTTTCGTGTTTACCCCATGTCGGTGGCTCACGATAAATATTCCATCTTGTGCTGCGTTTGTAGCCTTGCCAACATGTAAACATGTAATAGTGAGAAATTTTACAGGCTGGGCGTAGTTCCATGTGGTTTAGTCGGTAGAATGTCAGTGTGCTATACTGATGGCCCGGGTTCGAGTCCCGGCATGGAATCTTTTTCACTCCTTTGCGCCTTTTAAGCAATTAATTTGATATTTGATTTTCATTTGAAATATTGTATATAAGGCGAATGATTCTCTCTGGAAAAATTTCTAAGTATTAATACAGCGATGAATTTTAAAATAAACTTTTGCTGTAAATATAAAATCTTATCTTTTTACCGTACTTTTTAGCAAAATATCGCTATTTTGGAGTCCTATTCTTCTAAAACATTTTAAATTTTTCCACTTAAAAAACAATGCTTATCAACTGCCATATTTTTTTATTAAGTTCTATGCTTGATATTGAGTTCAAGCTTGATATTTAGAATGTGTAAGTTTTTTTTAATTTGTCGTTATTTGTCATTGCTTTATTAAATATGAACATGGAGACTAACGGATATTAATACAACTATTATTTATAGAGCCGCATGATAAGCGATATTTATTTAAATTTTTTATTCCCGTGTATATTGTATTTTGTGAATATGAGCTAAATAGATTTGGTATGTTTTATAGGAAAAGACTGATCTAGGAAATAGAAAAAAAAAAGAGTAAGAAAAATCATGCGTTAAGCATAGATTATAAAATACTTTCCAACACTTTCTGAATGCTTTAACAAGACATCGTAATTTAGGGAAATGACGTAAATAAGATAACTAAGTAAACATTTCAGAAAACGCATAAAACATTTGAAAAACTGATTTCAACAGTTACCGTCCAAATATGTCCAATAGCCAAATATGTTTTCCAATTCTTTTGAACAGCCCTGTATTTGATCTGTAGGTTGATACACTGAAAAAAAATGAAGTACTCAAAAATGAGTAAACCGACGTACTCATATCGAATTGAATATTTTTGGATCAAAAATGAACCAATGCTTTCTCTATTTTGAAACATCACATGTTATAAAACCCAAACAAACGAATAGTTTTGTACCCTGTATTGGTTCATTTCATTTATAGCGGCATAAATGATGTTTATTAATGTAAATATTAAATTATGCACAGCATTTTAAAAATAATTTAAAAGTACTTGGAAATAATGCTCTTGTCATAAAAATATTTGATTTGAGTATCTTGCTAAGAATTTTGCTATTTTTCTTAATAAATAATCAATTAAACATTTCTTTTTAAGAACTTTGAACGGGAAATAAATGTCAGTACATTTTTACTTTAAATTTTAGGTGTTTTTTTTTTTTTTGGGGGGGGGGCAGTGCATAACGATTCATATTTGATCACAACCATGGAATAAAAAATGAATACATGTGTTTCTCAACTTTGAGTACATTTGGATCGGAGCTATTTTGAGTATGTGACGCATTTAAATTTGGGTACTTCTTACTCAATTTTGAGTACCCATTTTTTAAGTGTATATATGCTATATAATGGGAAAATTTAGTTTAGCAAGAAAACGCCTAACAGGTTGAAATTCTTTTTCAGCAATTTATACTAATGTAAGGAAAGATACTTGAATACTTTTGTACAATCCTGTAGTTTACCTAGAATCTTTATTACACGGTACTATTTAGTTAAAATTTAATTCAAACTAAGACACTCTTAAAACTGCTGAAATCACATTTCCAGAAATTATCATTTATAGACGGCCATGTATCCATTTCCTTGCGTGACCCTGTGTATCATTTTATCCATATTCTACAAACATTTATTGGTAAATTAAATGCAGTTCAGCGAAAAAAAACATAACTGATTTAAAAACCACCTTTAAGCAATTTGCGCCCATACCCAGTAATCCTTACGAATACTTTTGTGTAGCCTTGTATAGGAATTATAGCATTTATATACACGATACTATGCATAAATATAGTGAATCATAAAAGCGCATATCATAATTAAAAATACATTTCCAGCAAACATCGCTAATGAACAATACTTCGGATA
This sequence comes from Maratus speciosus, assembly GCA_963932465.1. Taxonomy (NCBI): domain Eukaryota; kingdom Metazoa; phylum Arthropoda; class Arachnida; order Araneae; family Salticidae; genus Maratus; species Maratus speciosus. Next base: position 131,944,065 of record OZ010794.1, read on the forward strand.
CAATATAGTATCTGAAATATTTTGGGTGTCCCTGTAAATGCTATATACGTATTATTCGTATTATACATGAAATAATTTATAGTATGTAAACCTAAGCGACATACATCAATTTCATTATATATGAAATAGATTAACATAATTAAAGTATGCTGCAAACAATTCCCTCCACCCCTATATCATTATGTATTTGAATTCCTTTTTTAGCCCTGTAAATGAACATTAGCTATTCTGTGCATCGCATAGTCAACAGAATGCATATTTTAGTGCCCTTCATAAATGCATATAAATTTTATTATGTTTGAAAACGTGCGTAAAATCATTAAAAATCATTTGAAACGATTTTTTCCCATAGGCCGTAATGTAACGGAAAACTTTTGGCTGAACAAAGCATGCTACAAACTTCATTACAAATAGGTACCGTGCTATGGTAAACGTTAATAACATCCAAAAATTTCAGGGCAATCCGAGTATATTTTCGGGAGTTAGAGTGCGGACAGACTGCTAGACGGACAGACGGAGAGACAAACCTAAGTCATAAGCTCCTTTCAACTTATGTCCTATATTATGTATCCTGTATTATATGAACTTTAAAAAAATATATACTAAAGCAGTTTAATCTATAACTTCCTATCAGGCATGAAAAACACTTTATTTCAATGCTTAAATATCATATTTTACTTTTTAGTGCCAATAATTACGCGTATCATAAACGTAGAAAATGAATTTACAATAGAAGAAAATTTAATAACCGATTCAGAATGTCTATAATTAAATGTTTGATTAAAATCACAAGCACAAAAATTCTTACATACAATTTAAAAAAATAAATATACCAATTTGAAAAACACTAAAAATAATAATTAGTATTTATAATTGTACTATTAAACAACAGCAAAATACAATAAATAAATTAAATGCACTATTAGATTTAACAATATCTCAAAAATATTTCCGTATGGTATAAGGAATTACTATTATTTTATAATTTTGGCAAATGTTAAATCTGAAAACATTGGTTTGAAGATTTAGGATTTTAAAAGATAATTTAAAATATTATTAGCACTAAAAGAAAATTCTTTCAAATGTTTCACTACTGTAATATGTAAAAATATATTTTCCCAGAATAATGTTAATTTCTAATCTGAAACAGTTTCGTAATCTCATGATAATCGAACATCATATTTAACCCCAAAATAATAATAACTATAAGTGTTAGTAATCAAAAAATAGTAAGAAGCCGATAAAATAATTCCAAATCATTGTCGTTCCATACATTTTCAATCTCAAGTAAGAGTAAATTAATGTTTATATTAATTCCAGTATGAACTTAAGCCTGAATCAGTCTCTGCGCAGATTTTTTTTTTTTTTTTTTTTTTTTTTTCAAGCGATGGCAGATTAAGATATTTTTCTTTACAGTTATCGAATTGAAAAATATCGCTTCTGACATAAAGATCAGTCTCTTACAAATATAACATAAAACTATTTAACTCATAATATACAAATCAGGAACAAAATATTTAAATTAAATAACACTTACATATACGTTCCATTAATATCCGTGTATCCTAAAATGGTCATTTCCTTATCTTAAAGTGTTGTAGACTTGGTGATGTTCTAAAAACAGTGAACAATTTCCCGCGTCTTCTCATATTTATTTTTCTGTGGGCAGACGATTTTCAAGCAGCTGTTCTGTTACAGATTATTTGTTTTTGTATAAATATTGAACTTGAATGCGCAGTAATTTTCTGAAAGTATCGTTAATTAAAATTTTGTATTTGAAGACATGTCCTATATATTTAACCTTTTCTTTTTATCCGTACCAAATAATTCAAGTTAAATGTATTGTAAAGTTCCTTTTTTCTAAATAATTATAATAATAATATTCTTAATTAGAGTTTATTAGATAAAACATTGTTTAAATTTTTAAAAGGTGTAAAAATAAATTTAATGGTATTAACGACCCCCCCCCCCCTTTTTTTCTTCTTCTTTTTTTTAAGTAAAGTTTGTTTTGCACAAATTTTGTATATTTCTTTTATTTTCGGAAAATGCTAATTTTATTTAAAAAGTCTGAAAGAAGTAGAATTTATGACTTGAATACAAATTATAAAAATATTCTAAAGCAAGAAATGCATAGATGACTAAACTCTGAAGACTCTTTCTACGTGCTCATTAAAAGGTGCAGATTTAACTGTAATAGAAAATTTTTAGTTTGAAACCACAGAAGTGTTTCGAATAATCCTGGTCGGTAAAAAAAGAAAGAAAGAAAGAAATTTCCTCCCAGCAAACTAAATATGTAAAGTGTATAAATTTAATAATCCTAATTCTAAATATATTATCCAAATGCTAGATAAAATTGAAATCATGAAAAAGTATACATTCACTGTCTTAGATATCAAATGGATAAAATATAGCCTGAAAATTTAGTTTATTAATGCTTGTATCGTGCACTTTATTTATTATGCCCCCCCTCTCCCCTTTAGTGACAGAATTTACCATTTGCTATTCACTAATATATTTTCATTCCTTATACCGCTATAACTCGTGACTGCTTAAAATATTTCTCTTCATTTTCAAAGATTTTTGAAGTTCATATTTTTGTCACACTGTGACTTACAATATAGTGGTTTTTTTTGTCACATATGTGACGTGACGTACGTTACATAGCAGTGACATAACAGTGACGTCACATTTTTTTTTAATTGCCAGAAAAATATAATTTTACAGTAAATAACATGTTTTGAAGAATTTTCGTAATTTTTTAAAGTTTTCTAAGAAGTTCACATCTCAGTCACAATGTGACATCACTGAGTGGTGACATTTTGGTCACAGATGTGACGTGACCACAGTGACTTACAGTGACGTCACAATGACGTCACTGTGACCATGCATGCTATGAGGGTTCTACTTATGACGGAAGAGGAGAGAGATTGAGGAGGCAGTCATTCAAAATAATGTTGATTTCTTTTCATATGAAAATAATCTGTTGCAGAAGTCTTTTCGTTTACAGGTACGTATTACTTTAATACGTACTATCAGGCAATTTACATAATAAAATATGTATACCTTGTCTGAATAATCGAAATATTTCTTTCAGTTTCTTCTACTTATGACGGAAGAGGAGAGAGATGGAGGAGGAAGTCATTCAAAATAACGTTGCTTTCTCTTCATATGAAAATAGTCTGTTGCGGTAGTCTTTTCATTTACAGGTACGTATTACTTTAATACGTACTATCAGGCAATTTACATAATAAAATATGTATACCTTGTCTGAATAATCGAAATATTTCTTTCAGTTTCTTCTACTTATGACGGAAGAGGAGAGAGATGGAGGAGGCAGTCATTCAAAATAATATTGATTTCTCTTCATATGAAAATAATCTGTTGCGGAAGTCTTTTCATTTACAGGTACGTATTACTTTAATACGTACTATCAGGCAATTTACATAATAAAATATGTATACCTTGTCTGAATAATCGAAATATTTCTTTCAGTTTCTTCTACTTATGACGGAAGAGGAGAGAGATGGAGGAGGAAGTCATTCAAAATAACGTTGCTTTCTCTTCATATGAAAATAGTCTGTTGCGGTAGTCTTTTCATTTACAGGTACGTATTACTTTAATACGTACTATCAGGCAATTTACATAATAAAATATGTATACCTTGTCTGAATAATCGAAATATTTCTTTCAGTTTCTTCTACTTATGACGGAAGAGGAGAGAGATGGAGGATGCAGTCATTCAAAATAATGTTGATTTCTCTTCATATGAAAATAAACTGTTGCGGTAGTCTTTTCATTCACAGCTACGTATTACTTTAATATGTACTATCAGGCAATTTACATAATAAAATATGTATACCTTGTCTGAATAATCGAAATATTTCTTTCAGTTTCTTCTACTTATGACGGAAGAGGAGAGAGATGGAGGAGACAGTCATTCAAAATAACGTTGCTTTCTCTTCATATGAAAATAGTCTGTTGCGGTAGTCTTTTCATTTACAGGTACGTATTACTTTAATACGTACTATCAGGCAATTTACATAATAAAATATGTATACCTTGTCTGAATAATCGAAATATTTCTTTCAGTTTCTTCTACTTATTACGGAAGAGGAGAGAGATGGAGGATGCAGTCATTCAAAATAATATTGATTTCTCTTCATTTGAAAATAATCTGTTGCGGTAGTCTTTTCATTCACAGGTACGTATTACTTTAATACGTACTATCAGGCAATTTACATAATAAAATATGTATACCTTGTCTGAATAATGGAAATATTTCTTTCAGTTTCTTCTACTTATGACGGAAGAGGAGAGAGATGGTGGAGGCAGTCATTCAAAATAATGTTGATTTCTCTTCATATGAATATAATCTGTTACAGAAGATTTTTCATTTACAGGTACGTATTACTTTAATACGTACTATCAGGCAATTTACATAATAAAATATGTATACCTTGTCTGAATAATCGAAATATTTCTTTCAGTTTCTTCTATTTATGACGGAAGAGGAGAGAGATTGAGGAGGCAGTCATTCAAAATAATGTTGATTTCTTTTCATATGAAAATAATCTGTTGCAGAAGTCTTTTCGTTTACAGGTACGTATTACTTTAATACGTACTATCAGGCAATTTACATAATAAAATATGTATACATTGTCTGAATAATCGAAATATTTCTTTCAGTTTCTTCTACTTATGACGGAAGAGGAGAGAGATGGAGGAGGAAGTCATTCAAAATAACGTTGCTTTCTCTTCATATGAAAATAGTCTGTTGCGGTAGTCTTTTCATTTACAGGTACGTATTACTTTAATACGTACTATCAGGCAATTTACATAATAAAATATGTATACCTTGTCTGAATAATCGAAATATTTCTTTCAGTTTCTTCTACTTATGACGGAAGAGGAGAGAGATGGAGGAGGCAGTCATTCAAAATAATATTGATTTCTCTTCATATGAAAATAATCTGTTGCGGAAGTCTTTTCATTTACAGGTACGTATTACTTTAATACGTACTATCAGGCAATTTACATAATAAAATATGTATACCTTGTCTGAATAATCGAAATATTTCTTTCAGTTTCTTCTACTTATGACGGAAGAGGAGAGAGATGGAGGAGGAAGTCATTCAAAATAACGTTGCTTTCTCTTCATATGAAAATAGTCTGTTGCGGTAGTCTTTTCATTTACAGGTACGTATTACTTTAATACGTACTATCAGGCAATTTACATAATAAAATATGTATACCTTGTCTGAATAATCGAAATATTTCTTTCAGTTTCTTCTACTTATGACGGAAGAGGAGAGAGATGGAGGAGGCAGTCATTCAAAATAACGTTGATTTCTCTTCATAAGAAAATAGTCTGTTGCGGTAGTCTTCTCATGTACAGGTACGTATTACTTTAATACGTACTATCAGGCAATTTACATAATAAAATATGTATGCCTTGTCTGAATAATGGAAATATTTCTTTCAGTTTCTTCTACTTATGACGGAAGAGGAGAGAGATGGAGGAGGCAGTGATTCAAAATAATGTTGATTTTTCTTCATATGAATATAATCTGTTACAGAAGTTTTTTCATTTACAGGTACGTATTACTTTAATACGTACTATCAGGCAATTTACATAATAAAATATGTATACCTTGTCTGAATAATCGAAATATTTCTTTCAGTTTCTTCTACTTATGACGGAAGAGGAGAGAGATGGAGGATGCAGTCATTCAAAATAATGTTGATTTCTCTTCATATGAAAATAAACTGTTGCGGTAGTCTTTTCATTCACAGCTACGTATTACTTTAATATGTACTATCAGGCAATTTACATAATAAAATATGTATACCTTGTCTGAATAATCGAAATATTTCTTTCAGTTTCTTCTACTTATGACGGAAGAGGAGAGAGATGGAGGAGACAGTCATTCAAAATAACGCTGCTTTCTCTTCATATGAAAATAGTCTGTTGCGGTAGTCTTTTCATTTACAGGTACGTATTACTTTAATACGTACTATCAGGCAATTTACATAATAAAATATGTATACCTTGTCTGAATAATCGAAATATTTCTTTCAGTTTCTTCTACTTATTACGGAAGAGGAGAGAGATGGAGGATGCAGTCATTCAAAATAATATTGATTTCTCTTCATTTGAAAATAATCTGTTGCGGTAGTCTTTTCATTCACAGGTACGTATTACTTTAATACGTACTATCAGGCAATTTACATAATAAAATATGTATACCTTGTCTGAATAATGGAAATATTTCTTTCAGTTTCTTCTACTTATGACGGAAGAGGAGAGAGATGGTGGAGGCAGTCATTCAAAATAATGTTGATTTCTCTTCATATGAATATAATCTGTTACAGAAGATTTTTCATTTACAGGTACGTATTACTTTAATACGTACTATCAGGCAATTTACATAATAAAATATGTATACCTTGTCTGAATAATCGAAATATTTCTTTCAGTTTCTTCTACTTATGACGGAAGAGGAGAGAGATGGAGGAGGAAGTCATTCAAAATAACGTTGCTTTCTCTTCATATGAAAATAGTCTGTTGCGGTAGTCTTTTCATTTACAGGTACGTATTACTTTAATACGTACTATCAGGCAATTTACATAATAAAATATGTATACCTTGTCTGAATAATCGAAATATTTCTTTCAGTTTCTTCTACTTATGACGGAAGAGGAGAGAGATGGAGGAGGCAGTCATTCAAAATAATATTGATTTCTCTTCATATGAAAATAATCTGTTGCGGAAGTCTTTTCATTTACAGGTACGTATTACTTTAATACGTACTATCAGGCAATTTACATAATAAAATATGTATACCTTGTCTGAATAATCGAAATATTTCTTTCAGTTTCTTCTACTTATGACGGAAGAGGAGAGAGATGGAGGAGGAAGTCATTCAAAATAACGTTGCTTTCTCTTCATATGAAAATAGTCTGTTGCGGTAGTCTTTTCATTTACAGGTACGTATTACTTTAATACGTACTATCAGGCAATTTACATAATAAAATATGTATACCTTGTCTGAATAATCGAAATATTTCTTTCAGTTTCTTCTACTTATGACGGAAGAGGAGAGAGATGGAGGATGCAGTCATTCAAAATAATGTTGATTTCTCTTCATATGAAAATAAACTGTTGCGGTAGTCTTTTCATTCACAGCTACGTATTACTTTAATATGTACTATCAGGCAATTTACATAATAAAATATGTATACCTTGTCTGAATAATCGAAATATTTCTTTCAGTTTCTTCTACTTATGACGGAAGAGGAGAGAGATGGAGGAGACAGTCATTCAAAATAACGTTGCTTTCTCTTCATATGAAAATAGTCTGTTGCGGTAGTCTTTTCATTTACAGGTACGTATTACTTTAATACGTACTATCAGGCAATTTACATAATAAAATATGTATACCTTGTCTGAATAATCGAAATATTTCTTTCAGTTTCTTCTACTTATTACGGAAGAGGAGAGAGATGGAGGATGCAGTCATTCAAAATAATATTGATTTCTCTTCATTTGAAAATAATCTGTTGCGGTAGTCTTTTCATTCACAGGTACGTATTACTTTAATACGTACTATCAGGCAATTTACATAATAAAATATGTATACCTTGTCTGAATAATGGAAATATTTCTTTCAGTTTCTTCTATTTATGACGGAAGAGGAGAGAGATTGAGGAGGCAGTCATTCAAAATAATGTTGATTTCTTTTCATATGAAAATAATCTGTTGCAGAAGTCTTTTCGTTTACAGGTACGTATTACTTTAATACGTACTATCAGGCAATTTACATAATAAAATATGTATACATTGTCTGAATAATCGAAATATTTCTTTCAGTTTCTTCTACTTATGACGGAAGAGGAGAGAGATGGAGGAGGAAGTCATTCAAAATAACGTTGCTTTCTCTTCATATGAAAATAGTCTGTTGCGGTAGTCTTTTCATTTACAGGTACGTATTACTTTAATACGTACTATCAGGCAATTTACATAATAAAATATGTATACCTTGTCTGAATAATCGAAATATTTCTTTCAGTTTCTTCTACTTATGACGGAAGAGGAGAGAGATGGAGGAGGCAGTCATTCAAAATAACATTGATTTCTCTTCATAAGAAAATAATCTGTTGCGGAAGTCTTTTCATTTACAGGTACGTATTACTTTAATACGTACTATCAGGCAATTTACATAATAAAATATGTATGCCTTGTCTGAATAATGGAAATATTTCTTTCAGTTTCTTCTACTTATGACGGAAGAGGAGAGAGATGGAGGAGGAAGTCATTCAAAATAATGTTGCTTTCTCTTCATATGAAAATAGTCTGTTGCGGTAGTCTTTTCATTTACAGGTACGTATTACTTTAATACGTACTATCAGGCAATTTACATAATAAAATATGTATACCTTGTCTGAATAATCGAAATATTTCTTTCAGTTTCTTCTACTTATGACGGAAGAGGAGAGAGATGGAGGAGGCAGTCATTCAAAATAACGTTGATTTCTCTTCATAAGAAAATAGTCTGTTGCGGTAGTCTTCTCATGTACAGGTACGTATTACTTTAATACGTACTATCAGGCAATTTACATAATAAAATATGTATGCCTTGTCTGAATAATGGAAATATTTCTTTCAGTTTCTTCTACTTATGACGGAAGAGGAGAGAGATGGAGGAGGCAGTGATTCAAAATAATGTTGATTTTTCTTCATATGAATATAATCTGTTACAGAAGTTTTTTCATTTACAGGTACGTATTACTTTAATACGTACTATCAGGCAATTTACATAATAAAATATGTATATCTTGTCTGAGTAATCGAAATATTTCTTTCAGTTTCTTCTACTTATGACGGAAGAGGAGAGAGATGGAGGAGGCAGTCATTCAAAATAATATTGATTTACCTTCATATGAAAATAATCTGTTGCAGAAGTCTTTTCATTTACAGGTACGTATTACTTTAATACGCACTATCAGGCAATTTGCATAATAAAATATGCTTACCTTGTCTGAATAATCGAAATATTTCTTTCAGTTTAACTTTCTAAATTTCGATTTTTTTATACTGAAGGAACTAGAAATTTAAAATTCGACATGGTAGTTACTTATAAGTTTTAAAGGTTTAAGAACAGTTTAAAAATATCGAAATTTAAAAGGGATGAAAATGACGCACGAAAAACTTTCTAAATTACGTTTTTTATACAATTGTCAAATATAGTAAGATGAAATTTGGCGTGGTGGATATTTATAAGATATAAATACTCCTTAAAACACTTTTTAAAAATCTCCGAATTTAAAATGGTGACATAAGCGTGAAGCGTTTTAAAAATATTCTAAATTGCGATTTTTATGAAGTCTCAGGAAATACCAAAACGATTTCAAAAGTAATTGTGCAAACTGATGGTGATAGTCGATGCACCAACACAGGGTACAGGTTATGTCGGTGCCACTACCACCAGGTTGTTGCAGGAGCAAAAAATTTCTAAATTGCGATTTTTAAGATACTGAATGGCCTAGAAACTTAAAATTTGGCATGATAGTTACTTATAAGATATAATTGTTCTCAAGAACATTTGGAAAAAATTCGAAATTTAAAATGCGTGAAAATGCGTGAAAAGCATTCTAAAAATGTTCTAAACTGCGATTTCTGTGCAATTGTTAAAGACAAAAACTTACCATTTAGCGTGGTAGATATTTATAATATATAAATGCTCTCAATTATACCTTCTAAAAAATTTCAAAATTGAAAGTATGTATTGAGCAAAAAGCGTTCTAAAAACTTTCTAAATTACGACTTCTATGGTATCTCAGGAAATACAAAACCGATTTCAAAAGTAAAGATGGCAGACTGATGATGACAGTGTCTGTTCGAACATAGCTATATTTTTTGTCAGTGTCATTTGCCAGTGTCAGGGGGAGGCAGGTGCGAAAAACTTTCTAAAATTGCAATCTTTGTTATACTGAAATTGCTAGAAACTTTAAATTTATCATGGAAGTCGCTTATGAGATGTAAATGGTCTCTAAGAACGATTTGTAAAAAAAATCCAAATTTAAAAATGTGAAAGGAGAAAGATTTGTTCTAAATTTCGATTTTTTTTTTTTTTTTTTTTTTTTTTTTGGAATTGTTAAAGATAGAAACTTGGAATTTCGTTTGTCTGTAGAAATATTAAAAAAAGTTATAAACATTTACTAATATTTGTAAAAAAAAAAAAAAAAAAAAAAAACTTCGAACACACAGCTCAAGAAATAATAAGTAAATAATAAAAATAAAACTCAAAACTACTAGTTCAATGTACAATGTTCAATTCAACGTTTCAAAAGTTCTAAAAGTCCATTTTTGTATGTACAAAATTTTAAGTCAGTGTATAGTATTATGAAATTTCTCATGTAAGAAGTTAGAAAAAGAGAAATATACCACAAAATTTTATTATTTTTTTAAATAGTGGTGCGAATAGAAAAATTGTCGTCCGAGAGTATAGAAATCTCCCTCGGGGAAAAAGTCTGAATTCAGTGCTAACTATTCTAGGCTTATCGTGTGACATTTGGTTAACGATCACATATACAAAACTCAATATTAAGCTTACATGAACTTTAAAAGCATATCATAGGTATTATTGCATCTATAACACCGAAAATATTTAAAAATAACTGCGGTAAAAATGAGTATCGCCTGTATGTTATGCGAATAGATGTTCGTGACACACATGCTGAACTTGGTTACGCTTAGATTGCATGAGAGGTGTGAGACAGGCTTCAAAAAGACTGTAAACCAATGTACGCAGTTGGACTTTTTTTTTTTTTCCTTTTTTTGCGATCTCCCAAAATTTAATTTTCTGGATAAGGCGAGTTTTGAAACTCACGTCCCCGTATATACTTAGAATAGGCATTAAGGGAAATGTGTAAATCTTTAAGAAGCACATTGTGTATAGCTTTATATTTTTAATCAAAAATTGAATTCGCAAGTTTTCAAAAATTAGGAATATTTTAATTAACAAAATCTTTACTCTTACCAATAATTCTTAAATACTTAGTTGATTTAACTTCCAATATAACTGCACTCTTTTCAAATCTTTATGTAAAATCCTCAGAGAAGGCATTTTTTCCTCAAGACGTTAAAATTAGATCAATTTTGTGTAAAATTTACACACCAAAAATCTCTCATAATATCTCCCATCTTTAATTTCAGAGTACAGTAAACAGAAAGTTTTACCCGGATTACTAACGAAGGCATTTTAGCTTTCTATTATCTTTTGTAATCTCCTAACAATATGTATTTTTCTTAATATGCTTGCTACGTCCGTCTGTCCGCATATAACAGCGAAAAAAAAAAAACTACTCAATTGAATGGTTTGAAATTTAAGATATATAATCATTGCAGAATTTTGTCGTGTTATTTCAAACTTTGTGAAAATTGAATCAAAACTTTAAAAAATATTAATAAAAGTTTTCTTTATTCTGTTAAATCCTATCATACGTAATCAATTCAATGATATACCATATTAGGTAATAATTATAGATTTGCATGATGGTGATGTCACATTTAATTTAAGATTTAGTCCTATTATTTCCGTATTACATAATTTAATAGAAATAGAAACGTAATAAATTTTATATTCATGCCTTTTTACATAATAGTGCAAATGCTATTGTAACGAGATCTGAATAGATGTAAAACTACTTATAGTACGATAGCTACTCATTTCCCACATTTGATGCACAGTTTCCGACACATTAATATTTAGAGTATTTATCACTATAAAATATCGTTTTAAAATCAGTTTTAACATACTTAACCCCTTCGCGACGGAAGCCTTTTACGAAATGTTTATTACTTTGCTACCGGTTTTAAAAAACAGAAGTTTGTGCCTATTCAAATCGGGAAAATGCCCTGATTAAATAAGGCAAATTTTACAGTAAAATTTTACTGGTGAGGATAAACGAGGATCCTTAGACCTATTTCCGGCACGTATACGTGTCGCTCGTCCCCAAGGGGTTAAGCAGATTTTATGTCGCCGGCTTATTTTCTTCTCTTATAACATTCATGCCAAGCATTTAAGTGTTTTATTAAAGCTCTTAACTTTAGTAAAATGTTGCTCAAATTTCTGCGTTCAAGACCTCTGTTTTATGTCCGCTTTTGAGACGCTAGGAACAATAAAACGAAAGTTTTTATTACTTACCCATCATATGAAAGGGTAAGTTTTCTAATCAGTTTAAAAATAGAAAAAAAATTCTTGACGAATTTACACGTTTAAGACACTGGAGATTCAGAAAAACATAGTTTTAGAAAAAAAAAAAAATTGTCGTCCGTCTGTCTGTATGTGTGTACGTGTGTGTGTGTCTTTAAACGCTCTATCTCCCGAACAAATTGAGATAGAGACTTGAAATTTGATGTGTACTTATTATGTAATAATGGGAAGAAGCATATTGAATATCAGTAACTTCGGTTATCCGGAACTGCTTTGTTTCGGACTCTCGAAATATTCGTTCTGATAAAAGGTATACAAAAATTTTCGAAATTGTTTATTTGAAGGATTGAATATAAAAGCAAAAAAAAAAAAAAATAAAATAAAATAAATAAATAAATTTTGCATAAAGAATGAAGTTGATCGGATAATTAGTTACCGAGATATTTGTAATTGTATTTTTCACACTCTTCGATTTTTCATGACCCTGTATTTCATTCAAATTTCAATTCAAAGATATATTTTAATTGGAAATGCGACTCTTAATCCGACGCAGTAAACTGTTAGTTAATATTATTGTAATTTTTAAAATTATAAGGATGTTTCTTTTACGCAATTCGGTACTACTTCTTTAACCCGTCGACCACTAAACTATCGCCAAACTATAGGATTAAATGCCAATAATGGCCTATCATAAATGTCACATTCACTTGACATTAAACGCGTTACACGTGTTTGTTGCATCATCTAAGAGCTTTTTAATTCGACGTTTTATTTGTATTTTTATTAATCTTTTACTAATTTATTTGTTCTTTCGTTTTTTTAAAATAAGAATTATGCCTATCTATATAGTATTTTCTTTGTCTCCAAATGCCGCCAAATTTGTTGCCAACATGGCGATATATCGTGAAATTTGGCAACCAAAATTAGTCGCCAAAAGTAACGCCAGCTAGGCGATATGTTTAATATTTCGCCAAATTCTCATAGATTTCCATTGTAAACCAAAGGTTTTACTTGCTTACAGAAAATCAACGGATTGAGATATTTTAATGAAACAAAACTAATATTAGCTTAAGAGATTATATTAATTATATTTAAGGGAGTCCAAGTAAATTAAATTATGAATAAAAGTAACATGATACAATGCTTAGCATGCTTTCCCAAACATAAATTTTAAAAGAGACCATGCTGGTCGCCAAGGGCGTCTAGTTTGTATGATTTTGCGAGTAGCTTGGCGATTTATATAATTTATCGAAATTTATCGACGGGATAATCAAATAATACCCTCAATTCAGTAAATAAGTATTACTATGTATTAAAAATATTTAAATATACGTTTAATTTGTCTTTTGGAATGGCAATGCATTTTATAAATAGTTTACACATGTTTTATTTTCATATTTTATATTATGCATATCCATGATGGGTAAGTATTACGGTGACCCGCAACGCGTAGTCTTTCTTAATAATGAAAAAACGTCCTGCGCTACGTAATCAGTGATGGAACAGTGTAGCACCAGAAAATCAATTGACACCGCAAAATTTTATTAGTATTCTTTGTCTAATTTCAGGACATATTTTCTGAGTTTTTTTTTTTTTTTTTTTTTTTTTTTTCAAGGCGAAGAATACTCTTAAAATTTAGTGGTGTCAATCGCCCAACTGCTGCGCCACTGTTCCATCACTGCGTAATTATAAACATAAAGAATTCTTTTTTCATTTTTTATTTTATTTTATGAAATGCAAATACAAAATAAAATGACATGTAATAAGAGCTGATTGATATATATATATATATATGCAGGGTGTCCTAAAAAGTACTCCCTGTAATAAACTAATTAAATAATATAATCGTATAACTAAGATCGATAAAATCGCTAAGATCGATAGTAGAAGGAAACAAGTGGTATGTTGTTTTTTTTTTTTTTTTTTTAAGTTGTAAAAAATCTGATACAAAAGTTTCGACAGGTGTCGAACAATTTGTCGACAGGTGGTGCTGTAGTCATTGAGGGATCCCTAAACAAAGGATTCTGAAGCACAGGGTGATCAATCTTTTTACTGAAGGAAAGGAGTAATTGCTTGCCCCTCAAGGGGTTAAGGTGAACAAATATTATTTCAGCACAGTTTAGGAAAAGCTTACAAAGGAATAGTAAGTAAATATTAGTCCAACTAATTAAAAATATAAGCTATATTTTTGTTTAAAATAATAAATATCGTTAACACATTTATTTTTGCAGGAAGAATGTCATAAAAAGGTCATAATTATATGGCTTAAGTAGCTGCACAATATTTAATAATCTCCTGAAATTCGATGCCGTGATGTTTCGGAAAAGTCGCTTTTTTCATACTTACAAATATTTTTTACAACTAATATTAACATTTGTTGGCTTATACAGGGATAGATTAAGGCATTTACACACAAAGGGAGTATCACTACTTTCGAATGGAAATCGCCGCCTTATTTAAACGCAGAATTTCTGCTTTATGTAAGCCGATGACAGCGATGAATTTGCATTCCACTTCTCAAAAGAGCTTATACGAATCCTGAGATTATATTTGGGGAAATTCACTGTTACCATGTGACAATCGGAATATTTCAGATTAAAAAAAGGTACAAACGCAGTGTCAATTTATACGTGAGGCAGGAAAAAAAATCTTCAGTGTGAAATGTACCTTCATGCAACCAATCGAAACGCCAACAAAAATGTTTTAGAACATTATATTAAGATATTAGAACAATCCAGCAAAATACTGGGATAATACATAATTGTATGTCTTTTAATGTCGCAATCGAAGTAGAGGAATATTAAAAGATCAATAATTTCAAAAATATAGCCAATGACGCAATGCGCATTTGACATAAATACTATAAAGACATTAGATTGTTGGTAACGAAATACTTTTAGAGAGAATAGTTACATTTACCACCTACAGTTAGAGCTATAATGGTCACAAAGTTATAATATGTCTTTATTTAAGCTATTAAGTCCCAAAAAATTACAGCAGAAATATTTTCTGTGGATTATCTTACCACGCCTGACAGCTACTTTTATTTTCTTCTATCGTTACAAAAATAAAGTATAAGAATCGTGAAAATTTTCGGAATTCCGGTTTTAGACGGATTTACATGTTTTAGGGGTCAGAGATCCCGTAAAACATGTTTTTACAAAATGTGTGTGTGTGTGTGAGTCTGTCTGTGTGTAACACACATTTTGTGGGCGCTCTATAAAATGAATGGGATTTTTTAAAACTTTAGTTTCAGTTAGTCCCTGACATAAATTCGTGCTGATTACTTTTTGGTGTAAATCGCCCAGCAGGTGGCACTGCTATGCTGCAATATTTATGATTTCCACAGTATATCTCAATACTAAAGCATGGATTTTCAGAAAACTTTACATTTAGTTGTCCTTGATATAGTTTGGTGCTGATAAGTTTTCAGTGTAAATCACCCAATAGGTTTGTAATGCTGCATTATTCATGATTATCGCAATAGCTCTATCTCAAGAATTTATCCACGAATTTTCATCAAACTTCAGATTCAGTTAGTCCGTGATATAAATCAGACTTGTTTAGTTTTTAGGTGGCGCTACTATGCTGCAATGTTCACGATTTCCGCAATAGCTGTATCGCAAGAACTAATGAATGAATATTCATCAAACTTTAGATTTAGTTAGTACATGATATAAATTGATCCTTATAAGTTTTTGGTGTAAATTGCCAAACAAGTGCCACTGTTATGCAGAACTTCTCACCATTTCCGCGATAGCTGTATTTCAAAAACTAATGCAAGGATTTTCATCAAACCAAATTCGATTAAAATTTGACATGCGTTGTTGCTGAATAGATTTGGTGTGAATCACCTAACGGGTTACGCTTCTAGGCTGCATTTTTCAGGAAGTATTAAGATGTATAATATAGAAGTAAGTTTTGGTATTGCCACATCCGACTAGTTATTAATGGCATCCATCAAATTGAAGCTTTGTAATCCCAGTTACATTGCAAACCGTTCGGCAAATCTATTCAAACTGCTGACATAATTGAAACGTCACTTGTTGGTGAAAAATGCAGTCATTTCGGCTATAGCCAGTAAAAAAAAATTCAATGTATTTCTGTGCATTTCTGCAACAGATATATTTTTTTGTAGGGTTATCACGAAGGGTTCATTTTGAACCCTTTGTGATAGCGTCTATACTTTTTGAATTATAGATTTTTTATTATCACCCTATATTTAAACATTCACTTTTACCTAAAATGATTTTCACCCTTCAGCAACAATTTTTAAACGAAATGTTCTTTCAAAAAGAAGTGAATAACTAAACTATTGTGGCATCTATCATGTCTAGATAATTCATTGGGATGAACTTAGGCCGTTATTAAGGATTGTGAAAAAAAACATCTTGAATTTAAGGCCCTGGCAAATAAATAAATTAAAAAAAAAAAACATGGCTTTACGGGATTTATTTTCTGAAAACTATAGTGATGAAGTGGTAAAGCAAGCTAAAAAATTAAACCAAATTTTAGTGTCATCATTGGTGGGTTTGACATTATTGCTTCAGCCTTCAGATGTGTGCCTCTTCAAATTATTGAAATGGAATGTCCGAAAAAATTGGGAAAAAATCAGCTCTAGTTTCACATTTCAAACCAACAATTCTTTTATAGCGAGTGGAACGTTAGGGGTGATATCGTTAGTACCATGTCAATCTATCCAATGTGAAAACAGTGGGCTACTTTTTAAAATTCAGATTTCTTGATTGGCACCTCTTTTTTGCATTAGTAAAATTATCCTTATATAAGCTTACTAATTGACATATTAACTAAGGCAAAAGCAAGGGAAATTTTACCGTTTCAGAAAAAGTGGTGCCAATTCAGAAATTTGAATTTAAAAAAAAGTAGACCATTGTTTTCACATTGGATAGTTTGACATGGTACCGACGATATGAGCACTCCCACTTATGAATTTTATTTTCATAAAGTCCTCGTACGTCAGAATAACAATATTAAAAAAAAAAAGAAAACATTAAATAAAAAATAAAATAAACAATTGCACTAAAACTAAAATTACTCGAGTACTAAATTACTCGAGTACTAAACTAAAATTACTCGAAAATAAAAGCATTAATATTAAACGAACACTTTAACCACATAAATTAATAATTATCAATAATATTTGCAAAAGCGTTGTTATTGCAACATTCTTAAAACAAGACATAATTATCATTAATAAGTTCTTGGTTAATTTAAGGGGTCCAGGTCACATTATCAAATAATTTTTATTTATTAAGTTAAAATTTCGAAATTTTTTGTGATGGTTAACCATATCATTTGCAAATAAAATCACATGATAAAGCTTATAATATTTTTTTTTATTTAAAATTTAAATTTTATTAAAAAAGAGGATAGGTTAAATAGTTATAACTCGAAATATTATTTGTAGAATTTCAATTATTTTGCCTAAAAAAACCAGAAATATATAAGGTTTAATTTCGATTCAGCATTTAAAAAAATATTAATTTAAATAAAAATTAAAAATATTTAAAGTAAAATTTGAAAAAAAAATGACGTAACTGTTTTATAAAATCATATTTTCAAAAGTAAATTTTTTTTTTCAAATTTGCTGAATCAAAATTAAAGTAAAACAATTTAAAAATACATGTTCCTAATTTGAACCCTTTATCTTTAACGGTTCTTGACTTATAGCAATTTAAATACGAGAAATGGTGAAAAAACTCATGATGAAGAAAACGCATTTTCGCAAAAAGTCATTTTCTTGACAAACATTGATTGAAAGTGGGATTTTGAAAACAAACCAAAACTTAAAAATGAATATTTTCTGTTCTAATTGAGATAGAAACATGATTTAAACTTCATTTTAACGCTAGAACGCCCGGAAGGAGTCGATTCGACTCCGACCATGTGATTAAATGTCAATTGGGACCAGAATTTTTTTCATAAAATAAGTTAAATTTAAACTACGCAGATCTACGTTAAATAAATCAATTTAATGATTTTAAATAAAAATTCTGGTGTCAAACATTTTTATGAAACTTGAGCAAAATTTCCGGGCGTTCTAGTGTTAAGCAGAAAAAATTTTAAAGTAATAAACAATTTTAAGAAAAATTTAAGATTTTTGTGTCCCGGAACCCCTTAAAAAGTATATGTGATAAGAAAACTGTATTAATCAGTGGTGCTGTGAAAGGGAACAGGTACAGGATTCTCTGGAAAAAATAATTGATTTACTGAATTATGAAAACAAAACAATAAAAAACAATAAGACGAATTCCAATGGACCCGATAAAAAATTCCAGTTTATACAGGTTTTATTGCTAGCAGAGATATTTTCAAGATATTCATTTTCCAGGAAATATAATATTTTCTATTTAGGCTGGTATCGTTTTTAGACGTATCCTTTAACTCATACCAGTGTCGAACCGTTCCCATCAAAAACATTAATGGTAACCGTCAAAAATCCCTGGATGCCTTCACGAGAAAAAATCAAACAGGCTGAGTTCAGTTTTCTTTATCGACATATTCGTCTTAAACTTAAAGATCAACTTCCTTTTATAGGATCATGCTTTTCTTAACACTAGAATCGCAGGCTATTTTACTCATTTTCTATAAAAAAGTGTTTCACATCAGAATTTTTAGTTAAAACTGTTTAACTTATTTATTTAGCCTATTTTTGTGCTTCATATATATAACGTATCTTATGAAGATATTTCTGATTCGAATCGACAATTATCAATCCTGGCAGGTGTCAAAATGACCCCTAACGGCATTTCTAGTGTTAAACATTTTGAAATTTTAAAGCGTGCGTATAAAGTTAGAAGTAGAGAAGTGGGTTAGATATTTTTATATCCTCGGAAACGTAGAAGACAATTTTTAAAATGGGTTCTTAAAAATTAGCCAAAATATCTTTGTTTGTAACAGTTGAAAGTATTTAAACCAGGATTTAAAAAATAACACGTAATTAATTTTTAGTATACACTTAACTATTGAAGAGAATAAGTAATAGGAGACGCACAATGTTATATACAGTTTAGACGCATCCACTTTAAGATATAAATTGCTGTTCCATGTGCAAACTTTTATGTTTTTAAGCAATTCGAATTCAAAATTTTACATTCACTTTTATTAAAAAAATTTCTTGAATTGTGGATTACGTAAAGTATAGCAATACGAAATTATACTTATCAGCAAAGGTATTTTTAAGTACTTGGGGATCCTTTTTACATATCTATAAATCTTCCTTTTATATAAAAAATAGATATACATATTTTGAAAAAGAATGTAGGTAGGTAGACAAATTTCAACATAATGAAAAGGGTGAGATGAAGCAAAACTATGTGACAACTAGAGTTGTCAGGTCGAATGTCGCATAAAGTAGGACAAGTACTAAATCCGGACTTTATAATACGTGAAACCCTATGGGAAACGGAACCTGTCTCTAGTGGAATACTGTCTTAAATGTTAAAATTTCATTTCCCTGTTGTACAATTATACCTTTTCAGACAAACTCTTGTTTACAACAAAATTTTTCTCCTCTGACATGCGATTACGCCTAAACAGATTTGTTGAAGCATCATATTAAAAAAAAAAAATATTTTTAATAATAATTAAAGCATGTAGCATAAAGTTATGTTGCTTTTTTTAAACTGATTTTATTTCTTTTCACAAATATTTCAATATAAAAGAAAGTGGGTCAAGCCTCCCATATCGGGTCAAACCTCCCATATGTGGGGAACCTTGACCCATTATTTTCCCATGATTAAAATCAATCATTTTTCAAATTTCTTATGTATTACACTTATGTAGCAATTTTATTTTAATAACTGATTGCATAACGAATAAAGAGATATATAAAACTTTATTCTACGTTCAATATTAAAAAAAATAAAAAATCATTTTGTAAAAAGTGGGTCAACCCTCCCTAGTCTCCCCTATACCTCGCAGTAGAGATCTTCTCGGGCCGGGCTTACACCAATTTTCATTCACGGCAATCGGGCCGCGCCGCGCAGGGCGCTGCCGTACTTTTTTCTGAAGGATTACCTATTTACGAACGATTGAATATATCAATAGCCTTCTGTCCTGGACCATAATCAAGCTCTGAAACAAAATATCTAGTTGAAATAACTTTATTTGATTTCGGGAAATAAACCTGCAAGATCAGCGTTTATGCTTATCCAGAAGGTCATAGCATAGGAAATATAAGATATTTCCTCACAAACAGGTTTTTTAATATGAAACCGATCGATAAGTGTAGTAGTGTAGTTCTTGTAATTTTGGTAATGACGAACTGATTTTTGCTTGTATTTCATATATAGGCATTTTTAATATTTTTTTTTAATTCAACATTTTAAAAATTTAATTAAAAACATTATTTTATTTTTATATTTAAATATTGCTTGTATACTTTTGCTTTTGCATACTTTATTGCTTTATTTTAAGTGTACAACATTTCTTTTAAAGAAAAACAACAACAACAAAGGATGAGTTAGTTAAAAATTTGGAAAATCCGTCTTAAAAAGCAAAACTCCATGTTGGGAACCACTGGGAACAAATTTAATGGAACTCGGGAACAAATTTAATCGACTTTAGAAATTTTTAGGAATTTTCTAGAAAAGAATTTTTAAAGTTAACTCAAAAAATAGATTTCTATAATTAAGTGTATTTGTGCCAAAAGTTACTTATTGGAATCTCTATATTTTAACTTCTGTTTGTCGCAGCCTATCCAGATATAGATTTGGTTCGAGTAAAATCAAAATCAACCAACCATTGTTAAGTGCAGAATGTGAGCGAGAGTTCTCAACATTAACCGTAACGTTTATGGGCGTCTTTTCTGCTGCTTTTTTCCTTACGTATTATCCATTCACAATGCTACAGCAAAAAAGACGCCCGTCTGGCATTGGTAGTATGCCACTTCCCCTGGACATCGGTACCAATAACTTCTACACGTATGGATGCTAGTAGAATAATGGGTGCAAATATTAGAATCATGTATAAAAAAAGTATCGTCGGATAACGGTTTTAAATATTATTCCAGTGTGTGATTCATTTAACACCAAAACATCATGAAATTTAATGTTTATTAGATTGGTATGTTCTCCTTTTTTTTCGGAGTCAACGTCATCTGTCTTTTCATAGATAGCAAGTAATATAAGTACTTACATACATAATCTCATTACATTTAAAGCAAGTATTTTTTTTCGTTACATTTTATTATATAACTGAATTCTAGTAAAAGGAATAAAATAAAGTAAATTCGAAGTTTAACATCGGAAAATTGGTAATAATAAAATTTGTAAATTACTATCATAGTATTTAAAGAAACCCACAGGGGATCTTTTTTTTTTTTTTTTTTTTTTTGAGATGAGCAAAGTTTTAGGAATGAAATTTGGGCAAAAAAATGAAAGTACCGTATTTGCGCGCGTATCCGCCGCACCTCTGAAAACTAAATTTCCGACCAGCATTTATTTTAAATAAAATTTGACTTATTTCTGCTTAGCACTTATTTGATTTCTTTTTTCAATAAAATTTCCGGTTTGAAAAAGACCTCAATAAGCCGTATACGCAGGAAATTACGGTATCTTTTTTTCACGTTTACTAATTTAAGCAAGATTGCATTATAAGAACAGCATTGTTATTCTGTTTTTATATTTCAGAAATAATAGTCAATTATTTTTGTCGTTGATGTTAAGATTTATAGCTAACAATATATTAATATTGCTAACTGCGAAATGTTTTAAATGTACTTCAATAATGAATATATCATACTATTAACTGGAAAATATTTTTATACATAATACTCTATACAATGCAAAAATCGCCATGTGAAAGATGCTTTGTCGTATATGCACCAAAACACAAGATTCGTTAAATCGAAGCTTAAATTTAAAAATGTGGCAATCATAAGATTTTTAATTACGATTTATTAAAGAAACCAACATGGAAATAATGTTGGAGATGTACATAATTTTAGAAGTGAAATTGCGAAACAAAATAAAAGTTTATTAATTTTTTTCCAATTTTATTTAATTTGGCAACATATCTCAGCATTATTTTTATTTATTAATTTATGTTTAATTTCAGAAATCATAGTCAATTCTTTTTATCGTTTGATTTTTATATTCGTGATTGGCAGTACGTTAAGATTGCAAAATGTTTTAAATAACTGTTAATACTTTTAATCATACTGTTCCATAGTAAACATTTCACGGCTTAATTCTCTTTTCAAAGCAAAAATCGCCAAACAATGTTGCCGCAACTGGCGAATTTTTTATTTAGAAATATTTAGTTGACACCAGAAACTTTTGAATAGCAATTTTTTCTATGGGATATTAGTAATTTTATAAAGCAAAAATATTAAAACGTTCTGGAGGAAATTCGAAAAACTAAATAAAAAACCAGCAAGATGTAGCAACATTGTCTTCAAGTAAATCACGCTTTTTCGCATGTTCAGTAGAGACACATATACCACGGTAGTCAGTTTGGTCCCCACTTTCATTCTAAAATTCTTACTTCACACCGAAACTTTTTGAAGAATTTGTTTTACTTTTAGCAACTACGGAATGTGTGAAAACACTGCACCTTCTGGTAGGATTCTTGACTTTCTGACTAATAATGGAGGCTAAACCAGCAACCATGACTTATACCAAATAAGGTGAGTGAGACAGTAGTAGATCAAATAAGGTCAGTGCTACGGGGTTTTTATTATAATTCCTTCCTTTTAAGTTTTAGAAGTAAACTAACATGATTGCTACAACTCTTAATGAATGCCCTATAGTGGTCAAAAATGAAATCTGCTGAAATTAAATAACAACCAAATTATAAATAAATAGTTTCTAAATTGCCATTTTCCCGGTAGTTTATCAATCGAAGAAATCAGTCGAAAATTCAAAAATTAATCTTTAAAATATCATGCTTGAACTGTGATAAACAATAATTCATATAAAACTATTATTTGAAATAAGCACGATGGGAGTGGATTATTTTGACTTACCGTAATTGTCTCCAAGTAATCAAAAACTAAATTTTTAATTTTTTTATTTTTAAAAAATCATAAAATCGCTTCTCTGACAACAGGCAGCTGAAAACAATGTGACAACTGGTACTCCAACATTCAAACAAAGATATTATGTCTAGTACCAAATATAAAACTCATTTCCGCCTGAAATGGAGTTATATTTAGAAGTTTTGATCAGCTACTGGCGTGGTTACCCTACATAATTTTCAACAGAGCTTTTAACTGAAAGCTGCTGTTATCTCGATTACGTCGCAATAATGTGGAGGAAACGCAGGACATTTCGTTTTTCTATTAATTACTAATTAAATTCTGTACATATTTTTTCTGGTGACATTGTCTTCTATTTTGTAAAAATATGTCAAATATAAATCAATTAAACCTGTGTAAATGGAACTATTATTTACCGATGATCTGCTATAAACAGAAATTTTCCATAGTCACAATGAAATGTATTCCTTATCTCTATAGCCCCGCACCCTGAATACTAAGCCAGAGCACTGACACAAAAATGGCTGCTGCTGTAGGCGGCTTTGTTTAACCCTTTGAGGGACAGAGAAATTCTGTTCAGAAAATCCATATAATAAAGGCCTAAGTCATGTGACTGTCATCAACAGTTCCGGGATGAACGCTTCTCTTTTTATATGCCATTTGCTTCTTTTACGTTAGCTGGGCGCAGGTAATTCAATCGCCAAATAGGGTACCATCGCCATCATTTCATTTAAAATATAAAGCTATCACTGATTCCATTTAAACTACGTGACTTTCATTTAATATTAGAACGCCCGGAAATTGTACTCAAGTTTCATAAGTGCATTTAAAATACACGATTTTCTCTCATTTGATTTAAAATACAGAACAAAAGATAAAAATTAATACTATAAACCAAAACATTTTATTTCATCATCAAAGTATTTTGTTTCTACCTTATAGAGGAATACGAAAAAGAAAACTGATATTTGCGAAACAGAAAATGCTTTTGGCAAGGTTTGCTCCCGGCTACCATGAAAGTAACCATTTTTTAAAACAATATAGCAATCATATAGACACATAATTGAATATTTATTTTTGACTAATAATTTAGTTTTTGACAAAAACTTTGACTTGTTTCAAATGGCAATCATATTTTAAAAAACACGGTGACAAACAAATTATGTGTATAAATATATTTTGAAATGTAAGATACATATGAAAAAAATCTTTCATTCATAACTATTTCAACAATAACAGAAAATGACATAAAGCAACTCTAGTGAAAATAGAAATACTTAATGAGGCAAAATTCTTAAATTAGGGATGAAAGAAAAGAACAAATAACATAGGAAAAATGCAGGGAGAAGATTATTTTTACCTGTAGAATTTGAAATGTCTAAAAAACATGAAAACATCATATGTCGAAAAAAACATGATTTCATTTTTAAAGTTATGAACATGATGAATTAGAATAACGTAGGACAGGCATTATATTTTTAAATATGAAGTGTAGAAGTGTACTTAAAAATGCATTTTTGAACACTGAAAGTTTTTACTACGTAAATAGAAACGACTGGTGTCTAAATTATTCCTTTTTCTATAATTGCCATTTATCCGATAGCAAGAACTAAAAATTGAAATGTTTATTTTTTTTTTTTGCATTAAAAGAAAATTTCGCATGTTTTCACTTTTTGCAACTGAAAGGGTTTTTTTTAATTATTTGCGGTTGAAGTGCTCCTCCAAGGTACAGGCATCTCTTACACGATTTTATTCGGTTGACACCACTTTTTTTTTAAAGTGAAATCTGCTTACTTGGACGTCGACAGCTGAACAGTCCTGAAATGTGGAACAGCATTGAGGGCTTCATAGTTGATGGTAACTTAACACCCGGTTTGTAGGTCGGTCGTCTTGTTCTATTGGGAATAGAGTAAATGTAATTTTAAACTACTTAAAAATAAATGACAATAAAATGAAAAACGTAATGAGTTTAACATTTTAATAAAATTCAACCACTTCCCACGCATAGCTGCCAACTCTTCCGCTTTTTCAGACCACAAAAATTCAATAGAAATTTTTGCCTTATTTAATCCTCAGATTACGGCGATTTATAAAGGTTAAATTTACTATAAATTTTTTGTGGTCTGAAAAAGCGTAAGATGTTGGCAGCTATGCCCACGTAACATCGAGACTGGCATCGTTTACATGAATTTATTAGTTTCAAAATTTTCAGTATGAATTCGGAATTTCTGAATAAAAATATTCCACGCATGTATGCACTAAATGCAAATTTCGGTTTTGCGGAGTTTTCATTTAGAAATTCTAAATTGTCACCAGAAACATAAAGCAATTATTACTGTTCTACAATACTAAACATTTCGGGATAAATTAAAATAATAATTACTATTCAAAATATTCTGGTGATAATTCGGAATTTGGAGTATAAAATCCGTCAACAGTGCAAATGCGTCAATGGCTACAATTAATTAGACGACATTGTGTTTTAAATCGAGGAAATAATTCAATTCGTTTGAAACAAGGTGCGTACAATCCTTACCATGTAACAAGTTGCCTGGTACCACTATGCATGATTAGGAAATCTTTATTTAATAGTTACACGGTACTAATTCTTTTGTTTTTAATATATTATTTCTAGTACATGGTTTGTTAAGACACAACAAAAAATAATATATGATCATCTATTGCGCATAAAAATGAGGAACATTTGCAACAATGGAATTTAAAATGAGGGTGGATAAGGAAAGAGGAAGAATAATGTATCACGGCGCAGATTGTGAAGCACTTTCATGATTATCATAATATTGTTAAAAAGTTTCATTTTTATTCATACAATGAAATGACGTATCAAAATAAACATTTAAAATAACAAAACGCAGTAAAAATTTATTTTAAGCAATTGCTATCCGTAACCACTTATGTGTGCAGATTCATTCGTGCAGCCATGTATATGATCTACACACCTTTTAAAACACTAAAAATTAGTTACATTTTAAAATGTATGTCACAGGTGAAATCGCACATCCAGCAGTTATGGCTTGAAGGCATTCCTGTAATCGAATTCTTTTGAGAGTCTCTGTAAGTAAACATTAAATTCTAGGTACTCAACAGTCTAAAAAATAACATGTTTTAGTGCACCTCAGTAATAAATATTAATCTTATTGAAATAGTGTAAGATCATTAAAATACAATGCAAACGATCTTCTCCATAGATCATAATGTTATGCTATTTTGTGTATCCGTATAAACGCACTGTAATTGCTACTTACTCTATACTTTTCAGAAAGAATGCTGACATTCACCTAAATGATTTATATCAATTTCATTACGCTTGAAATGCTGTAACATCACTAAAATGCACTGAAAACAATTTTTCCTCATTGACGTTTATTCAACGGAATAATTTTGTCTTTAATATCGAACATGGTATGGTAAACTTTAATAAAATTGACCAATTATATGACAATCCTAGCATATTTACAGCATATTTGCGGGAGTTAGTGCGCGATCGGACAGACAGGCATTCATAGAGATAGGCGGAAAGATAAACAAAATTCATACGCACCTTTCAAATATTTTGGAAAGTGTCAGAAAAGAATGAAAACAGTTTGTTGTAAAAAAAACACTCTCATTAACAGGCGCAAACTGACGTTCAATAAGTAATTTTTTCCTTTTGTAACTGCGAATAAATAACGGAATACCACTTCTTTTAAATTAATAGTGGAAGTTTGCACATGGTCAAATTGTGGTCTTGCTTATAGCTATAGGGAAAAAAAATTCAACATATTTTGTTTAATAAATAAAACCATTCTGCTTTGTTTAAAATCTATTTCAAAAACCTTACTTGCTAATAGGAGTACCTGCAATCAGAAATGTAATTATACTTCCTTATTACATATGTTAGTTAAAAAAAAAAAAAAAAAAAAAAAAAAAAAAAAAAAAAAAAAAAAACAGCAGTCTGAAAGACGTGTATCCGGTTTGAATAATACGATAAGTAGGAAAAATGATAAAATAACTCATAATTAAGAAAGATCACACTAACTCATAATTAAGAAAGATCACACTAACTCATAATTAAGAAAGTTAATTAACTACGTTTAAAATTATTCTGTCCCGGTTCATTTACTTTTTAATCCTGTATGGAGGAAATTACTTTTCTTCATAATCTCACAATCTCACGAAAACGTTATTTTAAAGCTCATTGCTGGCTGTGTCACGCTGACTTCACAGTTATTTTAAACTTTCATTTTAGTTAGTTGTCGTACTCTTCAGGGAATTTTTCAGGACAAATATCAGTATTTGTTTATAGAAAAATAATTCTACTTTAAACGCGCGAAATTTCGCTTTATTTTAGAACAGATTTTCTAAAAGAAAATACTGGTACGAAGAATTTCCTGGACTTGAAATTTCAGGACAAGTACGATCCTTGGTTTAACCCTTGATCTGCTGACGGTACTTATAAGTACCTCTCACTTTAAACTTTCATCCGATAGTTAATATTACTAATATTCTAATGGTACTTTGCAAAAACACTCTTTTAACTCCACTTTATCCGGATACATGGCAGCAGTAGTTCTGTGTTTGTTATTTTAGCGAGGAAGGAGGCTATCTTTGACACAGATGACACAGTGTGCCGACATTTTGAACAGATTATCATGCTCGTCTTTTTATTGCTGCAAACACAGTAAAGCATATAAGATAAGTGTTGGATTTTTTTATGTGCTCATTATGATCTTAGAATACAGTTTGACTAGCTATTTTAGGTGAACGTTGTACGGATTTGATTTAACAGTTGAATTACTCGGTGGTATGTATAAATACCGTCAGTATACTGGGTGTTGGAGAGAAACTTGTTTGCTTTTTGTCTGTGTAGTTATCCATCGTTTTCATCTGCTTTAAAATATAATTACTAAAATGTAGTGTAGTAATGATTTCCCTGGTATTTCTTTTCTTTTTCACTGTTTTTTTTTTTTTATAGGAAATCGAAAAAGTTGCGGTACCGGCTAGATTTTGCTATGCTAGAAATGGCATATGTAAATTCATATATTGCATATGTGAAGATGCGAGAGAACATGTTGTTCCTGGAATATAGACGTCGCATAACATAAAGACTGCTACTAAGTTCGAAACCTAAAAAGAAAAAAAAAATGTTTTTTCTTTAACCCCTTCGGGACGGGAGCCTTTTACGAAGTTTTTAATCTTTTGTCACCGTTTTTTAAAAACAGAAATTTGTGTCGTCATGAATCGAGAAAATGCGCTGATTAAATAAGGCAAATTTTACAGTAAAATTTTACCGGTGAGGAAAAACAAGGATTCTGAGTACTCCATGCGGCACGTATACGTGTCGCTCGTCCCCAACGGGTTAAACCCTTTCAGGGCAAAAAGTTTTCAATGTTAAAGTGTTGAAATAAATGATTGGCACCGGAATTTGCCAAACGATTTATTTGTAAATAAGAAAAAAAGGGCCTATGTTTCACATACTTATTAAATCGAAAATATTTTCTGGTGCCATTTATAATACCTTGTGGGTTTTCTGTTACGATATTTTAGTCATAGTGTGCTGACGGTAATTTAAAGTACCACTTTAATTAATAATCTCTAAATAATTAAGTTTCGCATGGGTGAGTATTCTTTTATGTTTATCTTTTAATTTTCATTGTAGTAACTGAAAAAAAAATATTACAGGAAAATAATTACAGTAGATCATAATGCAGTAGATAAAGTGGTAAATAAAATAATCCATATGCAATTTTCGGATATAAAACATTACAGTTGAAAATGTTGAAGATTTTTCATGTAAGATATTTTAACTGCAACCTGTCAACCGTTTAAAAGTACAAGTTTTATTTTGTAAATTCTCTTACAAAAATTTATAAGCTAAATGAAAAACACGTAAAGCCCAAATGAGGAAATTTTTCAAGAGAACGAAAAAAGAAAAACTCCTACTTCTGGTACTTACAGCGTTTTCCACTTCACTCGTTTTAGACTCTTACTGCAATAGTTTAAAATGTAGGTTCCTAGCTTTATTTCTTTTAGTGTTTAAATGTCTAATATTCTAATTTTTAAACATTTCTTTTTTGTATATATATATAATATTTTTCTCCTTGCTTAAACATATTCTATTGACTTGAAAAATAACAACATGATCAAGTTGTGTAATAGCTACCCGTCGACGCGAATCTTATCGCAGGCACTTTCAGCAAATCTCCAGTTCGTGCGGCAATATTCAGCGTTCTCCCTTTCACTTCGTATGGTACATTCAGCGTTCTCCACTCCGTGTGGCACATTCAACCACCGACATTTTTCTATTCCTTATTGAACTATTTCTACTAGGGTTGGCACGTCAAGGGTTCTCCTGTTTGGTTAAAATCGACATTTAAGACTTTTTTCGTTAAAAAAAGGCATAATCTTTATCTTTATATAAAATAATCTTTATATAATACAATCTGTATATAACATAATCATAAACATAGAAACATAATTTTCGATTTTTTTTTTAATCTTTTCAACGTTTTCCACTTTTAGTCTAATTCAATTTTCAATAATTAAGCAATATATTGCAGCCGTTTGAAGAAAAAGAAACTCCGGAAAAAATCTTATATTTTCGCAGATCATGAACCCCAGAGATCAAAAGAAACCCCATCCCAATGTCCATTTATATATACGGTAAATCCATGTTAGATACGCCTTCGGGTTAGTTCATGTCTTACAACAAAGCCTCACAGTGGCTGCAAATTGGATTATGACGTCACGGTCAGTCATTCGTCGTTAAAATCATTTACCTCTACCCTAGACAGTGATATAATATAGTCCACAGAATAGCTTACTGAGTAAGCATGTGTAACTAAAACATTTACTTATATTGTATTATCTTAAATTTATAATTCCATTTAAATAAAGTGTTTTTACTGTTAACAGGGATGCGAATTCTCCATCCTAAATGGTTGAATTTCACCACTAAATTTTAATAGTATTCCTTGCTTTATTAAATATCACAATTTTTTTCATTAAAGAAGGCGAGAATTACCATTAAAAATTAGTGGTAGCAAGTAGTAATTTGGTACAGAGAATTCTCATCCCTGTGTGAAATATAAAATGAAACATTATTGAAAAGGGCAAAATACATATAATAAATGTGTAGAAAAAATTGTACTTATAGTGGTTGCATTTCTTTTCTATGGATATCAACTTTTAAAATAGTGGATCTGGAACATGAAAATACTTATGTAAAGTCAAACAAATATTCATCATGAGTTCCATTTTTATTTCAACTATATATTTCGTTATTAAATTGGTATGTTTACGTGTTTGTATGACAGTATTTCTCAACCATTTTATAACATGAATTCTGAAACGTTATTTATTATTGCTATAAGAATTATTATTTAGAGTTATTTATTCATCAGTTTTAAATCTATGTTCAGGTTTTCTTTAGGAATAGAAATTTTTTTTAACGTACGTATTCTTATAAGCTAAAAGAATGTCGTTGACATAAAGTATTTATTTATTAAATCACTGTTCAGATGAGAGGACCTTTTTTATTTATTATTTTATTATCTGTTTATTTTATTCCATTTTGCATTTATTTTCGAATGAACGTTGTTAGTAATTAAAAAAAATTAATACGAAAGCGTTAAGACAGATCTCGTCCAAATACATCAACGAATAAAAAATAACGTTAATTATTAAATCACTTGTTATAAAATTCACTTACACTATATGTAATTATTAATGTATGTATTACACCATATGTCTTACACAATATGTAATTTTTGTGATGTTGTAACACTCTTATATTTATGAACTGATTTCGAAATGGCTGAGCATTTGTATGAGACATACCGAAGATCTCGGCAGACCATTGACCATCTTCATCCGAATCACGGTTGAATTTCGGCAACCTAAAGGATTTCAAATTCAAAATGATTGTACAAAAACTTAGGTGACCAAAAATAAATCGATATAAATGAAGCCACTTGAATATAGTGGACTAATTTGGTGAAATTCTCACTTAAATTCATTCTAGAATAAATCTGGTATTTATTTTCTATAATCAGTTGCCACGTATTTAGTTCCTTGTGTTTCTGTAAAAAAATATAAAATACAAGGAATAGAGAAGGTACGCTGTCCACAATGTCGTCGTTTGTCAGCGGATTTCCAGCTTTTGTCTGTCCGGTATTGGTTAAAGTTGTATGTGAAGTACCAGTGGTGGACATCCGTAAGAAATGCATCAGCTTGATGCAAAATTTAAAAAAAAATAAATACGATAAATGAATTCTGCATTCCAATTTTTGTCATATGGAAACGAAATATATCAAACATTCGCTTTAACGTAGGTAAAAAAAAAAATGGAAAATGGCTTATCTTATTCAGAGCTACGAGAAATCACTACAGAATAATCGCAAACTCACATTGTTTGCGTTGAACTCTTATAGCTCTGAAAGTGGGGTCTTGAAATCATGAAACTATGAATAAAGACGAACTGATACAGTACCGGACCTCAAATCCGGAATCCTAAAATCCGGACGACCCAAAATCCGGAATGGAATAAAGAAAACTGAAATTCCGCGATGATCTCGAATAAATATTTCGTAAAAACGTCCATAGATGGCGCTACGTGCGCGCGTAACACAGTGCCGAGCCAAACTAGACTCAGCAATTTTATTTTATTGCAATGTTTTTCATTCATTAGTTTTAATACAAATTTTCTAACAGAATTATCGTAGTTAGTGTGTGCACACATTTTAAATTTATTTTAAAAAGAAACCCTTTTCTTCATTTATATAGAAAATTTAAAAAGAATAAATAAATAACCACAAAAAAGAATTATTTTTAAAAAGGTTCGTAGAATATATTTATAATATTTATATGTAAAAATATTTTACAACGCCCTCCCCCCACTTTTAATATGTTCAACAAATTTCATTTTTCGAAAAAATTCTGTTTGTAAGCACCGTACCAAAAAATTCTTTTCTTTAACTCAAAGAGAAAAAAAAAATCTATGCAAAGTTCCTTTCTCCATAACAAAACAAGCTGTCCATCGAAAGCTAAATGATCTCATTCTGATAACGTTGACTTTCCACTTCATGCAGTTAAATAAACATGTTGAATAAGCAAAACAAACAGCGGATAGATATGTCGTTTTTCTTTACTTTCTTTTCATCTAGTGGCCTTTTTTTAGAGGTACCCTAGCTTTCTAATAACTTATCATAATTTAATAAAAATTTGTTACACAAGCTAATTCACTATTATTGTAACTGGCTGAAAATTTGAAAGAAATTCGTCAATTAGCCTAATTCGGCTCTCGCAAACAACGATGTATTTTTATTTCCTAAAAAATGTTTTATATTCCTAATAATGTGATGTGCATGATTAAAAAAATTCTTATCCTTATTTTAAATTATTTTTTTTAAATTAATGTTTATGTTTGTTTACTTATACCTCATATGGCAATCCGCGATATAGATTCCTAGTCCTAACTCGCGAGCAACAATGCATTTTCATTTTCTAAAAAAGGCTTTAATATTTCTAAGAATATGCAGTAATAGTATTTTTTAAGAAAAAAAAAACATATTTATTTTAAATTACTTTTTGTAATTTGTATTTTTGGCTTTATTTACACTAAGCCTAACATGGCAATTCGCAGTATAGATTGCTTCGTGGCATGCAAAATTTTGCCAAGGGCATGTACTGTATCTGTTTATTTATTGTTTTGGTTGAGGACCTAAAATACGGAAAATTCCGAAATCCGGAACGGCCGCGGTCCTGACCAGTCCGGATTTGAGGTCCGGTACTGTATATCTTTAAAATGTTTAAGCTTTAACTGTAACCGGTTTCACAGTCGCTCATCACCACCGGGCAGTTTTCCACCAGTAAAATGTTTAGAAATATTCTCTTCGTTTAGACACGTTATTAATACATAATTTCAATCATAATTATGGAAAATATACGTGTTTATTTTTAATGGTGGTAGTAAGGCCCTGCGTTTCCGTCATATTGTGACAACCTATACAACCTCCTGTCAGTGTAAGAGATTACCCAGGCCAAACTGCACCAGTAAAAAAGATTAAAAATTTTTACTATAATTATGAGACAAAATTTTGCATGAAAGAGCAGCTAAAAATAAGGTGAAATTTTCTATTCAAAATTTACAGGTGAAAGTTTGTTTGGGTGGTTATTAGAAACTGTTGATCAGATGTAAAAAATCAGCCGCCATCGTGAGACTATCTTCAGTCGCAACTTGTCGACCCTTCACTATAAGTCTTCGTTTCTTTATTT
Source organism: Maratus speciosus (assembly GCA_963932465.1). Lineage (NCBI taxonomy): Eukaryota > Metazoa > Arthropoda > Arachnida > Araneae > Salticidae > Maratus > Maratus speciosus. The sequence goes on from OZ010794.1 coordinate 131,977,557, forward strand.
ATAACTCCATTCTTGAAATATCTGTAGTTAGAGGGGTTAAGACTGTTCACCTGTCAAGTTCCGAATTCTCTCAGATAATGTTAAACCAATGGACGTAAAATGCAAATTGTATATTTAAAATATCTCCTCAAGAAAATAATATTTTTAACTTCTTTTTACTGTATATTTTTTTATTGGATGTCTCTTATATCTTAGTTGTCAAAATATTTCTAAAATATAAACTTAATTTTATGTAGAGTGTTAAAATGTTGCTCGCATTTCGTCAACTTTTAACACATAAAATATTAAATTAACCATAGATTTTAGAAATATTTTGAGAACTAAAAAGAAAAGAATCCTGTTTTAAAAAGAGTACAAAGAAAAGGCAATTAAAAATATTTATTTCCTGAGGGGATAAATTTTAAATATGGACGATTCTCCAATAAGTGGGTAAATGGTGTCCCTTGGGGTTATATGCTACATTTTATCATTTATATTATTTTCGTTAGCGTAAAATGTATTCTGGAATCCCTTGCTATAATAACGAAAATAATAAAAAAAAAATTATTTCAATAATATTTTAAGTATTCAAATTGTTACTTCTGTTACATGTCCGCTACTTCATGCATTGATCTTCTGGGACAAATTTAAGTGTAATAACAAAATATTTTTAGACATTTTACTATACAAAGTAAAAATTTATATTCTAAAGTATAAAATGAAATTATTTTATTGTAAATTATAAATAGTTTTGTATTTATTTTGGCCACATAAGTATTGTCCCCTAGTTTTTAGAACTAGTCCTGTCCTTCGAAAAAACTTCGAAAAAAATTACAAGCTGCAAAATATATAGAAAGATAAGAATAAGCTTATTACCTGTCACTGCTATACCGTAATTAAAATTGCCTGGTTATTATTTTTATTTATTTATAATTTTATCAAGATGTAACGTACTTTTCTGAATTCAAAATATCATTCTCCTGACTTACCAACATTAAATTACTATGAGCACAGAAGCAATTTTCTTAATTTTGTCACTACTGTTTCTGTCACTTCAAATACCTTTCAATAAAATTGCATCAGCTCATCCTCCTATTAAAATTTTAATCAACCTAGATTAAAAACATATAGGGGAATGTGGGGCAAATTCGGGTACCATAAATGTTTGTTGTTCTCAAATGCAATCAAATAGGAAAAGAAACTCTGAACGCCGTTTTTTATATTAAATGAATCTTTGGCTATAATAAAGTATTCATTTTGATAAAAAATATAATTGATTATATAAAAAAAATAGGTTTTTTCAATTATATGGAAAAATCCAGTTTTACCCGCTTGTTGGGTAAAACCGGGTATACATAATACTCCTGGAAAACTCATTTTGGTCAAAACCATTTTGGTTTAATATAGTAAAAAAAATACGTTTTTGTTATTTTCAACAAACCGAAATTACACATGTGTTCTTCCATGAAACAAAAATAAGTGTGTGGCAAATTTTCTACATTTTATATCCTTACCTACTTTACTTTGGAAGTCTTAGATATTTTAACTGCAAAAATCACAAATGCATTTGTTATCATATTTTGCATGCTTCATACTGCATGATTCGTGTGCCCATCCGTGGCATTTAAAACAATGTATCCAAGCTTTTTTGGATTTGGAATTCGACTAAAGTTCATTGTAATACATTTAGGCTTCATTATCTACTTCATCTTCTAAGGATGTCTCCTCAACCTTTTTTGGTTTCTTTCTCTATTCTTCTTTTTTTTTTTCTTTTTAAGAAATTCCCTTTTTCGTTTTACAGGTTGGTTTGGCTTCTTTCTCTTAAATATTTGTTTTCCTCACTAATTTATAGGGCAAATAAGTCAAAGTAAAAGTTTTTCTTCGGGTGGGGTTAGTAACATTTTAGGCGAAATTGGAAATGCAGATTCCTGGGCTACATAATCTGAGATATCAATAGAAATGGCTGGATGTCGTCAACTGCTGGATGTGTGATGTCAACACTTTTAGGTATCGAAGGATAATCTTCATTATCCTGTGATGTTTCAGAAATATTTATCGATGCAGATATGTTAACCTTTGGCTGCATGGACCTCGGTGTGTTATCACTGACTTTGATGGGTTTCTCTATCATTTCCGAAGGAGATAAAAGTTAGTTAAAAAAATCGTTGTTATAGAGAAAAAAATGTCTGTTTTCTCAAACTGTCTGATTGTAGTATTTGCAACTGCTGCTTTAAAAAATGTAGCTTTGAAAAATTTTCGCCCAGGATCGGAAAGTAACTACTTCCTCACCTCATGTTCGTTGTATGCGTTTAGAGGTGCCATGAATGACACATGAAGGGCTCAACAGTGATTAACAGCATTATAAATCCAATTTAAAGCTTCATGCTGAATTATTAACTATTTTTAAAAATCATCCCATGAGTGTAGGACTAAACCGTGTATACCCTGTTTTGACTCAGTTTTAAGTACCGGTTTTACCCCAACATGACACAGATTTAAAAACATGTTCTCACTACTCTAAATCCTATAGTAAAAAAACAGTAAAAAAGTTAAAATGCTAGCTGGAAAGCAAGGAATTAGATATAGTACTTACCAATATTTAATATGTTCAGAAACAGTCAATGTATGCGTAAAACCTAGAATGAAACAAAACAATTTTTAAGTGTAATTCAAACGAAATCCTTCATACAAAAAATAACCGCACACAGCAGCCTTTCGTTCAGCTATAAAAATCATAATGACAAGCAATTTCTGGTGTTGGCCCATAGATAAAAGTTCCATCATGGAGGAATCTGCGCTACACGGTTTTACCCGCATACCCGGTTTTGTACAACTCTCCCCTACACAAGAATTTTTATTTAAAACTATTCAACCTATTTATCGAACTTAGCTTTAACACTTTCCGGCACACTGTGCCCGGGTCGGGATACCTAATTTTAATTCCAAACTTACAAACGGCAACAAGAATATTTAGTATAATTTTGTTTTTACAATGAATAGTTAAAATAATATGTTTTTAATTTCTAAAAAACTCGTTTTAAAATTCTGGTGTCAATCAATCATTTCATCGTTTTACAACAAAAATTGCCCGTGCCGAAAAGGGTTAAATAAGATTATTAAGAAATTTCTGGGTTTAATCGAATGCAATAAATTACAGAAATGGATTTATTAGAGTTGGAACTTTTATTTTTCAATAAATCACAGTGTGAAATTACCGACTTATTGGAGAATCGGCCATATACAAATGCGTTCTACGACCTTAGGTTTAATGTTAGCGAGGGAAATTTCGAAGTTGACTAACCAACAGTCTTAACATTATAGGGTCGAATAAAGCCCAAGAAGTGCAGAAAACTGTGCACGATTCTCAAAGACCTTTTTTTTTTGTTTAAATTTTAAAGAATCAGCTACTGTTACAGAGTCTACCACTGATACCATTATCTTAATGTCTTCAAATTTCATGAAGTACGCATAGAAATGCTTGATTAAATTTGTTAGACAGACCTGCGTTGTTAATAAGGATAAAGAAAGAATTTTAAGGAATCATTTAGTTGATTTTAAGGGTGGAAATATGTTTTGTATGGTTTGAACAATTTTGAATTTTTATGTTTTTTGTTTTTTCCAAAAATTCTCACCACATTTTAAATAAATGTATGCGACTTGTAATTTAAGTTATTTCTGTTATAGTCTTTGGTTGAGCACACCAACGCTTTGCCAACTGATCCATCTGCACGACACACATAAAAAGGCACTCTTCACTCTTATACTTTGGTAAGGTTAGTAAGTCTGGAAACTGCACCACGAGATGGAATAACTTCTTTAACCACAACTCTTGTGACAACATGAGTTGAAATTATACCATCATCAATTAATATATATATAATAATTGAAACGATGAAATGCGCTCAAGAAAAAGCAAATCTGAATTTAATTACCGTAATTTCTGGCGTATAATTCGCGAATCAAACAATCATTTTTCGACCCAGAAATTTCTTAAAATAAAATATAGCTCTTTAGATCGCGGTAAATATTTGACTTCAATTTCTAAATAAAATTTCTGGGTTAAAACAGAATTGTTTGATCCACGGATTATACGCCGGAAAATACGGTAGGTAAATTTTATTCACATTTATAACAAGGCGTAAAACCAACAGAGTCAAAAAGTATCCAGGACAGAAACTTCTTTAACGAGCGATGTCGTCGACTCATAACCCTGCGAAAAATGTGCTTTTAATAAATTGTAAAACTTAATTTGAATTCATAATTCAAATTTTTTCATATAAAAAATCGTTCTGATATTATAGTAGGCAATGTAAAAAAAAAATATATATTAAAAGTAAAAAATGCATCATACTTTCAAATTTTAAAAATATTTTTGATCTACCGGGTGTCCCAAAAAGGACTGACTGATTTTAAAATTCAATAACTTGCAAACGGTGACAGATATTTAAAAAATTCTTGCAGGAGCGTTATGCATAAGGTCAAAAGTTTTTTTACAGTGATTTTCGATTTTAGTTCGAATTACTAACAATAGATGGCGCTGTAAGCAATAGTCGCTAAATACAGGCTCGATTTTTGGTCCTTTCTCTTGTTTCATGCGGAAAAAGGAGATGGGAATGTATTATCCGGGCCACGAAGTACCAAAAATCGAGCCTGAATTGAGCGTCTGTTGATGGCAGCGCCATCTATTGTTTGTAATTCGAACTAAAATTGAAAATCACTGTAAAAAAAAAAAAAAAAAAAAAAAAAAAAAACTTTTGACCTTATGCATAACCCTCCTGCAAGAATATTTTAAATATCTGTCACCGTTTACAAGTTATTGAATTTGAAAATCAGTCAGTCCTTTTTAGGACACCCGGTAAGTTCTGTACGTATAGCACAGGTAGCCCGGGTTTCGTCACCTTGTTTATATTAATAAATCTTTACATTTCAAAAGGGAAAACATTATTTCAAAAGCAATTAATCCTCATTATTTCTATTCTAACAAAGTTGTCATTCAATGAAAATTGTCTAGCGTAATTTAACGTAAGTGTCTTTACTTTTATTTAGAGTTCTTGTAGTGCAAGAACTGGAAGCAAAATTGTTAAAAGCTTAGTTTATACTTGTAATAAAGAAAAATACATACTTTTTTCAAAATTGATACTTAAATAATAAGAATTATAATCTGAACCTAGATTCGGAACTGTTTTAATGACTTTTATGTATCGTTAATTTAGCGAATGATTGATACACTTAAGAAAATTAGTAGTACATATTAAAAAAAAAAAAAAATATTTCATCTTTAAAGTAATAAAGGATTTTTTCATCTATTAAACCTCTCGTTGCGTAATTGTTTTATCAAAATAGCTTCAAAAATCGCGTATTTAACCCCCTTCGCGACGAGCGTCTTTTAAGAATTTTTATTTTTTTGTCACCGGTTTTCAAAACAATTTTTTTCCTAATTTAATCGAGAAAGTGCTCGGATTAAATAAGGTAAAATCTACAATAAAAAATAACTGGTGGGTTTAATCAAGCAGGGTTAATTAGAGGAAAAATGCATCCCCGATTAAATCTCGGGTTGCGCAGCGAGAGGATTAACCTTTTATCTACTGACGGTACTTAAAAGTACCATTAAAATAACGTGATATAAAATTCATTTAATACATCGATTTGTTTAAATACAGTTTAGAATAAGTTATAGATACATTACTTTATCTTGTTCCAAAAGCATTATTGGTTACATAGGCGTAGAGTTATATGGGCCCGTGGGGCTCGAGCCACTCCATTAATTTTTTCAGATGGACTATATTTTTTTTACGCCAACTGACATCGAAAAAAATTTAGATTTTGGAATTTTATACAATTTACAAAAGTTTTTAGCGTATGATGTTTTCGATGGACAATTGTTCTTTCTCTAAATTCGCTGTTTACTTTTATTCTTTGTAAACAAGTAAAAAAACTGGAAAATTTTAGCGTGGCGTATGAGATAAAACTAAGCACACACTCCATGGTGGGTTTTTCTTCCTTCTTTGGACACTGGGCACACTTTCTGGGAAGAATTTCTTTTTTCTAAATCGGCGTCGTAGACATAGGGCAGTAAAATTCACGTTTTTAACGGACAACAAATGGTGTCCGATATGATCTGATTAGAGTACAGATAGGATGGTTCGCCGTTTCCGGAACCTACAAAGAAAGTGACTCCAATTTACGAGCTTTGAAGAACTCGGAGGGGAGGGGTCAGAGGAGTTAAGTTTTGTTGCAAATGATGAAACTAGAAGCCAGGATGAATCACCAGTGTTTCCAAAGCATAGAATATAAAAGCAGAAATTCTTTGTCTCTAAATCATGTACAAAACTCATATTTATTAAATTAGTCCAAATCTATCAAGCGGTCTCTCTGTAGTAAATGACGATTCACCAGGATCTGGTAACAGTAAAGAGTACATATTCAGTTGATGTTGTTCTTATTCAGGCCAAGCAAGAAACCCTTTCTCAGGCCCATTTTCTTTCATTAATATCATGCTGAGTAGGGACCAGGTCTAATTTTTTTCTGTAAACCCGGGACAGGCCTAAACTTATTTTTTTCCCGTTCCGTTTCGGACTGACATTTGATTCGATTTTCGTGATATTTTCAAGCTTTTAGACGTTCATATAAAAGTATCTATCTGTACAAACACAGCAGGGCCGCTTTTTTGTGCGCATCCCTGTAGTATTTAAATTATACATTTATATACTAGCTAACTGACATGCCCGACGTCGTCCGGTCTGTCGAAAAATAGTACATAATACGAAAAAACTCAAAAAATCGCGAAAAAAAAAAGCTGCACGAATACCAAATAAATTTAAATGAAAATAAAACCAAACTTACTATTTTGGGCTGAAAGATAACAGGATTCCTTTTACTAATTTGGAAAAATTGTAGCGAATCGCGAAAAAACTCTAAAAATCGCTAAAAATTCAAAATCGCAGATGACAAAATTTTGTTATTATGGGCTAAAAGCTTGAAACAGGATTCCTTTTACGAGTGTAGAAAAATCAGCGCGGAATGAGAAAAATCTCTAAACAATGCACAAAAATTCGCAAAAAATTAAAAAATCGCTGTACGATTTTCGAATAAACTTTATTGAAAATATAACAACATTTATTATATTGGGCTAAAAATTTTACACCCAATTCCTTTTACGAATGTCAAAAGATAGCAGCGGAACGCTAAACATCGCATTAAAAATCGATAAAAAAATCAAAAATCGCAGAAGAAAAAAATTACTACAGTGTGTTACAAGTTTGAAGAGAATTTCTTTTACAAATGTAAAAAAAAAGGCACGGAACGCGTAAAAACGCTAAAAATCGTGTTGAAATGCGGATTTTTTTCTTTCTTTTTCAGAAATCGCGGAAGAGAAAATTTGCAATATTAGGCTGAAAGTTTGAAAACGAAAAATATTATGAATGTCAAAAATCGCTACGGAATACGAAAAAAAAATTCAAACAAACGCAAAAAAGAGCATTAAAAATTCAAAAATCGATGAGAACACAAATGACTATAGTGGACTAAAAACATTAATCGGAATTCTTTCACGAATGTGAAAAAAAAAACTCCACGGAATGCAAAAAATCGCTCCAAGTGAACAAAATGTACTACATTAGGTTAAAAGTTTAAAACCGAATTATTTTTACCAATGTAAAAAAGTCACTGCAGAAAGCGAAAAACCGCTGAAAATTGCATTAAAAAGCGCTAAAAATTCCAAAAGTTCGCAAAGGCCAAAAATTACTACAAGTGTTCTAAAACATTTTAACAGGAATTCTCTTACGAGTGTCAAAACTCGTTGCGAAAAATCGCAAAAACTCGAATTAAAAATTCACAGAACTTACAGTATAATACTAAAAATTTAAAACCGAATTTCTTTTATCAATATAAAAAAATCGCTGCGAAACACGAAATAACGCTAAAAATCGCATGCAAATATTTGCAAAAAATTCAAAAATCGCTGTACGTATTCCGAATAAACTTTTTTTGAGAAGACGACAAAATTTACTATATTATGCGCTAAAACATTGAAATCTGATTTATTTTAATAATTAAAAAAAAATCGCATCGAACCGTGAAAAACGTTAAAAAATTGCATTAAAAATTATATTGAAAAAGTTTAATCAAAAAGTCCGAAATCGGGCTTTGGGGTGCATAACTAAATACATAGGGTAACTCCGGGAGAGTCGCCGCATACGGGATAGATGCCGCACCCCTTGTAATTCTTGTAATTATCGATAGATTGTCGTCAAACGCACAGTATAGGTGCGCAATGAGATTATTTTAACCAGTGTATAGCGTCAATCCCATTTCAATGTTTACTTGTAGAAGTACAAGTCTTTTTTTGACGTAAGTACATGATTTCACCGTCCAAATTTTTAAACACGTTATATTTAAATACTTTTCATACACTAATTACTAAATACTTGTATCATTTCGAAGTCAAAACTAAGTGTAGCATTTGTATAGAGTACTATGAGTATGGTTATGTCATTCCCCTTAGCGATGGTAGCTAAATGTGATGGCCGACATCTGTACCATGCAAAATGGGTAACATGCCGCATTGCAATTCCGGTATACATGCCGCAGTTTCTTTTGTACGGGATGATTAAGTGTTATTAACATTACCTTTTCTTTTTGCACAGACTAGCCATGTTAGGAATGTTATCAAGTTTACTAAAACCAAAAGAGAAAAAGGGAAAAATAAAAAGTAAGAAGGGCAAGAAAGATGCAAGTCAAGATGATAAAAATGAAAAATTGGATTACGCGTAAAGCAGGTGTTCTTTGAAAGGAATGTTTAGAAAACTACTCCAAAAAAGAGGAAGTGTAATTGGATTCGTTGCATCATGTGTCTAATGTAGTTACATAAACACTGTACTTTTTCGACACTTTTTCTGTAGATTATAGTCGAAAAAGTAGTTCTCTTAACCCATTTGGGACCATAGGTGCATATAAGCACCTTCATAAAGAGCATACAAAATTTGTTTCTGGCACCAGTAAAAAAGAAAAGTGATATTTGCTTTCTTTAATTAGAGCATTTTCATGATTTTTTAAATAAAGGTAACTTCTTTTAAAAAAGTGGTGCCAATCGAATAAAAGTTGTGTAAAAACCCCCGGTCCCTAAAGGGTTAACAAATAGATTATGTAAACACAATTTTACTTTTTTCTTTTCCCTCTCTAATACATTGATGTTGCGTTGTTGCTGAAATAATAATTAAAATTTAATGTAAAAAAATAAGTCGATAATTTTAATAGTGAAAGTAGGCAAAAAATTATTAATTTGAATTTACTAATACATTTCATTGTACTAATTTAGTTTCATTTTGATATTACATCGTTAATTATAGTCTAGATATGAATATTTTTTTGAATATTTTTATTTATAATTTCATTCTGTTCTTATTACAAGCGCGGTATAGCTAACGCACAAGTGCGGCGTCTCAGCCTGAATGTACGGGTGACGCGCCGCAATGTAACGTTTTAGAAAAAATTGTTAAAAATTATTAATTATTTGTTTTGAATTTTTTTGTCGCAGTACACGCATTGTATATTTAACATTAAACAGCACAGCATGATTTTTTAAATTTTATGTCCACCATGGGACTTTATACGCAAATTCAAAAAGATGTGCAGCATAAATCCCGGAATTACCCTATAGAAGTACCTTCATACCAAATTTTGTAGCTCTATGTGCAGCGGTCTTTTCAGAACATAGCCGACAGACAGACAAACTTCTTTCTTTATTATTATAGACTAGCTGACCCGCCCGGCGTTGCCCAGGCCAGCGATAATGACCTTTAATAAAGCACAAATTGTATGATTTTATACCTTTAATCCGATTTTCTCCGAGTCTATATTTTTAAATGAAAAAATCTCCAAAAAATATTGATCTTTTAATGGTAAAAGCGCTCGTTATTTTTTGCTCAGAGTAATTTTCTGTTTTTCACACATAATTTTTTTTAAATAGTTTCTTTTGGTCCGAACTCTTTAAAATTTTTATCGTTATAAATATAACCGTTTCTCAGCGCGTGTAAAATTTTCGTGAAAAGATATTGATATCTACTTCTAAAAGAAATATGTTTTCTTCTATCTTGGCAAGAAAAAGTATTGGATTCAAGAAAATTTTCGAATTCCGGTTTTCGACGGATTTATACATTTAGCGGTCACAGATCCCAAAAAACATGTTTTTACAAAATATCTATCTGTGAATCTGTCTGTGAGTTTGTATGTGGCACAAATTTTTTGCGTGCTCTATCTTAAGAACTAATGCATGGAATTTAATAACTTTAGGTTCAATTAGTCCCCGATATAAATTGGTGCTGAATAGTTGTTAGTGCAAATCGCCCTATATCTCAAGAACTAATGCACAGATTTTCATAAAACATCAGATTCTGTTAGTCCTTGATATCGTTTGGTGCTGATTAATTTTTGGTGTAAATTGCTTAATAGGTAGCGCTGCTATAATGCATTATTCACGATTTCCACAATGACTATATCTCAAGAACTAATGATCAGATTTTCATGAAACTTCAGATTCAGCTATATCTTGATATTATTTCAGGCTGATTACGTTTTCGTGTAAATCGTCCAACAAGTTTCGCTGCTAATTCTGCATTTTTCACGATTTCCACAATAGCTTTTTCTCAAGAACTAATGCACGTATTTCCTTCAAAATTCAGATTAGGTTAGTCTGTGATATAAAATGGTGCTGATTACTTTTTGGTTAAATTGGCCAACAGGTGGTGCTGCGATACAGAATTTTTCATGATTTTCGTAATAGATCTATCTTAAAAACTAATGCACAAATTTTCATTAAACTTCAAATTCAGTTAGACGTTGATATATGTTGTTCTTCATTACGTTTTGGTGTAAATCGTGCAATACGTGGCGCTGCTATGCTCCGTTTTTCACGATTTCCGCAATTGTTCTGCCGCAAAAACTAATACACGGAATTTAATCAGACTTCATATTCTGTTACACTTTCACATAAATAGATCTTTTTTTAAGCTTGAGTATTTACAGCGTGACAGGTGTCGCTTTTGTGCTCTTTGAGCTGAGAATTTTCTTGCAGACATCTAAGAGGGTGGATGCCAAAATTTAATTATTTGTTTCAAAGATGCGATGCTTACATCTCCTTTTAAAATGCACACAATTTAATGAACCTATATTTTTAGAATCCTTATGATGGAGATGAGCATACATGCTCCTCATGACAATCTATAGATTATCATTTAATTCTGGCACTGTGATAATGAATTTTGAAGTATTAACATGTATGAGATAGAAGAAAGTTTTGGGTTTGGCATATCCGACTAGTTTTTCTTGTTTTCGCTCCGGGTTCTTTAACATAACAAAAAAAAATAGTTTTCTTCGTCCGAACTGTCAGAAATTTTAATATGTTATATATGTAACTGTACTCGAGTACTCTATAAAATTTCATGAAAAATATGCATATTTAACCGTGAAAACGCGTGCCGAAGCCAAGCGAAACCGCGCCGAATCCGCTTTTTAGCTTTTTCGTCGAAATTTTCTAAGATTTTATTTTAAAAAAAAATACTTCTACTCGTTCTAACATTACGAAATTGTTGTAATAGATGTAAAATCCAGTCTGTCGAAATGCTCTATAAAGATTGTGGAAAAAAGATAGTCTCGTCACGTAGTCCGTCACGGTGAGGCGTGAAGTGACCTGCGGTCGCGAATTTGTTTAAAGAATTAAAATTAGTCTTTTAGAAAACCGATTACCCCGGCGACGAGAAGATCTTACCTTTAAATAAGTATTTTTTTTAATCGGTACCTCTAAAACTGAGCCCTGAGTAAGCGTTGGCGAAAGGGAGAAAAATTTGACTGAGAAATCCCTTTTTGAAAAAAAATTTCAAAGAGTTAAGAACCATATTTTTTTTAACTGATTGCGGCGTTTGAGATGTAAATGTACGAACTATAAGAATATGTCATCCGTTTATCCGTATTTTAAACGGCACGGCTGTTGGGCATTAGAAAAACGAAAAAAAAATGTATTTAGTTCTTCCTTCCTTTCCGCTCGAAAAACAGGTTCTGGTCTTGCACGAGCGCGTCTCCGCCAATTTAAAAATATATATCTCTTTTTTGATGAATTTTTAATTAATAACTCGGCCAATTATCAAAAAATTTGAAATGTGATCCTCGGGGGCATCCATACCTGCATTGAACAATTCTCATATAAATTTTCAGACCTCTATGGACAGTAGATTTTCCTAGCCATCGGCAATAAACACACACAAACAGCGATCTTCTCTTTTATTATTAGATATAGAGATATATTTATGATATATGTAGAGTAAAACCTGTCAAAACGGAACCTGTCTATGGCATAATCCTGTCTTAAATGGAAACTTTTCATGCTCCAAAAGAAAAGATTGTCGTACAATTTTACTTAATAAGCGAGAAACCCGTGTTAAATAGAATATTGTTTCGATCGCTTACGATTGCTCTTACAAAGATTTTACTTTATGGATGTAAGATTAGCCTGCGTAAACGGAACCTGTCTATAACGAAATGTTCTCAAAAAGCTAAACATTTCATGATCCCATCGAAAGGAACACTTTGAATTTTTACCTGCTAAGATAGACGTAAACCTGAATAAAACGGAAACTTTCAGCGGTTATTTGTAATTTTGTCTTAGCAGGTTTTACTATTTTTGTTCATTACTTACTAAATTAATTACTAAATTTTCAAGGGGTGTGTGAACCCCCCCCCCCCCCATTTGTCTGCGCCACTGGCTGAGCCCCTCCAATAATTTTGAAAACTCCGCGCCTATGATTGGTTAAACAAAACAAAAATATTTCTAAAAGAATGATTTCATTTGCCTTTGCATCCTTTCAGTTTTCTCGGCGTTGGGAGTGGGAGTGGGGGGGGGGGGGTGAGAATTTTTCTATTCGGAAATATTTCTATGTTTCTATTGTAAGAACATTATATTTGTACATTTCCAAAGTCTACAAAATACTAAGAAAAATATTTAAAATAATAGATTTGAGTGGGGTTATAAATATTGCACAAAATCCCTATAAATTCAAATTTAATTAATCCTTCTAAATCTCTTAGTCCTTCTATGATCCTTCTAAAATTAATTAAATGATTATGTAAATCTTCTAATGTAGTTTAAAATATTTACGAAAAATGCTTTAGAAGATACAATTTCCATGAATTCATAATTCAGCAGATAAAGGGTTAAATCGTATAAAGTAAATTATCATGAAACATAAACACATTTTTTTCTACTCATATCCTATCCATTTATTTCCTTCCATTGCGAAAGCAATTAATAATGTTTTTGCAGTAAAAGAGATTTACGTTAATCTCTAACGTACTAACGTAAATCTTTTAAATACTCACACTTAAAGGGTTAAGTGGCGCCGAAGGGATGTTAAGTAGAAAAAAGATAAGGCTCATGTTGAGTACTTAAACACTATTGGTATATATAAGCACAATCCTCATTTTCATCATTCCTCTAGACAAAACTGGTCTTTTCCATATGTTTTTATACAATGAAAAGATATTTCTTATACTTACTTTTTGTTTTAACATTTAAGAGATTTTATAAAAGAAAATAGCTGTAATATAAATAAAAATTAAATACGGCTTTATGTTAATCTCGATTGCAATAAGAAAAATCTGTAATGTGCAGGGTATTAAAGGATCAAGAGGTGCCGTGGGGATAATTTGGAGACAAAGATAAAGTTCATTAACTGCGCTTAAGGAATGTTGCTCAGAATATACATAATCTTTAGATTAATCATATATGTCCCCAAAATATGTTTTTTCACATGCAATTCCGCACCTTGGCAGATAAAGGAAATGAAAGAAATTATTTGGAAAAAAGATCGATTTAATATTTTTATTACTATTATTTGAAATCCCTATACAAGTTTTCGAGGATTTAAAAGGAGCTTTTTTTTTATTGTATGAAATAGTACTGTGATCGGATTGGTATAGAATAGCAAAATTTGAAAGACTGCTTGTGTCACCACCAAGGTATATGTATGCATCCGTGAGAAAATATTTCTTCATTGTACTTTTAGTTATATTAATTTGCCACTCAGTAAAATTATTTCCTAAAGGTAAATAATCAGAAAATAAATTAAAATACAAAAGAACATTATTTTTTTTTGTTTGTGTTTGTTTCTATCGCGATGCAAATCATCAATAAGCATAGTCATAAATGGTTAAACAGACCAAAGGATTGGTATTCCGAAAAAGAAAATTTCGTAACGACTATCAATACAGTGCTGTAAACGATTACAATTCTACAAAATATTATACTCCTGTCCCTTGTTCATTTATCCCAATAGAAAAGGAAAACTCAACGACATGGTTTAAATTTTAGCTTTATTCATAGTGCAACGTTAGTACATTCGTACGTTAAGAAAACATCCTCTGAATTGCTTTATTTTGTTTTATGTCAAATCCAAATTACTTTAGTTTAATGGCTTAATTAGTCGTAAACTCAACTCCAAACAATTATCAATTCTATATTTTATACGTACTTATACTATAACAAAGATACCACAAAGAGACACTATTACTCATAAATTACTTTTTTAATTTAACATATCTCACATAGTTTCTTTTCTGAAACGCTTCATGATAATCTACGGGAAAAATAAGCTCGAATTCATTAAATTCTTTGCTAACCCCTTGAAGGGTGGTGATGCCGTCACGGCAATACATAATTTTAACCCCTTTATTTGCCACATTGGCAACCAGACTTTTTAATGAAAATTTCACTTTTATTAAGTACGCGAAAATATACTTTTACTTGATTAAAATTTTGTTGTTATACTTTTACTTTTTTTTTTCTTGTAAATACTGGTCTCACTCAATTATTTCAACATTTTACGAATACAACTCCCTTGCCCCTGAAAGGGTTAAACACCATTCAATCTACAACACAAAGATCACTAAATGTCAGAAAATCATAAACAGGTAGGAATGTCGCAATGCATTTGCAAAGTTAAAGTAGATTGTGAAAGGAACTTTTAACATTTATGCTAGATGTGCATATTTTGAGAACATCTACAATTAGAAAACTTTTAATAATCTTCATTTAATATTTTTAATATAATCCCATTTACTTTTTATCATTGGTGTAATTAGAAAGTTAATCATTTAGACAGTAAGATTAGTATTTGTTTTAGATTGGTAGATAGTTAATCCCTTATCATTCATTGTATATTTTCACGCTATTTAAATAAATAAAATTTATCCTTAGAAAGAAAGTTTACCAATTTGTATATCAACAACGTTAGACATTTTTACAAAATATTCTGATTAGCTTCACCATAAAATGGTCAGGTTATAGAATTTACTCTATAGACCTCGTTGTTTCAGAAAAATAAAAACTCAAAGTTTATTATTATTATTATTATTATTATTATTATTAATAATTTTTAGTTGTCATACGGAACTAGTGAAAACTGATAATAAGTAATCAATGTTAAAATTTGAAATATCTAGGAAGGTGTCATTAGAAAGCAGCAGTCTAAACGCCTCTAATATATTTTTCCGCGACAAATATAAAAATCTAAGTGCCATCTTAACTGATACAAACATATGAAATATTATAAATGAATCCAAATTATTTTAATAATCAAAGCACACCATGACCTAGTTTTCAGTCTATTATTATTTTTTCCATGTAAAAGAAATTCATTTATTACAGTTTCAAAATTGTTTGCGTTTTAAAAATCTATAGAAATCTTCCCACATAAAAAAAATTAATAATTAACATTTGATTTATAGATCGATAATTTTTTTTTTAATTATATCAACGATATATGAAACAATTTGAAATTTACATAAATAAAAAATGTAAGTGTAAAAACATATTTAAATAATTTTACTACGTATATCTCTAGTATGCGATTTTGTAGAATGCAAAAGAATTGTTATTACTGTATTTATACATAACATCTAAATTTCCGTTTTCTCAGCTAAATACGATTTTCAGAAATAGATGTGGATTACCATATTTAAATTTCCAAGCA
Organism: Maratus speciosus; assembly: GCA_963932465.1. Lineage (NCBI taxonomy): Eukaryota > Metazoa > Arthropoda > Arachnida > Araneae > Salticidae > Maratus > Maratus speciosus. Next base: position 131,993,555 of record OZ010794.1, read on the forward strand.
CGTTTCTGCATATAAAATTGCTGCGATTCGGTTAAAATATAGTTTATGTTTGCTGCGTATTTATTACTCACAAAATAAATCTAGTAAATTATTATTCAAAAAAAAAGTTTGCGTTCCATGAACCATATTTTTATTTTATAAGAATACATAATTAATTTTAGTATGAAAGAATGCAAGAAAAAATTATTTCCTGTTTTTATACATTCTTAATTTTGGAGCGCTATGTTGTGTTACGTTACAAAAAAATGGAACTTTACGTTGTGTGCATATAAATGTTTTCTCTAAGACGATTTTAGGTGCAACTTTATGGAATATAGATAACTGTATCCACAAATTTCTTTGTTAATCATCGTTTAGTTCACCACACAAAGTAGCGCGCATCGCTATGAAAGTGGCAACATATCAGTGATGGAAAATTGGCGCAGAGGTGGAGCCTATTGACACCACTAAATTATAGTAGTATTTTGCCTCTTATCTAATGATCGAATTTCTGAGTTTTTATTAAACTGATTAATACCATAAAAATTTAGTGGTGTCAATAGGCTCCGCCTCTGCGCCAATTTTCCACCACTGACATATCTATATAAACATATAGACGATGTTCAGACTGTGCTTAGGGAGCCGTGTTTGGCCAAACAATGGCCAACTGATGCGTTTTCTAGAACTTAGTTATACTCGCGTGGACCAATTCCACTACATGAATGAGACGAATTGAAAAGCCATTAGATTGGGGAAAATGGCAAGCTCGCTAAGATGGTTGGCTATTCACTTTTGCTCAGAATCTTCGCAACTAATCAAATATTATATCGCGTATGTCTTCTCTGTCATATCTATGCTCTCTACAATAAATCCTTCAATATTGGATGTTAATTGTGAAATGGCCTTTCATTCGAAATTTAAAATTCAAAGTTGTTTTAAAAGACTACAACGAATATTAAATTAATTAATCATTATAAAAGTACTTTTGTTGTTGTGCCCTGCAAATACAGAGGGTGTTCACACATTTTAACCCTTTTAGGGGCAAAGCAATTCCATTGCTAAAGTGTTGAAATTAATGAATGACACCGAAATTTGCAAACAAATTTATCTGTAAATATGAAAAAGCTATAATTCACACACATAATAAATCGAAATTTTTGTAACTAAAATTCAGGTTTTAGTGTGATATTTGGGAATTAAAATTAAGTGGTTTCATAAACATACCACCGCACTTCAAGGGGTTAAAACGATTTTGACTTTGTCTAGGGCTCGCACCGTTCCTACAAATTTTGCAATTTGCTAGCAGTATTTTAACCCCTTAACCTACAATGACGGGCATAGCCCGTGTACGATGATCGAGCCAAATGTAAATTATTCCTACCACTAAAATTTCACAGTAAATATAATTTAATTTAATCGTCGAAATTCTATGATTAAACAAGACGAAAATCTCTATTAAATTTTAGTGGTAGCTATGGATTTGCCAAACCGTAGGTTAAATCGTAGGTTAAGGGGTTAAATAAGAATTCTTCGTGATAGATTCCAATTATCATCAGATATCATCGCCATCCAAAGATCATCATTTTAATTTAGTGGTAGCAAAGCTCGAAAATTTTAGGAATGCTGCGAGCCATGTTTATAATTTAAATTTATATGAAAAATAATACTTACATGGTCAAATTGTTTTTTATTTACCAATTAAATATGTATTTACCAATTATTTTGTTTATTTAAATCTTCGACATATTTCAAAGTATGTTACTGGTGATGCAATCTAGAATGAAGTAAAATAATCTCTAAATACAAGAAGAAAACTCAGGGGAACCTACGACTTGTAAATATAATAAATATTACGATGTAACATTTTTTTTCCGGAAATCACACTAATACACGTATTCACAATCTGCCTCAATCTAGAAAATATCGGTCGAACGCTGAAATGATACTCATCCTTCATCTAACTGGACTTCGCCTTCATCAGCTCCAATCTTGTTTATCGTGAATTTGAGCTTTAGCCCCTTGAGGGGCAAGCAAAAATGTCTCTAAATATTGAATTCACACCGGAATAATCGAAAAATTTTATTTTTAAATAGGGAAAAGCAATTTCTCTCTGATTTCCCCCCCAAAATTAAATATATAAAATTTAGTTAAAATTTTCTGGTGAGAATTTTGTTTAAATTAGGTGGGATATATTCTATCCTACCGCCCCTCAAGGGCTTAGACCGAGTTTTTCTAGGTTCAGGTAGATGGGGATTACGAACATATATCATCCACACGTAAAATGCGAGTAACCGTAGTATTTGTGAAGAAAAATCGATATTATTGAATGGTATGTTTGACACAAGAAAAATAATTTTTTAAAGCCACTTATTTTAGTTAGTTTTGATGCTGCTATTTGCAGAATTTAACAGTTTAAAGTTACAGTATATTTTCGAAGAAAATTAAATCGTAAGATATTTTTTATTTAATTTTAACACTTTTTATAATTTTGATTTAAATATTTTATAACATTGTTAAATTGACAAGCAATACTTTTTTTAGTGTGAGCATCTGAATATCCACTTGTTTTTCTTTCTGAAATAAAAAAAATAATATTTAAAAAAAAAACTTAAAAGTATATATTATTTACTTATAACCATATTCATAATATATTCTTAATATAGGTTGCATTGCAAATTATAATCTCGAAAACAGTACAATAGAAAACTGGTATTTATACTGAAATGAACAGATTATTGCGCTAAACGCAATGTTTTACTTAAATGGAGGAATGACAACCAGAAATTTTGTCAAATAATACTATTTATGCTTCCAGACGCGGGAAACTCTTATTTTCGCGTTCCTGTAGGCTACCTTTTAAAAATTCACATTGCTTGATTCCCACCATTTTTTTAAAAGCGTAAAATTCAGCTTATTCTCGCATTATTCAATCTGTAATTAAATAGAGTATTTCTACTTCAAAAAAGTAGTGGAAATCAAACAATCTTAATTTTGTAAATGTAACCCACTGAAAAAGTCGCCCGCGGATGGAGGGTTAATATTTTTAGAAATAACTTCAACAGTGATGTCGATGCTCGCTACAAAATGGTGATATTTTGTAATGTGCTGCGCATCACATTACATTTTTTAAAGTAACGCTTTACAATCTTTACTGCAACGCCGAACACTTTGACGCAGTGTCTTTTTTGTAGACATTGACCGCATATGACGTACGAAAGCCCAAACTTATGTTTCAATATACCTTGTGTATAGTATACTCTTCTCTGCTGTAATTTATCAGCAAACTGCTTACTACTCCTATGCCACATAACAATGAGAACTGCCATAGGAACAGAAAATTTTTCTTAAATAATCTTTTTTTAAAATAAAAGTTTTAAGGTACTCAATAGGAATGCTTAAATTTTATTTCTGCTCACTAATGTTTGCATAGCTGCCAACTCTTCCGCTTTTTCAGACCACAAAAATTTAATAAAAATTTTTGCCTTATTTAATCGGCAGATTACGGCGATTTAAAAAGGTAAAATTTACTATAAAATTTTTGTGGTCTGAAAAAGCGTAAGATGTTGGCAGCTATGTGTTTGTAAAGAATATTTTGCATATTTTTAGTTCGGGTCAAACAGCTCATCGCAAACACTTACAATTTAGAGATAAATGGTTGGGTTAGTTAAAGCTGTTCTCAAATAAAAAAAGCCAACTTTATGACATAAGTTTTAATTTATTTTTGTTCGGAAATGCATGAAACTAGCAGGTGTTGTTGTTCAGAAACTATGTCATGGAGCTGTTTTTTCCGTTTTTTGGCAAACGCAATAGATCTTTCGGAAAATAGTGTCAAAGATGAGGTTTTGAACCGACGTTCCCGAAGAAAGAAAGAAAAAAAAAACAGTCAGCGAGGGGCGAAAAACGGGTTTCTCACGTGATCAATTTCGCTCATAACTCAATAGGTAATTGATTGATCAAAAAATGGAAAAAACAGTTGAATTCCAAATCGCTTCCATTGCCAGGCTTTCCAATTTTTTATCTTTCCGTTAAAAAATTAATTTTTAAATGTGTCAAAACATTTTGCGCTTGTTGAGCAGAGCAGTTAAGAACAGCCTTAAGTGGTCGGAAGTACCACAAATAGCGAAACTACAGTAATCGCTACTTTTTTTCAGAAGTGTATAGCTTAAACTGCTGAGTTTCGAATAATGTACAAAAAATCAGTAGTTTATAGAGAGTTACTTTAATGAACGCTATTTAAAAATATATATATATATATATTCTACAAAATACTTAATTGGTACTTGCTTCTTTTGCGTAAAATACTTTCTGCTTCATAATTCTGAACATTTTGCTTCATCTGTTATTATATCGGCGATTAAATAAAGCAAATATTTCTAATTTGCAAATATTTCTAACATTCATAGAATCTTGACAACCTAACACATTGGTCAAATGACCCCATCGCAGTACATTTTTTAGTGTTAATGTAAAAATAAGTGCATAAGATAAGAATTCTATTCTTATTATCTACCCTATATATATAAAATCCTAATGAAACGAATTTATTAAACGAATATATGAAACGGCTAAAGTGTGTATCGATTCTTTGAATCGACTGATTAAACAACTGATTATGTTTCACGGCTATTTCTCCTAAAATATGGAATACTTTGCGATGAAATTAACACCAAAAATTCGTATTGATCCAGAGATCTCAAAACTGGTATTAGAATTTTTAAATTCGAATTAGTTTTCGAAATATGATTTTTTTCTATTTTTAAATATATTTTTCTAATGATGGCAACTCAAATTTTAATCATAACAGATATTTTTTTTTTTCATAATTCAGAAAAGGTTACTATTTTAAATTATTTTGGCGACCAGTTTGGCCTCCTTGAAATCTATGCTAAGAACAATGCTTTTTTTGTATTTCGTTATCATATTATTATCGTTATCATGACATTTAATTTCAAATTCAAAGCAAATGACCAATATCGCCAAATTATATAAATCGCGAAACCATTCGCCAAATTATACAAGTTGACGTAATTTTTATTTTAAATAACGAAAGAACAAATAAATTAGTATAAAAATACAAATACAAATAAAGCGTCGAAATAAAAATCACTTGATAGCGTAAACACATGTAACTTCCTTACAGTCAAGTGAATGTGACATATACGATCAACCATTATTGACATTTAATCTTATTGTTTGGCGACAGATTTTCGGTCGACGGGATAACTAAGTAGTACCAAAACTTTCATTTAAAAATGTAACATTTAAATTGATGGCTTTATCTTCTTTCTTTAAAAAAAAAAAAAAAAAAAAAAAGGAAAAGAAAAATATTAGGCACAGATGTCATATACGCATTGGGGTACCTAATTGGCGCAAAAATGGCATTATTTTGATTGACATGGCTATTGTCGTTTATTTAATAATAAAAGTTTAGTTACTTTTATTTCTTTTTTAATTTATATAAATTTTGTTCTATAGTTATTAATTAATTTTTTGCTATTTCCTTTTGAAAATAATAGAAAATAATTTAAAAATACGGTCCAGCGTAGTTATTCCGTCAACCAATTTCGCAAATTATATAAATCGCCAAACCACTCGCCAAATTGTACAGATTGACAAAATTTTCATTTTAAATAACGAAAGGACAAATAAATTAGTATAATATTAAAAAATATAAAAATAAAACGTCGAAATAAAAATCACTTGATGACGTAAACATGTGTAACTTGCTAAAAGTCAAGTGAATGTGACATTTTCTATCAACCGTTATTGGCATTTAATCTTATAGTTCGCGATAGATTTTTGGTCGACGGGATAACTAAGTAGTACCAAAAATACATATGTAACTGGTGTTCGAAAACGAGGTTTTCGCCAAATTTTCGTAAAAAGAAAAATCATGCCTAACATGCGGTGCGTATATGACATCTGGCGAAATATTAAATTATGTAACAAACCATGACATTTAATTTCAACTTCAAATCAATGTTTTAATTTACCACTCCAAGAATAAAAAATTCTAACTGGCGAGTTGCAAAAAAGATATTGGCGAGATTTGCAACCGGCTTTTTTTACTTTCGGCACAGATGTCATATACGGACCCATATTGGCCAGATTTTTTTCTGACGCCAATGTCATATACGCAACGGGTACTTAACTGGCGCCAAAGTATCGTTATTTTGCTTGATATGGTAAGCCGGATGTTGTTGTTTATGCTGTTGATGCGTTCCCCAAATTGGCGTTGGAAAAAAAATCGCGCCCATATGGGGCGCGCATTTGCGCCAAACTTTCATATGAAAGGCGAAGGGATCAGACCGTATATGTTTATGGCATTTGATGGCTTGAACTATTATTATATAGATGAAATGATGGGGATAGAATAATATTTGGCGACTTATCACCTGTGCCTGGATAACATTAAAGTATCAAAATGACACCTAGAGTATAAAAAACGAAGTGTTCCGCCGGGAACTGTTGATGATAGTCACATGATTTAGGCCATTGTTATAGAGATTATTTTAAAATATCGGGAGACAAAGACTCTGAATACTTAAATCATTTTATTTTAGCTTCTTTTCAAATGTTTAACTGATCCTCTTTTATCAAAAACGAATGCAAACCGTTGGATGTCTTAACAGCAACTGATTCGCCATTAATTTTTGCAATCAAAGGGAATTGAACCCGTTTACAGGGAGATCTGCACACATTTTTTCAGTATATTTTAATCTTCTCTAATATTTTTAAAACCCATCAGATTAACATGTTTTTTTTTATTTTTAGGTTCTGCTGTGTCTTAACGGGGGTTGGCCAGCGTAGCTTGCAGGGGACAGAGCCCCCTAGTATAATATAATTATATAAATTCTAAGTTCTATAGTCAAACTTAGTAGAAAATCTTCATTGCAGTGTTTAATAACATATCGCATGAAATCATAGATTTACCCATTTACATTTGCTGGTACAACTAAGTGATATCTCACTAAAAAAATTAATTTTCTAGCACTCAACACCTGGTATACGTATTTTTTACATAAAATCCATCGATGCATTTGAAAACACCCAACATGTTCAATATGTATACATAATTTTATAGTTTTATTTAAATTCTAAACTATTTGTTTTTATGTGGTTGTTTCTGATACATGTTTTTTATTTGGGCTTCCGTTCAATTAAACAGCGCTAAATGCCAATGTCGCACCTGGGCGCAGGTTACCGCAGCATTTATCCCTCCTCAAATGACTACAGGAGAAGAATATTCAACTGATTTTGCGGGATACAACGATGTCTTGACTTTACAAGACGAAAATATAAAAATTGTAAAAATTTCAAAAGTCACTCATAGATATTAAAACGCAATTAATTTAAAAATAAAGACTCAGAATATTTCTTGCGAAATGAAAAAAAAAAATGCAACCAATAAACATTTTTTCCTCTTGGGTCACTCATTATTGGTTTTCATCTGTTTTTTTCTACTTTTCTGATACATTTCGTCTTAAACATTGGCCTAGCTGGTATCTAAGGGAAATATGTACATGATTTTCGATGCTTATAGAACAACCCCAACTGACAATCCTCTGCTAATTACATTGAAGCAGCATCCTAAAAGCTAATGAAAGGTTTTATTCGTCTTTAAATCTAGCAGTTTCAGAGACTGTTTACAGTAGCTAAACAACGATAATCTGTTTCAATAGTTTGAGCCACAAATGAAAACAAAATTAAATTTTTATTAAGTTCTAAGAATATAAATTTATAAACACATTATTTTGTTTTGATAATTGTATTAAATTCAAAATTTATATTTCATGAATTCTGTCAAGCAACCTAAATGTAAATTTTCAATGAAAATATATTGATTTAAATTCTTCGAAAATAAATATCAAATATTTACATAATGCAACTATGTTGAAAAGAATTTTTATTTGAAAATGAAAGTAAATTTTTATTTCACTTCAAAACTTAAAACAAATGTACTTCAAACATAATTTTAAATGAGAAGTTTATATTCAAAACATGTGAGACTATTTTGGAAATTGTTGTAGATAATTATATGCGTTAGGAAATGTATCGTTCTTTGTAAAAATACAGGTTAAGTCCACGACGAAATAAGCCGTTGTAATTTGTATAAACTCACAGCTGTCATATTCCACTACATTTTAACACTAGAACGCTGGGAAGTAGTCGATCCGACTCCGACAAAATGATTAAATGTCAACTGGAACCAAAAATTCTTTCATAAAATAAGTTAAATTTAAACCACACATATTTACGTTGAATAAATCAGTCAAGTAATTTTAAATAAAAATTCTGGTGTCAAATATTTTTATAAAACTTGAGTAAAATTTCCGGGCGTTCTAGTGTACTGTTTCTGATTAGGAATTCTTTTCTAATTTAATTACCGACTTCTTAAAATAAATAAAGTGAAGTTCAAAAATCATTATATTAAATTTTAAAAAAAATCAACAGTTTATTATCCAAAAATTGGTTTATTAAATATCGGCAAATTGGAGAAAAATCGTTTTCAGTGCATTAAAATGATGCTACACTACTTCAATCATATTCAAATTGATATACAGCCGTCATGTGTGCGACTAGATACTTACTGAAGAATAATGTTCATATAGCATTTATAGTTAATTTACAAGGACACACAAATGATTCCACTTAAAGTTCTGTATATGAGTGATAATTGCTACAAGAAGAAGCAGTAACAATATTTCAAGTAAAAACAAATATTGCTTTTTGAAGTCTTTATACCGGCATCAAGCTTTAACCCTTTGTCTACAGGTCGAGATATATACTACTATTGCACTATTTTCTAATCTATCCGTAACTATTTTTGAAATATAATCTCTGCCATACACTTATGCAAGAATATTTTCCAAAGAAATCTACCGAAAAGAGTTCTTTTTTTTAAACGTTGAAGATTGAATATAAAAATAGTCGCTAATCCTAGCTCATAATCATATGGTTAAATGCTCACTCCAACATTTGAAGGTGCTTAGAAATACATTTACATGAAGTACACCTATGATTTTAAACTGTTACAAAAGGACATGTTATTAATTTATTAAAACAAATGTTCAGTAACATACCAAATCTACAACGTAAATTGCTTTTCCCATTTTTACAATAGTTTTGAGAGCAGCACTGGAACGCAAAAAAGAAAGAAATAATAATAATAAGAAGAAAAACAGCTTCCATCTCAAGCGATGAATCAGTACCAACGTTGAACCTAATTTTCGAATTATGTTTGCAAAAAATTAGATGTACATTTTTCTACACTGATCTTCAAGGTCATTTTCTCAGTGTCATAAAACAGAGTATACAGGTGATAGGTTCAACGTTGGCACAGATACATTGTTTGTGATGGCGGCTATCTTGAATAGTAGTCAGGCAATAGGGAATTTTACCTAGCAAAATTAATGGTAGTACTGGAAATCGATTTTCTAGATGTTTCTTGGGTCGTTGAATCCGAATTTGTAACTTCCCACCAAAATTTCCCCCGGCAACCTCCCCAAATTTTGGTAAAAAGCCCCCCCCCCCCCAAAAAAAAGGTTGTTTATTAAAAAATTCCATTTTTTTATTGTTTTAGAGAAAAAGTATCTAGAAATTCAGAAAGTAGACAAAATTTCCAACAAATAAGATACATGACATTATGACTTAGGAAGAAGGGGAAGGAGAGATCTGCCTCGGAACATGTGCGCGGTGCTGCGTAAACTAAGTTGCGCAATTCCACTTAACCACTCACACGTTTACATTCGCCCTCCCATTTCCCCTCCGAACTTTCTCTATAAGGTTTACTTTAAGATTTCTGGGTCGCTGAATCCGAATTTTGTAACTTTCCCCCGAACCCTCTCCCCCTCCCCAAATAGTTGTTTTTAACTTAAATTTCTTATTATTTTAGGGGAAAAGCATTAAGAAATTCAGAAACTAGACAAAATTTGCAACGAATAGGATATATGACATTATGAATTAGGATGAACGGGAAGGGTGACGGCTGCCTCGGAACATGCACTGCGGCGCTACGTGCACTAAATGATGAAGTCCAGGCAATAGGGGATTTTATCTGGAAAAATTAATGGTTGTACTGAAAATCGGCTTTCTAGATGTTTTTTGGGTCGCTGAATCAGAATTTGTAACTTCCCACCAAAATTTCACCCATCAACCCCCCCAAAAATTGATTTTTTGAAAAAATTTGGTTTTTGAGAAATGCGCGCGGGGAATGTTCCGATTCAGTCCCCTCTCTCCCCTTTTATCCTACGTCATAATGTCATATATCCCATTTGTTGCAAATTTTGTCTAGTTTCTGAATTTCGTAATGCTTTTCCCCTAAAACAATAAGAAATTTAAGTTAAAAACAACTATTTGGGGGAGGGGGGCTTCGGGGGGGAATTTTGGGGGAAGTTAAAAATTCGGATTCAGCGACCCAAAAACTTAAAGTAAACCTTATAGAGAAAGTTCGGAGGGAAGATGGGAGGGCTAATGTAAACGTGTGAGTGGTTAAGTGGAATTGCGCAACTTAGTCTACGCAGCACTGCGGCGCATGTTCCGAGGCAGATCTCCCCTTCCCCTTCATCCTAAGTCATAATGTCATATATCTAATTTGTTGGAAATTTTGTCTACTTTCTGAATTTGTAGATACTTTTTCTATAAAACAATAAAAATGATTTTTTTAATAAAAACCTTTTTGGGGGCTTTTTACCAAAATTTGGGGGGGGGGGTTGCAGGGGGAAATTTTGGTGGGAAGTTACAAATTCGGATTCAGTGACCCAAAAAACATCTAGAAAGCCGATTTCCAGTACTACCATTAATTTTGCTAGGTAGAGTCCCTATACGTTCTCTATTGCCTGGACTATAGTACCTTTATAAAAAGAAAGAGCTGCTCTTAACACGTTCACGCTTGCGCGGTGGGTCACACTCGACTGTCTCAGAGTTGTCAAATCTCCGGCTTTTTGCACACAACTATTATTTTAGAGAAAATGATGTTCCTTTAAATCGCCCAATTGTTCTAAATAAATAAAACAACATGTTCTGTATTAAAATACTGGTATCCAAAAAGCCGGAGACTTGACAGCTCTGAGACAGTCGAGCGTGACCCACCGCGCCGGCCTGAACGTGTTTAACAGGGCAGGGTTATTCTATTCAAACTGGCCTTGCCTTTTTTCAACGCTATTTTCTAATAAGTTTTCATAATAAATTTTCTAGAATTTTTTTAATTAAATACGGCGATGGAATGCGGAAAAACTGATAGGAAAGAACATGCCCAGATTGGGTAGCAGCATCCGACACTGTTCTACCGTATGTAATATTAGCGCGATTTTGTCAATTAATAAGAAGGTCATGCGACTATTTGCATCACTTTAAGTACACTGCAAAAAATGCTGTGATTTTTCTTGCACTTTATGTTGTAATGTTTCAACCACCGATGCTGTGAAATCAAAATCAAGCACCGATGCTCTGAAAGTGAAATCAAGCAACATGTGAAGTAAAAATCGAATTATTTCTGCCACGTGCACCACACAGCCAGTAGCAAAGGGCTTTCGATAGACTTGAGAAATTTTACAACAATTTTAAATACAGCAGCTTGAAAAAAATTTCAGCAATTGTGTTGGCAGCCGGTGTGCCAGCACTTTTGTTATAAAATATGGTGATTTTTTTCTGTATTTTATGCTACAATTTTTCCCGATGTTGTGAAATTGAATGCATGCATTGATGCTGTAAATGCGAATTCAAGCAACAAGTGATGTAAAAATCGAATGATTTCTGTCCCGTGCACTACGCAGCCAATAGCAACGCAAATTTCCCAGACTTGAGAAATTTTATAACATTTTAAAAGACAGCAGCTTGTAAATTTTACCGAAAATTTGTTGGCAGCCATCACCTCTTGTTGTAAAATACAGTTTTTTTTTTTTTTTTTTACAGTGTACAATCCTCGTACCACCTGTAGTACGACAGACCAGTATGGTACTACAAAGGATACTTCTTTCTGTTCTCGTAGTAATAGAACATTCTTTAGTGTAGTGCATCCTCCAATCCTTACCGATATGAGAGAAGTCTTCTTTATGTTCTCTTAGTGGTAGGATGCCCTTTTTGTTAGTACATCCTACAGTATGTTCATCCTACAACATCAAGACCAGAAAAAGACTTCCTTTTGATCTCTTAGTAGTATGACAACGTTTTTTTAGATAATTCTTTAGTATGTCCAACAACTATGAGAGCAGAAAGACAATTTCCTTTTGTTTTTGTAGTTGTAGAATGCCTTTTTGCACCTAAGATTAATTAAAATAAAAATATATTAAAATTAAAGATTAAAAAATTAAAAGAGTAATGCTTTAACACTAGAACGTCCAGCTGGTGTCAATTCGGCACTCGTCAAGTGACAAAATGTCGATTCAAACCAGAATTTTTTTCGTAAAATTAATTAAATTGTAACTAAAGAAAACTCGTTTGAATAAATAAGTAAAATTGTTTATAATAAAAATTCTGGTGTTAAAAGGTTTTTATTAAGATTGGGTAAAATTTCATGACGTTCTAGTGTTAAAACATGCTACGTTAGATTATTTTTTACCTTGTGCTTAAGAGGGCTAAATTTAGGAAATATTTTATTTCTTAAAGTTGTGCAATATATTCTGAAAAAATTTAACTGAAATTCAGACTTGTTAAAAATGGTTGATAGCGCGGTATCCACTTAACTGTCGCATTTTTTTTTTTTTTTTTTTTTTTTTTTTTTTTTTTTTTTTTACTCTATAAACTAAAAACAGAGAGCCAGCAAAACTTTTTAACACTAGAACCGCCATTAGGGGTCATTCTGACCCCTGCCAAATTCATAAGAGTCGACTCGACCCAGAATTTTTTTCATAAGATACCGTAATTTCGCGCGTATCCGCCGCGGCTTAGTTAAATCTTTTTTAATACGAAAATTTTATTGAAAAAAAAAGAAGTCAAATAAGTGCTAAGCAGAAGCAATTCACATTTTATATAAAATAAATTCTGGTAGGAAATCGAATTACCTGAGGTGCGGTGGATACGCGCGAAATTATGGTAATTTAACCCCTTGAGGGGCAGTGGGATATATTTTATCCCACCTACGATTAATAAAGATTTGTACCAGAAAAATTTTGTGAAATTTTACTTTTCAACTTTGGGGGAAAAGGTAGTAAAATTGCTTTTTCATATTTTGAAATAGAATCTTTCAAAGATTTCGGTGCGAGTTCAACATTACAGGAACACAATCATATGCTCCTCAAGTGGTTAAATGTACTCAATACAAAAATTGGCCAATTAAATGAGGTAAATAGTCCCCCAAAAAAATCTGGTGTGAGACACTTTTTATAAAACTTGAGTAAAATAGCCGGCGGTTCTAGTGTTAAGTACAAAATTATTTGCCTTAAGTAATCGAGAATAGTCTGTCATTTAATGAACCGAAGACTTCAGGTAAAAATTAGTGGTGTGGAAAAGCTTTTAGTAACGAAGCAAGCTAACTTTTCTTGCCCGAACCAGTTAAGTGGTTAAGCAACGAGATACTGATGATTGTCCGATGAAGATTTCCCTATTCTTACTACAGGGTTCGTTCGCAAAAAGGGATTGAGAGGATTTTATGTGTTTTAGTATCAGAAATATTGTAAAGTATTGGTTGCCATAGCAGAAGATAGATTTTTTTTTCTTTAAATAAGGCGCATAGTACTTCACACACACAAAAAAAAAGAAAAAAAACAACAAACACTGTAGTTGAAGCTGTTTCCATGTTTTAAAAATATATGTGCCAATGAGTATTTGCGTTTATTCTGTTTAGATATCTTTAATAATATCCTTAATTTTAGGTAGATTTCGTAAGAAATACTACCTATTGCAATCGTTACCATGGAGCGACTTAAAAATTCCTTCATAACTTTTCATTATAGGACCCCAGGAACACAAAACCACCCCCACCTAAAAAGTTATATGTATGTATGTATGTATGTACCGGGTGTCCTAAAAAGTACTGACTGATTTTAAAATTCAATAACTTGCAAACGGTGACAGATATTTAAAAAATTCTTGCAGGGGGGTTATACATAAGGTCAAAAGTTTTTTTTACAGTGATTTTAGATTTTAGTTCGAATTACAAACAATAGATGGCGCTGTAAGCAATAGTCGCTAAATACAGGCTCGATTTTTTGACCGATCTCATCTTCCATGAGGAAAAAGGAGATGGAGATGTACTGAGCGAGCCACGAAGTACCAAAAATCGAGCCTGAATTTAGAGTCTATTGATCACAGCGCCATCTATTGTTTGTAATTCGAACTAAAATCGAAAATCACTGTAAAAAAAAACTTTTGGCCTCATGCATAACCCTCCTGCAAGAATTTTTTAAATATCTGCAACCGTTTGCTAGTTATTAAATTTTAAAATCAGTCAGTCCTTTTTAGGACACCCGGTATGTATGCATGTACTAAATTTTGTCCGCACGATAAAAGTCACACTTATGCACGGATCGTCTTCAAACTCTCCAACAACTTTGATATGGCTAATATCTCGACGGGAATTGAAAATGGGCGAAATCGGCCTAAGGGGGTGGAAATGGGGAGGTATCAGATTTTTGAATACTGTCTTAACATGATTCTGATAAAACCACCTCTTACACAACAATGACAGGAGAAAAACATTTTTCGTTATAGCAGTTGCAAACAATTAAAAAAAAGCAATACAATTCTCACAAAAATAATTACTTTTTTATTGCAAGATTTTCACGTGAATAAATAAATAGTTTGACAAATTGAAAACAAATTGGATATTACGTCATACGTTTTCTAGAGTAAGATTTCCGCAAGAAAACTCAAAATAAAATAAATATTTTGACGAATTAAAAAATATATGTATCTTGCGACATATTGGAAATATAATGGACCTCAGCAGGTGAATATGTAACGTCATGTGAGTTTGAAGAGACGTATTAAAACATGATAAAAACCCGACTATGGAAATATGACATATTTTAACACTTTAAGGTTCTCTGAATTTATTGCATCTATTTTTAAACCTATTCCATATACATGTGTGTGTGTATTCGTGTATATTATAATTTTCACAAAAAGTTTAGCTCCCTACAGCTCATTCTTAATGGAGAAACTGGGTTTACCTCTAATCTTGATTTAAGTTTTGTTGGTTAATTTAGTACTTAACTAATTTAGTACTAACTCCGCCTGTAGGTCGAGCCGCCGAAAGATCTTTTTGTAAACGGTTTTTTCATGGATTTAAGCAGAATATTCTATAATCTTTAAAATAATTTTTAAGCGAGATTAAGCGAAAAAATAGCGAACGATGAATAATGTTTTCATAAAAGATTACACGTGTGAACTGCTTTTGAAAAGGATCTTTATTAAAAGCAGTTAATTACTTTTTATAATCATATTCTTCACATCGTATCTGAGATTTAATTATTTTCGAAGCTAACTCTCGAATAATGTGACTAAACTTTATAGTGCATTTTATTAAGGTCAAAATGTCCGCTGTGTCAACGGCATTACATAATTAAAATTAACGAGTTAATTATTTCAGACTTTCTTATATATTTTTAGTTGCATGATAAATCTTTATGGCGTCAAAAAATTACATTTTGAATTTTATATTAAAGGAGGGCTATTTCTCACCTGAAAATTTCCCTACAAAATTGACTTTAAGTGATTTTGTGCTTTAAAAATTTCACACAATAATAAACGTGATCCTATAGCAACATGTATAATAATCACTTATAAACAGATTAAGTTAAATAACGCTATAAAAAATTATAAAATATCTTTATTTAGATAGACGAACATTTCATCGTACAAACGGCGACATTTTCCAAATCATTCATGATAGAAAATATTTTCACATAATTTAAAAACAATAACATGCTAAACAATGTCACGAGACATCATGCATGATGAAAAACATTGCAAACATAAAATAAAATTTAAATTAAATTGGCTATTTGTGAGCGTCGATTAATTTTTAGTATTGTTACTAAAATTACACAGCATCTCTTTCCAAATTTTAGGTAAATCACGGGCACTGAATCATTGCAAATATTCCGTTGAGTAAAAATATCTCTATCGATTCTCGGATAATAGATGATAGATAAAATCTTGATGGATAAATTAAATAAAATATTCACTTTTATCCAAATATACTATATTTAGAGTTTCGTGATTTTTGAAATTTATGCGAAATTTTAATGAGATTTTTACGTTTCTTCGCGATTCGCTGCAAATTTTTGATATGATTTTTGACCAAATATAGTAAATTCTGCCCTCTTTTCAAGAAAGTTTATTATTTTCGAATTTTCCGTGAATTTTTCTGTGGTTTTTAGTGTGTTTTCGCGATTTTCTAGGATTTTTCACATTAGTAAAAAGAAACCAGTTTCAATCTTCCAGCCCAATATAGTATTTTTTCCTGTTTTTGACTAAGTTTATTCAAAATTCGTGCAGTAAATTTTCAATTTATCTTAGTTTTTTATTGTGATTTTCAGAGCTTTTTCGCAATTCTTGCTGTTTTTTCACGGACCCGTGCAACGCCGTGTAGGTTAGCTAATTTGAAAATAAATTAATGCGTTTTTTCGTGTATATAGTGTAAACGGGATTTTTTCTTTGCAAGATGCTAATGCCAATGCGACATTTGGTTATTTTTAAGCAATTCGCCCACGAGAGCTCAAATGGTTAAGGGGACCGGGTACCCGATATTCAACCAAAAAATCGGATTTTTACTTTTTTATATCATTAAATAGTTTAAGCTTTTATATTTTCATCGATGTATCACACATGTTTATATATTAAAAAAAAAGTGTCGGATTTTTTCATTATTTCTAAGAGCATTTCACAGCAGTGGGCTACTTTTTATTTTATCCTTTACCGGCGCGGAGTAATTCTGTTTATAAACTGTTGAAATAATGGACTGACACCGCAATTTATAGACGAATTTATTAGAAAATAAGAGCTTGCTTATTTTTATGTACATTATAACAGGAAAATTTTAGTTAAATATTCTTCGTGCCGATTGTCTGTTTTGGAATTAAAATTAAGTGTCCTTTTTTAAGGACACAGCGCCGGAAAGGGTTAAATTCAGATTTCTTGATTGCCACCACTTTTCTGAAGTGGTAAAATTCCCATTGTTTTCGCCTTAATTAATATGCTATTAAATAAGGCACATTTTACTATTTTAAAAAAGTGGTGCCAATCAAGAAATCAGAATTTTAAAAAAAGTAATCCACTGGCAATACTGCTTTACATCTTTAATAGGCTTTTCCTGAAAACTTCGTTTTTCCAGGTTTGTGTTCGTTTTTCTCAGCATCTATAAAACTTAAGAACTTAGATTTTTCTAAATGCTTATGTTATAGCGCATACTTTAACGCAGGATTTAATGATTCATTGAGAATTATTTATTTTATGCAGTGAAATCTTACGAAAAATGCTAATTTAAAAATGTCTTTCAATAAATAATTAATAATTACTTTTCAGTTTCACTTTGAAAGAAAATGGTTTGTTAAAATACGTAAAGCATGCTATTCAAACTACTATAAAAAATCTCGATCTCTATCTTTCACCATTTGTGTGAAACGGAACATATAGTTGGTGTATTTTAACATGGCCGAGATAGAGCTTACTTGGTCCCCTTAACCCTTTGGGGACGAGAGGCACGTATGCGTGCCGCATGAAGCGCTCAGAACCCTTGATTTTCGTCACCAGTAAAAATTCACTGTAAAATTTGCCTTATTTAATCAGCGCATTTTCTCGATTCAAGAAGACACAAATTTCTGTTTTTAAAAATTGGTGAAAAAAGATTAAAAAATTCGTAAAAGGCTCTCGTTCCGAAGGGGTTAAGCATATCAATTAATTTTTATGCATAATAATGTTAGCCTAAAATATTTAATTTAACCCAGAAATAGTGTAAAGAAACGTTTGTATATACTATTAAGATATCTAACGTGCGCAGGTTTACATACTTCAAATGCTGCTAATGCATCAAGAAGCAAGCTCCCGTGTGATTTTGCTGGTAACCATTATAAAGTTTTATGTCTCGTTAAAAGTAATACATTACCACAGCTGCCAAGTCTCCGGCTTTTTGGATACCAGTACTTTAATACAGAAAATGCCGTTTTATTTAATTGGAACATTTGGGCGATTTAAAACAACCAGATTTTTTCTGAAATTTTAGTGGTGTGCAAAAAGCCGGAGACTTGGCAACTCTGCATTACTCATTTAACCCTCTGTCTACCAGAAGGGTCCAATGGACCCGACATGTATATTCAAAATATCTATTCAAACCAGAAAATTTCTTCAAAACAAACTAAATGTATAAATTAGACAATAATAAGTTAAATAAACAAATTAAATAGTTTTAAGTAAAAATTCTGGTGTAGAATGTTTTTATAAAACTTGAGTAAAATTTCCGGTAGTTCTAGGGTTAAATATCTATAAGTAATTTTAAATAACAGCTATCATTTCTGGTCCATAAAAATATAAGTTGGCCTATTTATTCTTCTTATACTTTTCATAATATATTTAAAGATGCAAACTTTCCCTGTTGAATTCTACTTATATGGTACAAAACATACATTTAATTTAAAGTTTAAATGAATTTCAATTATTTTACGTATTTTTTACAATTACGGTTTGAAAATAACACAAGCCTGAGATGGTTGTGTTTATTAACACGATAATTGTTTTTTTTATACATTTTTAGCGCTTAATGCGGAAAATGATCTTCATTTTTAATTATCACTTCAAGATTTTTCGCAAATCGGCAAAAGGTAGACAAAAAAAAAAAAAAAAAAAAAAAAAAAAAAAAAAAAAAAAAATTGCGGAAGTCTGATACTATAAAATTGATGTGACTTTTTTTTTCCTTTTTCCTTTTTTTTCTTTAGCGCTGAATCCGAAAATGACCTATATTTCTAACTATCAGGTCATGATTTTTCTCAAATCGTAAATTTCAAAGATAAAAAATAAAATAACGAAATTCTGTCAAAGCCTCACTAAAAGAATGCAAATGTTTTAAATATATCTATCACAAATTTCCAGCCGTTATCAACCGCCGGAATAAAAATAACACCGGTATGATCCCCATAGATACTATAAAATGAAAAGTAAAAATGTAAGCTGTAAAAATGCATAGCATAAGCCAGAAGATGAATAAATTATTATGAAAAGAAAAAGTTTTACTTCTACTTTATCGCGTTAGATTTTTGAAAGATTTCAACTTTTAAAAACTAAGAAAATTGCGATTTGTGAAAAATCCTGACGTGACTGTAAAATATGAAGGTCATTTGTGGATTCAGCACTACAAAATACATAAAAAGCAATTGTCAAAAGCTAAAAAACACATCCTATATATCATAGCTTATAACTTTTACGCTTTCTTCCTAACACTAAAATTTTAGAGTAAATATTGCCTTAATTAATCGTCGAAATTTCATGATTCTTATCGTTTGCTTTCTTTTCGTGTGGCTACTAGCCGCGTTTAAACGTTCTTTTTTTCTAAGGCTCCCATTGCATTGTAACACGATATATATTTAGCCTGGATGTAAAGTTGCCAAGCAACTAGGGAATCCAAACACCAGTTAACATTGTTCCATTGTTCATGATTAAACAAGGTGAAGATCTTTACTAAATTTTAGTGGTCGCAAAAAAGCGTAAAAATTGGCAGCAATGGATATTATCTATTTTATAGTATAAGATTTTCGCTATTTGTTGTTTAACTTTGAAATGCACTATTCGCGGAAAACACATGATGTAATGGTTAAATATGAAGGTCACTTTCGGATTTCGTGCGACAGCTAAAAAACATGACACAACACAAATTTTTCAGGCTAGTGTAATTGATAAAACTTTTCGTTGCGAAAAGAAGTCTGACTGGGATTCTAAACGTTCATTTACCTAAATTCTAGAATCTAGAGAGCTGTCAATCATACTACTCAACCGCTTGCATATGAGGTAATTTATCTCATTCTAAACTATAACGTCAACTTTGAGACTTGTTTTCTGGAGAACTTCTGGTTTCTGCGCTTTATGTCTTTTATACATTTATTTACTAATTATATTCTATGGATACAAAAGCGTTCACCTCATTCTATATCCCCGACCTCTGAACCTCCCCTTGCTAGTTAAAAAGAATAATTGTGTTTTAAAAATTTTATTACTTTCGTACTGGATAATCTATATTTTGACTATGAGTTAGTATTATACGTCTAAGTAGACTTTTTTTTATTATTTTATTCGTATTATGTTGTACAAAATAATCCCTGTCATACACTTATATTAAAATAATTTAAAGAGAAATCTACTGCAATGAAATGTAAATTGTGATATGATTGAAAAAAAAAAGTAGTTGCCTCTCGTGGTCCGTACTGAACAAATTAAAGCATTTTTCAACACTTTCACACAAACTTTACTTACAAATACATGTTCAGAGTATACAAAATGCTATTTTCATAAAATATTCAATATCACACGGAAAAGGTTTAACGATATTTAATTATATAAAAATAGGATATTTAACAGCACTAACTCATTACTAATACTAGCAATCTCGTTCAAGCAAGCAAACGCACTGTTCCCTATTCTGTTTGCGAGTGAAGAATATAAAAGTTTTGATATGTGTTTAAAATTCATCGATGCCACGAATTATTATTTTATTTTATTACAATTATCTCATAGAGAAAAAGTCGCGTAATATAATTAAAGACATTTTATGATTAACTCTCTAATTCCCATTGTAAAATACGTTCTTGAAATTCCATAATTTAGAAAATCTGAATTCATACCATAACGAACTTCGCTTTATTTAATGCCTGCATTTCTGTTATGGCATATAATGCCACTTATCTTTAAAAGTATTTTTTCATTTTTTAAGATCTTTATTTTTATTAAAATTTTGTAGTAGTATTATACTACAGTTAGATTTTTATCCCAGTGGCTCATTCATTATTAGACAATCATCAATAGATCGAGCTTAAATTTGTAGACAACTCGGAAGCCCCTCAAAGTGCAAAAACTGTTAAGCCACAGTTATGGCAATAGCAAACTGCCACCAGTAAAAAGGAACAGATATTTTTGTTTTAAACTGTGTCAGAAATATTGCAACCAATATATGAACCAATATGGAGGCAATTTCTATTTAAATTTACTGGTGGATGTCAGCTTTTATCGTAATCAAAAACTGTAGAACTGGTGAAGATTCACATTTTTGAGGATATGTCAGTTCCTCTTTATTCGTCGTTCCATGCTTAGGATATACAAAAAAAAATTACATAATAGATGAGCTGAGAAAAAAATTGAAATTTTAACTCTTTATATTCTGACGGTACTTTTAAGTACCATTAACGAAAATTCAATGTAACATTTATTTATTTATTCTACTAATAAAAGATTGCACTTTTCGTAAAAAGTAACTTGCTCAATCGCATTTAGAAAGCCCAGTCAAAGAGTCGAAGCTAAATGATTTTTAATGTGGTTATTTTCTCAACCATTTTTACCATCATCATCTCAACCATTTATCTTATTAAGGGGTCTTGTACCTTTTAAACGCGTTGAAAATGAAGGAAAAACTACAAAGTTTGAGTTAGTCTATCTTCAAAGACTTTTTATGTATAAACATGAAATTTTGGGTATTGATTAAACAGATTATGCTTTTTAATATGCTACCATTAGAAATTTATTAACCCTTTACTGAATTTGTGTATTGTTGAAATCAAAATAGCTCTTTTTTTACCCCATAAGTCATTGCGCGCATGATATCTTGAGAAAGTATGTATGGATTCGCACGAAATTCGGTAAAGATACTAATCACATATGAGTGTTTAAAATGATCTACTCTTAGGCTAAAATTATTTCATTAACTATATTAAAAAAATATTTTCGTAAAAAAAAAAAAAATAAAAATAAAAATTTCGTATTTTTAATGAATAAAAATAGTCATAACTAAAATATTACCATTGTAAATACTTAAAAGTAGATCATTTTAAACACACATATTTGTTTAGTATATTTACCAAATTTCATGACAACCCATACATACTTTCTCAAGATATCATGCGCGCAATGACTTATGGGGTAAAAAAAAGAGCTATTTTGATTTCAACAATACATAAATTCTGGAAAGGGTTAATAAATTTCTGTTGGAAGTATATTACAAAGCGCAATCTGTTTAATCAATATCCAAAATTTCATGTTTATACATGAAAAGGTTTTGAAGATAGACTAATTCAAACTTTGAAGTTTTTCGTTCATTTTCAACGCGTTTAAAAGGTACAAGACCCTTTAAAAAAGGTTATACGAAATATTTGCTAAACATTTCTTTGTTAGAGATAGGATCCCAATACATTTATTTACACCGTTCTGATAAGAATTGTGAGATTTCCATAACAGTATTTTTTGTTAATTATTCTAATTATTCTTGTAAATACTTTTCTAAAATAGCTCTAACTACCGATTTATTAAATCAGTTTTAATAAAAAATATATCTAAAATTAAAATTATTATTATTCATGTTGTTCTGGATATCTTAAACATTAACCAGGGTTCGTTCAGGTCCTTGAATTTCCAGACTAAAAAATTCTACGATACAAGGATTTTCATATGGAAAAACTCGGCGAAATTTCGTCAGTTTAAACCAGAGTTATTTTTCTATAAAAAAATACTGATATTTCGCTTTGTAAATAAAGTTGCCCGTACGAACCCTGTTAACCTAAATAATTATGTAGATGAGGCATTTTCTTTATTCAAAATTCAAGATGTAAAGGGTTAAGGTGGTTCTCGTAACTATGAAGTTAGTGGAAGCTTTTGTAAAGGATAAAGTCTTTCATTTCATATAAATAATAGATACGTTAATAGTTCAAGCAAATATTTTACCCCTTAGCGGTCGCATTAAATTACGGTTTAAAAATTTAAATTGATAATTGGCACCACGTTTTTGACAGGTAATGACAGGTAAAATGATATGGTAATAAATTCAATTATACTATTTTATAAAACTGGTGGGAATCAAACAATCTGAATAAAAGATATATCCCGTGAATAGAGCGAAAATTAAAGGGTTAATACTTTGATTACGAGTTTGGATGTATGTGCCCAGGGATCTTTTTGTTATTCTATTTATACTGCTTTTTAATACTTTTAAACATAGTTATAAGTGTTTTTGAATGCGGTTTGTCTAGTCATCTGTCTGTCAGTTTGTCCGTGCTCTAACTCGCTTAAATGTTGTCGCATTACCATGTAATTTTTATATGCAGGGCTCCCAAATGGTCCGCCAACTGAATACCAATATTTTTTTGGAAAAATTATCTTTTTACATTTTTCTTACAAACTGGGCAGAAATCACCTTTGAAAGCTAATTCTAGTGCAAACCTACCATAAAATTTTCTGTTAATATTTATTGGTATTCAGTTGGCGGACCATTTGGGAGCACTGTATATGTTATTGAAGTTTACCATCGATGTTACGTATTGAAAATGAAGTCTTTATCATTCATAGTTCATTTAAAGGGAAATCAAAAGTATTCAGTTACATGAAGATCTACGTGGGGTATGGGAGAATTATTTGGCTTGTATTTTAGTGGTGTTACACGTCTTTAAATATATTGAATTTGATATATGTCACTGAAGTTCACTATGATATGCTTACCGTAGAATATGTTATGCGTGGTACTTATCGTTCATTTACAAGAACATAAAAAATAACCTTGCTACAGTGCTGTAGATGAGCAATAGTTCCTGGAAGTACGAATTTTCTATTGTGGTATGCGATATAAATTTAACCACTTTTTTACATAGTACTAGTTTTGTATAAATTTCATGGATCAAGCATAGGACTGCACAAAAAAATTCTAATCAATTATGCTTATTGATGGGGATTGCTAAAGTGTAATTTTCAGTGGTGTTTCAACCTGTTCTTAAATGAAATTAAAATTTTGCATAATATGCAGTATATATAGAAATCTATAAATAATATACAGGGATTCATAAACCAATTGGGATATTTTTCAAGCTATAGATATTGTTGGCTGACATTGGATTTTTAAATATGTTATCTGTATACCGAATTGGTTACTTTGGCACCTCATTAACACTAGAACGCCAGCAAATTTTACTTAAGTGTCATAAAAATATTTGACACCAGAATTTTTATTTAAAATTATTTGACTGATTTATTTAACGTAAATCTGCGTAGTTTAAATTTAACTTATTTTATCAAAGAATTTCTGGTTCCAGTTGGCCTTTAATCATGTGGTTGGAGTCGAATCGACTCCTTCCGGGCGTTCTAGAGTCAAACTATGAAGTTTTGTTACAAAACTCTGATTGCGTTGGAAAGCGTTTCATAATCTATACCTGACGCATGACTTTTTTCTTTCTTTTTCAAAATTGATCTCATTCATGCACTTTTAAAAGATCATTTAAAAGAAAAATTTACTACAAAGAAAAGCTTATGTACATTGCAACACAATACAATATACTAATTGCCGCCATTCCCGTTTTAACTGTTTATTTAGTTAGAACTCTCCTCTTAGTAGGTTTTTTTACATTTTTATTACTTTTTTCCTTGCAGTAAATTAAACTCTTGTAAATATGTATATAATTTAGTTTATTTTCATTTCTTCATTGTGTTAAACTTTTTACTTATCTAGTTATATTAAATGTATGGTCTCTGAATTGAGTCTTTTTTTTTTTTTTTAATGGGGCTTCCTTTGGTAGCTTTTTCGCCTGTCCTGGACATTTCTGTGGATCATATGGAACATTTTTTTCCTACTAGTTATACTAACAATTTTTTTCTTTTAAAAATTGTCTATCTTCTTAGCATTTAATTTCTCTTTTTGTGGCTACTAGCCGCGTTGAAACGCTCTTTTTTCTATGACTCCCATTGCATTTTAACACGATATATTCTTAGCCTGGATGTAAAGTTGCCAAGCAACTAGGGAATCCATACACCTGCTTTATTGTTCCATTGTTCCAAGAGTAGTCTGATGAAATTATTAGTATATTCCGTCAAGCAAGCAAACGCAGTGTTTTCATTGAGTTAGCAGTTCAAGAATATGGAAATCCTGCGATTGCCAAATCAAACGGTTTTTTTTTTTCGAGCTTATTGTCGAAAGTAGATGAATTATTTAACCCTTTAAAAGGCGGTGGTACGTTTATGAAACTATATTTAATTTTAAATCTCAAATGCCACAATGGCACCAAAATTTTGGTTAAAAAATCGGTTTATCATGTACGTGAAACATACAACATTTCCGTATTTGCAAATAAATTTGATTTTAAATTTCGGTACAGGGCCTGGAAGATACAGTGTGGAAAACGGCTACAAAATAGTGCTAAAAAATTGAATCCCATAAATGTACAACGATGCTGAATGACAAGATGTCGATCGTAGCGCTATCGTAGTGATTTTAAAAACGATAGTCATTCTAAAAGAGACTCTTTAACCTATTTCACGTCATTCCTTAACTAAATTAACTTATAACAGACTAAAATATCTTATATTTATAGTTTCCAATATTTAACATTCTATAATTTTTGAAAACACAGGGTTTATATTGAAAAGAGTTACGAGATGGCGCTCGTATCAGCATATTGCCACTGAGCATTGTTGGAGATTTATGGGATACAAGTTTTTAGCACTTTTTAAAGCATTATAGGAATAGCCGTTTTCCACACTGTATCTTCTAGTCGCTGTAATTTCGGTGCCATTCATTCATTTCAACATTTTACAAATGGAAATGCTTTGTCTCTGAAAGGGTAAATTAGATATATCAAGTGAATAATACAATATGAAAATTTTGTTAATACACCCAACGCACACACAAATTAAAACTTTAAACTGCTTTTTCTTCATGTTAACATTTTCTTCAGTTTCATGCTTTAAAAATACCATTGCTTTTTTGTATTTGAGATAGAGATTTCAACATGTTTTTATTATGTGTGTGCATGGAATTCCGCGCATGGAATTAGCGTTCGGGTTTTTTGTATTTAAAAAAAAATATATATATATATGAAGATTTCTTAGATTTCAGAGTTTTATACTACGCACATCAGTAAAAATTTATATTAAATGTGATATTAGATATATCTAAAGATCCATGCGTAGTCTCGTGTAAGACACATTTGAAAATCTTTAAAAAAATTGTGCAAAATATATCAATATTTAAAAAAGTAGTAAATATTTTAAAAAATTAAAATTTTTATTATTTTTTAAAATTTTTAATTAAATATGTAGTTAATTTTTTTTTCAAAATGTAGTTTCATTTGAAAATCAAAATGCAGTGTTGTTCACCATTTCAATCATAGTTTTTAAAATTAACAAAATTGTTGAAAATGTAAACTGTCCCCTTAACATGTTGGAATATTAAATGTCATCCGAATATGAGAACAAATGTATTTGAAAGAAGGTAAAAAACGCTTTCCTGAACAGTCATTATAAAAATCTTACAAATTGCGTTAGATGCAAATAGGGTTTTAAAATTGCCATCCTTTTTAATGTTCCGAATCAATACCAGAAATTATAAATTGTAATTTTTGTCTATGATAGGCAATTCGAGATTACTAAAAGTATAAATTATTATATTATATTATATTATTATATTATATTATATTATATAGAGTTTCGATATTAATTTCAAATTTTAGAATGAAAAAAGTGGTCAAACTAGTAATGGAAAATATGAATAATTTTACTGTCGAATGAATCACTCGAGTATCCCCAAAACATAGATTCCAATCTTTGTAGGGTGTCCCAGCTATATGTTACAAACTTCCAGGGGAGGTAGAGTACACCTATACGACATAAGAAAGCCGGATCGGAAACGCCCTCCTGACCCAGTAAGGGCATTGGCGGTGTTCCCAGTGGTCTCCTTTTTTAAATACCGATCTCTTGATTGACACAACTTTTTTGAAATGGTAAAATTTCCATTGTGTTCAACTTAATTAATATGACATTTACAAGGGGAATTTTACCATTTCAAAATAGTGGTGCCAATCAAGAAATCGAAATAAAAAAAAATGTAGCCCCTGGCAACGCTGCCCGGGCCAATTATCAGCTTTGTGTAAGCCAGCCTTTTCAATGCCCAGTGTTACCAGTGGGCTACTTTTTTTTTAAATTCAGATTTTTTTTTCATTGACACCAGATTTTTGAAATATTAAAATTCGCCTTATTCAATGACATATTTATTAAGGCGAAAAGAAGGGTAATTTTACAATTTCTGAAAAATGGTGCTAATAAAGAAATCTGAGTTTTAAAAAAGTAGCCTACAAGCAACAGTGTCAATGCCCTTACTGGGCAAGGAAGGCGCTTTCGAGCCGTTTTTACTATGTGATTCCGAGTCCTCTTGGTGTACCTCACCTGCCCTCGAAGTTTGTAACATCTTAGCTGGGACAATCTGTATATATTTGTAATCAAGCAATACCAGAAATTTAGTTAATAAAAAGAGACAAAAACCAACCATCGTAAATTTTTAATCAATTATCTTCAGAAATTTTGAAGATAAAAAGAGTTCTTATATTTTTATAGGGTTCTTATATTTATTCTAATTACTAAAATGAGAATTTGTTTTTTCTATAGAAAATTTATGGTAGGAACTAATTTAAAAAATCAAAAAACAAAGCTATACTTTTGCGCATGCCCGAATTAATCATTCGAATATCATCTCCCTTTAAAAGATTACCGTAATTTCCGGTGTATAGCCCGCAGACCAAACAATTCAGTTTGGATCCAGAAATTTTATTCAGTATTTGAAGACCAATATTTACCTTGATCTAAAAAGTTACATTTTATTTTTTAAAAAATTCTGGGTCGAAACAAGATTGTTTGAGCCGCGGCCTATGCACCGGCAATTACGGTAATTTTAATTAATAAATGACTTCTAAAACCTTAGTTTTAATACTACTTTACAATGACTGGAATATAAATATAACTCAAGTCATATGCACTTATTTTAAACAATAATTTTCATTAATATTATTTAACATAATTTTTTATCTAATTTTTGAATAGTGTGTATTTAATTCCTTTTTTTTTTTTTTTGAAAAAATTATGTTTATTACGCCCCAGTCAAGTTAATCGCTTTGGCGCTCTAGTGTGCACGGCATAGATTTAATTGCAAAAGTAATCGAAATGCTGTTATCTTTCATATTAAAAGTAACTTCTGTCCATTTGTTTTTTTTTTTCAAAAATACACGAAATTAATGTTTTTATAAAGTTTTGGGGTATTTTAAGATAAATTAAGATAAACTTTCTTTCTCTAATAGTCGAACAAAAAGCTCATTTTATTGGAAAAACTTAAAAACGATTCATGTTCATTTTTGGTTATCTTTCAGCTTTTTACAAGGGAAATAATTATAACTTAACTAAAGAAACAATAGTATATATTCAACTATTCTTTCAGCTGTTCTCCCTATATCTGTGCGGAACGCTAAGCTTTCCTCGCGCATATTTCTGATCCTTCGTAGCAGTCTAAGGAATTAAATAAAATTTGAGTGATTGCGACACAATGCACGCAATGTGTTTTCTAATAGCGGCACGAATTATATAGTTACAAAATTTAATATATTTTCAATAGTTTTACAACAGCTTAAGATATCTGCCTACAATAACGTGGCCGTTTTCTTGAAAATTTTCGTTTATTTTTTTTTTCTTTCTTTATAGCAATATGGCCTTATTCTTTTATAATTCGATTTTTTTGAAAGAACAATCATTTAAGATTCCAAATCTGTTTGAATTTTATTTCTATAATTACTAGAAGAGGAGTTAGGACCAATTTAATGAACTGGACTTAATATGTAAATACCGGAAGTGGCCGTAGGAAGGCCATGAAAAATGTAAACCATATTTATATGCATTCTTTTCTGATGTTTTTTACATAAATATACTAATAAACCTTAACTGACACTTCTAGATTATTTTAGTATGTATCTAAACGATATAAAATAAATCTTTAAATGCAGTTTTTGGAAAATCAATTTGTCCGTTATATCTATTTCGATAAACGTCATACATAAATTGTTTTAAACATATTTAAGTGAAATTTTGTCAGGATTCTTTCCATATTACTCACTATGTTCTTAACTAGAATATAACCCATGAATAACTAGAATATATCTATGTGAAAATGTAATTATTTTGCAGGTACACAAATATAAAAACAAAATGTTAATTTTTAATAAAAAGTATGTTAAAAGTATTTTTAATAAAAAGTATGCATCCTTAAACACTTGGATTCACCTATTGTTATTTTCTATATAAAGATTGACCGGATCCGGTTCTATAATTAATTACTAGTACCAGACTTTTGGACGTATATGCTCAGCAAAATGAACAAAAGGAATCTATCATTGCAGGGAGAAACTCTCACAAAGCTACCGCAAAGTGTGTACTTTCAATACTAAACTGATGTAATATTTGGAATTTGTGAGAAAGAAATATATCGAGTGCTTGCCTATTGCTAAAAAATGTTCATGAATGAAAATAACATCCAATTTCAGGATAAAATATAGAAAAAATATCACGTGTCCCGAAGCTTTGAAAGGCTTACTGGAGAAGTCTTTTTCAATAGCTGGAATCTTTAAATGCTCTCTAAATGTTTTCAGCATCAACAGAAAACCAAACAGCTGACATTCAGCGGAATACAAAGTCCTTATTGACTGGACATCTCACATAGCACTGAAATTCGCATTTCAAAACTAAAATATACCTAAGTTTTAAAGTTATTTGTCAGATGAATTCAAAACCTTGTCTGAGAAAGCAAAATTAGTTTTACTGTCCTTCTCGGCGACGCGGTACTGTGAAACCCGGTGTAGACAGTTAATAGAACGAAGTGTAGAAATGTTTTAAATGGAGAACCAGATATTCACCTGCAATTATCAGCAAATGTACCGGATATGGTATTAGCAATCTTTGCAAAGCAATGCTATCACAGTTTTCAAATTAAACCATAGCACTATCGATATAAAGTCTATTGTAAGATTGATGTTTTAATTTATCGAATTTCAAGAATTTTTATGCAAGACCATGTTTAGCAATGTCATAGGTGCATTGATACGATAAACGAATTACCATTATATATATTTTTTTAAATATGACTTCATTGCAAGGACAATATAAAATTATTTATAGACTACTTTCTTTTTCTTCTGCTTAGCAATACATGAATAGTAAAACACAGATTAGGGCAGCCTACAGGGCACTTACATATTATAAATTCACTGTAAAAACAGCTGAGTCAAAAGAAGTTGGTAATCATTGCTTTCTTTCTTTTATTTAATTTTTTTCGGCAAAATAAAACAAAATGGACATTTTGCATCCATGTATGTTACTTGGATTTTTTTTTTTTTTTTGTATACATCTTTGAGTCATCCTATTTTCAATGTCAGAAAAATTTGAAAATTCATAACATTTAAAATACCATTCGACGGTAAGTTTTGGTTGTATAAATATTTTTATTTTTAATTTGCTAGAATACTGAAAAGTCTTTTCTAAATATATTTTATGGGGAATTGGGGCTAATATAAAAGTTTAAATTTCGAAAGTTTTACAAAACTATTTTGATATTATGGATTCAACGTTTTCGATTGTGACTATTTAAAACTAATCACCACTTGCCTTACTTGCAGCAGAAGTAAAAAAAAAAAATGGTTTTATAATATACAGTCGGCCAAAAAAAGACAGACCACACCATACATTTTGATCTCCAAGCCTTTAAACCAATCGTGTGGGGAAGAATACCCTACAAATTTACGAACTATATTACGAAAATTTACAAACTATAATTTCAATACTCAAATTTTGACATCGAACGCACACTTTTGACATCATCTTTGACTTTTTTGGTAAATTTATAATTGAACAGGAAACATCGAGTCATTCTGTCAAGTAGTTTACGAATTATGTAGTTGTTGAAATCGTAGTTTACGATTAAAATTTTTAAATTCTAATTTTAAATTAACCCCTTAACGGTCGCATTAAATTACGATTTAAAAATTCAAATTGCTCATTGGCACCACTTTCATGAAAAAGAAATATTCACCTTATTTAATGACAGGTAAATTGTTACCATAATAAAGCCAAGTACACTATCAGGGGGGTACCATTCGTGCGATGCGCCAACTCTAAAGATTTCTTAACTGCTCGCGCATTACGTCACGTGGCGGACAACTTCGCCTCGCTTCGCTCGTTTCAGTATTATTCTGTATGCTGTTCTGCGTTGGAATTTTTTTTCTGTGAATGATTTTAATTATTCTATTATTTAAACAGACTTTTTGAATAAAATCTAATGAATGCGCTATATCAACGTGTTCTAATAACTCTCACAGAACAAGTATACAGATTTAACAATACAGTACATAGTCTCAAATCCGAGCATCGACATCCTGGCGATTATTATTCTGGAAAATCGCAAAGAAAAACACTAAAATCGCAGAGGACAAAATTTACTGC
This sequence comes from Maratus speciosus, assembly GCA_963932465.1. Classification (NCBI taxonomy): domain Eukaryota; kingdom Metazoa; phylum Arthropoda; class Arachnida; order Araneae; family Salticidae; genus Maratus; species Maratus speciosus. Next base: position 132,024,956 of record OZ010794.1, read on the forward strand.
AATTTTAAAACCGAATTCCTTTTACGAATGTCAAATTTCTGCAGAACAGGAAAATCTCTAAAAATTGCATAAGAGAATCGCGCGAAATTCCGAATAAACTTTAATGAAAGAAAAATAAGAGGCATTTACTATATTGGACTAAACTGTTAAAGCCGGATTTCTTTCACAAATGCAGACAAATCGCCATGAAATGGGGAAAAAAAAGTTCAAAGTTCAAAACTCGCAGAGGAGAAAATTCATTGTATTTGGCTAAAAGTTGAACAGAGTTCCTTTTACAAATCTAAAAAAAAAAAAAAAAAAAAAAAGAGAGAGAAATAGGCTGTTTGGATAATTGGAAGTTCGGTTTAAAAACATTTTTTTTATAGAAATTGGCTGTTCGGATAATTGGAAGTTCGGTTAATTGGGGTTCCAATAATCGGCTCTCTACTGTACTTCCATAAATTTTCTTTCTATTGTTTCCTATTTGTATGAAGAAATGTTATATTTGATGCGTTTTATAAGATAGCATGGAAATTTTAATACTGAAGTTGTTTTAAGTTTTTCAGTTTTTGCTGAAATTTTGCATACATGAAATCAGTGTTGATTTCAGGAGGTGGCCTGGGGGGAGGACATCCCTCCCCCGGAGCAATGCGATGTCCCTCCGGAAGATTTGAGATTTTGGGTTTTCAATGGTCAAAAAGTGCAATCCCCCCCCCCCCCCGGAGCCACAGAAATCCCTCCCGGAGAAAAGTGTCTGAATTCAACACTGTATGAAATAACGATATTGTTATTTTAATAATATAATGTAAATAATATGTATAGTACATATTTTTTTCATAATAGAATTAGTTTAATTATAGAGTAATATTTTTGTATTATTTTCATCCTGTATAAGCATAATGACATTCGAAAATTTTTGAAAACTTATATCTAGTAATTGGACAATGCATTATTGTTAAAAGTTTTGAAGTATGAGTTTTGTTTAATTTATTCTGTTTCATAATGCTTGTCTTTTCATTACTACTCCTGTGTAATCATATTCATATAATTCATTCGTTCATTTTATTTTACAATAGTTTAAAAGTTTTCATTTGTAATTTTGCACATTAAAAAGGTAATTTTTTTCGCGAATTTACTTAAGTATTTGAATGTTAACAAACGTATCGCGATATTATTTAACCATTATGTATTTTATATTTGATTAACTCCAATCAGTATTTGTCCAAATTATTTTAAGGAAAGTAATTTTGTTCAATTTACTTTCGAAAATCTGCTTTTTAAAAAATTATTTACTTCGTATTTCGGTCTTTTTACGCATCTATTTACTGTATCACGGCTGATCGAGCTCCGATCTTGTCCGCCACGTGACGTTTCAGTGCTGCTCTACTCTGATTGGCTATCCTTCAAATGGAACAACCTTATTGTAGAAGAACCTTGTACACTATGTTTTAAAACTGGTGGGAATCAAACAGTGTTGTCATATTGGGGATTTTGTCCCCATTTTGGGGAATTTTGAATCTCTAGGGGAATTTTTTGGGGACAAGTAGTTCGTGGGGAAACTTTTGGGGACTACAAAAATTTTGGGGGAAAACTTGGGGAATTTTTAGATTTCTTTTAGTCCTGTAGAAAAATTGGATCAGTCTCGAACTCAATTTTGATTTGAAGAACGAAAATACAAACCAGAAATCGGAAATATCAATCATTTTTCTCTTGGATGTGGTCGTATTCATTGTTTACTACATTACAGTTTACACATATTACAGATACATGAGACTCTAAAGTCTTAACCACTTGAGGAGCAGTGGGGTATATTTTATCCCACCTACGATTAATGAAGATTTACACCAGAAAAATTTTATGAAATTTTACTTTTCTAACTTTGTTGGAAAAATGTCGTAAAATTGCTTTTCCTTATTTTGAAATAATTTTTTTCTAATTTTCCGGTGGGAATGCAGCATTACACAAACGTAATTGCTTGCCCCTCAAGGGGTTAAGCAGCTTAAATCTGCACGTGACTAAATCTGCAGGACTTTAACGAAAAATTCCTTCGCCGTACTTTAAAAAAATTTTAACATAAATATGTGGAAAGCAGATATTTTTCTCTTATGATATACAAAAGCTCATCGATTGATGCAGCGAAAATATTTTGCATTATGATTATGTACTTCATTATAGGGATGACAAAAAAATTAAATCAGCGTACCATCTCGGAATCATTCAAATCCTAATTGATAAGAGGTTGTCTAAAGCTATGGAGCTAATGTAACAATAGTCCAACATTGTTAGACAATACTTTTAGAAACAAACATAAAATAACTTGTCACTGCAAAATATCTTTCATTCTCATGTAGCTACAGAATATGCATTCAGCCCAGTTTAAAAGTTTGTTTTTTGTAAATGGGGAATTTTTTCAAAAAAAGGCTTGATTTGGGGAAATTTTTTTAGCTTAAATTACTTAGATATTTTTTATAGTGGTACATTTAAAATTTAAAAATTCCCTTTTTGAGTAAAAACTGAGTTGGGGACTTTTACGGAAAAAAACACTGATTTGGGGAAAATTTCAGGAATTTTGGGGAAATTGACTTTTGACTATCTGGCAACACTGGAATCAAACAATCTGAATAAACGACATAAAAGACAAAGCCCGTGAATATGACGGGAGCGAGAATTACGGGTTAATATGTAATCTTTGCAAAACAGATTGCTATCTGAATAGTGTTGTAACGATAATTCAAAACCTATTTGGCGGAATTATTCGTATTTTGGAAATGATGTATTTAAAGCTTCTAGATAATGATTTCTGTTAAAGTTTGAATATTGCTTTTGAAAATTAATTTAAAAATACACACACACACACACACACATATATATATATATATATATTCGAATACAATTTCGACAAAATTGTGAATTGTGACCTATAATTTTTTTTTACAGAAATCTCCTTCGGAAAGCTTCAAATACGCGAATGCGTATTCTACAATAAGTGGGTAATTTTATTGATTTAGGGAAAAAGGAAAGTTACATTTTAAGCACTTATTTTAAAAACAGATAAGACATAAGCTATGGAGTAATGTACAATATTCCGACATAAATTTGAAACTGTATTTTTCTTTAATCTACTCACTGCTAATCGACCCTATTTTCAATATATATTGTATTTGATTCGAAACAGAAATTTCTTCATAAAGTTATTTAAATAATAGCAGTAACAACACTCGACAAATAAGTTCAATATATATGTTGAATAGTTCTAAATTAAAAATTCCGGTGTATATGTTTTTAATGAAATTCGAGTAAAATTTCAAGTCTGTAGTGAGCTGATCCAATTTCATTGAAAGGGGACAGAAGTGACAGGGACAAATGATATAATTAACGAAATTGCTTCTGTGCTCATAGTAAGTTAAACTTGGTAAGATAGCAATGTGAATTTTTGAACTAAGCAGAAGTATATTACATCATGACAAAATGAAAAATAAATAAAAATAATAATAAGGAATAGTTAAGTAAGGGACAGTAGTGACAGGTAATAAAAATATTCTTACATTTCTATTTATTTGGCAGCTTTTCCCTTTATTTTTAATACCAGATAATTAAACCATGTGACATTCTTAAAAATCACGATGACAGCTTCTACTAAATGGGCGTGTACACGAAATTTTATCTGGCCACCTGGAGTTCATATGAGCAATTTTATATAAGATGACAGTAGTGACATAAAAACTAAGGGTAAGGTTTCTTTGTCGCATAATAATTTAAAAAAATAATTTTCTATAAAAATTCTTTATTATATAATTCAAAGCACAGATGTTTATTTTAGGTGGTAAAATTTGCAAAAAATAATTTTTCATTGCACTTAAAATTGTTCCAGAATAATAGTGGAGAAGATCAGGGACAAGGGAGAGAAGTGACAATTTGGATATTTAAAATGCTATTGGAGCAAACTTTACAGTTAGTTTCCTGAAAATACTTTTGGATACGGTTGAAAGACATGAGGAAGTACATTGTATGCTTGAAAAAGTATATAAATGCCAAAATATAGCATATAACTCAAGGGACACAATTTACCCCCTTATCGGAGTTTCGCACATTTACAGCTCATTCCGCCGAATTTTGATTACACTTAAAAACCTATCACCATTTCAGTCTGCTTCGTAATAATGCCAAATGAAATTAATATTAAGCGTTCCAAATTTAAAACCACAATAATTCCTAAACTGCTTAGAGAGATTCGATCGCTTCGACCCAGGTAATTGATATTCACCTACTAAGTTTTATTAAGTATTTCTCGCTGCATTTAATAACATAATTTCTGAGATTTCATAAAGAAGAGAATACTACTAAAATTTAGTGGTGAAAATCAAGCATTTGGTTCGGACCGATCTCCTCCTTATTCTTGCGAAATGATTCCTATTTGGTATCCTAAGATAAAACCTACCGAAAAAGCAAATTTTAGTGTCAAAATTTGTTGTTCCTACTCAGAATTTGGTACAATATTAGTACAAATACGATCTCACAAGATTTCTTTCATAGCATAAAATGAGCGAAGTCATAAATTTCAGCTAAATCCCTCTTTCTGTTTCTTATGGGAAAAGTTCATGATTAAAATGTATGGGGTCTTGGTTTGTTTTTCGTGGATTGTACGGAAAGAAAAGCTATTATTACCTTTCTTATCAATTGGTTCTTAAATTCCGGCGGCGATCAATCATATGAACATTTTTCTGGATGAATTATTTAATCAACGAAAGGGTTAATGCTATTTAGAAAATATTTTTAACTGATTTTCAACTGGAAATACATTTCTATGACTGACAGTTTAGGTATTACCCATTGGACAACGATTAGAGATAAGAATAGATACATTACTGTTGCGAAGGCCTCTGACTCGATCCGTAGGTTAAATACCATATTTTTTTTTAAGAAAATCTTATTTTTAGATTTCTCTTACAATTTTTGCATAAACGTACCCAAGAGGTATATTTTATAGCAGGCATTTTAAAATTGAAATAAATTGTTTTCTTCAAAAATATTGTTTATCAAATACTGACATAAATGTCTTGTGACAAAAATACTTGGACTTACTTCGACTTACAGAATATACATAAAATACTTGGAAAAATTTTAACTAAATACTATGAACATAGATTTCTCTTACAATTTTTGCATAAACGTAACAAAAATGTATATTTTATAGGAGGCATTTTAAAATTGAAAGAAATTGTTTTTTCAAAAATACTGGTTATCAAAAACTGACATAAATGACTTGTGATAAAAATACTTGGACTTACTTCGACTTACAGAATATACATAGAATACTTGGAAAAATTTTATCGAAATACAATGAACATAACACCATTTCTTTTTTTCACCAAATTAGAACTATTGAAGAATAATTAAGAAACACCCACAATCTTATTTCTACTTAAAACCTATTGTATCGCTTATTTTACAGTGTTCATACACTTTGAGTTGAAATACCAGTATATTTCTGTAGAAAAACTCGACTTATAAAAGTACGAGATTGTTAAGGGCGAATTTTTTTTTCTACGAAAATGCTGGTGTTTATCTGACCTAAATTCAGGGAAATTCCCTGATATTTAGGAACACTGTTTTAATCCTTAAATGCCCAGAGTGGAATGCGTTCCAGAAATTGCGTAATTCAGAGAATCGGAATTTGTACCAGAAAATCTAAATAGTAAATTTATATTATTTTAATAACGAAATATCTGTTATTATATAAATCAAAAATTTCCATTTTAAATTTCTGGTGCGAAAACGGAATATGTGAATAAAAAAATACACGGGATCAGAACACTTATAGGTATTTAACCCTCTCTCTGCGCATCCCAAGATTCTCTCGGGCATGCATTTTTCCGTCTAATTAATCCTCTTTGATTATTCCCACCAGTACTTTTTTATTGTAAATTTTACCTTATTTAATCGGAGTATTTTCCCGATTAAATTAGATAAAAAAAAATTATTTTGAAAAACCGGTGAAAAAAGAATAAAAATTCTTATAAGATGCAATTTTTGGAGCTATTTTGATAAAACAATTACGCAGCGAGAGGGTTAAGGATTAATGGAAATTTTGATATTGCCCAATTCTTACGTCTCATGAATTGCACACAGAAATGGATCAGCAGTTGATTCTTCCCCATAATATTACACAAGTTTAATTTTCGAAATCAGAATGCTTTATCATATGGCGCATACTTTTTATGGAGATTGGAAGGAATGAAAGAACTGTCACTTAAAACGAGTTTGTAACTGCAAAAAAAGTCTAAATTACACTTACATATGAAATACTTTATTAAGAAAAATATTCAATTTAACTTAATTTAACCCAAATTTGGCTCTTACCTGCGTAAATCATTTTTGAATTTAGATAATGGCATTCTTATCATTACAGACGATCATTGTGACAAAAAACTGAGAATTTAATTTAAATCTTTTTCATATCGAGACAAATTCTGGAAATAATTATTATAAACAAGTATTTTGGAAAAATGCATTGTATCGACAAACGGTGATAAAAAAAAAACTGTGATCAAAATAAACAAAATAAAAAATTAGTTTCTTATATAAATTTTGTATAGAGATTCCGCAGGATTTTTTTTTTTTTTTTTTTTTTTTTTTTTTTGTGAAAAGAATATTTTTTGTATGAAAAGAATATTCTGTATTTTTTCAAAGTCTTCTGAGTATGTGCTTATGGGAACTTTCCTTGTCAGTTTTTCCTATTTGAATAATAGTACTGTATATGCGACCGGTGAAACGACGGAGCAGTTGAGACTATTCACATATTAGGAGTGATCTCTACAAAGCTTGAATTTTTTTATTGTCAGCATACATATCCTTATGAAAAGAATATTCAGTATTTTTTCAAAGTCTTCTGAGTATGTGCTTATGGGAATTTTCCTTGTCAGTTTTTCCTATTTGAATAATAGTAGTGTATATGCGACCGGTGAAATCGACGGAGCAGTTGAGACTATTCACATATTAGGAGTGATCTCTACAAAGCTTGAATTTTTTTATTGTCAGCATACATATCCTTATGAAAAGAATAGTCAGTATTTTTTCAAAGTCTTCTGAGTAGGTGCTTATGGGAACTTTCCTTGTCAGTTTTTCCTATTTGAATAATAGTAGTCTATATGCGACCGGTGACATCGACGGAGTAGTTGAGACTATTCACATATTAGGAGTGATCGCTACAAAGCTTGATTTTTTTATTGTCAAAAATTATGGAAAACTAAACAATTGTGCTATCTCTCACAAGAGGTTAACCGTTTGAGTGCGGAGGAGCGCATAGCACTCCTCTTGTTTTATGCTAACATTGCGGAGAAGATGATAACATTCCTATTTGTTGTCTGCGTTTCGGTGTGCATTTATCGAATTTTTGACATATCCAGAAGATTAGTTCCGCACTCAAACGGTTAATTACTCTATAACACTCCGGATTTTGTTTTAAGAGATAACATTCAAGTCATATAAAATGAAATTAACGTCCATTTTCAAATGATAGAAAAATAAGATTGCTCCAGATAAGATTGGAAACCGTCTTAAACCTTTAACTCTCAAACGTACATATCTCGAACAATTATGATAACCATATACGACTATTTTTCTATTCGTATTTTTTCCACTATTTCTAAAAAAAGTAATCTTCATTGTAAACGTCCACTAGTTAAATACAAAATTGGTACTGGAAATACGTCATAAGAATTTCCATAACGGAAACAGTGCTAGACCAAAAAGTAACAAAACAGTAGCTTATGACATACCTGTACAAGACGGTATAAATAAATGGCTTTCAACGGCAGGGTTTCTCAAACTGCGAGTCTCGATCCGCTAATGGTTTGCGACACGTTTGATCAGATTTTAATTTCTAAGTGCAGAGTTCGAACTTCCAAACACCAGTTCGAACTTCCCGGAAATTCTTCAGTACCAATATTTCCTTATAGAAAAATTCTCCTTAAAAAAGGCGAAATTACGCGCGTTTCAACTAGATTTATTTTTTATTATAAAAATACGGATATTTAATCTGTAAAAATAGGGATCTGTACGAATCCTAAAGTATACAATTAATTTTATCAACTGGTATAGCATAATAAAAACAGTAAAAATTTATAGTAAAATATTGATAACTAACATTGTTTATCAACGTTATGTACAGAACGGGTTGAGGCTAAAATCGGAAAAGAATGTAAAGTTTTGTGTAAGGATGAAATGTAACTTTGTGAAAAGACATTGTTTATAAACTTTGTGTAGAGAATGAATTGAGGCTAAAATCCGAAATGAATGTAAAGTATTGTGTAAAAATATAGATTAATAGCTTTGTGAAAAGACATTGCTTATAAATTTTTTGTACATAATTGATTGAGGCTAAAATCCGAAAATAATATAAAGTTTTGTGTAAAGATATAAATAAATAAATCTGTGAAATATATTGTTTATAAGCTTTATGTATAGCGCGGATTGAGGCTAAAATCCGAAAACAATGTATTGTGTAAAGGTATAGATAAATAAATTTATGAAAAGACATTGTTTATTAAACATTATGTATAGAACATATTGAGGATAAAGTTTGAAAAGTTTTAGTCCCGACACAGACTCAAATTTCGATGCAGAAATGCCATGAATCGTTTTGACATTTAAACTGTGAATTTTTTTTTTTTTGCATTCATTAAAAAAAGATTTTTTTTTTCTTAGCTGGTAAAGGGTTTTGTTAATTGTACTTACATCACTCATATAATCAGAGGCGTAATTTCTTTCAGAAAATTTTAGCATCTATAATTTTGGAAAGTATGATAGTGGTACAGATATGGTACAGATAAAAATGTACTAGTAAATCCGGCGTACTAGCAAAGTTATACTCATAGCAACACCATACAGTCTCCTACAATCTGAAATGAACAGCTACAACATTATTGATGTGAAACCGACTCAGGAGCATCATCAGTAATCCGTTTGCGATTCATTCCACTTTGTAGTGGGGAGAACGATTGTGCTATGGTAAACACCCCCTCCACCGCTGTTGAGACAGCTGTGTGACAATTTCTATATCTGAACCAGCAAATGTACCAATATAATTAAAGCTATAATTGGTTGAAAAATGTGACGCTACTGCCAAACTATTATCTATTACTATTTGCTTTGCACCAAAGATTGTATTTACTTAGAGCAGATTACACAAAGGCTCTACGTAGATACATATAAGATGAGTTGCGTAGTTTGTGAACCGCTGATTTAAGCTTGTCAAACTTCCATCAGTAAAAACAAAGAAAAATTGTCCCATATTTATAATAAAAATTCTCTATGAATAAGGTAATTAAATAAGGCGTACATTTCTAATGTAATTAACTGGTGGAAGTTTACCTGGTGGTTATAAAGTTATTAGTCTAAGATTTAAAGTCTTTGATTTAGAACGAATAATGGATACATTCATAGTTCAAGTTTTAAATACTAGATAGATTATATTAAATTTTTCTAACTTATTCACTATTTTCATTTATAAATGTGCCCATTTGATATCAATGTGCCACCTGTGTTATTGGAAGATTTAATGCATCTTTCAGAATGGTTTAAAAAAAAATAATTATCTTCATGCAGAATAAGCTATATTTAACACGTTCACGCCGGCGCGGTGGGTCACACTCGACTGTCTCAGAGCTGCTAAGTCTCCGGCTTTGTGGCTACCAGTGTTTTAATACAGAAAATGCTGTTTTATTTAATTAGAACAATTGGGCGATTTAAAGGAGCAACATTTTCTCTAAAATAAGAGTGGTGTGTAAAAAGCCAGAGACTTGACAACTCTGAGACAGTCGAGTGTGACCCACCGCGCCGGCGTGAACGTGTTAATACCTTATTAAGACTTTTATCACACAACATTTAGTTACTTTTATCCATCCATCTAATGCTTAATAATATTTTCCAAAATATTCCATTCGAGCCAGAAATAATGTAAGAAAATTTAATTACATAAAATTAGTATTTTTTACCATACTGCAACACTATGGAAAACACATGGAGCCATCAAGCAAGCAAACACTGTGATCCCACATGAGTTTGCAGAATGAAATTGATTAGAAGTAATATTATTGTTCTAAACAGAGAAACTTGTCTGGCGCGAGATTTCAGTCTCGTACCGTAAATTTTGAAAGGACGATGTTTACTTTATACGATCGCTAAATATATCCCATCTTATAAAGAATAAAATACTCTACTTTATTTCTGGTATTAACTCGAAATCTCTGAATAAAAATGTAAACGAAACTGTCAACCCTGTTTCGAAATGTATGTTTTACCAACATCCCGAAAGTCTTTGAGAAGAGACAACATACATAACTTTACTAGAATGCACGAACAAACATATTTAAACGAACTTAAATACTTTCCTGCACTTACACTACAAAATCAAGATTTTAAAAAATCTGCTGCAAATGTGGCAGTTAACGGGTTTGAATAAAATGGTATAATTTATGTATCACTAGGATTGCCAGATGTCCTGCGTAAATCCGCGCTCCAAATGCAATAGACATCAGTATTTAAAAGCCATTTTCTTCGCCTTATCTAATGGCAGAATTATCTACGATTAAAGATGGCGACATAAACTGTAAGAAATTAGTGGTATCCAGTGCATTTGGAGCGCCTAATTAACGCAGGGCACCTGAGAAAACTATATCGCAACCTTATTTCAAAAGCTCTATAACTCAAAAAACTCCATGTTTCAGGAAACGAGAAAACAGTTCCCACGCTGTGGAAGGGTCAATGGCTATTTTGCAAGCACAACTGCTACCTGTTAGCTGGATTTTCAGTGCACTATCTGGTACTTTTGGTGATTGGTAGAGGCGTAAAAACTAAGTAGAATGGCAGCCATAACTCAAAAAACCGAATTTTTGAGTTGTGGCACTTTCAAAACAAGGGTGCGATATATCACTGACTAGTTCCATGGATTTTTGTAGTATATGTCACATAGCTAACAACCGCTAATGCTTGTTGGCCAACATTATTTTCGAAAAGTTTGTTTTGCCTTATTCAATTAATAAAATGTCACATTTTCCGTTATAAAATACTGGTAGCCAAAACTCGAAGCATGTGACTTACACTACAAGAATTTATGGAGTTAGCGCACTGTCCTTCAAATTATTTTTTTCCAATAGGTAATTCTGAAAGCGAATCGTTATTTTTAACTATAGAACAGTTAGAAGTCGAACATATTTATTTGAAATAGGATTTTTATTTTATTTCTGTGTAGTTTATATTTAACTTATTTCATTAAGAAGTTACAGATTTAAAATGTGTTTGTTATGAAACTATCAAATTGATCACATTGATCGCTCTGGTCTCTGGTTTTAAAGGTACTGTTTCAATTGCAAAACTGATTCGAATATTGTTCTCCAAAGTATTAGAAAACATTTGTGTCAACAAAAATAAAGAATTTAAAACTTGTACACCATCTCCGGCCTTAGGAGTTATTTTTAACCATAGAACTACAGAAAATATTACGTTAGTTTTATAAAAATATGCTTGACCAGAATTTTTATTTAAAACTTTTTAACTTACTTATTTAACTTATTACTTTGGTGCTCTATATATTTATGTTAAAAAAATTTCTGGTACGAATAAATATTTTAAATTTCCTGTCGAATCTATTTAACCCTTCTGGTTGGCAGATAATTAAAACAACAGTTTCTTTCCCAACAAGTGCAACAACATAGAAGTATTTTTTTACAACAAAAATGAAAATATTTGTATTCTCTTTCAAAATTTTATTAAAGTAATTATCACTTGAACCCAAAAGAGTATTCAGTTACAACTTTATTTTGGTGGTATGATTATAATTTAAGCATTTAAGTTTATTTACCTAACAAAATTTATGGTTTTAATTAAACATAAAAACAAAACGGAAACATGGCAGTTTTGCATGTTATTTTAATACTTTACGGCACAGAGCACTTTCATTGCTAAAATGATTACATGAATTTAAGAACAAATTTATTTGGAAATAAGAAAAAAGCTTTATTTCACAAGCATAATGAACGGGAAATACTTGTACCAAAATTCTGGTGCCATTGTGGAATTTACGAATAAAGTTGGATATTCGATGTAATGGAACACTGAGCCACAAAAGGTTACATTTCATGGATTATTAATGTTTTTTGACAGTAATTCATGCTCTGTTTAATACCAGAAAACTCTAAAATTAATAAAATTTAATATATCATAACTCAGTATGTTTTAGGTGTACGAAAATATTATTTGTTTTTGTTGTATTTGTTGCATCTTGGAGAACATTTTCCTAAATATAACATAGAGATGAAATTTAATGTATCAGTAAATTTTGCTTGTATACAAATGTTTGTTTATGCTGTTATATTTGTTAGAACACGGAAAAGAATTCTTATTGCATCCAGACTACATAAAAATTATAATTTCGGAACATTTACAAAAAACACTTATTTTGACATTGCTGGCTTTTAGTCCTTTTAAAAGCGGAAGTTTCAAAAGACTGACCACTTTGTTTGAATCCTTAACGAATTTCAGGATTTTTTTTTTTAATCAAACATTTGAAGACCCTATTTTTAAATATTCTAAAAATTTTATTTTGTGGGAACCTGCACGTGAAAGAGAAACATTTTCCGCGCATTTTAAAACTAACCAAATAAAACAACACGTATAATTACGCTAGTTATGAATAGATACATATCAGGGAATATGTTTGTAAGAAATGCTTAAAACCCCTTGAGGGGTGTTGGTATATATTATATCCCACCTAACTTTAATTAAGATTTCCACCGATAAATTTTAATTAAATTTTACTCTTTTAACTTTGGTTGAAAAAAGTGCAAAATGACTGTTACTTATTTTGAAATATTTTTTTTTTAAATGCCGGTTTCAAAGCAACATTACAGCAACACAATTACTTGCCCTTGAAAGGGTTAAAAGAAGAATATTTTAACCCTTTCAAGGGCGGTGGTATGGTTACGGAACCACCAAATTTTAATTCCTAAATGCCACAATAGCACCGGAATTTCGATATAGTATTTTCTGTTTATTATATATGTGAAATATGGACCTTTACTTATTTCCAATTAAATTTGCTCGCATATTCCTGTGTCATTCATTCATTTAAACATTCGAGTAATGGAAGTGTTTTGTCCCTGAAAGGGTTAAGTCGTTTATTTCAAAATGCACAACACATTTTTTTTTTACTATGCGCAGGATTTTTATTGAGCAACTGTTTATTTTTAAATGCAATTTTCACGAATTATTAGATTATATATATATCGTAAGACTGAACCTAAACATGTGTATGTTTTAGCAAATTTTATATTTTCAAATCAAGCTTTGAATATTGTTTTTCTTCGAGGTTATCTATGCGTAAATGTTTTTGCAGTTGAAACAATGGACATAATTACATTCAGTCTTAATATATGGATATATTCTATAAAGTCTAAAAATATCAAGTGAAAATATTCAATTGTTACAGAGATATCTTGCGCAGAGCTCTAAAAAAATAAAGTTTTGAGATAAATAAGTCTAAATTATATTATATTTAAACTTGACGTATCCAATATTCTAGTGTTCTTAAGTCAATAATAAATAACTATTCTCAGAAATAAATCAAGCTGCCAACTTTTACGCTTTCTTCTTACCACTAAATTTTTATAGTAAATAATATATTTATTAATCATCGAAATCTCACGATCACACCAGACGAAAATTTCTATTAAATTTTATTGGTAGCAATAAAGCGTAAAAGTTGGCAACTATGAACTTTTTAATAATTTAATTAATTCCTCCGATATTTTACAAAAAATATTATTGACCGGTGATTTTCTTATGGCATAAGAAGGTTTCACGCATCAATAAGAATTTAACAGTATATGTAACAGGATTTGTTATACAAATTGTTATTTATCTAATAATTTATCATCAAATATAAAATATAAATACCTATATTTCCTGTCCAACAACTTTAAAAAAGTGAAAAATTACATATATGGAAGTAAGGATTCAGAGCACGCGTTTTCCAACGATGAATGCGTATAAAATGGAAAAGAAATGTCTTTGTAGAAAGCAACGTCTCTATTCGATAACTAAATGTGATGATAATTTTTAAAATCATTCCTCAAGAAAAGTTCTGTTGCGTTTTTTCTTGTTTTGAGGAATAAGTGGGAAGTAAACGCCTTATAATCTTTCTTTACTTAGAATATCTCATGTCTTATTAGTCATACAAAACATAAATACAAGAAAGTTTGAATGCGGCAAGAAATTTTATTTTATTTAACGTTTCTCTGTGACTTATGTGAGAATTTGTTCATACATTTTTTGTTCAAATCGAATTATTTTTATATAATAACCGTTAAATAAGCGGAAAACTATACATTTAGTCTTAAGAGTGTTCGCTAATATCACGAAGATGTTCACTCACAACCTAATGTTAAAACAATGGGCGTTCTTTGGAAATTTCTTGTAGTTCCTTTTTTTTTTTCTTTTTTATGGGATATCTGAGATCGACGTCTTACCGGGTTCTTTTTTTTTCTTTGGTTGGAGAATGTTTTTTTTTTTTTTTTTTTTTTTGTGAAACACTTTCTCTTTTAGAACTTGCTCTTAAAGTAAATATCTTTCGACAATTAATGATAAAAAAGAGCTGGAATGGTTCGATAAGAGCAAAACGAACTTCTTAAAACCTCCCAAAAATTATAAATACACACGGCAAGACCTGCACAGTCTTTCTCTTGTGTACGTACTTTTGTGCTTGATGAAGGAAGACTATTTGCTTTCGAAAGGCCTCGCGCATTTCTATATTGTATGATGTTTTAGGAAGTTATTTTTGCCCGTAAAGTTTCACGAGAAAAAAAAAAAATCTGTAGCCAAAATCGAAAAACTAAAAAATTACGCCGAAGGACTCATTAATCCGATTTAGGAAAAAAAAAACCATTTAAACATATTGAAATGCAGACGAGAATGTAGAACCGAACGCTGTGATTGATTTAACATTGGGATTGTGAGTTCTCGTGTTATATACGTAAGTTCTAATATGATTGGGAATAATATGACTGGTGCTATAAATAATTCGATAATTCGACTGGTGCTATATGTCTGAACGTAACAGTTTAGGCATTAGCTATCAGACTACGGTAAGGTGAGGGGTGGGTATTAAGTATAACCAATGCATTTTGTGACACACACACACTTCGAACAAAATTCAAGACATAACAATAATCATAACAGAGTTTGCTTCGAATAGTCATAAATAATAGAAAAAATCGAATAGTCATTGATAACTCGATAGCGAATAATCAAGAACTTTCTATAATCCTAATTTAACTGATGTCTTACGTTAAAGCAACACATGAATCTTTTAATTCATATTTGTGGTGCATTGTACTCAAAAAGGGCCCAGTAATAGGTATTTTTGCTCAATAGAACGATGGTTTGCAGCATATTCAGGATGAATTATCATATGATGCATAGTATTTATGCGATTGGCTACAATAATGAGCACTGAGTTTTAAACCGACTCTATAACTCAAAAATAAAAAAAATCAAAATACACATAATATAAACATCAAAATCAAAATACACATTAAAAATGTTTTGTAGAAATAAGATTAAAAATGTATTTAGTATAGTTCTACCACAAATCTTCAGGAAAAATTCTATGACTTATTTATTTGTGATTAAATTAAGAGGCAGCAAATTCTACAGTTTTAATAATACCTTAAAATTTGTAATTTTAAATAATCATGTCATACTTCTTGGATGTTCTACGAAGCGTTTGTAACTTGGAAAAGTATTTAAAAGGTTAATTTAAAGAACTTTATCTAAACGTACTAAAAGGGGATATTATTGAAACTCAAAAATATATAGCTTGTATATTAAGAAGCATTATAAAATTAAGTATGGCCACCCAAGTGTTGCCAGATGGGCTACATTTTTAAAATTCAGATTCTTGATTGACACCACTTTTTTGAATTGGTAAATTGCGCTTTATTTAAGGACATATTAATTAAGGCGAAAACAAAGGTAATTTTACCGTTTCAAAAAAGTGGTGGCAATCAAGAAACTTTAATTTAAAAAAAAGTAGCCCACTGGCAACACTGGGCCACCCCTTAAGATAACAGAATCTAGCAAAAACACAAATCATATTTTTTGGAAATTTAATGACATGAATCTACTTTACATTCGAATATTTAGGAGGGTTTTTTTTCTTTTTTTTTAATTTGAAGTATTACAGATGCAATAACAACAGAAAAAATAATCTTAAAAAATAGTTAACTATGATTAACACTGCCATTTCGGACATTAAGGGAAGGGAAGACTGGGTGCATTCCTATGGGAACTAATATGTGAGATTTAAGACTCTGTAGTGATCTCATCTCACATGATCATTATAAAGAGAGTTATTAGCATTGAGTAACTGGCTTGGCCTTTTGCTCGACGATAACGTTCTCGCCTCCTGATCATGAGATCACTGCTTCGTATCCCATCTGCGCCAATCCATCACTCTCTCTTAAGTGGTGACCCGGACAAACACACAACAACAACCTTCAGCAACAATCATCTCCTCTCTTAACCAATAGATTGCAGCACTAAATAAATCATCCCCTGCACCCAAAGCCTATGAAACGCTCACAGCACAAAACCTTTCATACTGCGCATCACACACGCGTACGGCAGCATCACTCATTAGTGCATATCGCTCGTAAGACGTCAGCAATATGTCTTTCTCACTGGGGATGGAGTGTGTAGCGATCTCACCTCACATAACCAGTATAATGCGAGTTACTAGCTTAGAGTAACTGGCTTGGCCTTTTGCTCGATGCTAACGTTCTCGCCTCCTGATTATGAGACCTCTGGCTCGTATCCCATCGGCGGCAATCCATCACTCTCTCAAAAACTCCTTTCCTCGGAATCCACTAGACCGATTTTGATGAAAATTGGAATCCATATTCACTGGACCATGTTCAAGACTTATAGCAGACAGTTTTTGTTCTGCGACTAAAACTTTTATTTCAGAGCAATGGCAATGTTTCAAAAATTTTCCATTAAAAAAAAAAATATATATATATATATATATATATATGAAACTAAGGATTTTTTTAAACTGTCTGCCACCTATGATCTTATATTTATACTCTAGAAACAAAAAACATTTTATCGAAATCGCTCGAGTACTTTATGTATTAACCCTCTCGCTGCGTAATTGTTTTATCAAAATAGCTTCAAAAATTGTGTATTTAATTCCTTCGCGACAAGCGTCTTTTAGGAATTTTTATTATTTTGTCACCGGTTTTTCAAAACAAAAAATTTCGTCTGATTGAATCGGGAAAATGCTCAGATTAGATAAGGCAAAATTTACAATAAAAAGTAACTGGTTGAAATGATCAAGGGGGGTTAATGAGACGGAAAAATGCATCCCTTATGAAATCTCGGGTTGCGCAAATTTTGCTACTTTTACGTTGCCCGAGAAACTCTCGGGTTGTGCAGCGAGAGGGTTAATGAGGATTTTAGCTAAAAAGTACAGTTTTTCGAGAGCTAAAAAAACTTAGAAACTTCTAACTTGTGTTAATTTCATGCACAGCTTTATCAAAGAAATGGATTAAAGTATATATAATAACTTGGATAAAATTTACTTACATGTGATAAACGAGTATAAAATGTTAGAGTAAAATTACTGTGAGTGGGCGTGGCGTCCCAATCGTGTCTTCCCTTAACAAACGGATGAAAATTCTGATTCCGCCCAGCGGCCTGCATTTTCCACGAAGTAGCTGAGGTTGAAGTGCTTTCTTTTTTTGTACCGAAGTTCTTACTGGGCGGAGTGACAGCGATAGTCTTTAGTGTTTCGTCGTACAAGAACTATGTTCAAGATTACTTTTACTGCAGTTGTTATTCCTGACAGCATTCCTTTTATAGCGATATGATCAAAACTGCCCGCTGCTTCAAAAAAATGCTTACTCAGACGCTATTCATTATTTAGTTAGTTTAGATTACTAATATTTTTAAAAATGAAACTACCTTTGAGTCTCCGTGTCGCCAATTCGCCAGAGTATCCGTTATACACCAATCTATTTACTTGCAATAGATTTGCGCATGGCACATCTGCCCCCCATTTTACGACAGGGTTTCCAGTTTTGTTTCTATTTTTAATGCAAAATTCATAGTTCATACTAAAAAATAAGAATGGTATTCTTTGCTTTATTTAATGGCAGACATTTCAGAATTATCTAAGGTAAATAGTTCTTCTTTTCGAGATTTCGGAATAAAAATGGAGGTCAAACTGGAAACCCTGTTTTACGAAAGAACTAAATTTCGCCTTAGAATCCATAAACAATTGCACCCTGCATTGTCCGATACTGCTTTTGTGACATTTTTGTGGATTGCTATATGGTGTATATACCGGTAATGAAGTCAGCGTAGAAGTCTTAACCCCTTCGGGACGAGCGTCTTTTATAGAATTTTTAATCTTTTGTCACAGATTTTTCAAAACAGAAATTTTTGACTAATTGAATCGGGAAAATTCTCGGTTTAAATAAGGCAAAGTTTACAATAAAAATTTACTGCTGATAATAACCACGGATTCTGAGCACCTTACACGGCACGTATACCGGTCGCTCATCCCCAAGGGGTTAATGGGGGCGAATCTGCAATAATTTCAATTGCTAATTTTAACCCCTTAACGATCGCATTAAACTACGGTTTAAAAATTCAAATTGCTTATTGGCACCACTTTTTGAAAAAGCAATATTCAACTTATTTAATGACAGGTAAAATGATACCAAAATAAAGCCAATTGCACTATTTTATAAAACTGGCGGGAATCAGACAATCTGAATTAAAGACACAGCCCGTGAATATCACGGGAGCGAGAATTAAGGGATTAAAATGATATTTTTAAGTATATTTCTCACAGTGTTTGAATAGGAGAAAAGAAATTAATATTGTACAAAAGGCTTTATATACCTCCATGTTAGTAAAGTCGAAGAAAAATGTAGTTTTTATGTGGATCACGTAAGATTCAGTTTTGTGAACTACTGCTCTAAAGGTTAAATTTTTGAATTTAATGCGAATAATAAATTGGTAAATAATTCATGAAAATTTAAAATAAGTTCTCTATAGACTATTATAATTATTCTTGCTTTTTTTATTTTATTAAATATTTACATACCGTAATTTCCGGTGTATAGCCCGCAGATCAAACAATTCAGTTTGTACCCAGAAATTTTATTCAGTATTTGAAGACCAATATTTACCGTGATGTAAAAAGTAACATTTTATCTTTAAAAATTTCCGGGTCGGAACACGATTGTTTGATCCGCGGGCTATATACAGACTTTTTAGTCTGAATAAAAAAACTCCATCTATCTGGAAAAAAAGATGAGATAAATATACACGTAGCATCGGTGATTTATGACAGAGGATTATATTTACCCTTTTAATATGAGAAAGGATATATAGCCAGTTAATAGATGAAAATCCAGAAAGTCCAGTAAAAGGTGCTTTATTGCCAGGTTCGTACATATCGAGGATACCAGCCTAACGGCCGGTGCTGGAGAGGGGACGATCTACATTTTTTATGCTCACAGATGCACGATCAGGAACAGAATTATCTCATAATCACATTTTAGAGCATTGAGTTATTGGCGAGCAGTAATTTACAAAACTAGTAAGCCATTAGATATCTGGCGAGAATTCCACTGAAATGAGACATGTGTTCAAAACCGTTAATGTATTGTCAATGAGAAGGGTAAAAGGGCAACATATGAAATATTAACGCCAACGGATAACCGAGAAAATGTGGGGAACCGAAAACCACAAAGCCGCATTTTACAGGGGGTTTGCCAACTCATGGGAATAGGCGCGGCGAGCCGTTTGAAGACATCGCAATTAAAAATAAGATATTGCAGACAAAATTTATGATAAGAATTTATACGTTGGAAAGGAAAGATGCAGATGTAGTGACCCAATAAAAAAAAAGAAAGAAAGGAGGCATGAGAAAGATCCCGCATAGCAACCA
The DNA here is from genome assembly GCA_963932465.1 of Maratus speciosus. Taxonomy (NCBI): domain Eukaryota; kingdom Metazoa; phylum Arthropoda; class Arachnida; order Araneae; family Salticidae; genus Maratus; species Maratus speciosus. The sequence continues at coordinate 132,044,955 of OZ010794.1, forward strand.
AATTAAGCTTGCAAGTGTACTGGATAAGTTGTTTCTATGCTAGATAAAAGTAGCATGCCTCATTTAATATACGACTGCTCTTTGCGGTTTTTGAGAATTAAGAGTGTGAAAGGAGAATGTATTTCTAAAGGAAAAGAGCGATGAAAATAAATTTAATTTATGATTTTAAGACAGATTTAAAATATAGGAATTTAGTAAAATAACCTTATTTTAAAAAGGGGGGGGGGAAGGAAAAAATGTATTAAGAGAATATGGGAATGAAATAGCCTTCACATATATCTCCCCCTTATCCGAAAATGACTAACGCGAACAGCGGTAGCAAAAGAAAAATAACCCATGTCTCATCTCAAATACATTACATATAAAAATACAGTAAATTATTTTCTGTAGGGACCTGGCGTAATAATATTTACGTTATAAATTGTAAAATGAGTAAACAAAGCATATATATATATATATATCATGTCTCCATTTCGCATGCATGCAAGCATGCCTTAGAAAAATTGGTACCAATAAATTTTCAATGACAATTACCTGAGCTCAGTCCGACTTCTGGATAGCTGTAAATAAGTGTGCACACATTTTTTCGTTAATTCAAATTCCAGAAGATCCTAAAATTTGAAATCAATATTCAAATAAAAAGCAATTCTTGTGATTGCTATATCAATTAGTTATACTCCAACTTCAAATACAATACTGAGACATGATGTGTAAATAAAGACAAAACAACATTTAAGTATAGGCATAGCTGCCAACTCTTCCGCTTTTTCAGACCACAAAAATTTAATAGAAACTTCTGCCATATTTAATCGGCAAATTACGGCGATTTAAAATGGTAAAATTTACTATAAAATTTTTGTGGTCTGAAAAAGCGTAAGATGTTGGCAGCTATGGTATAGGTAATTAAAAAAAAACTGGAAGTGTTAGGCAGTGTACCTTTAACTCTCCTTTTATACGAGTGATGGTAATGACAACAGGAGAGAAAAATGAGAAATGAGAAAAGAGGCACTATTAATTGTTGAAGATTGCAGGTAGTCACTGCCCTGACTCCTTGAATAAACTATGTATGTGTATTGTTAAAAATTTACCATAAAATAACCTGTAATCTAATAAGTTTTTACTTCTATACCTTAAAACAAAAAAAAAATGTAAATTAACCTATCATGTAGCCATACAAATATAAAAATGCATGAAAAAAAAATGAAATTTAATATGAATGACGCATGTACAACAGGTGATACATATGGGAAATGATTGAGCGGAGCCTCAATTAATATCTCTTGAAGATATAACTGGTAGACATATGGAGAAGGTTGCATGTCAGTAATAGAGTGAAAGGGAGAAAAAAATGTACACCTGTGCATTGTGTAATAGAAAAATTCGTGTAAAGAAACCCATATTCACATCAGTTGCTTTGTACCACAAGGAAAGTAATTGATGCTATAGAAAAAATGTGTATTCCTATACAACTGTCATCCACAGATAACAATTTCATTCGCGTAGCATGCTGCCACAGTGAAGAAGTAGAACCTTTGTAAAATCAAACACCGTTGTAAAAAAAAACTTTGAACTTGTCGCATGCTAAGCAGGGCTATCGCGATACTGTGGAAAAACAAAATTAAAGGATATATTTTTTTATAAAGAAACAAACAAGCTCTATTTAATTAAAAAAAATAAAAGGCAGGCTAGCAATAGAATCATACTGCATATCATAATAATTATTAACTTGTATCATGACTCAAAAATAGGCTGCCAACAGACTAAACAGACAGTATATGTGTGAAGAGACACCTTCTAACCTCCAAACCAGCCAAAATGAACTAATGTGTTATAAACTATGAACTACTTGTATTGTGTGTAGACTGTCTGGTTAAACTCTAAACCAGCCACAATGAACTAATGTGTTATACACTATGAAGTAAGTGTTATACGCTATGAACAACTTGTAATCTCACATGAACAAAAATTGTGTAAATATACACTTGAACTAAGTGTAATCTCACATGAACAAAATTGTGTAAATATACTCATGAACTAAGTGTAATCTCACATGAACAAAATTGTGTAAATATACTCATGAACTAAGTGTAATCTCACATGAACAAAATTGTGTAAATATACGCATGAACAAATGTGTAAGAACTCACATGAACTACTTGTATTGTGTTGAAAAAAAATATATACTGTCGAATAGATCGTTAGCAAAGGGCTAAAAGAAATTTAAGTGATTGCGCACAAAAATATAGCTCAATGTGCTATGACAAAAATTTATAATATTAAAATACAAAGCTGTAAAACTGGATAGGCTTCTATACACTTTATGTTTAGGCTAGAATCATGTTAAAACAAACGTGAAAAATGTAAATAAATAAAATCTTTTTTTTTTTTTTTTTTTAGCTCTAAGTAGTGATCACAAGAAACGCTACAAAGTGAATTTATCTCTAACAGATTACGTGTAAGAAAAAAATAGCAAGTTTCATATAAAAATTTTAAAATAGAAGAAAAGTGTAACTGTTGCAATAATGATGCCAATTCTAGTGTCTACATAAAAAAAAGTATCAAACCAGTGGAAATAATTTATCACAATAATTTTATACACCAAAATGTCAATTTTTAAATATATCCTGTCACATTTCATGAGGGGAAGAAAAAAAACAATGCATCGAGTCACCATCCGCGCCCAAACAAACAAATTCTATCAGTAATGCAAAATGTATGTGAAACGTAATGTACAACATCTGAGCTATTTCATGTGACAAAATACTGAACGCATGTGCAAGCAGAGTCTTTAAAAGTGTATGAAATGTAAGTAAAATGATTACTTTAAAAAAATTTAACTAGAAGAAAAAAAAAATGCCAAATAAAATAGAACTGCCACTTTCTATCCTAATGACAATGTACACAAACCGTGAGCAAATATGTAGAAAAGTTACGAGAAGCACGTAAAATCATGATTAAATCCAACCATGGCGAGTGTTAACTTTGAACTCTATGCAAAATAATTTTTCTCAAAATGAAGTGTAAATATGTGTATGCATGTAAAGCCAGGTCGAATATAAAACCACAACAAGTATGTACAAGCGTTGTAAACAATTTCTACAGTGAACTTATTATGAATTTATATGCGCATCTAGAATTAATGTGAAAAGCGTGAGGTAGTGTAGCTTTTTTTTTTTTAATGTCATGTCTATGTAAATAAACTTAGTAGTGCCCAACATCAAAAGAAAAAAAAACTGATAAACTAAAAAAGTGTGGAATAATGATATACTAAAAAAAAACAGGAATTTATGAAATCTGTAATTGAACAATAAAAACTTCCCCCTTTTTGCACACGGAAGTGGCCATCTTGCCGCGTACAAAAAGAAAGAAAAAGACAAAAAAAATGACACCGTGATATCTCTAGAAAATAGCACAATGCACAAATGAAGGTTATGAAAATAAATTCAAAATAAATAGAAAAAAAATAACCCCATTTAATTATAAACCAAAACTGTGTTCTCACATCAAGAAATGTGTGAAAGTATGTAAAAATGCGGCATACAATTGATTTTAAATGTTTACTGATACTGCTATCAATTTTTAAAACGAAGAAAAAGAACCGAAATTACTTTTTCTCATATTATAATCTGTATCAATGATGACTCGATCATGCACTAAAACTGTTAAGAGGACAGGTTGAAATAAAATATCAAGCAGGGCTCTTAGATACTACACATAAGATTTTGAAATATGTAAATGTAATGTATTTACGAAAGTATTGTAAAATGTAAACTATGTACTGTCTTAAAAATTTAGTAATAAAAAAAATATCAAGTGAAAAGTTTACTATAAGTAAACAAAAATTTAGATTGGTTGCCTCATTCAGTATTTCTCCAAATTGTACCAGTGGAACACATAAGATATTTCAATATAATGGTACAGCGTAATGTACCAATTGTTGAATATTGTACCTTATCAATAATTTAAAAAATATATATATATCATATATACACATAAATTATAATAAAAATATATAAACTTGATTACCTATATATATGTAAAAGAAAACACACAGTATCATTTATTTAGAAGTTTTTCTCTTTTATTTTTCCTCTTCTTTTGAGAAAAACACAAATTATAATAATAAAATATATGTAATTATAATGAAAGATGCCTGTAAGATCATGTTTTCTTCTATCCTCTGCATTCATTACTGTGCAGACATCTATGCATAGCACTGATTTTCCATAATTTTAAAGTTAACTTTTATAATCTAGCAACTCTCTCTCTCTATATTTTTTATGAGAAAAATAGAAACTGTGCTACTTAAAAAATATTTAAAATATGGTAGTAATGTATAATTACTCAAACAAATACAAATTATCAAAATATTGCCTTTAAAGAAGTTTTAAATAAAATGTAATGTGACAGACACAATCGATTAAAAGAATTGCGAAACAAAAAATAAATAATCAATGTCCCGCATTATTATTACCGTTCCCATTCAAATAATCGTCCCAATTTGGATGCAATTCACTGCCTTAAAACAATAAAATTATTTGTAAATTGCGTCGATGTGTGTGTCACATTTACAATGTTAACACAATCATAAACCAGATACTAATTGAAATGAAGTTAGATGCTTTTCATTATATATATATATATATATATATATATATATATATATATAATGATTTAGCAATCTTTTAAATATTATACGCTTAGATCATTGCTGCAATAGCGCACTATCTATGTGTATTATCAATATGATTTCTACCATGTAGTTATCTGACACCTATTTTAGGATTCCATTAATTTTTTCATTCCTATCATTGCAACGATTTATTTAATGTTTTTTAATTTTCTAGTTATGATTTTATTTGTATTTTATATCCTATAAATATTTAATAAATTATTATTTTTTTTTATACTTACAGCTTTAATTCATAATAATTGACGGTGGTAGGTTATGTTTTATTAATGGTTATATATATATATATATATATATATATATATCATACCACATCATGAAAATGAAATCTATAGAGCATCATAGACAAATATTACCGCATTAATACTACTAACAAAAATAGAAGAAAATGTACAATAAACTAATAATCTTACCATTATAGTTTGTTTTTTTTTTTGTAATGAGGAATTAAATTTTATTTATGTCACCCCCTCATTATAGTAGATGATCCAAACACTTATTTCCTCTGTTTCCTTTTTTTTACGCTAAACAGAACAGAAGAAAACGAAAAAAATTGCAAAAAAGGAAAAAAAAAAATTGTGAATACTTTCTTTCAAAAGAAGAAAATAATATTTTTACAACAGAATTAAACACCGGAAAATATCTATTATACCTCTCCATAATAAAATTACTGCATATAGTATCTATTTTGAAAAGCAAACTGCTGACAAACCTTACACAGTATATTTAAGATTAAGAAGTTTAGCATAAAAATACACTTAAATGAAAAAAGGAACACAATATCAATTTTAGTTTGAATATATATATTATATATATATATATATATATATATATATATTGCGACTAGTTTATGCCGCATTAAAAATGCACTCATGTTAATAAAATAATAAACTTACCTTAAAGAAACAACATTACTTAAAAATTACTCAAAATAAAAAAAAAAAAAAAAAAAAAAAAAAAAAAAACTAATAACCATAGTCACCCGTAAAAGATGATTCTCTCTCTTTTTTTTTTTTTTTTTTTTTAATTTTGAGAGAATAAGTTTCCAAAATCATTGCTATTGATACACTACTTTGAATACGCCGTTTTATTTTGTTTGTGAAAGGCTTTCTCTTTAGACGTATTTGATTCATGTATGTATTGGTCATGAAAGTATTGGATTCATGAAAATTTTCGAATTCCGGTTTTTGACGGATTTGCACGTTTTATGGGTCAGAGAACCCGAAAAAGATTTTTTTACAAAATGTCTGTCTGTGAGTCTGTCTGTCTGTGTGTCTGTGTGTGACACAAATTTTGTGGGCGCTCTATCTCAAGAACTAATGCACGGAATTTAACAAAAATTCATATTCAGTTAGTCCCTGATACAAATTGATGCTGATTAGTTTTTGGTGCAAATCGCTCAACAGGTGGCGCTGCTATGCTGTCTTTTTTACGATTTCCGCAATGGCTCTATCTTAAGAACTAATGCACGGATTTTCATGAAACTTCAGATTCAGTTAGTCCTTGACATGAATAGACAATTTAGAGATTTTGGTGCAAATCGCTCAACAGGTGACGCTGCTATGCTGCCTTTTTTACGATTTCCGAAATGGCTCTATCTCAAGAACTAATGCACGGATTTTCATGAAACTTCAGAGTCAGTTAGTCCTTGATATGACTTGATGCGGATTACGTGTTGGTGTAAATCGCTCAACAGGTGGCGCTGCTATACTGGATTTTTTACGATTTCCGCAATGGCTCTATCTCAAGAACTAATGCACGGATTTTCATGAAACTTCAGATTCAGTTAGTCCTTGACATGAATAGACATTTTATAGATTTTGGTGTAAATCGCTCAACAGGTGGCGCTACTATTGGGCATTTTTTGCAATTTCCGCAATAGCTCTATCTCATGAACTAATGCTTGGATTTTCAACAAACTTCAGATTCAGGTATACCATGATATGAATTAGTGCTGTTTATGTTTTGGTGCAAATCGCTCAACAGGTGGCGCTGCTATGCTGCATTTTTCAGAATTTCCGCCACAGCTGTATCTCAATAACTAATGCATGAATTTTCATCAAACTTCAGATTCAGATATACCTTGATATCAATTAATGCTGTTTATGTTTTGGTGTAAATCGCTCAACAGGTGGCGCTGCTATACGACATTTTTCAGAATTTCCGCTATAGACTCTATACAAGAACTAATGCACGAATTTTCACCGAACTTCAAATTCAGATATATTGTGATATGAATTGGTACTATTTAAACGATTTAATTGACGTGATTTATATAGAAGAAAGTTTTGTGATGGCCACAACATACCAGTTTTTTTAGCTAAAATAACCACACGTTCACTTACGTCCGTACACAGCAGTAATGTTATAAGATGCGCCGAATAGGAGCAATTCACGGCGGTGCACTGCAGTTTCTCTCTAGTATGAGTGAGTCATGTCAAAACAGCAAACAAATTTCTTCTCTTTTTTTTTTGAGAGAGAGAGAGTGTGTTTCTCAAATAAGTGATATTCATAAATATAGCACTAGTTCGGGTACGAGGTTAGACGGGCATTTTATTAACGTTTTTCTTCGGAATTATTTCATCACTAAGTCAAAAATTGTTCTTTTTTTTAGCAAAAATAATACCACATTCTCAAGTCTTAAATCTTTACACTGCTTATTTCTGGCTTAGGAATACTGTGAACCCCTACTATACACAGAGGTCCCTCTTGAATGAGTCATGTGAGAACAGCCAAAAATTATTTTCTCTTTTCTTTGCCGGTACAAAACGCGTGCACTGGCGGTAGTAGGATACGGAGATGTGCGGCATATCTCGGTGTGCGGCCCCTCGGTCAGACTCGAACCTTTCGCCGGGAGTACGCAAAGCACATTTACGGGAAGACGGTCGTCGATGGATCGCTTGTTCTGGAATCGTATCACAACTATCTATAATATCTCTGTAGAACACTTGCGTGAAAAAAAATTAAATCTCAAAATTCCATACGCTGGAACTATCCATTACGAGAATTCCTGCGATTCAACGCAGGGATGGCATTAATGTAGTTTTACTAAGTCCAATATTGTATCCATTTTTTTTTTACAGGAAGCGTAATTGAGTTTGTGTGATTCATTGAAAGGCTATATGAAGACTTTTTTTTGCTAGTGAAAGAGATGGCCGTTTCGCGTTTACAAGATTGCGAGAATTAAACACCAGGTCCTATAAAAAAAACTCCAATTCGTAGAACGAACTTTTCCTTTATTTTATGATGAAGGTCGAAGGGAGAGGTACAGGGGGGAAGCCATAAGGAGCCTCTTTTAAGACGTCATCACGAGGCTAGAGAGAAAGCAAGAATGTGTTGAATATACAGTTACAACTTTCTTGCTTGGCGGACTACAATATCGCCAATCTAAAAGTATTTTTGCGCCATGCACAAGAGGCAGAAAGAGAAACATTGGCTGGTATGTTCGCCAAAAATGTACGGTAGGCTTCTACCATATTAATCGTGTAGGGGGGGGGGGGATTGTGGGCTGCATACATTCCTGAGTCATGATAGACGGAGACTCATCTGAACATTGATACAGCTGCGGTTAAATGTAAAAAAATAAAAAGTGTTATCTGGAAAGGGCATAGTAACAGACCGAATTCGTTAGGCTAAAAAGCATGAGACTGTATTTTTCTAGACCAGATGTTAGATCCAAGATGAGCCGCTTTACCACAAAAATGCAGAATTGCCATACATCTGAACAAAAGGGTGTGAAGCGAAGATAATTCTAATAAGTAGATTGCATGTAAAGTGATTTTAAATGATGAGTTATATTCATGCCCAAATAAGGAAATGACCGAAGTTAAAATGCTTTTGAAACTAACAGTCAGCCGTAACGAATTTTGTACAAGGTTAAAGCGTATGTGTGAAAGAATCAGAAAGTGAAAATGGAGAGTGATTCACTGATTTTATTTTATTGGTCCGGGGCGAAAAGTTCACTCCATGATGAAATCCACGTAGCGGGCAAGCGAAGAAAATCAGCGCGTCGTTGTTTGGATAGGTGAGGGGGCGAGATCCCCGAAGCTCATTGCAACAGAGCGGTGCGACAGCCGGGAGGAATCCATCGCTGCAAGAAGTCCAAGCAGAAAAAAAGGATTGGAAGCAAGTACCTCTCCCTTACATTTTTTTTGTTAATGGAGAAGAAACACTGGTCACGGAGACCAATTTATATGAAGAAGTTCTTGCTAGTGAAGGAGATGGCCGTTTCGCGTTTACAAGATTGCGAGAATTAAACACCAGGTCCTATAAAAAAAACTCCATTTCGTAGAACGAACTTTTCCTTTATTTTATGATGAAGTTCGAAGGGAGAAATACAGGGGGAAAGCCATAAGGAGCCTCTTTTAAGACGTCATCACGAGGCTGGAGAGAAAGCAGGAATGTGTTGAATATACAGTTACAACTTTCTTGCTTGGCGGACTACAATATCGCCAATCTAAAAGTATTTTTGCGCCATGCACAAGAGGCAAAAAGAGAAACATTGGCTGGTATGTTCGCCAAAAATGTACGGTAGGCTTCTACCATATTAATCGTGTAGGGGGGGGGGCAGATTGTGGGCTGCATACATTCCTGAGTCATGATAGACGGAGACTCATCTGAACATTGATACAGCTGCGGTTAAATGTAAAAAAATAAAAAGTGTTATCTGGAAAGGGCATAGTAACAGACCGAATTCGTTAGGCGAAAAAGCATGAGACTGTATTTTTCTAGACCAGATGTTAGATCCAAGATGTACCGCTTTACCACAAAAATGCAGAATTGCCATACAAAAGGGTGTGAAGCGAAGTTAATTCTAATAAGTAGATTGCATGTAAAGTGATTTTAAATGATGAGTTATATTCATGCCCAAATAAGGAAATGACCGAAGTTAAAATGCTTTTGAAACTAACAGTCAGCCGTAACGAATTTTGTACAAGGTTAAAGCGTATGTGTGAAAGAATCAGAAAGTGAAAATGGAGAGTGATTCACTGATTTTATTTTATTAAAGAGATTGTTAACTCATATTAAATACTCACAAATACACAAAATAACAAAACTGCAGTGCACTGTTTTTTTTATTAAATAATATCACAAGAGCCGCTCATGGCTACCTCTCTCACAACAAAACATTCTATAAACTCGCATAAACAAACGCAGACGATCAAAGTTATTGCCAAAAAGGCAAAGCATAAAAACGACCGAACATACCGGCCCCCGTTGAATGATTTTCATTCAACCACAATTATAATACATTATTACACTTTGAATTTTAAACAAATAATACAGCATATACTAGTAAATAATAAATCGACAAATTACAAAAGATAATAATCATTTTTCCATGGGTAACAGACAAATTTTTGAAACTGGTCTCTTGAAAACACCTCGTTGTTTTTATGTTTACTACTCTAAAATTCTGCACGCATTATGTAATGATGTACACTCATGACATCTAACACTCAAATTAAATTTGTTTTAAATGCTGCAAGAATTTATTTCTTTTCTCATATTTTATTTAAAAAATAACTCAGAAATACTTTATTTTAAAGTATTTAAAGGTTAACACTCTCAATTTAATCAAAATAAGACTTAAACCTTCTGGATAAAATAAATGTCATTTAAATAAACTCAAATAATATATATCTCATATAAATAAGCTCTCTATATAAATAATATAACTCAAATTATATATACACTCTCAATACATATTTTTTGTATAAATATTTTTTCTGATAAACACATAATACATTCAAAATCAAACAGAAATTAGCTTAATTTTACATATTTACACTCAAAATATCTCATAAAACCTATTGCATTAAGAAAATATAAAAACTTTATACAATATTTATAACACGAAACATGCAACAATTATGAATTATTTTTCTACATATTGCACGACCATTTAAAGGCCAAAACTTCTGCCTTAACTGAAAAAGTAAAGCTTGTGGACCTAAATGTAAATACCGTTTATGAAAGTATTCTACTATCATTTGAGTAAGTTTACTTTTATTATTTAATAAAATTGGAAATTTTTGATTGCCATTTAAGTTACTGTTCGCTAACTTACCCCCTACTCTTAGAAGACACTCTTTATCAAGAAATGGATGCAAGTTTTTTAACTGACTATCATGATTAATATTACCTGATTTTTGCAAGGATTTTATTTCCTTGTCAAAAAACTCACGTTGAACACTTTTTAACAAAAAACTTTCTGCTTTGTTGAGCTCTTCGAGGTCCAGAGGACCCTCCTTTTTTTCTTTTTTACAATTACTAAGGAACCTGAAAATAAATCCTAAAATACGAATTATTTTACAATAGTTATTACTTAAATCAATTATATCATGCACAAAAGAATTAACAGAAACTGTAAAAACAGATATGCTTTTAAAGTCACTTATATTAATATTTTTCAGTTCATTTGAAAAGTCATTGGAATTAACTGCTGCAGGAATATTTGTATTGGGATAGTCTTTTTCTTTTAGGAACAATGGACCACTCCACCATAACTCATTTGATAATAGTTTATCAGGATTAGCTCCTCTTGTTAGAAGGTCAGCAGGGTTTTGCTGAGATGGAACATGTCGCCACTGCATCCCTTGAGTTAGTTCTTGTATTGTAGAAATCCTATTCGCAACAAAAGTTTTTAGAACGTATGGTTCTTTTTTAATCCAGGATAATACTATCATGGAATCGGACCACAAGAAGATTTGGTTTACACTAATTTTGAGCGAAGAAATCACTCGTTTCATAAGCTTTGTCAATAAAAACTGCTGCACAAAGCTCAAGTTTTGGAACAGTTAATTGCTTTAAGGGAGAAACTCTAGATTTACTTGTCACTAATTTTACAGACACTTGACCTGATTCTGTCACTGATTTGCAGTAAATTACCGCACCATAGGCTGCTTCAGATGCGTCGCTGAAACCATGTAACTCGATCATAATTGCATCTTTCAATAAAATACACCTACTAATCTCAAATTTATTAATTAATTGTAGGGTATCAGAAAACTCTCTCCATTCCTTAGCCTCTTTCTCGGTTAGCAAATCATCCCATTTTAATTGTAATAACCATAACTTCTGCATAAATATTTTTGCTTTAATTATAATAGGAGATACTAAACCTAAGGGATCGAATATACCTGATATAGTTGATAACACTTGTCTCTTAGTGACATTTAAATCATTATGAATTTTAACATTGAAACTTAAACAATGTTTCTTCGATTTCCACAAAACACCTAACGCTTTAGATTCTTCTGAATCACCAAAGGGGTATATTTCGACATTTGTTTTACAAAGTTGTGGAGCATTACTGCACCATTTATGTAATAACATTCCTGCACTGTTTAAAATTTCTATTAATTGATTTTGGAGTTCCAATGCAGAACTTAAAGAATCAGCTCCAGATAGAATATCATCCATATACATGTCTTCTCTCAGTACGGGTGCTGCTAAAGGAAACTTGCTTCCTTCATCCTTAGACAATTGAAGTAGTGTTCTCATGGCCAAAAAAGGTGCGCTAACAGTACCATAAGTAACTGTCGTTAATTCAAAATTTTTAATTGGCTCGTTAAGACCTTCCTTCCATAAGACTTTTTGCAGCTTCCTCTGATCTGGATGAATAGAGATTGCTCTATACATTTTTTGAATATCTGCAGTGAAAGCGACGATATATTTTCTAAATCTCAACATAATTGAGAATAAATCATCTTGTATTACACCTCCGTTAAATTGAATAGAATTAAGTGAGTTTCCCTTAGTTGTTAAGGAAGACGCGTTAAATACAACTCTCAAAGGCGTTGATATACTTTTTTCTATTCCTCTATACACTCCAAGATGGGGAATGTAATAGGATCCACTTTCTTCCTCGCTTTCGTTAACTTCAACCATATGGCCTAACTGTTGATATTCTTTTAAGAAATCTGAATATAATCTTAAGTACTCAGGATCTTTTGCTAGACGATTCCATAAAGAGTTTAATTTTTTCGAGCGATTTGTTTTGAGTTTCCTAAAATAGCTGGATCCTCTTTTAAGGGCATTTTAACAACATATTTACCGCTTTTGTCTCGTGTATAATTTTCTACGAAATGTTTCTCACAAATTAAAGTCTCTTTACTTTTTGGTTTTTCAACCTCGATATTTTCTATCTCCCAGAATTTCCTAAGTGTCTTGTCTAGATTGGTTTCTTTCTTAATAAACCCACAATGAACTTTGTTTTCATTCTCTGACGGAAAACTTCCCGATACAACAAAACCGAAAACTGTGTCTTGCAAAATAAGATCAGAATTATTAACACGAATTTGTCCCGGTCTCAAAAGCTCATAAAAAATTCCTGCTCCTAAGAGCATGTCTACATGTTCTGGGATATTGAAACTAGCATCTGCTAATTTTACATTAGGTAAATCTTGTATTGAGATTTCAATTGGACGTGAAGGCGTTAAATCTGCAGTTATTTTCGGAACTACCAAGAATTCTAAATTTTTCACAAAACTTTCATCTCTATTGTATATTGATGCATTAACTTTATGATTTATTACTAAGGTAGCATCATTTAGACCTGACACTAAGATGTTTGTTCTCTCTTTTTTTAAATGCATTAGCTCTATTAAATAGCGGGATAAAAAATTAGACTCACTGCCTACATCTAATAAACACTTTACTCTATGTTTACATCCCGATTCATCAATTAGAAAACATATAACAGTTGAAAGTAAAACTTTGCTCTTTTTATTCGAATAGTTACTAATAAAGGTTTTCTGAACGAACTCTTCTGCATTAGCGTTCAAGACTGATGTGCCACTATTTGTTGGCCTAGAATCTGAACATTCTTCCGCATTTACCTTTCCTTGTTTATTTTGTTCCGATGAAACATATTCTTTCACGTATGTATTGTTATTTGTTTTTGGAAAATGTATGGTTTTATGATGACGTTTTTTACAAAAGCACGTGTACTTTGATGGACAATTTGCAACTGAATGTGAATTTAAACAATTAAAGCATAACTTGTTACATTTTATAACGTTCACCCTTTCATTGACAGATAATTTTAAATAATGCGGGCATTTTGAAAGAGTGTGATTTTCGTGGCAAAAAATACAACTTAATGTTTTAACATCTGATAAGAATACTTTAGATACACTTTTGGAGTTAGTATATTTACGATTAACACTAAAATTCTCAGTAAGAGATTTTCCGCGTGATGTGAAATATAAATCAATCTCTCGTCCCAACTCTTCTGGTAAAAACCATTTATCTCCTTGTCTCACACTGATGTGGGAAGCTGTTTCTCTATCTAATGTTTGATATAATTTATCCGATACTATAAGTTGTTTTAGACTCTCGAAATTGGAGACATTTCTTAAATTTAAATAATATTCCCAGTTTGTCATTAGACGTGAAGCAAACTGTACATGCGTCTCATTTGGTCGTTTAACAGCTTTTCTAAATTGCTCTAAGCAAAAATAAGGGGTAGGTTGAAATTCTTTTAACACTAATTCTTTTATTTTTGCATAATTCTCGATATCACTATCATGTAAGTAAGTTAATATGTTAGATGCTTTATCCCCTAATAAATTTAACAGAATTTCTGCTTTATATTGTTCTGGAACATTTTTAGTCTTAAAAGCTCGTTCTAAAGAAGAAAAGAAAAATCCCCATCCTTTAGGACGTGTAGGTATTTTTACAGTCAAAGTTCGAATACTTTTTATCAATTGATCTAACGATTCTAATTTTATTTCACCCTCACTAATATTGGATTTAGCTTCAGATTTAATTTTGGCTAGTTCTAATTCAAGTTTCATTTTTTCCAGATCATATTGCTTTTGCTCCTTATCAATTCGCCTTTGCTCCTGCTCCTCATAAATTCGCCTTTGCTCCTGCTCCTCATGTTTACGATTTTCAATTATATCGTTTGCTATATCTTTCACAAAATCTGGTTTATTTTTATAAATTTCACTGTCTTCAATAATAACGTTTAAATCCGCAATTGTCATATTTTCATCAACATTTAGATTTATTTCAGTGGCTATAAGCCTTAAATCCTCTTTTTTTGCACCTTTAAACATTGTTTAATATATGTATAACAGTAAAGATAAGAAAAATCACGTTCACTTACTTTTCGAATAATCTTTTGACGAATTTCGTAGCACGGAACTCTTAGAGCTTATCATTCATCTCGGCGTTTCACTCAACTTAAAATTTGATTTTAGAAGGTCGTTGAATTTAATCCCAGGCTGCTTCTTCGTTGCTCGGCGGACCATTATGTTAACTCATATTAAATACTCACAAATACACAAAATAACAAAACTGCAGTGCACTGTTTTTTTTATTAAATAATATCACAAGAGCCGCTCATGGCTACCTCTCTCACAACAAAACATTCTATAAACTCGCATAAGCAAACGCAGACGATCAAAGTTATTGCCAAAAAGGCAAAGCATAAAAACGACCGAACAGAGATGAGTACTTAGAATAATTTAATTTAAATGTGAAGGGCTGTTAATACAATCGATTTAGTTTTTAAATGTTGAATTTAATTTAGGGGCTGCACTGTTTGACTATAGCGCACTAAAATAAATAAGTTATTAAACCGAATTTAATTGAAACAGGTGTGGGGGGGGAGAATAAAATGCAAACATATATAACGAGATAGTCGTTATACGCTAATCAACAATAAATTATTGCAAAAATCAATTATCTGTCCCTCTCCAGCAATCTCTCGATAAGTCCCTGATGCACCAAATTTATATACAGACTTTTTAGTCTGAATAAAAAAACTCCATCTATCTGGAAAACAAGATGAGATAAATATACACGTAGCATCGGAGATTTATGACAGAGGATTATATTTACACTTTTAATATGAGAAAGGATATATAGCCAGTTAATAGATGAAAATCCAGAAAGTCCAGTAAAAGGTGCTTTATTGTCAGGTTCGTACATATCGAGGATACCAGCCTAACGGCCGGTGCTGGAGAGGGGACGATCTACATTTTTTATGCTCACAGATGCACGATCAGGAACAGAATTATCTCATAATCACATTTTAGAGCATTGAGTTATTGGCGAGCAGTAATTTACAAAACTAGTAAGCCAGTAGATATCTGGCGAGAATTCCATTGAAATGAGACATGTGTTCAAAACCGTTAATGTATTGTCAATGAGAAGGGTAAAAGGGCAACATATGAAATATTAACGCCAACGGATAACCGAGAAAATGTGGGGAACCGAAAACCACAAAGCCGCATTTTACAGGGGGTTTGCCAACTCATGGGAATAGGCGCGGCGAGCCGTTTGAAGACATTGCAATTAAAAATAAGATATTGCAGACAAAATTTATGATAAGAATTTATACGTTGGAAAGGAAAGATGCAGATGTAGTGACCCAATAAAAAAAAATAAAGAAAGGAGGCATGAGAAAGATCCCGCATAGCAACCAAATTAAGCATGTAAGTGACCTGGGTAAGTTGTTTCCATGCGAGATAAAAGTAGCATGCCTCATTTAATATACGACTGCTCTTTGCGGTTTTTGAGAATTAAGAGTGTGAAATGAAAATGTATTTCTAAAGGAAAAGAGCAATGAAAATAAATTTAATTTATGATTTTAAGACAGATTTAAACTATAGGAATTTAGTAAAATAACCTTATTTTAAAAAGGGGGGGGGGAGTAAAGGAAAAAATGTATTAATAGAATATGGGAAGGAAATATCCTTCACAGTGATTTTCTTTTAGCTTAGAAATGATTCACAATCACTAAATGAATGTAACAATATATGTTTTTTATAAACATTAAGTCTTAGTGGACGCTACCTTTTTATGCATGATTCCGTTTTATATTTTATTCGCACCACCACATATAAAAAATAAATTGTATAGTATATTTCTCTTGCACGTGTTGTCAAAAGTATAAATAAAAGTGTTTCTCATAAAAAAGTGCTACCACCAGAATAAAATTCGTGTAAGAGACGCTGGTTCTGATGTCACGTGGGAAGTGATATAGGACGTATTACATTTATTTATTTTACAATATATTCCCAATTATATACTACTAGTTAAAGGAAAAGGTAGTTAACTACATTATGTTAATTAAGTAGCTATTATATTTTATACAATTCTAACTTATAAAAAATATAAAGCTTTCCATAACGGAATTGTGGAAAGTTTTGCATCTAACTAAAACGATGGGGCAAAGCCCCGTATCTGAAACGTGTGTTTACTTTAACTCCATTCTGCAGTATTTTGCTTTATCCTTTATCTACTGCATTATGATCTACTGAATAACTTTTCATGTATTTTTTTTTTTTTAGTTACTACAATTAAAATTAAAGGATGAACATAAAAAAAAAATACTCACCCGTGAGAAATTTAATTCCTTATAGGTAATTAACCCATTAAATATCGCTCCCGTCATATTCTCGGGCTGTGACTTTTACTCAGATTATTCAGATTTGTTTCATTCCCACCAGTTTTATAGAATAATGTAATTGGCTTTATTATTGTATCATTTTACCTGCCATTAAATAAGTTGAACATTTCTTTTTTCAAAAAAGTGGTACCAATAAGCAATTTGAATTTTTAAACCGTAATTTAATGCGAGCGTTAACCCCTTTAGGGGCAAGCAACTACGTTTGTGAAATGCTTAATTCCCACCGGAATCTTTGAAAAATTCTATTTCAAAATAAGTAAAAGCAATTTTACGGCTCTTTTCCACCAAAGTTAGAAAAGTAAAATTTAATAAAATTTTTCTGGTGTAAAACTTCATTAATCGTAGGTGGTATATAATACATACCGGTGCCCCTCAAGGGGTTAAGGAGTTAATTAAAGTTGTACTTTAAAGTACCGTGAGTACACTATGACTAAATTATCGTAACAGAAAACCCACAAAGTATTTCAAACGGCACCATAATTGTGTTAAAATATTTTCGATTTAATAAGTATGTGGAATATAGCCTTTTTCTCATTTGCAAATAATTCATTTGGCGAATTTCGGTGCCAATCATTTATTTCAACGCTTTAGCATTGAAAGTGTTTTGCCCCGAAGGGTTAAAAAAATATTTATTTTAGGTTTCCATTTTGATAGCAGTCCATTAGTTATGCGACGTCTATATCCCAGGAACAACATGTTCTCTCGCATCTCCACATATGCAAAATATGTATTTTCATATGACACTTCTAGCATAGCAAAAAAGAGATGGTGGCACAACTTTTTCGATTTCTTATAAAAAATAATAATGAAACAGACATGTAATACTAGGAAAAGTATTACTACGCTACATTTTAGTAATTGCATTTGAAAACAGATCAATACTATAGATAACTACACAGACGAAAATTAAACAAGAAGTTTTTCTCCAACACCCAGTGTACTGACGATACTTATAAGTACCATCGAGTCATTCAATTGAAATCAAATACATACAGCGTTCCTCTAAAATAGTTAGTCAAACTGTATTCTACGATGATAATGAACACATAAAAAAAATCCAACACTTATCTTGTATTGATTCAGAAATGAAAAGACGAGCGTGACAATTTGTACAAAATGTCGGCACAAAACACATGGACTTTTCCACAAATAGCCTCCTTCCTCGATAAAATAACACACCTTGAACTACTGCTGCCATGTATACGAATAAAGTCGAGTTAACCCACCGACTGTCTTGGAAAAGGGCAAAATTGTAGTGTTGTTTTCTCCTCATTTTGTTTTAAATGCTAAAAAAAATGATACTTTGAACATTTTATAAAAAAACTTAATAACGATTAAGAATGCAATCTTTAGAAGTATTAGTCATTGTTCAATGTATTAAAAATACATTAAATCAAAAGAATTATATTTAAAAGAGTGTTTTTGCAAAGTACCATTAGAACATTAGTAATATTCACTATGGGATGAAAGTTTAAAGTGAGTGGCACTTATAAGTATCGTCAGTAGATATTTATTTTTATAAAATTTAAACTTGCCTCATTTTCTTGGCACGGAATGCTACTTTTTTCACAAGGTTTGAACACACAACTACTACACTTGAAGCCAAACTGCCACCCAGCGGCCATGATTGTAGAAATGTTGCATATGCACCAATCCCTGTACATGCAATATATTTGCGCATGGTATATCTGTCCCCTATTTAAAGAAAGAACTAAAACTCCATGCCATAGAATCCACATACAATTGCGCTCCGCACTACCCAATACTCAGGGCTGCCACTGGCGACTATTTTTAATTCTGTCTCATACCACTTGATCAAGACAGAAATAATCCACATTCACATTTAAAATTAGTGAAAGAGAAATACAGATTTAAATTTACTCTTTAAAAATAGTGATGCATAGAATTTAAAAAGAGTTGCCAGTGGTAACCTTGAAGAATACTGCTTTTCTATTCTTTTCGTGGATTACTATATAGGAGAAGGAAAGAAAAACTGGCCACTCTAAGGTTTGTGGAATTTTACGATACTTGCTTTAATCAACTCAGTACTAGAAACAAATACATAAAGTAACTATAATAACTGAAGCTTCAATTGTTATTTTATTTTTACTTTTAAAATTTTAAGATTTATTCGTTGCTTTGAAAGAAAAATTACAAAATGGCCACGTTGCCCGACAAAGTGGCCTTCATAGGTAAATGAACAAATCAGATTCATTCAAGATGTATATTTTATCAACACAAGCTAATATTAACACATATTAAGAATAAGTATTATGTTTTGTAACATTTTAAGTATCAAATCGTTACAGAAAAGTAATCAGTAATGAGTATCAATATGACGAATGCAAGAATACAAGTACTCCCAGCAGACAATCAGACTGCAAATGTCGAGAGTAAGTCTCACTCTAAACAAGTTATTGCCCCGATCCGTCTTCTTTCTTTCAGCGAAAATTATTTTGAGTAATATTTTGTTAGGAATAATAAATAAAAAATCGTTTCCGGGCAAAGTTGCCGTCTGTCCATTCTACCCGATCTCTTTGTGGACACTTTGCCTTTGTCCGGAATGACGCCGTTACAAAAACTGAGACATAGCATATAACCTATGTATCGTTTTCAAGCACACATAATTTAAAAGTTTATTTCATAATGATCAAACAGGATACGAACAAATAATTATTGGATTTTTCGGAAAGGCGTCTCCGCTTGGAAAAGTCAATTCGTACCGGAAAATTCTACTCGGTCATTATTAGACGTTAGATATCGGAATCAATGTCTAATAATTAAATGATAGAATTTTCCGGTGCAAATTGATTTTCCCAAACGGACAGGACTTTGCGAACGACCCAATATAACACTTCATACTATTTAACTATAATCAAGAAATTGTACCTCTTGCCTAAAATCAAAAATGTGAAAAAAACAATAAAAGGAATAAAAACTAGAAAAATGCAGCCTTTCGCTTCAAAATCGCAGACAATATTACGTGCATCTGTGACGACTGTTTCCCCAAGTTCCGGGTTTGAATTATGCAGCGGAAAAAAACTCAAATGGTTACTTTGCCTTCACTGGCCACTGAACCCTTCCTTCCCCTAGTATATTTACAAGGCGTATGTTAGCTACTATTACTGGAGTAGAGGGGGAACCGTAGGGAAATTTCCGGCATTGCGATTTTTTAGCTTGTTCTAAAGTTTTTATCTCGACGCGATAGTTGGAATCTGAAGTATTGAAACAATTGCTCAGTATATTTTTGTCTCTCTTTTTTTCTGAAATGCCTGTCTCTGAGAAATCTGAACTTCCGTCTCCATTTTTTAATGAAATTGAAGAAACCTACAATCATCGAATTAATTGCAGCACGTAACGATGTTAAAAAATTAAAAGACAATGAGTGAAATAATTTGAAAGTAGACTAATAGAAATTACATCACGAAGACGTCTTTTGGACAACATTAGCTTTCACATACAGTGTTGCCATTGGGCTACTTTTTTTAAATTCATATTTCTTGATTGGTACATCTTTTTCGAAAATGTAAAAGTTGCCTTATTTAATGTCTTATTAATTAAGTCGAAATCAGGTGGAATTTTACCATTTCAGAAAAGTGGTGCAAATAAAGAAATCTGATTTTTAAAAAAAATAACCCACTAGTAACACTGTTCGCATAAATAAAATATCAAATCAAAGGTAATTTAAAGCACGGTGTATAATATAAAGTTTATTGTAAATAATTGTAATTTATGAGATGATTTTTCATTTAATATTGGCGCCATGTTTAGTGCAATGGTGAATATATGTTTTTTATTATAATTGTTTAAATTAATATTTCTTCATAATTTGTGAGCAGAAAATTGATAAAATTTCATTTTCAAAATTTCGTTATCTGTAAAGTAACATATGCGCAGAAATCATGGGCGAAAATCAGGAAGACGTCCACAGCTGAATTTAAACTATTATTAAGCCACGCCCCATTTTGTAAGGACTCTTCAACCAGTAATCGTACAAAACTATTTTCTACCTAATAAATCGCGAGGAAAATGATCTTTATAGTAATACTGGTGGTAGAGTCCTTACAAAATGGGGCGTGGCTTAATCGCGTGCGAACCCTGCATTAGCTTTTGCATACATTGTTGCCACTGGAGTACTTTTTTTAAATTCATATTTCTTGATTGGCACATCTTTTTTGAAATAGTAAAATTCGCCTTATTTAACCCTTTATCTACTGACGGTACTTATAAGTACCACTCATTTTAAACTTTCATCCCATGGTGAATATTACTAATATTCTAATGCTACTTTGCAAAAACACTCTTTTAACTTTCACTTTATCCGGATAAATGGCATCAGTAGTTATAGGTTTGTTATTTTAGCGAGGAAGGGGGTTATATTTGACACTGACGATGTGTTTGGTGCTAACATTTTGTACAGATTGCCACGCTTATTTTTTTAATGCTGCAAACACAGTAAAGGATATAAGTGTTGGATTTTTTATGTGTTCATTATGACCTTAGAATACAGTTTGACTAGCTATTTTAGGTGAACACTGTATGTATTTGATTTAACAGTTGAATTACACGGTTGTACTTATAAGTACCGTCAGTACATTGGGTACTGGAGAAAAACTTCTTGTTTACTTTTCGTCTGTGTAGTTATCCATCGTTTTCATCTGTTTTAAAATGTAATTACTAAAATGTAGTGTAGTAATGATTTCCCTCGTATTTCTTTTCTGTTTCATTGTTATTTTTTATAGGAAATCGAAAAAGTTGTTGCACCGGCTTGTTTTGCTATGCTAGAAATGACATATGTAAATTCATATATTGGATATGTGGAGATGCGAGAGAACACGTTGTTCCGGGAATATAAACGTCGCATAACTAAAGCACTGCTAAGAAGATCGAATCCTAAAAAAAAAAAAAAAAAAAAAAAAAAAAAAAAAAAGTTTTTTAACCCTTTCAGGGGCAAGGCATTTTCAATTCTAAAGTGTTGAAATAAATGACTGGCACCGGAATTTGCCGAACGATTTATCTGTAAATAGGAAAATGCCTGTATTTCATGTACTTATTAAACCATATGTAAACCATTTTTCATGTACTTTAAAGTAATACTTAAATTAATTACCTCTAAATAATTAAATTTCTCATGGTTGAGTATTTGTTTTATGTTTATAATTTAATTTTCATTGCAGTAACTGAAAAAAAAATATTACATGAAAAATTGTAATTTATGAAATGATTGTTCATTTAATATTGGCGTCATCTGTTAGTGCAAACATACGTTTTTCATTAAACTTGTTAAAATTTTTATTTCTTCATAATTTTGTTCAAAGAAAATAGATAAAATTTCAATATCAAAATTTCGTTATCTGTAAAGTGACATAGGCACCGAATTCATGGGCGAAAATCAGGCAGGCTTCCACAGCTGAATTTAAACTGTTATCTTTGCATTAATTAATCACAGTGATTAAATTGATTTTTTTTCTAATTATACTAAATGCTAATTATATATAAATGCTAGTTATGTCGAAGAAAAATATAATCTTTAAGGTGGATCCCATAAAATTCATGTTTCGCTTCTCTGAGTGCTAAATTATTTGATTTTAAACAAATAAAGGACGTGTACATAATTCGTGCAATTTTGAAATAAAATCCCTATAGATTATTTTTCTTTTTGTTTTGTTTTAAATTTTATTGAATATTTACATATATAAAAGAACGAAAATGTATGCGTTCAGTATAGATTGCGATACATTATGCAACACATTCAAAATACTGAAAAATAATCACAGTTTATTACTGTGAAAGATGATTTCTAAATAAACTATATGGAAAATGCAAAAAAGCATTTGAAAACCTAATTTCTAATATTACCATACATATTCGTAAAAATATCCGGGTTTTTTTGTGCAGCCCTGCATAAGATCTATACAGGCGTATATATAGTATGCTAAAAGTTATTTCAGTTAAGCAAGTTATTTCAGTTAGCACAGTTCAAAGATTCCGTTCAGCAATTTACATTAATAAACGGGAATGCACTTCAAAAATTTTGAGAAGCCCTGCATATGATCCATAGAATTTATACACTTCAAGTAATATTTAGAAAAAATAGCTCAATTTAATAACGCGTACCACAACTAAAAACACAGCACCAGAAATTACTGTTTATAGGCTTCAATAGATCCATTATTGTTCAATTTCTTATGTAGCAATTTTTTCTCCTGTGTAATGAACGATACAATGTTGTTCTGTTTTATGAACGATTCCCTGTAAATGAACGATAAATTATTTGCACACCATATTCTACAGCATGTGTTGTGTAAGTCCACTTCAGTGATATAGATGTAAATTTCAGTATATATATAATAGTGTGCTATCAATAATATAAACCGCAAACGATTTCCCCCCTTAGACCGTAATGGAATACTTTTGAAATCCCTGTAAATGAACAATAGGTGCTAGACATTTTATTTTCAATGCTGAGCTTGGTATAGTGATACCAAAATACGTCTATAAATTTCATGGCAATCGGACTATATTTACGCGATTTACAGCACGAACAGACGGCAGACAGACAAACAGAAGTCAATATTATCAGAAGTCACAGTCTTCAATAGATAAATTTTTATTCTATTTCTTTATTAGAAAAAAAAAATTTCTGGGTCCCTGTAAATGAACGATAAATTCTATGCAAACCATATTCTACAGTAAGCACCGTGATATACACTTCAGAGATATATATAAATTTCTGTATAATTAAAGTAGTGTAATATCATTAATATAAACCGCAAACAATTGTTCTCCTTAGACCGTAATGTAACGGAATTATTTTGAGTATCCCTGTAAATTAACAATAAATGCTACGCACTTGATTTTCAATACCGGACGTGGTATAGTGATACCCAAACACATATATGAATTTCATGCAATCGGACAATATTTACGCGTGTTACATCACGGACAGAAGGCAAACAGACCAACAGAAGTAAATAAACACTTTTCAGTGGAAAGTGCTAAATATGAAATTAATTATTTTATTGGAAGATCTTTACTGTGCTTTAGAATAAAGAAAATATAAAGTTGTAATTGAGGGGTTCAGAATACAATCCGACTAACTCCATTTTATACGGCGTTTTTTTTTACTAAGGAAAAATGAAAATTTTCTATATATTTATACAGTGACAAAAAGTTGACTTTGATAAAAAGAAAATTAATGAGTTCAGTCAAAATATACCGAGAAAAAATATTATATAGATACAATATTATTATAGTTACAATAACTTTAACTGTTTATATGAAACCAGGGTCATATAATATACCATAATATAAATATGATATATGTCCATAAATATGTAATAATATATCCTCAATGTCCATGAATATCAGTATTTTTTATAGTAAAATAAATCTAGTTTGAAAGTGCAAAAAATTCGCCTTATTTAAAGGGAGATTTTCTATAAGGAAATACTGGTACCGAAGAATTTCTTCGTCTGTAAATTCAGGGACACGTACGAACCCCTTGAACATTTTCATTTGATGGAGTTAACACTAGAACGCCCGGAAATTTTACTCAAGTTTCATAAAAATATTTTACACCAGAATTTTTTTTTAATTATTTGACTGATTTACTTAACGTAAATCAGCGTTTTTAAAATTTAACTTATTTTGGGAAAGAATTTTTGGTTCCAATTGACATTTAATCATATGGTCGGAGTCGAATCGACTTCTTCCGGACGTTCTAGTGTTAATCGATTTGTGCGCTGAACGGTTCAATTAACCCTCTGTTTCACAGGGTAGAATACGTTCTACAAATTCCGTAATTAAGAAAATCTGATGTCATACCAGAAGATTTAAATCAAAAAATTCGGTTCATTTAATGATGGAACTTCTGTTATTAAACAAAGCAAATACTGCTATTTTAAATTTCTGGTGTGAATTTGGAATATCGGAATCTGAAAATCCACAAATTTGGAAACGCTGGTGGTAGAAAATATGCTAAAATGGGCATTAAGATCATACTGTATTATTAAGATACATAACATCATACTGTGTAACTCAGGGTAAATATGTTTCCTCCAGACTTCCACACTATTTACGCATATCCAAACATTTATTGCACTAAGCGATTAACAAAATATTTAATTGTACCCGGAAATAATGCATGAACATTTAATGATATAAAATTAAATTTTAAACAAACTACGAGTCTAGATAAAAGTTTTTAAAGTTCAAGCAGGCGAACTCTGAGATCTCTCATGAGTTCGCGAGAAAACATAAGAAAAGTAAGCGTTTGGCCGGGGTGAGGTACACTTGATTCCCTTCACAACAATTTTTACTAGTGGAACTTTTAATATGTATTTTATACGCCGAATGTGCCCCTCATGTACCTTTAAAAATAGGACTACTCAGTAGTTGAAATACCGAGTAACACCAGAAGTTGCGAAAACACTAATTTGAAAATAAATAAGCGATTCCCTACACGTACATATAAATACAACATGTTATTTTAAGTAAGTTATATGAATTCTGTGCAAACACTCTAAGTAGGTTTAATTTTGCTCAATAGGTAATTATTAAACTTACAGTTTTAATACTAGAGCTGTAAATTTAACACGAGCGATATACACAAGAATATACAAATCTAGGCGCCAGCGGCCAGTCTTTGAACACTAAATTTTACTAGTTTTCTTCGCTTAAATTTTATTAGCATTCTTACAAAAAATTTCGACGAAATATTAGACGAAAAATAACGAATAAAATTTAGTGGTGAGAGACTGTCCGCTGGCGCCTAGATTTTTACACCCCTGGATATCTGGATAGACACATTAACGCTTGAACGCCCGGAAGGAGTTGATCCGACTCCGACCATATTATTAAATATCGACTGGAAGCAGAAATTCTTTCATAAAATAAGTTAAATCTAAACCACGCAGATTTACGTTAAATAAATCACTCAAATGATTTTTAATAAAAATTCTGATGTCAAATATTTTTATGAAACTTGAGTAAAATTTTTGGTCGTTCTAGTGTTAAAATATGTTTATTACGCCCCGGTCAAATTGATAGTTTTGATCGTTCTAGTTTAAAAGTAAAGTAACTGCGGGAATTTTTTCATACGAATTGTTTTAATACCGTACTTTGATACACTTTGTCTCGTTTTCATATTTCGAATCTCCCGCTCCGTCCGGTATGGCAGGAAAGTAAACATCAGTGCCATCTTCTAGTACGGTCTGATACGTCACCTAACAACCATTGCCCGAAGCTCTAACACCTCGCTTGTTCTCTCTGGCCGATGTAAGGTTGCAGTCTGCTCCTGCGTTGTCGTCTCGAAAGCCGGTAACTTTATGTGCTGAACCACAAAGCATATTAGGATCACATAACACGGGTAAATATACTTTATTGTCATTGTGTCAGTTAAAATTTGGAATAATATAACCATTGAACTATTATTTTAACACAATCAAACTGACTGGTAAAGTTATCATACGAATTGAATATTTCCAACTGAGCGAAGAAGTGTCTAGGCTGGGAATCGAACTCAGACCCTTGGCTTACAAGGCCAATGCTTTTACCGATTAAGCTAACTGGGCCGACAATCAGCCAGCATATTTCTTTCATATAACCTTATTGGTAGTAACATCTAGTCTGACATGTAGACAGCTCAACAGAATAAACCGCAGGTAAAGGAACTCCATATAGACGATGGATATGTAGATGAACTGTTATTTTAACACAATGAAACTGATTGGTAAACTTATCATACGAATTGAATATTTCCAACTGAGCGAAAAAATGAACAGGCTGGGAATCGAACCCAGATTCTTGGCTTACAAGACCAACGCTTTTACCGTCTAAGCTAACTGGGCCGGCAACCAGCCAGCAATGTAAAAGCATTGACCTTGTAAGCCAAGGATCTGGGTTCGATTCCCATCCCGGGTATTTTTTCGCTCAGTTGGAATTATTCAATTCGTAATATAACCTTTGTCAAGTCATATTTCTGTGAGATATAGCAGCATAATCAAAATATCGACACTTGATGGGGCTACTTTGTGACACATCGATTCTCTCAGAAATTAGACCCACAAGGTTACCTTTTAAAAAATAAAGATATATATTTATGTTTTCAGTGTTATGATAGACGTGAAACATTATGAGAACACAATATAGTCCAAATGCAACCATTAGTGACAAGTTAAGCTCTCATATAAGGTCTTGAAGTGCTACGTCTTTGTGAGAAAAATAACATTAAGTTCGTCTCGCATTTATTCCAAATTCAACTCATCTCTTACAGCCGCTTGATGTGGCCTTTTTCCGTTCTTTAAAATCCTCCTGAAGAAGAGTGATGTCAAGTTCGATAAAATTACCTCTGATAGTAGATGTACAAACGTACCAAAGGACGAATTCCCGCTTCTTCTAAAAGAGCTCATATCAAGAACAATCTGAAGTCGGGATTTCGCTCGATCGGAATCTTTCCCGTAAATAGAAACAAAGTTTTGAAACGACCTCCAAAAAACAGTGCTCTTAAAAAGCTTAGGGTCGATGACGGAAAAGTTGAGAAATATGTTCTTGGAAGAGTTGAAGAAGAAACGGGATGATATAACAAAAAGTCCGGTCACTAAGACGCAAAAAGTTGAATATGCTGCCTGACTGAAGGCTCAGTGCTGCTACTGTCCAAAAAGCCAGAGGAAGCGACGTGCTTACGACGTGTTATGGAAGAGATGTGTTTAAGACGTGTTATGTAAGTGACGTGCCTACTGCGTACATAGACAGCAAATATGAGAAATTTGTCACCGGAAGGAAAATAACAAAGAGAGATTCGCCATCTTCCAGAAAGGTCTCAAAGTCTTCCTTAATTTTTTGCATTAGGTAAAATTCTGAATACGTTCCATACGGTATAGGGGCACATTCTCAGAATTTCTCCTTATCGACCGAAGAAAAAAGATTTTATTCCGGAACCATTCACTCCTCTTCAAGGGCACGGGTGTTAGGAAAAAAAAACAGTGAGCGGTACTGGATTACGGGTTTTCGTAAAACCAATTTTGGCTTGATTGGAAAACAAAAATAATAATTCAACTGTTTTTTCGTATATTTTGTAGAAAGTTATTTCCTAAAACTTAAAACAGAATTGTATTTCTTGTTTAACACTAAAAAACCCCAGAATTTTAGTCAAGTTTTGTAAAAATATTTATCACCAGAATTTTTATTCAAAACTGTTTAACTTACTTATCTAACATTTTTCTTCTTCAGAAATTTTTTTGTTTGAACCGAAATATATTCATTTGGTAGGGGTCAAACGACCCCTGATCGGTTCCTTTATTGTTAATGTTTTTTCATATTACATAATTCCATCATTTACCTTGAGACCTTTTCTCCCTATTACCTAATAGTCAATATATTGTGCAGCTCTATTGTTTTGTATGATTCCCCAAAAATTCCAACATGCTATTTTTTAATTGGAAAATTCGAAATATTAAGTTAAAGAGGATCTACTATATTTTAAGAGATAATATGTGTGTGAATTATTATGAAAGCGTCATTGTTATTTAAGATATGATGCATTTAATGAAACGGTATTCGATTCTTTTGCAGACAAAATGGAGTAAATTAATGGGACAAATCAGCGACATTTAAGGGGCTGTGCATCTATAATGTTATCACTTTAGGGGGGAAGGGGGTTTCGAACATGATATAGTAAGATATCTCTGGGGGGGGGAGGGGATTTGCTTTTTGATACTGCCAAACATTTCTCTTTTTAGTAACTTTTTCTTTACATCCAAATAGTCTGTTACCTTTATTATTAGTATCTTTTTTGTATGTTTTATGGAAATATAAAGCTATTATTAAAGCCATTAAATGTTTATAAAATCATTTCATTCCAAAATTTGAAATTACCCAACGTTTTGCATTCCTGTTCTCCTGCCATATGCACATATAATTCGCTGTTAGAGAAATCAGGAGCATAATATGTAAAAAATGATACTTAAGTGTACTGGTAAAGAAAGAAAAAGAATGTTTTCACTGTTTTGGTGAAAAGTTCAACTTTTAACATCTTCGAGCAAGTGCAAGAAGAAAACATTACTGTTGAATGTTGGTCCTATATGTTATTCCATAGTAATAATTTAAAAAAAAACATACACCGACATCTGCCCCCGAATTCAATGATTTTTTTTAACAGCAGAAGCCATTGAAACCCAAAATATCAACACAGCCCGCCCCCATATAATGAAGTTTATCCTTTTTCTGTTCGGGAGGGGAGGTGCATATTTACTCGTTAAAAGATCAAAATACACAGGTTATTATTTAGAAATGATCGACTGAATACAAAAAAATGCAAACAGAAAACCACTTTCTATTAATTTATCTATATTTCTATTAATTTTTATAAGTGCCATATAAAGTGCTATATAAAGTGCATTTTAGACAATTTCCAGTGATGGTTTTCGAGAAATACTATTTCCGCAAAAGAGGCCTACTTGACGTCAAAAGTTCTGGCCAATCAGATTTCGAGATGAGAAAACCAAAATGTGTATCTGTCTTATTTGCTCGATTACACCATGGTCAACGAGTATCCGAAAAAAAAATGTTACGTATTTTTGTTCGTAGAATCCGAATCTGCTACAAAAATTGGGGATTACCATTCAAGATTTTAAAGTTAGATCCCCTCTGACCCCCGGGAGATCGGTAGCGGGTGTTAAATTTGGTATCACTGAGTAGCCTTTTTTTTTTTTTTTTTTTTTTTTTTTTTAACCATTTGAAAAAATGGTTATTGTTCTCGTCAGGATGGGAAATGAAAAGCATATCTGAAGGTTTTTATTGGTTTAATCCGCATTTTATTCGTCTTCTGATTGGTCTATACAGTAATATGTATTTCCTTTTACTTTCAACAGAGACCTGTTGCCACTATGACAGAAAAGTAATAAAAAATAACCAAAAAAATTAATAACTCATAAACAAATTGAGATATAGCTTTCAAACAAATTGCATTTAAAAGTACATTTTTTCTCTATACGACGGTGTAAAAGTGTGATAGTGTGGCATGTTTAGAAGTTTAAGAATGAAATTTCATTTAAAATGGGTTGTCAGATTTCTTGGAAATCTGACGATGGAAAAGCCTTTTCCCGAACAGCCAATGAAATGCTTGGATAATACATAAGTTTCAGGTGGATATTACGTACGAGTCGCAGGCGATTTTCGTCGCTTGCAATTTTTACGTGTCATAACACTATTAATGTTTAATTCATGGCGTACGTAATGTATGATCAACTCCGTACGATTTTTTATGTCTTAAATTTTAGTCTTTGAAAAATCATTTTCAAAATGGTCGTTTTAATTTGTTAAATTGCAATTTCTTTTTTTTTTTTTTTTTTGTAATATTTAACACGTATATTTTCGTTTTTCAACCTTATATGTATTCATCAAGTTATTCGACCAAACTTTTTGTTGAAACCAAAAGATTGTTTCCAAACTTTTCGGACACCCTGTATATTTATACATTGATAAAAAGTTCCCTTGATTAAAAGGAAATTAATGAGTTCAATCAAAATATCCCGAGAAAAAAAAATTATATAGATACAATATTTTTATAGTTAACAATAACTTTAACTGTTTATACCGAACCAGCATTCGCACGGGTACCGTTATTTTCAAGACTACATTTCAATATTTTTTTATAGTAATTAAATCTAGTTTAAAAGTGCAAAATTTCGCCTTATTTAATGTGATAATTTCCATAAGAAAACACTGGTAACGAAGAATTTCATAGCTTGGAAATTCAAGGACCCGCACGAACCCCGTGAACATTCTCATTTGATGGAGTTAATCGATTTGTGAACTGAACGGTTCAATTAGACCTCTAATTCATAGGGTAGAATACGTTCTACAAATTCCGTAATTCAGAAAATCTGAAATCATACCAGAAAATTAAAAAAAAATAATTTAAAGACGGAATTTCTGTTATTAAAATCTAAACCAATAAGGTTTATTACTGTTCTACATTTATAATACTACTTTTCATTAAAAGTAATTTTTCATTTTTAAAATTTTTATTTTTAATAAAATTATATAGTAGTATTTATACTACAGTTACACTTTATATCCCAATGACTCATTCATTTTAGACATTTAACAATAGACTGGGAGTAAAGTTGAAGACAACTCGGAAGCCCCTCAAAGTGCAAACACTTTTAAGTCACTGTTATTAAACAAAGAAAATATTGCTACTTTAAATTTTTGGTATGAATTTGGAATATCTGAATTGAAAAATGCACTAATTTGGAAATACTAGTGCTAGCAAACAGGCTACCATGGGCATCAGAGGATTAAGTTTATACTGAATAACCCAGAGTAAATATGTTTCCTCCAGACTTCCGCACTATTTACGTATATCGAATCATTTAACCTCCCTACCTTGAATGGGTCTAATCGACCCATTTCTACAATCCTTTTTATTCGATTCGAACTAGAAAATTTTCCGTAAAGTAAGATAAATAAAAGGCACGGACAACTAATATAAATAAACACATTAAATAGCTTCTAAAGAAACTTCTGGTGGAAAATGTTTTTATTAACTTTGAGTAAACTTTCAACAGGGTAGGAAGGTTAATGCACTAAGCGATTTCCAAAATATTCAATTGAACCCGGAAATAATACATGAGCATTTAATTATATAAAATTAAGTTTTAAACACACCCCAAGATTCTTATATGTAAATTGCTTAAAATTCAAGCAAGCGAACTCTGTGATTTCTAACGAGTTTGCGAGAAAAAAGTAGGAAAGTTAGCGATTGTCCGGAGGAGAGGTGCGTCCGTTTCCCTTCGCAAGTTTTGTACTAGAGGAACTTTAAGTGTGTGCATTATATACATGATTTGCCTCTTGTACCTTCAAGGAATTGAACTATTGAGTAGTTGAAATATCGAATAACGCCGGAATTTACGAAAACACTAATTTGAAAATAAATAAACGAATCCCTACCCGTGCATATAAATACAACAAGTTAATAAACATTTATGGAAATAAGTGATATCAGTTCTATACAGACACTCTTCAAAGGGTTAATTTTGTTTAATATGTAATGATTAAACTTATAGTTTTAAGACTAGCGTGGTAAATTTAACACAAGCGATATACACATTAAAATATGTTTATTACACCCGGTCAAATTGATCGCTTTGATGGTTCTAATTTAACCCTTTCAGGGGCGGTGGTATGTTTATGAAACCAATTAATTTTAATTCCCAAATGCCCCATTTGCGCCAGAATTTTCATAAATGTATATTTGACATTTTATATGTATGTATCTTTTTCGTTTTTCCAAAGAAATTTGTGGGTAAATCCCGGTGCCATCCATTTATTTCAACACTTTAGCATTGAAAATGCTTTGTCCCTGAAAAGGTTAAAAGTAACGTAACTGTGGGATTTTTTTCATATGGTTTCTTTTAGAATATGAAAAATATATCGCTATTTCATATACATATTTTTTTTTATAATTTATTTTGATGATTTGATAGTTGTAGGCTCCCTTAATCCTTTCAGGTACAAGTAATTGTGTTTCTGTAATGCTAAATTCACACCGGAAGGGACGAAAAACTTATTTGAAAATAAAGAAATGCAATTTCACATCATTAATTTGCCAAAGGTATAAAAGAAAAATTTAACTAAAATATTCTGGTTCAAACCTTGATTAAAATGAAACGGGATATAATGTATCCCACCAGTCCTTAAAGGAGCTGGTCACTCAGTTTCGGAATTCTCCTCCGTAATGTTAAGTCTATGGATTTTTGATGCATTCGTGCATTTAAAGTATGTCCTCTGGAAATTCATATTTTTAACATCTATTTTCTGTGTACTTTTTTTAAAGGATGGTTCTTTTTTCCTAGTTTTCAAAATATTTTAAAAATCTATGCTGAATTTAATATTTTATGTGTTAACAGGGAGCAAACGTCTATATTTTAGAAATATTTTCAGAACTAAGAAAAAAAGAGACATCTTTTAGGAAGTGTACACAAAAAATAGAAGTTCAAAATATTAATTTCCCGAGGAGATATTTTAAATATACGAATGCATCAAATGCCCATAGATTATACATTAGCGAGTGGGAATCGAAAACTGAGTGACCAGCCCCCTAAAGCCTTATGAGCTTTCGCTAAGAACGCGAAGACACACCAGAGCTAATGTTAAACCAATGGAAGCTTGATTCTCGAATTTCATGTTTCGCATTTCAATGGATAAAAATATTTTTGTTGTTATTGCTGCATAGTATATCTGACCTCGACGACTTAACGGGTGTTTTTATGTTTTTCCGATTTTGGTTTCGATACTTTTATCTCGAGATACTTACTCTTTCAGAGCCTGTTTTGAAATTGAAAGTGTGTTGAAAATAATGTGTAATCAGGCTTGAAAAGTAAGACATTATCCGGTAAAACATTGTTCTCACATATTGATTGTTCAATGCAGAAAAACTATTTAAAAGTATTGAAAAGCACAGGAGATATTTGAAAAAACATCTCTTATTGCTTTAACATTAGCTTGCAAGTATTTTCCTCTTATATAAGTTTGTACATAATATGAATGAAAACAATACATGAAACATATTTCAACTGCACATTTTTCTCTGAAGCTGGTGGTATAGGAATTAGCTATCGTGCTACGATAAGGTGTAAGAACCTAGTAATCTCTGAACAACCGAAATTTCATAAGTATTCCATATTAATATGATAAAAAAAGAAATGTTTGTTTGTGAGTTAGTTTGTTTGTCGGGGGTAAACTGTGAAAATACAGAACCGGTTTTAAATGAATGGTGGCGAAACAATATTGACAGTCTCTGCTCTAACATAGGCTATATTTTAAGTCGGTAGAACTAGACACAAATATGTGCAGGATCAAAGGTATTCTAAAGTTTAGATTTTTGTGATACTGAGGAAGCTAGAAGCTACGAATTTGGAATGATGGGGATTTTAAGATGTAAATGCTCGCTAATATATTTTCTACAAAATCTGAAATTTAATAATGTGAAATGAGCGGTATAATCTCTAAAAATATTCTAAAATACGATTTATTTATTGATAGAACAACTTCAGATTGACATAGTTATTACTTTCATGATGTAATTGCTTTCACAGAACATTTAAAAATATATATAATTTTAAAAGATTGTAAGCGTATTATTGTTTGAGGAACGACGTCAGTAATCAAGTCGACATGCATTTCGTATCCACCGCCCCCTGAATACTAGGCCTGAGCGCTGACACAAAAATGGCGGCTGCTGAAGGCGGATTTTTTTCAGCGTGTGTACAGTCCCTTAAATATTCCTATCAATAATTTTTTTAAGTTTTTTCCGCTTCTTTTTTCTGAGAATAAACAAGGTAGAGAAATCTTTTATAAAATACTGGTATCAAAATTTAAGGGACCGTACCTACGCTAAAAAAAATCCGCCTTCGGCAGCCACCATTTTTGTGTCCTTTTTGTGTGAGCGCTCAGGCCTAGTATTCAGGGGGCGGTGTCGTATCGCAGTGCGCGATGTTCCTATGGCGAAAGCCCCGCTGTTGCGCCTTGTGACTAGCAGATTCGTTATCGGGACAGTTTAATCCACCATATATACAATTCATCAACGCTAAGATTGGCTTGTAAAATTGTCACGCTGCTTCCCGATTATTCAATTTTACAGTTCTCGTGTTGTGTGCTTTAAAAAAATTACCTATACCTACCTATTAGGTGGATCGCGTAAAAACATACACTTTAAGGTGAGTCTCATAACATTCGATTTCTAAACCGCAATTCTAAGGGTTAATTTTTTTGATTTAATACGAATAATAAATGAATTCATAGTTTATGCAATTTTTAATGAAATCCCCTTCACATTTTAAACAGCTTTTTTGTAGTTTATTGCATATTTAAATATATAAAGATGCAATAAACTGTTTTGTTGGAAGACATTTTTTATCGTTCAGAATAGTTGAAAAGAAAAAAAAAATGTATGCTTGAAAGTCTTAAGAAACTTCATGGGGAATAATTTATAATAAATACCTTTCCTCCAGATTTTCGCACTACTGACGCATAGCCAACCAGCAACAGTATAAATCTATTTCAAAAATATTCAGTTATTACCGGAAATAATTTAAGGACATTTGCATATTAAAAATTAACTTTTGCTGAAAGTTACGCATGAATAATAAAATGTATTTAATCAAGTATGCGATATCTGTGTTCTCTGCTTGACTCGCGAGATAAACGAAGGAAAAAAAAGTAAGGGTAGAGTGCAGACGCTCAATTTTTTCATTTCGCAAAAGTTTTTACTATGTTAACTCTTTGAACTCGAGGGCTCCGAAGCAAAGCGATATAAGTAAGCGTCCTATCTTAAATGGGAGAAGTAGCCGTAAGATTAAAAGCGAGGTCACATCAATCAAGGTCATGCGCCACGTAGCGGATGGAGTGTAAACTACAGGTAGACACCTAACTGTTTTCTTACTCACACCACTAAAATTGTCAAGTTTTTTTCAGCTTGATTAATAACTGAATTGCCTTTGTTAAGGCGAAGAAAACTTCATGGCAAAGCGTTAAAAGTAAGCGTCCTATCTTAAATGGGAGAAGTAACCGCAAGATTAAAAACGAGGTCACATCAATCAAGGTCATGCGCCACGTAGCGGATGGAGTGTAAGCTACAGGTAGATACCTAACAGTTTGCTTACTCACACCACTAAAATTGTAAAGTTTTTTTCACCTTGATTAATAACTGAAATGTCCCGGACAAGGTGAAGAAAGCTTCTTGGTGTCAAGTGCATCTGGATGCCCCTCTCGCTACGCCATCATTTTGCAATGAATGTGGCAATGGCAAACAAAACTCATTTCCATGAGTGGCTAAAGATTTCGAAAATACGCGCCACACTAAAAGCCCGCGTATGTGAATTATCACTCCGTCCACAAGATGGCGCAACTGTGTTAATTTACGCCCGATTCCAGTATTAAGTTTGCACGCTTACTTATATCGCTTTGCTTCATGGTGTCAAGTGCATCTGGATGCCCATCTCGCTACGCCATTATTTTGCAACGAATGTGGCAAGCAAAATTCATTTCTATGAGTGACTAAAGATTTAAAAAATACGCGCCACACTAAAAGCCCGCGTATGTGAATTATCACTCCGTCCACAAGGTGGCGCAACTATGTTAATTTACGCCTGATTCCAGAATTAAGTTTGTTCGCTTACTTATAACGCTTTGGCTCCGAAGCGGATCCATTTAAAATTTGTCTTCAAACTCGAGGGCCCCGCTACGGAGACAATGCAAATAATTTTGTGATACCTGTCTAGAAAAGCCAAGATTACATATTGGCAATTGCTTCGAGAGGTATCACACTTCGGACGATTACAAAGTGTAATAATTTTATAATTTTTTTGTTTATTTGTTATATATAATAACATTTGTATTCATAAAGAATTTTAAAAAAAATAATAAGATATAACTAAAACCGCTTCGAGTTGCTGGTAATACGAATGAAAAAAACTTCGAGTGCAAAGGGTTAACATTAAGTATGTGTAAAATGCAGGAAGTGTTTTCTTATACCTTAAAACGGTAATGTAGTTATGCAGATAAAATGCTCAAATATTGATTGTCGCCAGAATTTAAAGGCAAACCGATTTGAAAATAAATGTTTTCCTAAAGTACATTATAAAAACAAACGCTATTTCCATATTCTCGTGCAAATATGGCAGTCTGGGATTAAAATTATGTGATATAAACTATATACCACAGCCCCTCACAGATTTAATCTTTTGCAATAGCTAATTCCGAAAGGCATTTTTTTTAACGCGATCTATATCAGGAGTGGCCAGCATTGGCACACAGCATAACACAATTTTTTTAAAGAAATAGCCGAGTTGTTGAATAGCAGAGATCCGATGAATAGATAAGGCAATGATTACTATAAAATTTTATTGGTGTCCAGCGTGCCATAGTTGGCCACCCCTGCTCTAAATGGCAAATCCAACACATATTACATATACTTATAATAAATAAATGGTGCTTTGTTATTTTTTACGATTTGATGCAGATTTGTTTTGTTAAGATCCTTTCTCTTCCAGAATCGGTTCCAAAATTTAATGTTTCAGAGAAAAAAATCTGTTGACAAACTCAAAAAGCAACAAAATTTCCGGTAAGACATTGTTATTAGATATCTATTGTCCTATGCAAATATATATATATATATATGTGCAGGGTGGTTATAATTAAACTTCCCCTATAAACAGCATCCTACAGCACAAACGGGTGAACGGAATGCAATGAAATTTGGTATATAGACTATACACGAGATACGCTCACGGAATTTCGAAAAAAAGATTAGTTCCAAAATGTCCACCAGATGGCGCTTTTTCCGAAGAAAAACATTAAATTTAACATAATAAACGGCCAAAACAGCCGGTTTTACATTTTATTACTCATAATTCTTGTTCTGGATTGTTAATATTGTTTTTGTATTCCGTTTTGGTCGTTTATTGAGTTAAATTTAAAGTTTTTTTCCCCGGAAAAAAACATTATTTTACATTTAAATATATAAATTACATTTTTCCCCCGGGTGCCATCTGGTGGACGTTTTGGAACTTTTTTTTCGAAATTCCGTGAGCGCATCTCGTGTATAGTCTATATACCAAATTTCATTGCATTCCGCCCATCCGTTTGCGCTGTAGGATGCTGTATATAGGGGAAGTTTAATTATAACCACCGTCTATATCAGGATTTGTACGGGTCCTTGAATTTCCAGATTAAGAAATTCTTTGTACCAGTATTTTCTGATAGAAAATCTCTCCTTAAATAAGGCGAAATTTCGAGCGTTTAACCCTAGAACTACCGAAAATTTTACTCAAGTTTTATAAAAACATTTTACACCGGAATTTTTACTTAAAACTATTTAATTTGTTTATTTAACTTATTATTGTCTGATTTATAAATTTAGTTTGTTTTGAAGAAATTTCTGGTTTGAATAAATATTTTGAATGTACATGTCGGGTCCATTGGACCCTTCTGGTAGACAGAGGGTTAAACTAGATTTAATTTTCCATAAAAATAATACTGATATCTGTCCTCTAAAATAACGGTACCCTTACGAACTCTGTATATATTTAAAAATACTGAAATGTGCAGGAGAAATTTGAAAAAAAAAATTCTATTGGTTTAGCATCAGCTTGCAAATGTTTTCGTGTTATACAAGTATTTCTTCTTATGCACTGAATGACAAAAATGTTTGAAACACATTTTGAGCTGGAAATTTTCCTCTAAAAACAATGGTTCGGTAATTGCCTATCGCGGTGCTATAAGATGGGACACATAGTAATCTCTGAAACTACCGAACGGATTTCATAAGTAATTTACACAAATCTTATAAAGAACTGTTCTTTGTGTTTATTTGTTTGTAGGAGGATATCTGTGGAAATACCAAACTGATTTCAAATTAATATTGAAAAAATGTTGGTCACACTCTCTGGCTCTATTTTAAACTAGGCTATAATTGAACTAGGCTATTTTAACTAGGCTATAATTTAACTATGCTATTTTAACTAGGCTATAATTTAACTATGCTATTTTAACTAGGCTATAATTTAATTTAACTAGGCTTATAATTTAAACTAGGCTATAATTAAAATCGAAAGGGCTACACTCAAAAATGTGCAGGAGCAGACGCATTTTTAAGTTTCAATTTTTGTGGTACTATAGTTGCTACAAACTTGAAATTTGGCACGATGGTAACTTTTAAGATGTGAATGCTCCGTAGTAATGTTTTCTACAAAAATAAAAATTTTATAAACTGAAATGAGCGAAATAAGCTCTAAAAATGTTCAAAAATACGATTTATATGAATTGATAGGGATAGAAACTTCAAATTTGACAGGTCTATTACATTTATGATGTTTACGCTCCCACTGAACAGTTTGAGGATAATCTAATTTGAAACTGTTTTAGAAGCAAAAACCGTTCTAAAATAAGGAATTTTGTGATACTCAAACGGTTAGAAATTTTGAAATTTGGCATGGTGGTTACATTTAAGATTTAAATGCTCGCGAAGAACTGTCTCTTTAAAGGGACGATGTAAGCGAAATTTGGGGAAAAAATTGATTTTTTACTTTTTTATATCATTAATAGTTTAAACTTTTATCTTTCCAACGATGTGTCACACATGTTTATATATTAAAAAAGAAGTGTTGAAATTATTCATTCTTTCTAAGAGTACTTCACAG
The DNA here is from genome assembly GCA_963932465.1 of Maratus speciosus. NCBI lineage: Eukaryota > Metazoa > Arthropoda > Arachnida > Araneae > Salticidae > Maratus > Maratus speciosus. The sequence goes on from OZ010794.1 coordinate 132,084,277, forward strand.
CTTAATGGCCATTTATATCTTTAACTGACATTTTCTCAAGACTTGGATTTTTGATGTTTGTGTTCCTTTTTTTCAATATCTATTAAACTTAAAAACTCAATTTTTTATACATTTATTATGCTATATTGTATACTTTAATACTGGGATTTACTGATTTGTTCAGAATTATTTATTTTATGTAGTGAAATCTTACCAAAAATGCTAATTTAAAAATGCCTTTCAATAAACAATTAATAATTAATTTTCAGGTTCACGTAGAAAGAAAATGGTCTATTAAAATATGTAAAGCATGTTACTCAAAATACTCTAAAAATTCTTGATCTCTATATTTCACCATTTCTGAGAAAAAGGTACATAAATTTGGTGTATTTTAAATGTTCTAAAATGTTCTAAATTACAACTAATTATGTTGCTTTGTTAGGGATAGAAAATAGAATTATGCATGTCTGTTGCTTTTAAGACATAAATGCTCACTTGAAACTTGGCATGTTGATTACTTTTAAAATTGTCAGTGGTGTCTTTAAGAGCGGTTACCGACAAAATTCAAAATCTATATGACTTAAATGTTCTAAAAAGTTCAAAATTATGACTTATTTTGAAATGGTAGGATTAGAAACTAGAAAATTGCCATTACTTTTACTACGTGGATGCTCTCAGAGAGCGGATTAATTATAAGTCTACATTTACAGGGCTTCAGAAACTAAGAACGTTCTTACATTTCGATTTTTGTAATTGTAAAGTTGCTAATAACTTGAAAATTTTCATGAAACTACGTGATTACTCTCACAGAATACTTTATCATTAAATCTAATGTTAAGAGACTTCAGAAGCTAAGAACTTCTTAAATTGCGATTTTTGTGATAATAAAGAGGCTAATAACTTGGAAATTTTTATGAAACTACGTGGATACTCTCACATAGTAGTTTATTAATAAATCTAAATTTAAAAGGATTCAGAAAATAAGAACATTCTTAAATTGCGATTTTTCTGATAGTAAAGGAAAAGCGTAAGGCAGGAAAAGTGAATGAAAAGTGTAAGGCAGGGATAGAGTAGAAAAAAAAGGTTGGGAAACGATAATATAATAGTAAAAAAAATGTAGTCTATTAAAATAATATATTTGTCTTTTATACCTGTAGTTTTTTTTAAGTGAAAGTTCGTACGGCCCAACTAATCGACGGAACAGTTAATGATATTAACGGTGAACACGCAAAGTATAATTTAAAAATAAAGAAAAATAAAATGGAACAGTGGTAACAGGTGTAATATTTTACACAAGTTCAGTTCACGTGTATTGTTTGTTCTCAAATTAGCTTTAGATCATAAAAATTCAAGAACCAAAAAATGAATTTAACTTCGAGTTTCAAAAAATAAAACAATAATAGTTTTGATAGCATTAATTCATACATCGTCAAACCGTTTTAACACGTTCACTACAAACAGGTGTAATATTCATGATAAATCTTTGATAATTTATGTAAAACATTTTTATAAATTGAGTTTCAGATTTCTATAAACGTCTGGGTGGCCGCGTCAATTTTTTTAACCTCTTAACGCTCGAATTACATTACGGTTGAAAAATTCAAATTGCTTATTGGCACCACTTTTATGAAAAAGAAATATTCACCTTATTTAATGACAGGAAAAACGATACTAAAATATAGCCAATTTCACTATTTTATAAAAACTGGTGGGAATCAAACAATTTGAGTAAAAGACACAGCCCGTGAATATGACGGGAGCGAGAATTAAGGGGTTAAGCAATTTTAACGTCGATGCATTTGGTATTATATAATAGGGAACATGGGGCATGTAATAAAACTCTCCGTTATCTTGTGTAAAAGCGGTATTGTATCCATGTAACAGGGAAGAGAGCGCTCCGACCCAAATCGTTGAATTTCACCACTAAATTTTAATAGAATTTTCCGCTTTATTAAATGTCAGAAATTCTGTCATTAAATACGGCGAGAGATACTATTAAAATTTAGTGATATAAATCGGTCATTTCGGGCCGAAGTGCTCTCATCCGTGATGTAAGCATCACACTGTCAGTTGTAATTTAAAATGTATGGTAATCTGATTGTTATAATTACTCTTATTCAATGCCGTCATCAGTAATAGGGTTGTTATTGATTTCCCATTTCAGTGGATTGCACGATGTTGCTGTGGCAACAAACTCTTCCAGCTTACAAAATTATCAGTGCTAAAATTGGTCACAAAATTATGACGCTGTTTCCCGATCATTACCTGTGACTCTTCCTGTGTATATGTTTTTGGATATAGATCCCATATATATCCCATTCCTAGATTATACGAAGATAGGTTATACGAAAGGATCTATATGCATATATAATAGTGAATTGCGGAAAGATCTGATTAGCAACGGGATAAATAAGTTTAAATCAGACCCTGGGTCGCGGAAAAATAAAACTTTAATTTAGGTCTAGTAACAATAAACTTTGTAAACCACTCTTGTAAAGAGTTAACATTTTCTATTTACAACGAATAATGGCTGCATATATCGTCGGTACCATGTCAAACTGTCCAATATGAAAACAGTGGGCTACATTTTGTTTATTAAGATTTCTGGATAGGCACCACTTTTCTGAAATGATAAAATTTACTTTGTTTTCGCCTTAATTTATATGTTACTAAATAAGGTTAAATAAGGCGAATTTTACTATTTCAAAAAACTGGTACCGATCAAGAAATCTGAATTTTAAAAAAGTAGCCCACCGTTTTCACATTGTATAGTTTGACATGGTACAGACGATATAATTCAAACATTTAAGAAATAATTTCCTATTAAATTATTTCAACTGTTTTTTTTTCAAACTTTATTATATTTACAATAATAAAAGTGTATTATTTATCGGTATATCTTATTTATGGTTCATAATAATAAAAAAGAATAAAAATATCATTTTAAAATTTAATTTACATCATGTTGATTTAGCTATACTTCTTGCGTTTTATACATACTTTTACACTACTTATGTAGATCAATACATCTATCGTAGGGGAGCACAACCGGTGTCCCGCGGTCCACCAAGATACCACTATATTCATGCAGAGTAATTTTCCATGTTAAATGACAGAAACATTGCTATTAAATAAGTCAAACATTACTTTCAGATATTGTGGTGGCAAACACCTGTATGGCCAAAATTGGTCATCACTAATCTAGCGAATTAAAGCAATTCTTAATATTCAACATCTGTGCCGGAAAAAATATAAGAGGATTCAGCTATATAAATTTAGATTTTTTTTTCATTTTTCGAACAGCATGTACACAAACAGTAAAGGTTAAGGAAGCAAACGCTGTGTTCTCACGTTTGTTTGCAAGATTAGTGTTCGAATGTCAGAATTTGACCTGATAGTCCGGGCAGTATGGAATTTTACCTAGCAAAATTAACGGTAGTGCTGGAAATCGGCTAACTTTATGTTTTTGGGGTCGCTGAATCCGAATTTGTAACTTCCCACCAAAATTTCCCCCGGCAACCCCCCCCCCCAAATTTTGGTACAAAAGCCCCCCGAAAAAAGTTTTTATTAAAAAAGCATTGTTTTAGGGAAAAAGTATCTAGAAATTCAGAAAGTAGACAAAATTTGCAACAAATTAGATACATGACATTATGACTTAGGATGAAGGGGAAGGGGGGATCTGCCTCGGAATATGCGCGCGATGCTGCGTGAACTAAGTTGCGCAATTCCACTTAACCACTCACACGTTTACATTCGCCCTGCCATCTCCCCTCCGAACTTTCCTTATAAGGTTTATTTTAAGTTTTTTGGGTCGCTGAATCCGAATTTTTAACTTACCCCCAAAATTCCCCTCCGAAACCCCCCCAAAACAGTTGTTATTAACTTAAATTTCTTATTGTTTTAGGGGAAAAGCGTTACAAAATTAAAAAAATAGACAAAATTTGCAACAAATAGGATACATGACATTATGACGTAGGTTAAACGGGGAGAGAGGGGGCTGCCTCGGAACATCCCCTGCGCGCTTTTCTCAAAAACCAATTTTTTTCAAAAAATCAATTTTTTGGGGGGGTTGCCGGGTGAAATTTTGGTAAGAAGTTACAAATTCAGATTCAGCGACCGAAAAAACATAAAGTGAATCGAAATCCAGAACTAGTATTAATTTAATGCCCTATATCCTATTTGTCGCAAATTTTGTCTAGTTTCTGAATTTCGTAATGCTTTTCCCGTAAAACAATAAGAAATTTATGTTAAAAACAACTATTTGGGGGGGGGGTCGGGGGGAAAATTTTGGGGGAAAGTTAAAAATTCGGATTCAGCGACCCAAAAATCTTAAAGTAAACCTTATAGAGAAAGTTCGGAGGAGAGAAGGGAGGGCGAATGTAAACGTGTGAGTGGTTAAGTGGAATTGCGCAACTTAGTTCACGCAACATCGCGCGCACGTTCCGAGTCAGATTCCCCCTTCCCCTTCATCCTAAGTCATAATGTCATGTATCTAATTTGTTGCAAATTTTGTCTACTTTCTGAATTTCTAGATACTTTTTCCCTAAAACAATAAAATAATTGATTTTTTTAATAAAAAGTTTTTTTGGGGGCATTTTACCAAAATTTGTGGGGGGGGGGGTTGCCTGGGGAAATTTTGGTGTGAAGTTAAATATTCGGATTCAGCGACCCAAAAAACATATAGTAAGCCTTTTTCCAGAACTACAATGAATTTTGCTGGGTAGAGCCCCTATACGGTCTCTATTGCTTGGACTAGGAGTGTTTGAGAGAATAATTGTTAGTGTGTGCTAACAGATCCTGATTACCAACGGGGCACGCTTACATCTATAAATTTTAATAGAAATTCCCGCCTTATCTGAACGCCGAATTCATGTAAAATTTCTCCCATGAATGAGGCAAAATTTTCTGTTTATTTTTACTGGTGGGAATGTACCCCTTTGGTAATCAGGCCCTGTGTACAAAACACAGTTTCTACTTTTGGCTTCCTTTTTTTATTTAGAAATTTCAAATTTAACCTTTTACCAATGCCCCCTGAATACTATGGCTGATCGCTGACACAAAAATGGCGGCCGCCAAATGAGGATTTTTTTTAACATATATGCGGTCCCTTAAAATTAGACACCAGTATTTAATAAAAGATTTCTTTGACTTTTTAATATCAGAAAAGTAAGGCGAAAAAATCTTTTAAAAATTATTGGTACAAATTTGGTACATTTGGTATTCAAGGGACCGTAAACACGATGAAGAAAATCCGACCGACAGCCACCATTTTTGCGTCAGCGCTCAGCCTAGCATTCAGGGGCCGGTGCTTTTGCACTCAACTGTCACCTATACGATCACATACTAAGTTCAGGGCTGCCACAGGCGACTATTTTTTATTTCTACCTCACACCTCTTTCACAAAATAAAAATTATTGACAAAAATTTGTTCGATAATATTAGCAAGTAAAATATACTACAAAATCGGGTTTTTTTTTAAATAGTGGTGCGAATAGAATAGAAAAATTGTCGCCTCTGGCCAGGATTGTAAAAAACACAAGTTAAATAAACCCAACCCGGGCAGGTAGCTGGGCGGGCACTCGGGCAGCTAGACACTACAACCCTAAGGATTGCAAAAAACACGGCCCAGGCGGGTAACAGGGCGGGTACCCGGGCAACTACCCACTACAACCCTGCCTGTCGCAGCCCTGTAAGTTTAACCACAAATCCATTAACATTGTATAGGTGTCAGTGGAGCGCAAAGGCTAAACCGGAAATTCCAAAAGCAGAACCTCACACTACTTTCTCAAAACAGAAATTGTTGACATACTGTTCGGGAACATTTGCAAGTGAATACTACAAAATCAGTTTCTTTTTTTTTAAATAGTGGTGCGAATAGAATAGAAAAAATACTCTCCTACGGCAGCCCTGGATTTTTAATTTAGGTAAACTCGAAATTTCTCTCATAATAAAATGCAATAATGAACTTTTTGTAGTTTCCTGTATGAATTTCAGGAGAAAAAATGACTTCAGACTGGCAACTTTGGTGTAACATACAAGCAGCTCCTTCTTATTCTTTTAAAGGGGTTGGGTTGATTTCTGACGACCAATTATCAACACGAAGGATATAGGCACTAAAGGGAGGGGGTGCCTTCCGTGGGGGTCTTTCTAAGGGAACCTAACCGTATTTACGCATGGAAATCCATGGTTAGAAGAAAACCACGAAAACTCCGAACGATTAGGCCGACGGGCGCGATTGTGTTCGAACTCAGCACCTCCCGTCTACCAGCTTCGAGGGCAGAACCTCTCGACCATTGAGGGTCTTTTAAAGGGATAAAGAGATTATGTTGTTGAAATATAGATTGTCGCCAGAATTTACAAGGAACAGATTTGGAAATAAACGCTTTCCTAAATTGCCGTTCTAATGATCTTTGAGTTAAAATAAATGCTGGATAGATACATAATTCAAGCAAGTTTAAAATATATTTTATATATAATATGCTAACTGTATTTCTTTTATTTAATTAATTACTAGATATTACGTCATTTAAATAAAGATAAATGTATTAATTTAGAAAAATATTTCTGCTCTGATAATTACAAATGTATACGACGTTAAAACCAACGCTTTATCACATTTAGTAGGAGACAATAGGGTATGTCTTATATGTAGTGATAAGGCCTACATGACGCCTTGACACAACTCAGTCATAAAAAAATGGAAGTTTCGTGCCAAATAATTTAAATAATCGCGAAAATGAAACAGCAACAAATGCTAAAAAGAAGACTATGTAAGAGCGTGGAAATCGACGAGTTTGATGATCGACGACGTAAAATGAAAAAGTAACGCCGTGATAATTTTAGGTGGTATTTGGAGTAAAATTTGCATATATATGCATGGCATACAACATGAATTATCAAAAATCTATTACTTAACAAAAACATGAAAAAGCGATATTTTTAAAAATGATAAAATACTTTACTCTTTTATTAACTTTTACTTGGGTAAAAGAAATGTGAAATGAAAATCCAGTTTCCAAACCACGGCTTACAATTGCATCTCCAATATACATGTAGCTTCCGAGTCTTAATTTCAATACTGGCAGAGGGAAAATGATGTTACTTTGACGTAATCATATGAACCTTTAGGTTTTATGAAAGAAAATGCTTTCTTTGAAAAACTTTCTATGAAAAAAGAAGGTAATTTTTGTTCACATTTTCTGGAATTAACGGCTTTAAGAAACAAATATCGTCAAAAATTGTTTTTTTTCACACAATTGAGTTAATATTTTTATATTTTAAGAGCCAAAATAACTATTTTTGTTAATCATGACGTCAATTTTGATATGATATTTCGATGCATATTATAGGCATTTATTATCCATTATCTTTTTAAACTTTTTTTTTATTTTAAATAAAACATTAAACCTTTACGTTAGCCGAGTGCAGATGATGAATCGTCAAGTATTTATAATAATGATTTAAATAAGAATCTTTAAATAATATTTAAATAAGTATATATATATATATATATATATAAATTGATAATAAGAAATTATATCTAATCCAGAGATTTAGAGAATATCCGTTTTATTTTGCCTATATGACGTAACAATCGTCAGCTTTCCGTATCTACTGATATTCATACACCTTGTAGTATCAATAAATACTTCAAAATTTTCGTTTTATTTTATTATGATGTCACATTCATCTTTCTTTTCTATATTTTCCTTTTCCACTTGAGAATTTATCTAAAGAAAATAACTGTCGAGGAAAAATTATTATTCCGGAATTGGATTTTTGGCAATGTAAAGAAAGATGGTTAAATTTTATACGAAATACAGTAATGCATCACTTGTACATCGGTACAATGGACCGATGAAAAACGACGCATAAACGAGAGAGACGCACAAACGAAATTCAAGTAAAAGTTAAATTTGAAATAAATGTTACGACAATACTTATCTTTAAATCATTAAATAACATGCAAAATAATAATAAAAAAATACAATTCACATGGATCGTTAATGATTTACTTATTCAAATCTAAAATATGTGCATTTTAAAATTTTAATTTCATACCATATTCTTTAAATAGTCTAAAATCGAAGTTTGCTTATGAGATTGGAGTCTTTCCATAAAAATGGCTTTTTCAAGTTTCTTGAAACAAGATTATGTAGTTTGTTGAATGCACCAGTCCGTTGAATGCAGTAATGAAGTGTGTTTAACACTAGAACTACCTTGAGACGACATTTTGACGGTTACCTTATGAATATGTTTCGGTTGAAACCAGAAATTTGATTATGAAATAAGTTTAAAAGATACAAAGAAGAAAATCGTTAAATAATAAATTTCAACTGTTTTAAATCAAAATTCTGGTGTGAAACATTTTTATAGAACTTCACTCCTATTTCTGGTAGCTCTAGTATTAAACCTGTCCGGCGCGGTGTCTTTGAAAAAGGACACCTAATTTTAATTCCAAAACTGACAAACGGCACCAAGAATATTTAACTAAAATTTTCCTATTATAATGTACATGAAAATAAGCAAGTTCGTATTTTCTAATAAATTCGTTTATAAATTGCTGAGTCAGTACATTATTTCATCAGTTTGTAAACAGAATTACTCCGCGCCGGTAAGGGTTAAGGCATCTACTGTAATTTCGCATGTATCCGCCGCGCCTCAGATAATTCTAATTCCTACCATAATTTATTTTAAATAAAATGTGACTAGATCCTGCTTAGCATATGACTTCTTTTTGTCAATATAATTTCCGGTTTAAAATAGACTTAACTAAGCCGCGATGGATACGCGAGAAATCACGGTATGTATCGCCTTTGCAGAAGTCGGTGGATGTGTTACTATATTCCCTTCGTTATCTAAATAATCTGTATTAGCGTCGTCTTGAATTTCTGCGACTATTTCTTGTGCATATCTCATTTACGCCGTTGTTACATTTTCATAGATATTTATTCCCTCAGACACGGCTACCCATTCTTCTTCTAATAATGGCTGACCTGTGGAAGAAGATGAATCATTTTCAACATCCTTCAGAATGAATCATACTTTTTTAAACAATTTTGTATGCATGTTTCATTGACACTTTCCCATGATGAAAAGGGCATATTTGGGTCATTTTAAATATCTGTCTATTACAAAACACCGACCTCCATGGACATTTTCTCTTCGAATGAGGACTTTTTGTTTTTGCCGTTTTGCCTCAGAAACTTTTTGTTTTTAGAAACGAAAGAAAGAAGAATGATTTTGAGATGTGGGTTTTTCATCCCCATCAAAATTCGATATTAATTCATCTTATGTACATAATGTAAATATATTTTGTATAAGTTAGCCATATAAATAATCTAGAATGACAAGAGATCTTTTCTTCATTTCCGACTATTTCTTGTGAATTATTCTAACTGCCGAATTTGTTCTTAGTGAGAGGAATTCTGATTCTAACGAAGGCGGCCTACCTTGGATCGGTAAGCATTTTTACTTACCTTTATAGATTTGTATCACATGATTTATTGTGTATTCGACATTTTCTGGCGCCCGTAATAGCGACTGCCTAAAGTATTTTAGTCAGAATAAGAATTTCGTTGAATTATAATCTTTATTGAAGTGCTTTGTTTATATACGACAATTGCAAACATTTTTGTTTTTGATAAATTTATTAGTTATAATATGAATTTAAGAGAATGGATGCCGTTAATAAAACAAAACACACTACTGTTAGGTCTCAAAATAAGAAATTAATTAATAGAATAGAAGCGGCAATTTCAGAAAATAGTGCCGATGAAGATACATTAGAACAGTTTCTCTCTGAGTTATATTTGAAAGAAAAAGAGCTTAATTATCTAGATACTGAAATGCAAAAATCTAGTAAATTAGATGAATTAGAAGCTGAAGTCTTAAGATGTGATGAGTATAATTCGAATTTGGTGATTTGGAAAACGAAAGTAAAAAGGGCTAAATTGAAATTAGAAACTAAATCTAATTCGAATGTTTCTACTACAACAATGAACAAATCCGAAGAAAGAGTTGTAATTCGGGAGTTGCAATCCATTCGCATAAATTTACCCAAGCTAGTAATTGAAAAATTTGACGGCGATCCTTCGGATTGGCAAAGATTTTGGCACCAATTCAAATCTACAATTCATAAAAAGGCAGAATTGTCTGAAGTAGAAAAATTCAATTATTTAAATTCATATCTGACTTCAAATGCTTCTAACTCTATAAAAGGTTATAGTTTGACTAATAATAAGTATTTATCTGCAATAGAAACTCTAAAAGAACGTTTGGTAAGAAACAATTGGTAATTACCTCACACCTTCATAAACTTTTATCACTTAATTCAGTAAAGAAATCCAGTGACGTTTATGCACTCCGCAAATTGCTGGACACTTGCCAGACCGAAATCAGAAATCTGAAATCTCTCGGATTAGAGATTGAAAATTATTCAGCGTTACTCTCGCCCATCCTAATTAAATTATTACCTTCTGACATAGTGCTGCAAATAACAAAAAAATGTTGTAATGATGAAGAATTAAAAGTTACGGAAATAATTTATTATTTGAAAATGGAAGTTAATTCCCGAGAGAGAACTGTTTTTTAATCTCTAATCAAGATTCTTCGAACACAGACATGACGTCTGGGAGACCACTGCGCGACAAGCAGTCGCCGAAAATGATTCCTACAGCATCTGGCTTAATAAATGAAACGGTATCATTTTCTAAACAAATTAAATGCCCGGAATGTAAAGAAAAACATTTTTTGATCGAATGTGAGTTATTTAAAAATAAATCATTACAGGATAAAAAGGAAACTTTAAAGCAGTGGGGTTACTGTTTTGTTTGTCTCAAAAATGCAGGGCACATAGCTAAATATTGTAAAAATTTGTTAAATGCAGCAATTGTTTAAAACGGCATTATAAAATTTTATGTCTCGAAAAAGAAAATACCAGACCCCAAGAATATAATGAAAGCCCGACATTATCAAATAAAAGTTGTAATCGCGCAGTATTAAAGCAGACTTTAACTGTCCGTTTAGAATCAAAGGATAAAAATAAACAATTGTTAGTACGCTGTTTGATTGACACGGGTAGTCAACGTTCGTATCTGAGTAAAGATATTATTAATCGAATGGGATATGAAGCTATAGGAGAAGAAAAAATGATTCACGGTCTTTTTGGTGGTATTCAAGAAACACACTTTCATAAGCGGTATAAAATATGCTTAAGTAATTTAGAAGATACTTTTAAATGTAATTTTGATATCTATGATTAAGAAAAGATAAAATATGTACTGAGGTTCCAAAAATAAAAAAATGGGCTTTGGATAAAGGAAATTAAAAAATGTGGGATAAAATTCTCTGATTTCGATGCATATACAAGGAAACAAAAAATTACAAATGAACAGGAAATAAGTTTACTTATTGGAGCGGATATCTATGGAAAGTTATAAACGGTGAAAATTAAATCCTTGGATAGTAATTTAACTGCTATACAGACCAAATTGGGGTGGACATTGATGGGTAAACTAATGAAAAAGGTACAAACGATTCCACAACAGTTGTTTTATCCTTACATGTAAATGAAGCAAAACTCACAGATTTATGGCGATTAGACACTTTAGGAATTCTTGATCCAGGTGATAAAGGGTCTAGTTTAGAACTCGAACAAACCGTAAAAGAACATTTCAACAAAAATATTCATAAAAGCAATGAAGGACGTTATCAGGTTAGTCTTCCATGGATTATTGGTCACCCCCCTCTCCCCAATGCTCGGAAAATTGCAGAACGTAGATTAAAAAACTGCTGTAGATTCATTAAAGAAATCCGGCAATTTAGCTGCCTATGAAGCAGTATTTAATGAGTGGCTTCAAGAGGGCATTATTGAGGAAGTCGAATCAACTCCAGGAACGGAAGCTGAATTTTTTCTGCCACACAGAGCAGTAATAAAAGAAAATTCCACTACCCGAATACGCCCTGTTTTTGATGGGTCCGCTAGGGAAAAAGGCTCACCCTCTATTAACGATTGTTTGTTGAAGGGCCCCAATTTAGTAGAACTTATCCCTTCATTGATAAATCGGTTCCGATTGAAGAAAATTGGTGTAATATCAGACATAAGAAAAGCATTTTTACAGATTTGCTTAAATGAAAATGACAGAGCATTTTAAAGATTTTTATGGTGGAAGGAGGGAAATTCTGAAGAAACGAAAATCTTCCAACATCGAAGAGTTGTTTTCGGGCTTACATGCAGTCCCTATTTATTGGGAGCAACTTTGCAACACCACTTAAAAAAGTCACCACCCTCTATGCAGGAAACAGCTTCTAAACTTTCAGAATCCTTTTATATTGACAATTGTGTCACTAGTGTTGACAATGAAGAGCAACTCAATAATTTTATAACAGAGTTAAAATACATTCTCAGCCAAGCTAAATTTGACCTCAGAGGTTGGCAACACAGTTACTCTAACTCCTCAATGAAACCAGATTTTTCCTTAGAAAACAAAATTGTCCCAGTTTTAGGCCTACGATGGCTATTACCCTCAGATGTTCTTTCCATAGATGTAAGGGAAATTAATAAAGATGATGAACCCATCACTAAAAGGAAAATATTGTCGGAAGTTCATAAAATTTTTAACCCCATCGGTTATACCTGTCCAGTAACTCTTTTCCCCAAAATACTTCTACAAGATTTGTGGAAAAAGAAAATAACTTGCGATTCTGAATTACCAACCCCGATTGCCCAAAAATTTCAGAAATGGAAAAATCAATTGAGCTCACTTAAAAATATTGCTATACCTAGATGTTTAATAAGCGAACCAGATAACATCGGTGATTTAAGTTTGCATGTATTCTGTGACGCAAGCAAGGTAGCTTATGCTATGCTACATGCATATATTTACGAAATGAGAACGAAAAATCAACATCATGTCAACTGATCCAAGCACGATGCAGAGTAGCCCCGCTAAAATGTGTTACCATCCCCAGACTTGAACTCCTCGCATGTACGATTGGTGCACGATTGTCTAAAGGGGTTAAGTCCGACTTAAAATTAGAAAATCTTCCAACTTTTTTCTGGACAGATTCTAGTAATGCGCTGTACTGGATAAAAAGAAGTGAAAACTGGGCTCCATTCGTATACAATCGTGTTAAAGAAATTCGATTACTTAGTAATCCAGAAAATTGGCACTACGTGCCCGGAACTCTTAATCCGGCCGACCTACCTTCCCGGGGATGTTCCGCGGAATCCCTTAAACAATCCCTCTGGTGGGAGGGACCTGATTGGTTGAAAAAACCTCAAGAATTTTGGCCAAAAAGTAGTTTGAATCCAGATTTTGAAATAATTAACTCTGAAAAAAGAAAGACAGTTGTCACTGCAGTAAATATCTCTCAAACTCGAATTGAGTTATATGAAAATACATCTTCATATTTGAAAATGATAAAAGTTACTGCCTGGATGTATAGATTTTTTGGAAATATCAGAAAGACACCGAATGAGCGAAATTTAGAGAAAATTTTAACATGTGAGGAAATAAATCACGCAGAACACGTCGTATTGAAATATGCTCAGAGGTATTTATTAAGTGAATCTAAACCATGTTATACCTCTTTACAGACTTTTACTGATGAGGAAGGTCTAATTCGAGTAAAAACACGAATCTATATGCGAAAAGATTTCCATTCTTTCCTGTATCCGATAGTTCTGCCTTTCGATCATAATATTACCTATTCGCTCATAAGAAGAAAACATATTGAACTTTTTCATGCAGGAATACAAATTGTAATGTCAGTTTTGCGCGAAAAATTTTGGGTATTAAGATGCAGGCGTACAGTTCGAAAAATTATAAAAAGTTGCATGACATGTAGACGATTCACTGCCTCACCTGCTGAGACACCTACTGCCCCTCTCCCTGAAGAAAGAGTCAAAGATGCTTCAATTTTTGAAAGTGTTGGTCTAGATTTATGCAGACCGTTATTTTTAAGAAATGGCTCGAAAGTTTGGATAGTTCTTTTTACGTGCGCCATATTTCGCGCAATTCATCTTGAATTGGTATCTTCACTTTCAACGGAAAATCTTCTATTAGCTATGAGAAGATTTATCTCAAGAAGAGGGAGACCCTCTATTATTATTTCTGATAACGGAAGAAATCTAGTGAAAGCATCATCAGAATTGAAGTCTATAAATTTTAAAAGCTTGCAAAATTTTGGTATTGAACGAAAAATTCAGTGGAAATTTAATCCACCTTCAGCTCCCTGGTGGGGAAGTTTTTTTGAGCGCATGATAGGAATGTTGAAAGGTATTTTACGAAGAGTGCTGGGAAAGGCCAGCCTAAATTATGAAGAATTATACACCGTGTTATGTGACGCGGAAAGCGTAATCAATTCTAGACCGCTGACATATATCGCAGATGATGATGATCTTGACCCTCTTACCCCCGCGATGTTCTTGCAAGATATCAAAGATTCGAGAGTTCCTGAATTTGACCTACTTGATTCAACAAAAATGAAAAAAAGATTTGCTTATCAGCAAAGAATCCGAGAAGATCTTAGAAAACGCTTTAGGATAGAATACCTGGGGCAACTTCGAGAAAATGCGGGAAGAAATAGGGAAACTGAGTTAAAAAAAGACGATATTGTCTTAATTGGGGATGATAATTCAAAACGTATTAATTGGCCTTTGGGAAAAATTGAAGAATTATATCCCGGCAAAGACGGAAAATTCCGGGTAGCCAAAGTTAAAACCAAAACGGGTTCTTTTTTGAGACCCCTTAAAAGACTATATCCTCTTGAAATCAATAATGAACTAATGCCTCCTTTTTTAGTACATAGGCTTCCTATTCCCATAGACGGTGACTCTGTTCCGGCTCCCGAGCCCGAGTCTTCAGATCCTGTCCATGTAGTTGAACCTTTAGATAGCGTCCCTGTTCCCGCTCCTGTGCCAGAGTCTTCAGATTCCACTTCTGTAGCTAATCCTCTGGATATCCCCTCTGCTCCTGCTCCTGTGCACCAGTCTTCCATACTTGAGGATGAATATCGGCGATCTCGAGCTGGTAGAAAACTGAAACAGCCGCAGCGACTGGATCTATGAAGTTTTGAGCTTCATCATCCTGAACCTCAAAGGTGGGAGGATATTACAAAACACGACCTCCACGGACATTTTCTCCCGACCTCCCTGGACATTTTCCCTTCGAATGAGGACTATTTATTTTTGTCGTTTGGCAACAGAAACTTTTTGTTTTGTAGAACGAAGAAGAACGATTTTGAGATGTGGGTTTTTTTTCACCATCAAACCGAATTCGAGATTAATTCATCTTATGTATATAATGTAAATATTCTTCTGTATAAGTTAGCCATATAAATAATCTAAAATGAAAGAGATGTTTACTTCATTTACGACTATTCGAGTGAATTATTCTAATTGACGAATCTGTTCTCAGCGAAAAGAATTCTGATTCTAAAGAAGGCGGCCTACCTTGGATCGGTAAGCATTTTTTACTTACCTTTATAGATTTATATCATATGTTTTATTGTGTATCTGATACTAGTCAAACGTATTAATTGTAAATATATAATGGAAATTTCAATAATTAAAAAAATGTTTTTCTCCTGTATTCTATAATCCGAGAAGTTGTACTATTCTTAATAATATCAGGGATATAGTGGCCTTGGCAACAGACATCCGGACAGATAGATCCTCGGCCAATTGTAGAAAAAGTTTCGCATTAGACTCCGAATAGAGTAGCTGCGGTGCATAAACATTTAATGATCGTTGTTTCCTAAAAATCATAGACAGTAAGAGTTGTTATTACTGTTACTATATAATTTCATAAATAAATAAGTAATTTTGGCAATCAATTTTTAAAGTTATTTTTGAATAACCAAAAGATGTTTTTAAATATGTGTTTTACTGCAGGCAGACTTTGATATAAAATGAATTAACCTTTTGTATCACCTCACCGTTATGCATATTAGCAACATACCCCAAAGTTAAGGTGAGTTATACATATAGTGTATAAAAATCATGATAAAAAATCGGATTTTTTAATTTAAATCAGATTTTTTAAAATTTAAATCGCATTTTTATGATTTTTTTCTCTGCATTAAAACGCGGATTAGCTTTTAATACTTTTAGGTTTCTAAATCAATTAAACATGTAATCGATAAGATAATCTATGTTTTAAGCTTTAATTATAATTATTAGTTAGTGTAATTAGAGTGTTTATAAAACACCATTCATTTTCATTAGTATTATGCAATAATGTTACATACATTGATATTTTGTAATAATTATCTAAAACAGTATTAAATACTATTGATATTTGCATTTATTAAAATTATTAATCTCTGCACTTAATATCAAATTGTTGACAATGTTTGAAATTAATCATTTTTCCAACAATTAACTCTCTAATTAGGAAAAAAAATAATTTTTATGTTTTAATTCCTAAAATGATAATTTAATATTCATAGAAAAAAGAAGTTCTAGTTCAGTAAAAAGAGAGCATTACTTCATGAGTAAATGTATTAGTAATGTGTTTAGTAATGCTATAAGGAAAAATTATATAATTTGTTAATATGATAAATAAAGTGACATTAATTTTTAAGCATTTTATGAATTACAAATTGAAAAATACAATTAAATAGCGACGTGATTTAACAATATCTTGTATCTTCTAAAAAAATAAAGTTCTATATTTTTTGCAAGGTCTTGGGCACAGTGATTTACCAAATACTGTGTTGTGGGGAAGTTTTTTATAAGAAATCTCTGATTGCAACTCAAGGTGAATTTCAGTTTTTTTAAAGGGTGTATTTCGTTAATTTTAAAAAGAGCAGGGTGCTGAAACTTTAAAAAATTACCTAGAGGAAACAGTAAGTAATTGTAGAATTAATAAAAACTGCAAATAAATAAATTTCTTAACTGTTATTTTACTCCCTAAAATTCCCCCAAATCTCCTAAAATTTTCTTTTTGTTCCTAAAAATATATATTAGCTCGTTAACTCCGTAAATCGCAAAGTATTTTGAGATCGCTAAAATTTTACAGAAAAACTTCGCGAACTTCGGAAAAAAGTAACCGAAAAAAACGCGTATTTCGTCCAAACGATCGTGAAAAAAACGCCAATTTAGTCAAAAGATCGCTAAAAAACACGAATTTCGTCAAAAGATCGCGGAATAAAGTTAATTTCCATAAAGAATTGGGAAAAGAAACTCGAATTCAAACTAAGGATCACACTGGGGGAAAAAGCTAATTTCGACAAAGAATCCTAAAAAACATTTGGATTTCGTCTAAGGATCACGGGAAAAAAAAAAAACTAATTTCTTCAAGGGATCGCTAATTTTGCCAGAAGATCTCGAAAAAAAAAACGCTAATTTCTTCAAAAGATCGCGGAATAATTTCGATAAAGAATCGTGAAAAAAACCCTTAAATTTCGTCAAAAAATCACGGAAAAACAAGAATTTCGTCTAATAATCGCGGAAAAAAGTGAATTTCGTCAAAAAACCGCGGAAAACGCAAAATTTTGTGAATAAATCGCACAAAAGACGCGAACTTCGTCAAGAGATCATGGGGATAAACGCGAATTTCATCTAAGAATCACAAATTTTGTCAAGAGATTTCAGAAAAAACAAAAATTTCGTCAAACGATCGCGAATAACTTGCGAATTTTGTCAAAGAATAGCGAAAAAACGTGAAATTGTTTCAATAAAATCGTGCAAATACGACGAATTTCGTCTAAGAATCGCAGGAAAAATGTGAATTTCGACAAAGGCCCGAGAAAAACGCAAAACTTTGTCCATAAATCTCGCAAATAAGGTGAATTTCATCAGAGTCGCGAAAAATGCAAATTTCGTCAAAAGATTGTGGAAAAAAGCGAATTTCATCTAAGAATAGCAAATTTTGTTAAAAAATTATAGAAAAAAACGCGAATTTCGTCAATGGACCGCAAAAAAGGCGAAATTTTGTCAATAAATCGCGCAAATAAGGAGAATTTTGTCAAATAATGATCGCGAAAAAAAATCTAAATTTCTTTAAAAGATCGTGGGAAAAAACGTAAATTTCATTTAAGAATCGCAATTTCGTCAAAAGATTAAAGAAAAAACGAGAATTTCATCAAAGGATCGCGAAAAAGAGTGAATTTCTTCAAAGGATAGCGAACAAACGTGAAATTTCAATAAATCGTGCAAATAAGATGAATTTCGCCAAAGGATCGCGAATAAAAAACCCGCAAATTTCAACAAAGTATCGTGAAAAATACATTTTCCTGTGAACTTCAGAATTTTCTTTTACTCATAATCACTCCTGCCTCCATTATCTAGGTTCATTGATTGGACTCGAATAGCGATTCCATTTTTCATTAAATGTCTTGCACTTAAACGCTGTCACAACATTGTCATTGTAGCCACATGTTCGTCAAAAAGTTAATGACAAAATCGTCACAAATCACACAATTTTCACAAAATTGTCACAATGTGACTTCACAACATTGTCACTGTCGTCACAGAATCATCACAGTGTTAATGACAATTTCGTCACAAATGACACATATTTCACAAATTGGTCACACCGTGACTTCACAAATTGGTCACAATGTGACGTCACAAATGAGCACTAAAACGGCCATAACGACTTCACATTCTAGTCACTATGACTTCACATCGACGTCACGTGACGTCACATCGACGGTCACAAAGTCACAGTGTGACTTCACAACGACGTCGCCGTAACGTCATCATGCCTTACGGGAATGTAATCTCTTTCTGCCATGCAATATTAAAATGAAAATTTCAAGGAATCGATTAATTTTCTAATAAGTAACCATTAACTGACTCGATATGAAATTTTAACAGTACAATAAATACTCTTTTAGGCGGAAAGAAGCGTTAAACGCATTAAAGAATCTTATATTAAAGATATAATGATGCCTAATGAGCGTAGTTACGCATTTTATTTTTCGCTGATAAGAATATTGAAGTTAATTAAGCAGGACACTTACCTCGTGTAAACGGAAATTAAAAAGAATTACAGAATTATCATCAAAGAAATGATAAAATATTAGAGGAAAAGATCCAAATACCAGCTACCACTTTTCTTTTCAATCTAGACCAGTGGTTTCCAACGTGGGGCGTACGCCCCACCGGGGGGCGATTTGACCTTTTAGGGGGGCAATTTCAAATTTGTAACTCTCCAATTGCTGTCAGATTTTTTTGGAAAAATAATTTTTTAGACTAAAAATAAAAGTAATACAAAGTTTCCCCCAGACAGTTTCAAGAGGGTGCTGCACCTACTTGCCCTTAGGTTTACAAAATAGCACCCCTCTTGCCCCTCGTTTAAAAAATTAGCACCCTTGTAGTTCCCAATTGAAGGAAGTTCCTTTACTCCTTCCTCCATTAAAAAAATTTAGTTGTAAATTAAAAACAGACTTATTGCTGTCTTTAAAAGAGTGCCCTGTCTATTAAATATTAAAATAGCTTTAAAAATAAAAAGAATGCCTTTAAAAATTAAAAAATGTGCCCTTAAGAATCCAAAATATCCCATTCAGAATCTAAAAGTGCCCTTTTCTCACAAACAGTAACCTGCCATTTTTTAGACCTGGTGGAAACTCTGGTAATACATGCAAAATTAAAATAATAATCATGATGAAAAGAAATGTTGAATTTTAAGAAGTTCCGAATCAAAAGCTTAAACTAAAATATTCACCAGAATAATTACATGAATTATCTTTAAAAATATTCTTTCTTTTTTTTTTCAATTTAAATTTCATAATTTTTTGGCTGCTGATTTATTTTACAAGTTTACTCAACTTTTTCAAATATTTATTAAATGATTTATTGTTGTTCTATTTGCTTTGCTGTACGTAAGATGAAAAAGATTTTACATAAACTACTTAATGGCACATCTAAATTTTACTGTCTTGAACATATTTAACCTAAAATATATTTGGAATACCCCCAGACAGCATGAACATTAGCAGCAAGTTTGATTTTTTCTGACATTATCTTGCCATGACAAATTTGAATTTAGAAATTCGCAGCAAATTTCCTGCAAGGTATACCATCCCCACTTGCATGAGTAGTTTGTTGTTAAACTGATGGCAAGACTGTCTTTAATTCATGAAAGTGACGAAAGCAAAAACTCCCTCTGTTGAGAGAATAGACAATCAGCACATTCGCAGAAATTGCAGAAATTTTATTCGGCTGGCACCGCTTTTTCTAAACGCTATACTTATCAAATACCAAAAAAGTATCGTATTGAAAAGTGCAAATATTATCTTAATTCGTTTATGGTGATGAAAACGATGCATGCACCTTCTGACGGTGTGGTTGCATCAATAGACCTCATCGGGTCTATGGACCCCTCCGAAGGAGTTAAACTTATAGTGTAACAGCTGTAAACAGATAGTGGGGCGTGGAAAGAATACTGCTTTGCAGTAAGTTTGCAGTATTTTTGATTACTTGTTTGCCTTTAATTTGCAATAAATTTGATACAGCATGAATTTAACTTGCACGACAAGCTAGCTGCAAGTTCAAAGTTTGGGGACTTCGGTGTTTGCATTATCTTGCTGCAGTCTTGTTATGAACTTTCAGTCTTGTCATGCTGAGCTTGCTGCAAAATTTGCAACTTTTCAAAGCAAGATTGCTGAAAATTTTCTGCAAATTAAAAATGCTATCTGGGCCTAAATGTGACATTATCAACTTTATAAAACTGATAAATCTAAATAGCATTAGAAAAGGAAGTGTGTAAATAATAAATATTTATGGCTGTAATACAGTCCTTCTTACACAGTAAGTTAACATAAAACATTTACAATTTAAATATTAAAACCCGATAATATGTGGCAGTCAATTAACGATAATCGAAAAGGAAAAAAAAAAAAGATAAATGCGTTTTGATGGGGAGTAGTGAAAACTTAAAATTGATAAAGGTCAAAATCTTCAAATGCTTGTTGTGTAATTAGTTATCTAAAGGGGAAAAAAATCACCAACTTTTAAAAAGTTACTAAGAATTATAAAATGTGTCGTTGTTATTAATTTTAATGCTAAATATGAGTCTCTTTAAGCATTTTATGAAGATAAAAATGCGAACCATATAACACTTTTAATTAAATATTCAGGTAATTTGAAAATGCTCAACACATCTCTTTTTTGACATAAAAGTTAAGATGTATCTCCTCATTTATAGAATTATGTTAAAAGCACGTTTGTGACAGATCATTCATCTGTTGGATAAGTTAAAAAAATGAGAAATGAAGAAATGTTAAGGCACTGCCAGGCTTCTTTCAGGTGAATAGAGTTCACTTTTTAAATAGTAAGAGATATATGTTACAGAAAGTGCATGTGAGAGGAGGGGGGCGGGGGGTTGGGGAATCGCAATTTTACAGATGCTTTGGTGGGGCGTGGCCAATAAAAGGTTGTGAACCATTGATCTGGACCATACAATTTTCAAAATTAATAAAATAAAAAGTGACAGCAAGGTACCTTGACATGTTTTACACCTGTTTAGAGAAAACAAAATCAGTTTCGAAGGCGTTTTCTGTTTATAAAAGCAAATTTCAGAAAGTCTTCACATTTTGAGTTTTTTAAATGGGGGCTAAATACCGGCTACCTAAGTTTTTTCCCACAAGAGCACACAAATAGAGCTAATGACAATTATTAAGCAATAAGAATATTATTTTAACAAATTGTATTGATTAATAACATTTCTTATGCACAGAAAAATACGCATTTTTAAATAAATAAGCATTTTTGTCAAATTTATAAAACTCTTTACGACTAATTCTCACACTCTTCTTCCCATTATGTTTCTAATTTTGTTTTGTAACGTGTAAAAGAAAAAAAAAGCTTGCTGATTGAAATGAGAATTATTTTATCTGTAAAAATCAAAAACATAATATCACTCTCTGCGTCGGTATAGTCCCTATCAGCCCACATATCGCATTCTTAACATTGAACCCAGAATCCCATCCCCCCTTCTTGTCCACAGAAAAAAAAAACCCATACTGAAAACACAAATTTGTCATCTTCCTCTGTTGGATATTTTACTTATTCACTTTTTTAACCCTCTCGCTGCGTAATTCTTTTATGAAAATACCTTCAAAAATTGCGTATTTAACCCCTTCACGAAGAGCGTCTTTTAAAAATTTTTATTCTTTTGTCACAGGTTTTTCAAAGCAAATATTTTTGCCTAATTTAACCGGGAAAATGCTCCGATTAAATAAGGCAAAATTTACAATAAAAAAATAACTGGTAGGAATAATCAAGGAGGGTTAATTAGATGGAAAAAATGCATCCCGAGGAAATCTCGGGTTGCGCAAATTTTGCTAGTTTTACGTTGCCCGAGAAAATCTCGGGTTGCGCAGCGAGAGGGTTTAATTCAAATCTCTGCCTCTATCGCCTGGTTTACTCTGTCATTTTTTTTTCATTCTCTTCACATTTATTACAGGCAATTTTGTAGTGTCCAACAGCGCTTTTTTGGAAAGTGATCCGGTAACCAGTGTCGGTCCTGAAGAATTACGACCATGGCTTTTTTAATATTGCGAAATAGGGCTGGAACTATTTCTGAACCATTTAAATTAATTTATTAACTATGGGAACTATTTAAATTAATTTATTTTCCTCCCCTTCAAGGAGAGCAACCGAGAGAGATCCAAATACCGGCTAGCCGGTACTTAGACCACTCTACGTAGCCGGTATTCGGACCACTGCTATGTTTAAGTTAAAACCGGTATTACTCATTCGTATAATAAAATACCAATAATGTGCGCGTGGCAATTGAGAACTAAATATGTCTAGAAAATAACTTAATCAAACAATTCATGCCAATATACGATCAGTATATTTAAAAAAATAATAAGAAACACATATCTGAAAAACTTTTGATGTACCAGATTAGGTAGATTCGACACTTTTGCATTTACTATTTGTAAATGGCACAAGCTTCAGCGACGTACTTTTCGTAACTTTCTTCTCTCAATTAAAGTTATAAACTCTGCCTACCACCGCTATGCTGGGCTGCGCTCAGTTCTCACAACACCTAGTAGCCGGTATTTGGACCCTAGCCTATATTTGGACCTTCTCCTCTATCGTTATTAACAAAGAAAACTATTATACAATAATTTTTACAAACATCATTACACTTTTTAGATGCGTTCGTAATTATAGAAATACGTAACACCATTTGTCGTCGTCTAGTCCGTCTGTCTGTCCATCTGTCCGCATATAACAGCGCAAAAACTACCCAACCGAATGGTTTTAATTTTAATATATCTAATCGTTCAGAATTTTCTCTAGTCATTTCAAATTTTATGAAAATCGAATCAAAACTTAAAAATATATTAATAAAAGTTTTTTTCATCTATTAAATCCTATTATACGTAATTAATTCAATGATATCCCATGATAGGTAATGATTCTAGATTGCCATGGTGATTATTCTATTAAATCCTATCATACTTAATTAATTCAATGATGCGCCATGATAGGTAATGATTCTAGGTTGACAAGGTGATTAAGTCCTTTTTAAGATGGAGACCTATTATTTCCGTATTACTGAATTTAATATATAGAGTCGTAATCATTTTTTTATTCATGCATTTTTGCATAAGAGTGCAACAGGTATACCACCAAAATCTGAATATTTATAAAACTAGTTATAGTATGAACGCACCACATTTGCCACAGTTAACGTACAATTTCCAACTTCTTTTAACCCTTCACTGCGATTTCTTCTATTTTTATAAAATGTTTTTAAATCTATACTATATCGGTCTAATAATGGGAAAAATAGTAAAATAAAAATTACAAATTTTCAGCTGAAATTTTATGTTATATACTGTGTGCTATATGTACACATTTAAGATTTTAAAACATTGTATTGCTATATTTTGCAACTAAATGAGCTTAACTTAATAAATTTTATCTGCTTAGCACTCTGCAACTTTTTTATATTCATATTTTTAAGTATTCAGTAAAAAATAATGAAAGTAAATCTTACCTTAATAGCATTAATATATTTTGATGGAATTTTTTTTGTTTTGTTTTGTTTCCGAAGAACAAAATCGAATTTTTTGTCTAATGCAGCAATCTGACATGGGCAAAATAAGTGTTATTCCATTCTTTGGATTGTTCTTGATCGGTTACAGTGATCATATTAGTCAAATTCGTGTCACATAATGAAAATTATAATGTTTTTAGGTATGTGCCATATGGCACGTAGTGCAGTGAAGGGTTAACGAAAATTTCGATTAGAATTTTTCGTCTTATTTATATTTTCAACTTTAAAAAATAATAATAATATTTTGTTCTTGCAATTACACAGCCAAATAACCACTTTCGGCTAACGTGGTTTGGAGCTTCATAAAATCAATTTTTGTTGTAATTTGTATGCATTTTTAACCATAAAAAATATTTGGCGATTTATCACCTGTGCCCGGATAACGAGGAAATACCCCTAAAATTCACTTATTAACTTATAAATTAACTAAAAACAATTAAGTTCTAAAAATATTAAAATGTTGCATTGTCATTAAAAATACATCTGTGAGCATATTTTTTATATTATTAAGAAATAAGAGAAAAATTGATCACAAAATTCCGTATGTTGAGTTAAATCAGAGATTGTAAAAATACGCAGTGTCATGAAGTCTTTTCTTTCTAACAAAAAGAATAAATAACGTTTAGAAATTCATTTCTGCTCTGTCGCCGGGAATTTGTAAAAAAATTAATAAATTAGAAATTAAACGTACGTTTCTGAGAAATGTTACCTTTTTTTTTTACATGATTTTATATGCTACAAAATTAATATACATACTTTTTTTTAGTTTTACGAAACTAATGCAATCTGTTTCAGACACGCAATATTAAACAAAATTAGAGTTTCAAACGACCGATTAATATTCTCATAATGAACCATTAACAGACTCGATATGAAAAAGAAGCATTAAACGCATTAAAGATTCTTATTTTAACGATATAATGATGCTTGATGATCGAAGTTACAAGTTTCATTTTTCGCTGATAAGAATATTGAAGTTAATTAAATAGAACACTTACCTCGTATGAACGAAAATCTGAAAGAATTACAGAAATATTATCAAAGCAATGAATGATAGGAAATTATCGTTTTTGGACCAGAAAATTAATTAAATAATAATCTTTACAAACATCATAAAACTTTGTTAACAGCTTTAAATGTGTTTACCATTTCAGGGGCAAGGTATTTCTATTCGTAAAATGCTGAAATGAGTGAACGACACCAGGATTTACAAACAAGTTTATTTCAAAATAAGCAAAAGTTTTTTGCTCCCGTTCTTAATAAAAAGAAACAATTTTTCATTCCAATATTCTGGTGCCTATGTGGCATTTAGGAATTTAAATTAAATCGTGCAAAATTGAACCACAGTCCTCGAAGAAGTTTTAATGAATGTTATATTAACGATATAATGATGCTTAACCCCTTGAGGGGCGGTGGGATATATTTTATCCCACATACGATTAATGAAGATTTGCACCGGAAAATTTTTATGAAATGTTACTTTTCTAACTTTGGTGGAAAAAAATGTCGGAAAATTGCGTTTCCTTATTTTGAAAAATTTCTTTTCTAAATTTCCGGTGGGAATTTAGCATTACACAAACGTAATTGATTGCCCCTTAACCTCTTGGGGACGAGCGACACGTATACGTGCCGGAAATAGGCCTAAGGATCCTCGTTTATCCTCACCAAGAAAATTTTACTGTAAAATTTGCCTTATTTAATCCGAGCATTTTCCCGATTTGGATAGGCACAAACTTCTGTTTTTTAAAACCGGTAGCAAAGTAATAAACATTTCGTAAAAGGCTCCCGTCGCGAAGGGGTTAAGGGGTTAGCCCTTTCGAGGGCAGTGTCCTTAAAAAAGGACACCTAATTTTAATTCCAAAACTGACAAACGGCACCAAGAAAATTTTATTAAAATTTTCCTATTATAATGTACAGTAAAGTCGTGGAAAAAAAAGTAAACACCCCCTAATAACTCCTCAAAAAAATATTGTAGACGAAAGTTACTGGTACCAAACGATTGAAAATAAAGTCTACTTTTAAATGACGTATATAAAATTTGCTTAGGGGGCCATCTACATATTAAAATGAATCCAAACTTAATATTTTTCAATGGCAATACCCAATTTTAACGAGATATATTAAATTTTTGGTTCAAACTATGCCTAGACCCCGAATTTCAAGTCTTTTGAATTATAAACATTCAAAATTCAGTGCTTCTAATGTTAAATTGCATTTTCATATTTTTATTTATAACTTCTGAAATTATGATCCTAATGTTCTAACTTTTTTTGGGTAGGAATAATACTAATATGCCCAAACATACATACGTTGAATTTGCAATTTTTATGATTTTCTGATATGAATTAGGAATTATGAAATTAATATTTGAAAAAATTATGAATTGCAACCTACCATTTTTTTATGGATTCAGATTTATTAAGTCCAAAGTAATATCCAAAATTTCACATTTTCTTCCAAGTAGTTTTTAAATTATGCTTAGAAAACGGCAAAATGATGGTTTAAGGGGCCGTCTATAATAGAAGAAACTAGATATTTTGAAATTTCTTATGCTATCCTGTAATCTAACAGGCTTAATTGACTGCTTAAGGTGCCTTGATCAAGAAGGGAGCTCTCTCGGTTAACAAACGAATACCGAACTTCAATTTGGATACAGCCCATAAAATACGCTCGTTTTAAAATAATTAATTTCTCGGAAACTTATCGTACGAATTGCATAAAAATTTGTTTTTAGACTAATTGAAGGGTGTAGAGTTCATTTATACTGTCAGAATTGTGTACTGCTATTGAAAAAAGCAAAGTTATGGTTAGTTTTAATATGTAGATGGCCCCCTAAACAAATTTTATATACATCATTTAAAAGTAGACTTTATTTCCAATCGTTCGGTACCAGTAATTTTCTTCTACGATAATTTGTTGAGGAGTTAGTAGGGTGTGTTTACTTTTTTTTTTCCACGACTGTACATGAAAATAAGCAAATTCATATTTTCTAATAAATTTGTTTATAAATTCCGGTGTCAGTCCATTATTTCATCAGTTTAGAAACAGAATTATTTCGCGCCGGTAAGGGTTAATTCTTGCTCCCGTGATAATCACGGGCTGTGTCTTTGATTTTGTGTATTTTCTCAAATAGACATCCTTAGGGTTTGCAACTTATGTCATCAAATATTGCATAACTTTTTATGAAATTTTGTAAGTAGAAGTTATGTGCCTAGGAGTAACATTTAACACTAGAACCGCCAGAGTGGTCTTTTTAACAGTACCAAATAAAAATATTTCGATTCAAGCCAAAAATTTCTTTCTGAAATAAGTTAAATACAGTTAAAACTTCCTAAAGTGACCACGTTCCGTTCCAATAAAAATTGGTCGATCCGAGAGGCGGTCTCTTAATGGAGGTCATGTTTAAATCATGATTTTAATTGTTGGAAAAAGGTAACAATTAATATTACTAAAATTTATTTTTCACGCTAGGAAAAAATATAAAAATTTAACTATCAAAACAAAAATTAATTACATAAGTTAATTAGTGCATAGTTTAAAAAATGAATACATTGATGTTTCCTTTGATTTTACTGTTTTATCATCTATAACTTTTATCCTCTCCTTCTTTCGAAGTTCAGTAAATAAATGCAATTTTTTTTTTTAATTGGAGGGGCACAAATTATGCCGATTTCATTAATTTATCTATTTCTTCGATAGTTTCCTGACAGAATAGGGCAGGGGAGTTTATTGACCATTATTCTTACGTTGTCGTAAGAGTTAAATTCATTGCCTAAAAAGCCACAAAGATGTTAAAACACTTAAAAATTCTCTGAATAAACAAAAATTCTAAACTTAGTTTAGAAGTTTGACGAATAATGCGCTCTCCCGAATTATTATTCTAATAAACCCTTCTGAAAGCAACAAGGAAAAAACTAATATTTTTCAAAGAAATTGGTCGCTTATGGAGGGAATTCAACTGAAGTGGTCTTTAAATAGAGGTAAAATTATTATTGAGCCTATGGGAATAAATTTCGTTCCATGAAAAAAAAAAAACGGTCGTTCAAGGAGGTGGTCGCACAGGGCGGTTTCACTGTATGTACCACACCGAAAAAAGTTAAATAAATAACTTAAATTGTTTTAAATAAAAATTCTGCTGTAAAATATTTTTATAATACTTGAGTAAAATTTCCGGCGGTTCTAGTGTTAAAGAAATAGGTTATTGGCTATATCTTTATGTATCACCCTGTACAATATATGCCTAGGTACGAAGTAAAATTGGTCATAGTGTCCTACAATAGACATTCCATGGGCTAACTGACTTTTTCTGATTGACTTTGACTAACTGACTTTTTATTATATATTGTAGCGTGTGCGTGTTTTACTGACTTTGACTTTTTTGTCGTTTAAAAAAGCCGAGAATTTCTACTTAAATTTACTGCTAGACGTTTTCCCCACCTCTAACCAGGCCTTAGGTATAGTTAAACTTCTTTAGATTTTTCTTAACTCTATACGGGCCGCTGACACATTTATCCGTCATTTATAAAACTACAATTAAGAGATTTTAACGAACTTATGCGCCATTTGCAATGGCTCCCAAATGGTCCGCCAACTGAATACCAATAAATTTTAACAGAAAATTTTATGGTAGGTTTGCGCTAGAATTAACTTTCAAAGGAGGTTCCGGAGCGGTTTGTAAGAAAAATCTAAAAAGAAAAATTTTCTAAAATAATATTGGTATTCAGTTGGCGGACCATTTGGGAGCCCTGCATTTACTATTAAAATGTTATCGGCCGTTTAAAACACATAACCGTGATATTATAACAGAAAAGTTGATATCGAAAATTCGATATACGTTCTGATAATGGGTTTTTCATTAAAAAAATCACCAGTTTAGAGCGATTACTCCAAACATTCTAGCGATTTTATGAAAGGGTTTAAAAATAATGATATTTCCATAAACAGCATCGGTCTTTTGTGTATGAATATTCCAGTGTTTGCGGCTTATATAGGTAAACAGGATTCGTACGGGTGCTTGAATTTCCAGACTAAGAAATTCTTCTGTACAAGTATTTTCTTATAGAAAATCTTTCCTTCAATAGGGCGAATTTTCGCACATTTAAACTAGATTTATTTTTCTATAAAAAAGTACTGATATTTGGCCTTGAAAATAACGGTACCCCTCCGAACCCTGGTATAGTGGTAATATAAACTATGTTTTGAAACTTAGGTCCACACTTTCAACAAAAAATCCTTTAACCCGTAAAAATTTTAATGTATAATTGAATCATAAAAGTAAGTAAAAAAATTATTACAGCTGTACAAAATATACGTGTTTTCCTCTAGGCATAAGTAATCTAATTTGATTGCTTAGATTTTCTTTGATTCAGTGTAAAACAAAGTCATATAAGTAAGGGTACAAACTTAATACTGGAATCGGGCGTAAATTAACACAGTTGCGCCATCTTGTGGGCGGGGTGATAATCCACATACGTGGGCTTTTAGTGTGACATCATATATGACAGGATCGAGGCTAACCAGAAAGACAGGCTACCGCGGTGGGTCCGATTCTTCTTTTTTTAAAGACCGCTGGAGTCACGTGATGCTCGAATGTACCAATGAAGGTGTGCGAAAAGAGCATCACGTGACTCCAGCGATCTGTAAAAAAAGAAGAGTCGGACCCACCGCGGTAGCCTGTCTTTCTCGTTAGCCTCGTGACAGGATATCTACCATCTGCGCATATTTTCTAAATCTTTAGTTACTCATGAAACTGAATTTTCTTTACCACATTTATTGCAAAATAACGGCCTAGCTAAACGAGCGTCCAGATGCACCTCACACCACGAAGTTTTCTTCCTCTTGAGAGACGCATTTCAGCTATTAATCAAGGGGGAGAAACTTTACAATTTTAGCGGTGTAAAGTAAGAAAATAGTTAGGCATCTTCCTGTAGTTTAACCCCGTCCGCTACATGGCGTGTGACCTTGATTCATGTGACCTCGTCTTTAATCTTGCGGTTACTTCTCCCATTTAAGAAAGGACGCTTACTTATATCGCTTTGGTGTAAAAGGTATGATTCATTGTTTTCTGTTGTTGTGTTTTTTTTTTGTTTGTTTTTTTTTTTTGTTTTTTTTTTTTGTTTGTTTTTTTTTTTTCAGGAAAGACTGCGATTTTTAAATCTAAAGGCACCAGTGTTGAATTCAGACATTTTTTTCCTTTTTTGTAGAGGGATTTCTTAATCTCTTGAAGTGGTGGTAGGGCAAGTTCCGAGATATTCAATATTGAAATTTTATGTTTAAAAAAACAATAATCAAACCTTCATCGAATATTGCTGACTACTAGACGACTTCGTCCGCTACACTGCTAGTCGGTTTCTCCAAACGATCCTTGAATCAAACGAAATATATCTTTGAATTTGTCCTTGTGTTTTAAATCAATATGGACCTTCACCTGGAATGTCATTCTGTATTGCTGAAAAAGATACGAATGACAAAGCGCTATTATCTTTTCTAATGTATCAGACGAAATCTGGGCTATTAAGAACGAATTCGTTTTTAGTTGATTCTTTGTAGTAAGATATGGTAAAGAACGATATGCATGTTATAAAGCAATCGTTAAAAGATTAACTATGCAAGTCTCATCAAAATACGTCCAGTAGAACTTTTTAAAAAGGCTAGTCTTTCATAATCGGGTTCACCTGATTATAGAACCCTCTCCCCATAATTCTATAACTAAGCAACGTAAAACGATCTGTAACATACTAAAACCTTTCCTGGAAATTTATCTAATTAATAGGTAAATGTTCCATCGAAACTCATTCAGCAAAATCTTTTAAAAGGCCAATTTTTCATAATCGTGTTCACCTGAATATCGAACTTTCCCCTATAGCTCTATGAATAAGCAACGCGGAAGAATATACTATATACTAAAATCTTACCGTGGAAAGTTATGTAATAGTGCAAGCCCCATCCGAACAGTGTTGCCAGTGGGCTCCTTTTTTTTAATTCAGATTTCTTGATTCACACTACTTTTTTGAAATGGTAAAATCCGCCTTATATAATGGCATAATTATTATGGCGAAAACAAGGGGAATTTCGCCTTTTCTAAAAAGTGGTACGAATCAAATGAAAGAATTGAATACAGTCCAGGATTTCTTTTTTATTTGACACTTATGGCATAATTTAGCGACAGTAAAATTAAATTGCCACCAATAAATTAAAGATGTAAGTGTTGTATTTATATAGTAAATAAGATCATAGAAACAATGGGCTTCAACGCAGCTCTTCTAAACGTATCACGAAACGGTGCAGCTCCAAAGCGATATAAGTAAGCGTCCTATCTTAAATGGTAGAAGTAACCGCAAGATTAAGAGCGAGGTCACATCAATCAAGGTCATGCGCCACGTAGCGGATGGAGTGTGAACTACAGGTAGATACCTAACTGTTTTCTTACTCAAACCACTAAAATTGTAAAGTTTTTTCAGCTTCATTAATAACTGAAGTGCTTCTGATAAGGCGAAGAAAGCTTCGTGGTGTCAAGTGCATCTGGATGCTCTTCTCGCTACGCCATTATTTTGCAATAAATGTGGCAAACAAAATTCATTTCCATGAGTGACTAAAGATTTAGAAAATACGCGCCACACTAAAAGCCCGCGTATGTGAATTATCACTCCGTCCGCAAGGTGGCGCAACTGTGTTAATTTACGCATGATTCCCGCATTAAGTTTGTTCGCTTACTTATAACGCTTTGGTGCAGCTCTATCGAGCTAGCACTGAGTTGTTTACAAAGGCTCTAAATTTCTTTCATTGTAATGCCATACATTGTGGGACACCAGCCGATGTATTTTTTAAGGTGTCCCAGGACTCGTAAGGCTTCAAAATTTTCGAAATTTTAATTTATTTAGATGTTAAATCATTTCTGAACATTTTGATATGTTTGTTTCCTTAAAATTTCCATTAGAACAGAAGTTATGGTTATTAGAATTAGACTCGCTGAATAGCTGAAGCAGCGTTTCCGAAAATTTGAAGTCATTTTTCTCTAAATGACGTTTCTGGGAGTCACGCGCATAATATAACAAATACTTCTGAATACTTTTTCATGAAATTTGTAAAACATATGTTTAATTTTTTTCTGTATAAAAAACATTTCTGTATAATATCTCGGTATATTGCGTCACATGGGGTACGAATCAAGAATTCTCAATTTTAAATAAAAAGTAGCCCACTGGCAACACTGCATTCGTATGTAATATGAAGAACTCACATTATAAACAGACGGAACGAAATTCCGATTTGTATTTTATATATACAGTAGATATGCAGCTTTTTATGGGGGGGGGGGGTAGATTTTACTTTATTCGACGTTGAATTTTAGTACATTACCAAAGATAAATCAGAAATCTGCTTTTTCTTTTAAAACAACATTGGCTAATTGTGTGGACTTCTATCTTTCAGATAAATGATTTATATCATGTTATCCATATCTTGATTATACAACATATGGATATGTATTTTTTATACAATCGAACCTCGTTATCCCGAAACTCTAATAACCAGAAAAAAGTGTGTCATAAGCGGAGTGTCGCGATAACTTGAGTTGGAGAAAAAAATGTTTATAAAAAGCTGTATTTTTAATTGATTTAAGACAATTTTAAGTTCATAACTGTTCTTGCAATTTTAAGCAATAAAACATTATTACTTGTGCTTTTATTGTTAAATGAAATATTGATGAATTAAGGTTTGCTTATCCCGAGATGTGCTTCCTACACTTTTTTTAATATTATACAATGAATTGTAATTAATATTCATTATTTCAGAAATCGATGCTAGATAATTTCTAATCGTCTCAATACAATGCAATGCTTTGGTTTTAGTCGGATGGAAAACGCCGTGTAACTACAAGAAAGCGCCGCGTAACCAGAACAAAAAGATAACGAGTAGACTGATACTTCTATCTGGAGCTTAAGGTGGTCATTCACAGTGTGTGGATTTATTTATTCGGATAAAGCATTGTAGTAAAATTTCTCATTTATCTCGATGGGTATTTTAGATACTTTTGTGAAAAGTTCTGCTAAGACATTTCTTACCACTTAATTTTCGTGCTTATAAGAGGGATTGTGGAAAATGGACAATTTTCCTAAAGCGTCGGGATATCCGAAGTTAAGAATTATTCAATGATGTAAAATCCGGAGTTTATTTACATAAAAATTATATACAGAAAATCGGGACTTTGAAAAACAGATGTGATAAACGGAGTGGTGTGAAACCGGGTGTCAGGCTAATGAGGTTCGACTACATTAATTCTGACCATTGAAAGATATCTACTGATGCATAAACTTTATACACCGATCTAGGAAAAGGATTTACGAAAGACGTTCAGAAGAGGGAAGAGCGCTAATAATATTGATAGCAACAATAATATCGATAGAAGAAAAGCGCAGCATATCAGCGCCTTCTGTTGAGTAATCAAAACTAAACTCGAATTACCATTTTTTTTTATATATATAGCCAGCAGCCAAGACTGAGCTACACTCGGTTAAAATTAGCTTTGTGTTCGATATAACATTACTTTATCTCTGTATTACTGCTATATAAATAAAATGGCCTTTTAAGCTGAATCCTAGAACAAGCGAGACACTTGGCGACGTTGAATTTGACGAGGCAATAAAGGAGTTTGTTGTTACCAGTTTGTTTCTTATATTAATTCATTAACATTTTATATTAATTCTGACCGTTGAAAGATATCTACTGATGCATAAACTTGATACACCGATCTAGGAAACCGATTTACGAAAGACTTTCAGAAGAGGGAGGAGCGCTAATAATATTGATAGCAACAATAATATCGATAGAAGAAAAGCGCAGCATATCAGCGCCTTCTGTTGAGTAATCAAAGCTAAATTTGAATTACCATTTTTTTTATATATATAGCCAGCAGCGAAGACTGAGCTACACTTTGTTAAAATTAGCTTTGTGTTCGATATAACATTACTTTATCTCTGTATTACTGCTATATAGAATGGCCTTTTAAGCTGAATCCTAGAACAAGCAAGACACTTGGCGACGTTGAATTTTACGAGGCAATAAATGAGTTTGTTGTTACCAGTATGTTTCTTATATTAATTCATTAACATTTTATATTAATTCTTACCATTGAAAGATATCTACTGATACATAAACTTGATACACCGATCTAGGAAACCGATTTACGAAAGACTTTTAGAAGAGGGAGGAGCGCTAATAATATTGATAGCAACAATAATATCGATAGAAGAAAAGCGCAGCATATCAGCGCCTTCTGTTGAGTAATCAAAACTAAACTTGAATTACCATTTTTTTAAATATATATAGCCAGCAGCGAAGACTGAGCTACACTCGGTTAAAATTAGCTTTGTGTTCGATATAACATTACTTTATCTCTATATTACTGCTATATAGAATGCCCTTTTAAGCTGAATCCTAGAACAAGCAAGACACTTGGCGACGTTGAATTTTACGAGGCAATAAATGAGTTTGTTGTTACCAGTTTGTTTCTTATATTAATTCATTAACATTTTATATTAATTCTGACCATTGAAAGATATCTACTGATGCATAAACTTGATACACCGATCTAGGAAACCGATTTACGAAAGACTTTCAGAAGAGGGAAGAGCGCTAATAATATTGATAGCAACAATAATATCAATAGAAGAAAAGCGCAGCATATCAGCGCCTTCTGTTGAGTAATCAAAACTAAACTTGAATTACCATTTTTTTATATATATAGCCAGCAGCGAAGACTGAGCTACACTCGGTTAAAATTAGCTTTGTGTTCGATATAACATTACTTTATCTCTGTATTACTGCTATATAGAATGGCCTTTTAAGCTGAATCCTAGAACAAGCAAGACACTTGGCGACGTTGAATTTGACGAGGCAATAAATGAGTTTGTTGTTACCAGTTTGTTTCTTATATTAATTCATTAACATTTTATATTAATTCTGACCATTGGAAGATATCTACTGATGCATAAACTTGATACACCGATCTAGGAAACCGATTTACGAAAGACTTTCCGAAGAGGCTCTGATTTGTTGAATCATGTATCTCGGCTCCTATTGGAAATTTCTAGAAAATTACTTCAGATTCCAAAAGCCAATTTCTTTCGCAAAATATCTCCAAATATCACCAACTTTGGCGACATTCCTTCATTTGGTGCCAAGCATTTTGGCATTGGTAATCTTGAAAGTCGATTTTTCCACGTAATACCGTTAAAATTAGCGACATGTTCCCAACTTTGAGACTTCGTTTACTGCCAACTATTCAATAACTTAGCAACTGTTTCAACCTTCATTTCCATTGAAATGCATTGACCCGCAGTGACATCAAAATTACCCTCTAATCGAATTTTCTCGAACATGTGACCTAGCCCAATGGTCTTCACGTAACCCAAAACGGTTCGATACAAAATTTAGTCAAAATCGTTAGAGTTGTTTTAAAGATAAAATTTCCATATGCACACACACGTACATAGACACAAGATTTTCTCTTAATGCATGATAAGCGTCAGTTGTATTAAAGCTTTGAAGTGTCGATAGTATATTATTTATAACACTTAATTTTAATTTCCCAACTGTAAAAATTGCATCAGAATTTTTTTTTATAAAATTTTGCATTTATAATATCTGAAGAAAAATATTTATTTATTTTCAAAGCAATTTGTTCGTAAATTCTGATGACGGTCAATCATTTCAACATTTTATCAACAGGATTACTTTGACAATTTAAGTATTAATTAACTTAATTCTACCTATAATAGATGACGTAAAATAGATAACATGCACATCGTGCAAACCAGGTCTAAATTATGTTAATGCCTAAGCTATACATGAAATTTTGATAAATTCGATGTATTAAGACAAGAGTTACACTGGCCACAAAATTTCTGCTTACACAAACAGACTTCGATCTAAAAGTAATCAGATCGTATTCACGACAGGGTTGACAGTTTGGCCTCTGTTTTTATACGTAATTTTGAATTTATAAAGGAACTTCTGTAAAAAAACATTCAGTTTAACCTTTCCGGCACGGGCAATTTTTGTTGTAAAATGATGAAATGTTTGACTGACACCGGAATTTTAAAATGACTTTTTTAGAAATTATTCATCGTAAAAGCAAAAGTTTACTAAAATATTCTTGGTGCCGTTCGTAAGTTCGGAATTAAAATTAGGTATCCCGACCCGGTAACACTGGGCTGGAAACGGTAATACTAAAGTGTTTGTCACTAATTAAATCAGAAAAAACTGTATGTGTTTTCTGGTATGAATTTGAAATTTCTGAATAAAAATGGAGGTCAAACTGACAGCCGTGATTCACGACATCCCAAAACACATAAATCCATAGAAAACCAGATATGCAAAATTTTCACTAATACGATATTTTTTTCTTGTGAATATGTAAGAAAGTAAAAGAGTTTAGTACAGTAAAAGCATTAATATCAGTCCAAAAGCATTCTTGTTAATGAAAAGGCAGTGCTATACCAGATTAGTCATGGAACTATTAATAAAGAGGAACTGACATATGCTTAACACTAGAACCGCCAAGGCGGTCATTTTGACCGTTTCGAAACTTTCATTGCGTACCAGTTTGTTTCTATTTAGAGTGTAACTTTCTGTTTCCGTGACTTTTCCTATAATTCGAAAAGCTATGATATGCCAGTGATAAATTTTCCAGCCAGTCAAAATTTATGAAGTATTGCAGTAATATACCTAGAACCGCCGAAACGGTCAAAATGACCGCCGTCAATTTAATGCACGTTTTATCTAGTAGATGTCGCAATAGCCCATACTTCATACAACCATACTTCAACAAAGGTTACAATATTACCACAGATAACTTCTTTACTTCTGCCCCTTGCAGAAAAGCTAAAGTCACTAAAAATAAGCATTGCTGGTACAGTCAATCGCAGACGAAAAACAAAATTCCATATGCCATAAAATCTGAAAAAATGTCTTTGTACAATAGCCAAATTCTTGCCAAAGATGATATTACATTGAGTTTATCAAGAGAAGAAAAATAAATATGTTTTAATTCTCAGTTCCCGACATCCATCCATCACATTTGAAACTGGTGATAAGCACTTACCAGAAACTGTAAAGTTCTACATTTCTACAAAATTTGGCGCGACGTGCTCGACCAAATGGCACGGAAGTATTCTGCAAAAGCTAGTTCTAGATCATGACCTCTACAAGTATTTTATAATTTTCACAATCTAGCGGGCATCAATTCTGAAAAACATAGTCAAAAAAGGTGTTAAATACCAGTATTATGTTAAAGAGAAAGCCGCTTTCATTAATCCCGTTATATTATTGGGAGTATTTTCTAGAAGAAAATACTGGTAATTTCCTCTTTTTTTGACTGCAATTTTTCCCTGACCACTGGCCACCATGAATATTGTATTGTTCAAGGGATAAATATAAATTTTTGATTTCACTAAGTTTATTCTTGTTTTTAGCAGTTTCGATTTCTCACGAAAAATATTTCTACCCTATATATATAAAATCCTAATGAATCTAATTGAAACGAATTTATGTAACGATACCATGAAACGACTGATTAAACAACTGATTACGTTTCACGGCGATTTCTTCTAAAATATGGAATACTTTGCGATGAAATTAACACCAAAAATCCGTATTGATCCACAGATCTCAAAACTGGTATTAGAATTTTAAAATTAGAATTAGTTTTCGAAATATTAATTTTTTTCTAATTTAAAATACTTTTTTTCTAATGATGGCAACTCAAATTTTAATCATAACAGATATTTTTTTTCCATATTTTAGGAAAGGTTATTTTAAATTAATTTGGCGACGAGTTTGGCCTCCCTTAAATGTATGCTAAGAAATGTATCATGTTACTTTTATTCAGAATTCAATTTGTATTTCATTATCATTTTATTTAGTACAAAACTTTCATTTAAAGTTGAAACCTTTAAAATAAATGGCTTTTACTTCATTCTTTTTTTTAAACGAAACGAAAAGAAAAATATTAGACACAGATGTCATATACGCAACGGGGCACCTAATTGGCGCAAAAATGGCGTTATTTTGCTTGACATGGTAACTCGGCTATTGTTGCTTATTTATTAACTAGTAAATCTGCAGATCAAGAGCCTCAACGTCATCTCTGCAACTTATTGTTTTTAGCAAATTTTGCTTAATATTAATCTTTCTACAAAAACAAAATTTAAACTTTTAAATTACACAAACATTTATAAAAGGAGAAAAAAATATTTCGATGGTTTCAGACATTAGAAGCGTTAAATTAAACACGTTGTTATGTAATGATATTCTGAAATTATCACGAGCTACTTATTCTAGTAATTTTTATATAATAAAGCAAATTTCTTCAGGGGGGGTGCCCCCCCTGCCCCCGTTGTGTAATTTATTTTGCATTTGTAATTTTCTATTGATTGAGTTAATGATTATCCTATCTCTTAGATTCATTTTTACACTGCGATTTATAAGGATAAGCAACAATTTGGTCAAGCATTTTACGTTATCCTAATATCAATACAGAAGTATTTACTTGTCTGCTAACCACAAACATCTGTATCTAATGGATAAAGAACTTTTGGAAATGTAAACTGAGACATCTAATTTAGAAATCCAATAATAATTTTGATTACCATTCTGCAATATTTATATCTAAGATCTAATCTAAATATCTAAAAATGTACTTGATAGCATTAACTTACTAAAATCACCCTAAAGTAGGGGGAGTTCTAAACCTAACGGTTAATAATTCATCATCGTGTCCACTTCCAATTGACTAAATAGATAAACGTGATATGGCGCCGTTAAGTATTTTTTGTGATAGCCTTTTAATAGTATCCACATTTAATTTAAAATCGTGATGTTACAAACACCGTTGAAATTTGATGCACACCTGTGTTCAGGTCAAATTACGAAAGGTTAACTAACCTTTTATTTCCCTTAGCCGGGCATTTTGTTTCATTTTTCGTAATAGGGATTATTTTAATAATTTATTTTACACTCTACAAGCTGTTACACGGGACGTTGTTCACATAGCATTAAAATAGAGATAAATGCATTAAATAAAACATTTCACTCACCACCAGACATGGCAAGTCTCAGGCTTTTTGCACAACACTATTACCTTGCAGAAAATGTTGTTCTTTTAAATCGCGCAAATGTTTCAATTAAATAAAGTAACATTTTTTGTATTAAAATACTGGTATCCAGAACGCCGGAGGATTGGCAGCCCTGCTCCTCTTAATAGAAACATATATAGTTAACCAACACTTTATCACATTTTATAGGAAACAATACGGAATTTCTTATTTGTATGGCCTTACATATACCTCAGTCATAAAAATGTAAAATTTTGTGCCAATTAATATACGCAATTGCGAAAATGAAATCGCAACCAATGAGAAAAGGAAGGCCAAGTAAAATCGTGTAAATCGAGGAATCTTTCTTCGTAGTGTGGGAAAATACCACTACAAAAATTAATTTAGGTGGTATTTGGTGTGAAATGTTTATATGTATTCATTCCTGTCCTATTTATCTTTTTTATTATTTGTAATTTGCTGCATTTTCCCTTTGCACGTGAAAATCTTACAAATTAAAATGAACTCTTTGGGAGAAATTGTTATTCCCCCCCCCCTTTTTTTTTTTTGGCAACAATAAAGTTTATAAAGTTTAATAGAATAATGTCAGTTTATTCTGTATGAAAATAACGAACTTTTTCCTTTATAATCAAAATAGTTGAATACATAAATAAAGATATTATTCTATATAGTATATACCGGGTGTCCCAAAAAGGACTGACTGATTTTAAAATTCAATAACTTGCAAACGGTGACAGATATTTAAAAAATTCTTGCAGGAGGGTTATGCATAAGGTCAAAAGTTTTATTACAGTGATTTTCGATTTTAGTTCGAATTACAAACAATAGATGGCGCTGTAAGCAATAGTCGCTAAATACAGGCTCGATTTCTGGTCCTTTTTCTTGTTCCATGCTGAAAAAGGAGATGGAAATGTATTATCCGGGCCACGAAATACCAAAAATCGAGCCTGAATTGAGCGTCTGTTGATCGCAGCGCCATCTATTGTTTGTAATTCGAACTAAAATTGAAAATCACAGTAATAAAACTTTTGACC
This sequence comes from Maratus speciosus, assembly GCA_963932465.1. Classification (NCBI taxonomy): domain Eukaryota; kingdom Metazoa; phylum Arthropoda; class Arachnida; order Araneae; family Salticidae; genus Maratus; species Maratus speciosus. The sequence continues at coordinate 132,124,435 of OZ010794.1, forward strand.
TTATGCATAACCCTCCTGCAAGAATTTTTTAAATATCTGTCACCGTTTGCAAGTTATTGAATTTTAAAATCGGTCAGTCCTTTTTGGGACACCCGGTAAATACTATTTTCATTTCTGCGTTTAAATCAATCTATATGCAAATATCTATACAAAGGCATTCATTAATTCATTCCTTTTAACTTTGATTTGACTTTAAAAACCATACATACTTTCACATTTATGATATTTTTAGATGAGATATAGTTGCTACGCAACGGTTAAAAGAAAAAAAAATGAAATATAAGTAAATTCATAAAATAAAATGTTTTATATTATTCGAACACATGTATAAAATTCCATCATAAGTTATACACCTAATTTAAAAGCTCTGACAAATGTTTTGACAAAATTGCAAACTAATAGGAATAATTTACTACTCTTATTTAAAAATTTCAGCATCAAAAATTTACCATTTAAATCCATTTTTTATATGAGCCATTTCTTTCAACAAATGAAAATTTGAAAATCGTCTGACTTGCCATTGAAAAGCATTACAGAGCAAAATAAAATGTTTTATATTTCCCGAACGAATGAACCAAATTTAACCGAAAACCATACAGCTAAGTCCGAGTACCTCATCAACATGCCACATTAATTTCAAGCCGATCGGATGCTTTTTGCGGCAGTTATCGTGGAACAGACGGACAGACAGACAGACAGACAAACGGAAATCAAAACTTTTCGTGTCTCCACAGTAAGCCTTCACTGACGTTTCGGCAATAATATGTTTATTTGTATTTATTCTCTTTTTATTTACAAAAAATGTTATAAATTGTTTTGTTCTATAGTTATTAATTAATTTTTCTTTAATTTATTGTTATTTCATTTTAAAAATAACGAAAAATAATTTAAAAATACATATGTAACAGGTATTTGAAAACGAGGTTTTCGCCAAATTGTCATAAAAAAAAAAAAAATCACGCCAAACCCGGTGCGTATATGACAATGCAACAAATAATGAGATTTAATTTCCACTCGAAAGCAACGTTTTAATGTTATTACTTCTCGCGTCGACCAATTTCGTCAAATTATACAAATAGCCAAATTATACAAATTGACATATTTTTTTTTTATTTTAGGCATTTAATCTTATAGTTTGGCGACAGATTTTTGGTCGATGGGATAACCAAGTAGCGCCGTTTTAATTTACCACTCGAAAAATAAAAAAATGCTAATTGGCGAGTTAAAAAAAAACTATTGGCAAGATTTTCACCCGGCTAACATAAAAGTACCAGGAATTCTTTGTGATCATGGCAACTTTTATGTAATTTTATTCGAAAAAATAATTTTGATTCTTTAATCAAAATGAAAACCTTTCTTATGAAAAGCCGAGGAATCAGCCCGTTGTTTATGGCAGTTCCATGACTTGGGCTATTATAATATAAACGAAATAATGGGAATAAAATAATATTCGGCGACTTATCTCACCTGTGGCTGGCTAACATTAAAGTATCAAAATGGCCGCCTGGAATATAAAAAGCGAAGGGATCCGCCTGGAGCTGTTGATGATAGTCACATGATTTAGGCTATTATTATAGAGATTATTTTCAATTTTAAAAACATCGCAAAGAATAATATTTCCTAACGATTAAAAATTTATTTTCACGTGACTATTAAAAACAGAAAAAAAAAAACTTTAAAATTACTATTAAATGAGTACGTGTTAAAGGCAGGAAAATATTGAAAATTATTTCCTGAAAATTGTATTTACACGTGAATATTAAAAGGGAAAGGAAACTTTAAAATAATAAATACATTAATATGCGTTTAACGCTTTCGCGGACAAGGCACTTCTATTCGTAAAATCTTGAAATCAGTGAATGGCACAAGAATTTACAAACAAATTTCGAAATACAAAAATGCTTTTGTTCACTTACTTAATAAAAGGGAAATTTTCATCCAAATATTCTGATGCTAATGTGGCATTTAAGAATTAAAATTAAGTGGTCCAAAACAAAACCACCGCCCTTGAAGGGCTTAAAGTAGCAAATTTTAGTAATTGTATTATGTCAATCTTTTTATAACGCTGTTAAAAAATACCGAGAGACAAAGACTCTGTTTACTTAATTCATTTTATTTTAGCTTCTTTTCAAATGTTTAACTGATCTTGTTTAACCAAACACGAAAACAACCATTGGATGTCTTAACAGCAACTGATTCTACCTTAAATTTTTGCAATCAAAGGGAATTGAATGGAAACCCGTTTACAGGGAGATCGCTACAGGTTTTTTCAGTATAATTCAATCTTCTCTAATCTTTTTAAGACCGATCAGATTAGCGTGCTTTTAGATTGCACAGTGTCTGAACGGGGGTTGGAGAGCGTAGCATGCAGGGGGCAGAGCCCCCTAGTTTTACTATAAAAATATTCTTAACCCCTTCGGGACGGGAGCTTTTTATGGAATTTTTAATCTTTCGTCACCGTTTTTTAAAAACAGAAATTTGTGTCTTCTTGAATTGAGAAAATGCGCTGATTAAATAAGGCAAATTTTACTGTAAAATTTTACTGGTGAGGAAAAACAAGGATTCTGAGCGCTTCATGCGGCACGTATACGTGCCGCTCGTCCCCAAGGGGTTAAAATAAAAAATATAACCTATATATATATCTCTCAATATAATATAATTATAACTTAATAAAATATAAAAAAAAATAAAATAAAAATTATGAAATATATATTATTATATGGGCAATGGTGTTAATAATAGTAATAATTGTAATAAACGATACTAAGAGTAAAATTGGCAAGTAAACAATATCTGAGCATGGTAATCCACATCGGTCAAAGTGACCGCTTTAGCGGTTACAGGTATACGTTTTTACCGGCTGTTCTAGTGTTATAATAGTGAAGCTTCAATTGTAACCGCTTTCGCAGGGATTGATTACCGCCGAGTCAAACTGCTACCATGAAATTTAAATAGATATCTTCTCCTTATTTAACCCTTTCAGGGGCAAGGCATTTCTGCTCTAAAATTGTTCAAATATTTAATTCACACCGCAGTTTAAGAACAAATTTATTTGAAAATAATCAAAAGCTTATTTTCACGTATATTATGAGATCGAAAGTGTACTAAAAAATTTCTGGTCTCATTTGTTAATTTCGTCATTAAAATTAACCGTTTGCAGACTGCAAACGGCGCCCCTCAAGGGGTTAAAGGCTTGTTTAACGCACAATTTCGGTCAAAAATAATCGGAGAAACAGTTATTCATTTTTACTGGTAGCAGTTTACTTTGGTGGTTGTCAAGCCCTGCTTTTCCGCCATATTGTGACAACCTAGACAACCTCCTCTCAGTGTCAATGAAAATTATTATAATACATGGTCAAACTGACACCAGAAAAAATAAATAGAAATTTTAAACATATTTGAGAATGAAATTTGGAATTATTTTGGATACTCTCATTTAAATTTTATAATTCTATCTTTTTTACCCTTTTATTGTGTATTTTTACTAACGCTCCGTTTTTCCTACTTTTTTTCTGTCAGTCTGCAATTGCAGACTTTTCCCCGCCTTTGGCTCTTCCAATTTTTCTCTGTAGCCTATTTAAGAGGACTCTCCGGCCCGCGCGAGCCCAGATAACCCTTCCCGTGTAGGTAAAAGACGGCATTCTGAGTCCGATACGGACAGTAATATTGAATTAACTAACAAATACATTGTACTCGAAAACGAGTTAAATTTAGACAATAATGTTGAGATGATAAATGATAATTCTAATTCTAAAACTAACGATCCTGAGAGCACCGTACCGGTGGCTAAAAAGAAAGAAATACACCCTTTATTTGTTGAATTTAGCGAAGTCGATTGGCGTAAAATCGCGCAAGAATTGTAAAAGAACTTGATAAGGATAACCCACTTCAAGTCTGCCTTAAGGGAGAGCTAATAAAAATTCAACCGAAAACGGAAGAACAATTTAGGGAGGTCCAACGTTACTTGGACTCTAAACATTATAAATTCACCACTATTCACCCCAAAGACCAAAGGCCAAAGAAAATTTGCATCCGGGGTATCCCGTCTGGCACGGAACCAAAATTAATTATTGATGACTTAGCCTTGCATGGTTTTACTGCCACAAGGGCAGCCATGCTCAAGAATAGGAAAACTGGTAGGGGGATGCCCCTTTATATGGTAAATGTTCTCCCAGTTAAAGATTTTGACCGTATTTACAAAATACAAGAATTGTGTTATATTCGCGTATCTATTGAACATTTCCGTAATACCAATAACCCTAAACAATGCTACCGTTGCCAACACTATGGCCACGCTAGCGAAATTTGCAATTTTAAGGCTAAGTGTATGAAATGTGCCGAGGAGCATTTAACCCCTCAGTGCCCATATAAAGATAGAATCACTTGCACCTGTGCTAACTGTGGGGGCGCTCACCCTTCATCGTTCAGAGGTTGCCCAAAAAACCCCATTAACCAAAACAGAACTTCCTCCTCTACTGATAAAAATAATGTTAAACAAAATCCCTCGAGAGCTAAACAGCCGACTAACCAAACTTCTAAAAGTGCTCAAGACTTTGTAGAAATTTTACAAAAAATTAACTACGTTGAAAATATGAACAAACAAACTAAAAAACAAACTTAAAATACCGAGGTTAACCCTTCTACTAGCAAGAATACACAGGAAGCCCCCGTCGCGGATGCCTCCACTTCAACCAAGGATAATACTTCAACTGATAAAAAATCGACTAAAACTCCTACTGAGAACTATGTCTCGACTTATAAAAATATTTTTGATGCTTTCAAGGATATGAAGGAACTTCTTCAGATCACTAAATTACTAAAATGCATAACTAAAATAGCCAATCAAATTAAATCTTGTGACAATATTGTAGAAAAAATGATAATCATTGTTAACGAAATAGACTCCTTTGCTACTGAACTTAATCTCCCTAACCATGAATAATACACCTATCTTTGGCTCCCTACTTATTCTTTCTTGGAACTGCGATTCCATGAAAAACAAAATTAACGAACTTAGATCTTTATCTCTTTTAATCCACAATTTGATATTCTCTTAATTCAGGAAATTGGTTCTCCTACGTGCAGCTTAAACATTTCGGGCTATAAGCTCTATCACACACCGCGTGCCAATTCCCCAAAGGGCGGCACTGCGATTTACATTAAATCTCACCTTCCACACTACACAGTCCAAACCACGCCCATCAATGGCATTGAATACACAAGTATTGTCCTTGACCTTCCACACACTAAATTAAATATTACTTCTCTTTATGCTAAACACAGTCCACAATATCCTATTAATGATCTCACTCAACTTTTTTCACAACACCAATTTGCTTTTGTAGCTGGTGACTATAACGCACACAACACGCAATGGAACTGTTTTTCTACAACTGCTAGAGGTAAATCACTCCATAATTTTATCTCACAGAACAACCTTAGTCCGCACGCTCCCTCCACCCCTACCCACATCCCCTGGAATCGTAGATGCCATCCTTCTACTATTGATTTTGCTATCTCTAAAAATCTTACTTTTCCTATTTCTACCTCTGTTATTAACGATCTCAGCTCTGACCACTATCCGGTTGCTTTCAAAATTGACCTTATCAATCCTATTACCCCCGCCCCCCCCTCTGTTGCAGTTGATTGGAACAAGTTTAAAAGTTATCTCAATGATGCCGACCTCACATTTCCAATTATTAACAACATTTCAGATATTGACAATGCTGTTACTAAACTTGAAAATATCATCAATAATGCCCAAAAATATGCAACCTACACCAAATTTAAAAATAATAATACCTTTTTTCTTCCAAATTATATCCGCAATATTTGTAACCAACGTAATAACCTCCGGCGGCTTTACCAATCCTCCAGAGACCCTACTCTCAAAACTGCTGTTAATAGATTAAATAATAAAATTAAGACCCTTATTCAAAAAGAAAAACAAAAAAGTTGGAAAAATTTTCTTGAAAATTTATCTAGCGAGGATAATTCTCTCTGGCGAATTAAAAAGAAACTTAACAATAACTATACTCCCCCCCCCCTCATTTCTAATAACGCTACTGCCTATACCGATAAAAATAAGGCTAACTGCTTGGCTAATTCATATGAAAAGCAGTTCTCACCTAATCCTTTTCTCGCTAGTCATAATCACCTTAATAATGTCAATGATACAGTTCATAACTTCCTTGCCACCCCCCCCTCCCCCTGAGCCTCTCCTCCCTATTGAGCCCATTGTTATCCATAACATTATTCAAAAACTTAAAAATCGTTAATCCCCTGGGTACGACAATATTTCTAACTTTGCTCTTAAACAACTTCCCTTAAACTGTATCCTCTATATTACTAAACTCACCAATTCTATTCTTAAATTCTGCTACTTTCCCAAACCTTGGAAAAAAACTATCATCTGCCCCATACCTAAACCTGCATGCAACCTTCACGATCCTACTAACTTCCGTCCTATTAGTCTGCTCTCTAGCCTTTCTAAAGTTATTGAGCGCGTCATTATATTGCAAATTAACAAATTCATTAATGAACACAATATTTTGCCACCGGAGCAATTTGGATTCCGAGCTGGCCACTCCACACAACACCAACTTTTGCGCGTTGTTGAATTCCTCAGTGAAAACTTCAATGCAAAAAAGCCAACTGCTGCCATTTTTTTGGACATCGCCAAGGCCTTTGATAAAGTCTGGCATGAAGGCCTCATTTACAAACTAATTCTGCTTGGATTTCCTTCCGGACTTATGCGCCTTATATTTTCATATCTTGGCGATGGTTCTTTCTCCGTCCGCATAAACAACATTTTATCGGATCTACACTTCATTTTATGTGGTATTATACAGGGATCAATCTTGAGCCCAACACTTTTCAATCTGTACTTTTTTGACGTGCCTCGTACTCTACTCACTTTACTCGCCCTTTATGCGGACGACACCACCATTTATGCTGCTGCACACCATCCATATTTACTTTATAAAAACATACAAAATCACTTAAATTTATTCATAGACTGGTGCAATCAGTGGCGTGTCAAACTTAATGAAAGTAAGACCAAAGCTGTCTACTTTTCACGTACTTTTACTGTTCCTAATAGACTAACCATTAACAATACTACCATCCCTTGGTCTGATGATGCTAAGTACCTGGGGGTTATCATTGACAAACGCCTTACCTTCAAAAAACATATGCTAAACATCCGCGGTAAAGCCTCGGGGGTAGCTAAAAGTCTCTCACCTCTTTTAATGAGCCCTAGCATGTCCTTCCATAACAAACTTTTAATATACAACGCCTGCATTCTTACTATCATCACTTACGGCTGCCCGGTGTGGGGCTTCCTCTGTAGAACGAGTATGGACCGGCTTTCTGAGCTTCACAACAGTCAACTTCGCCGTATCAGAAATGGTTCTAGATTTCTACGTAACACCACGATCAGAAACGATCTCAAAACTACCTCTCTGGTCAGACGCATTAAATTTCTATCTAAAAAATTTCACAGCCAACTTTATAAATTTCCTAATGAAATTATGTACGAATTACCGGACTACGATGCTCTCAGCCCTTCTAAGCGTAAGAGGCCCCGTTATACTACTATTATTGAAGAGTAGTCGCGCTCTTCGGCTGATACTTATTTTCTTTTCTTTTCTTTTCTTTCTTATAAAAAAAAAATAAATAAAATAAAATTATACTTTCTTACTATTTTTTTACTATTGCTTTACCATGGTAAAGCCTTATACTTACTGTAACTTTTAAACTATAAATGTATGGCGCTGAAAACAGCCTTTTTTGGTTTTAAGGGATTAGGTTTATTTCTCCTGCTTTGCTTGGAGCGGTCTTGCTATGTGTTTGAACAGTGTTAACATCTTCATTTTATACTATTTTCATTTTATTTTTTCTATCATTAATTTTAAATTTTAACTTATACTGTAGTCCTCGGACTACCCTCTCATAATTTTTCAGCCTCTCCATAATTAATTTATCTAACTTCTCTATTTCTTATTGTAGTACTTGTGCTACGCTTAAACTCTTTTCTCATGGCTCCTCTAGGATTTGCTATGCACTTACTCATCTACAGGGAGTGGAGTAGCACTGCTACTAGGTATCCCATTGAACTGCTCTGCCGTTCGCTGTTCGCGCGAGCTCAGTCGAGCTCCAGCTTCGACGCAGTGTACAGGGCGGATGGGCCAATCCTTTTCAGGACTCACGGCATCTGCCGAAGTGCTACATCCGGCACTGCGGTGGATTTCTTCCACATGAACTCAGCAGCTGCTTCCCATAAGTCGGCAATGAAATTCCGAGTTCGGAAGGGCCCTTTTCAGGGCTACGCGAAAGCGTATCTCCGCTCCCGGCATTGCCTCGACTCTTGGACGGCATCAGCTCAGTCAAAAGCTACGGCACCCAGAGCGGATCCAAATCACACTTTCTCCGGCCGTTAGGTCTAGGCTACCCTTCCCCCCCTATTTTTATACTAACAACATTACCTACTTTTCTACTTTACTATTCTACTTTATATTATAAAAATCTTATAAAATACTATAAAAAATTATAAAAATATTTGAAAAACTTACAAAAAATCTAAAAAAATTTAGAAAATACAAAAATATATCTTGTTGTTGTAATTCTATACTTAAACTTTCTTTTAGACTCTTCCTTCCTTATTTTTTACTTTTTATTTGAGCTCATTTTCCCATCCATTCCCCAGTTAGATTTTTACTTTTATGCCCTCGCTGCTACCAGCTATGATTTTTGCTTACCATTTAACCTGCACAACCTTACGTGACGGGGATGTGGGGCAAGTGGCCCCGGGCTCCTCGACCAAATCGTCTAGAAAAACACGGAAACCCTGATAAAAAAAAAGGCAAAATTTCCTATTCAAAATTTTCTGGTGGAAATTTGCTTTGTTGGTTATCAGAAACTGTTTATCTGATGCAAAAAAAATCACCCGCCATATTGTGACAACCCTCTCAGTTACTTCACTCGCAACTGGCAGCAATACACTCTATGTCACCTCCTCTTTATTCATGATATGAAAAACTGTTGGAACCAGATTGAAAAGTAAAGCTCAATCTTAAAAAAATTACAGTAAAAAATTGGCAAATAGTTTCAGTCTAAAAAAGTAAGTAGTGCGTAGAAAAGTAATGGAACGAGATTATCTGTAAAGCTCATGAAATTACCCAAATTTTTGTTGATAGCTGAAAATGTGGACTGAGCTTTACTGGTGCCTTAAAATCAATCAGGGTAATAAAGGCATTTTTAACACATTCTGAATTCCAATCATTCATAACCAGTTTGAAAATGTGGGTTCATAAGAATAGGTTAGAGACTGATTTGGTAATGAGTGACAAACTGAGGGATTCGTTCGGTACGAAGTATGGACCAAATTCTATTCCAGGGGTCACTGATAAGCCTGGAAGATCAAAGCCCAAGTAAACCCAAAACCCTAAACATGTACGATTCAACCATACGCTAACTATTTGTCTGGCGTAAGTCCATTGGCATAAGGTTCCCTTTACACAGTAATTACATGAAAGTAAAATTATTATGTTAGTGTGTTATGTCAGAAATGTTAATAACAACAATTCCTCGACAACCTGACTATATTAATGTTACACTTAAAATATTACTTCATGGTTTACATTCTTTTAGCTTGACATGATGCAATCTAGTCCACAATTCTCGGACTGGCAGATTTTTTTTAGTACATAACTACACATTCTGTTTACTATACCCGGTACTCATTTTGGGTGGATAATATGATTCTGAATATAAGGCACCAGTAAAGCTCAGTCCACATTTTCAGCTATCAACAAAAATTTTGGGTAATTTCATGAGCTTTACAGATAATCTCGTTCCATTACTTTTCTACGCACTACTTACTTTTTTAGACTGAAACTATTTGCCAATTTTTTACTGTAATTTTTTTAGATTGAGCTTTACTTTTCAGTCTGGTTCCAACAGTTTTTTATATCATTTCATACCTTTTTCAGATCCTTTCAGGAACTTAATCAATCAACTGCCACTAACCAAAAAACCGCCCCAACTAACCAACCAATGACCTCAATCAACCGGCCCAGCCAATTTCCCTAATAAAAAAATAACAGAAACTTTGGTTTAATAGTGTATTTCAAGAGCTCTGATGACCCGATACATGCTGCTAACATCCATATTGAGATATTGACCTATACTTTACTCAGGACTAGCAGCCAGACTAGTTTTATACATAGTGTGATTTCTTAAATTTTTCTGCTACGTACCCACGCTCCTCTGTATTAAGAGACTTTGCAGTATCCTATGTCAACCCCTCAAGTCACAAAACGCTAGGGTAAGAAACAGTCATAATAGTCCAGGCAATAGGGATTTTAACTAGCAAAATTAATGGTAGTTCTGGAAATCGGCTAACTTTATGTTTTTGGGGTCGCTGAATCCGAATTTGTAACTTCCCACCAAAATTTCCCCCGGCAACCCCCCCCCCCCAAACTTTGGTAAAAAGCCCCCCAAAAAGGTTTTTATTAAAAGAATCAATTATTTTTGTTTGTTTTAGGGGAAAAGTATCTAGAAATTCAGAAAGTAGACAAAATTTGCAACAAATTAGATACATGACACTATGACTTAGGATGAAGGGGAAGGGGGGATCTGCCTCGGAACATGCGCGCGGTGCTGCGTGGACTAAGTTGCGCAATTCCACTTAACCACTCACACGTTTACATTCGCCCTCCCATCTCCCCTCCGAACTTTTCTTATAAGGTTTACTTTAAGTTTTTTGGGTCGCTGACAGGCGTTCTTATTAATAAACTATGTAATCGAATGCTGTTTTCAATTTTTTAGTAAAAGCAGAATATCTTTTTAAAATACTGTCAAAGTTGGCTTTTCGAACTGAATTTTTGGATGCGACAGCGCGGGAAAGGAGAAAAACCTGTCGTCCCGTGACAACAATCGCTTACAACTCCCCATTTACTTATGAGAAAAAGATTGAAAACACTGTTCGATTCTTAAATATGTGATAGACAATTTCACGGCTGTTCTCAAATACCTTCCTAAATTCATTTTTGTTCGGAAACACATAAAATTGACAGGTGTTCTTATTAATAAACTATGTAATCGAATGGTGTTTTCAATTTTTTGGTAAAAGCAGAATATCTTTTTAAAAATATTGTCAAAGTTGGCTTTTTGAACTGAATTTTTGGATGCGACAGCGCGGGAAAGGAGAAAAACCTGTCGTCCCGTGACAACAATCGCTTACAACTCTCCATTTATTTATGAAAAAAATTAAAAACACTGTTCGATTCTTAAATATGTGACAGAAAATTTCACGACTGTTCTCAAATACCTTTCTGAATTCATTTTTGTTCGGAAACACAGGCACTAAACTAAGGAATAAAAACCCACCATCATTAATTTAATTTAAGTATACAACAAATATAACAGCTTTAGGCAATAATATAACAGGATCTTCAACTTTTTCAGTAAAAAAAAGGGTAGAGGTTTTTACAAGATGCCCATTTTAAATGCTTATATACTGTGTTATATTTGAACAACATATTCGAATTTTGTAAGCATTAGGTTATTTTTCTTTAAATGACATCATACAGGCAAAATAAAAAACGCAAATAATTTATTTTTTCTTCTTCTTCAAAAGAAAATAAACTAGTGATTTGAGGATCATTTTCAAAAAGGAACATATTAATTTCCTTAATATATTCAGAATAGCCATTCAGATGTTGTGTATAAAGATATGTGTATACAAAAAAGAAAAAAAAAACTGTAAGAAAACTGAACTTTCTTGTGTGTAAAGGGGGGGGGGGGGTAAAAATATTTTTGCAGAAATTTCAAGGGGGATTTTAGATGACTGATTATTTTTTCAACAAATATTGAATTTTTTTTTAAATATAAATATTTCAGGATTATATATGCTGAGAAATGGAAATTTAAAATGAAATTCAGACGACGTATTATTTATTTGTTATTTCAGCAAAATAACAAACAGAGCAGGGTTTTTTTTAAGTTTTAAAATTTTTGAATATCGCAGATTTTCACTTTTTCTAAAGATTTCATTTAAATTTACCGCCCTCTGAAATTTCTACTTCCACAAAATCACGCAAAGTTTAATATCTATATGTACTTCTTTTTTAAATCATATCTCCTATTTGTTATTCTATAGTATTTTATTACATCTGCTACGATTCCCCGACTCCTGACAATTTTATTTTCATTAAAGCTTACAGAGTTTCATAATTATAAGGATTATTAAATTTAAAATCATTAAAAAAGGGTAACATTTATAATTTATTTGAATAATTACGAATTCAATTAAATAAATTTATAATTAAGTAAGATTACAAATTAATAGAAAAATTAAAATAAAAAAAATAATGTAAAATAGATTAAAAAATATCTTAAATTTAAAAAGTAACAAATTTATTAAAGTTATTTGGAATCATTTCACTTCTCAGATGACACCCCGCCCTCTTTGTCATTAGGTAATGGAAATTATCTTCTTTCTCTAGAAATCATTTTTGCCATTGACCTGTAATTTTAACAAAAATAAATAAATAAATAAATCAGAAGTCTATTGAAATGCATACCTTTCCTCGTGCCCATTCTATCAAAATTCTCTACTTTCATGGTCGAAAGCACAATTCCTTCCCGCCAAGAAAAGTCACTTTGACACAGGAAGCTCTGACCAATCAGGTTACGAGATGGCAAATCTCAATTGGAAAAAAGAAATATGCCAATAGGAGTATACGATTTCCTTGACAATTCTCAGGAAAATGCAATAAATACAACCAAATCTAGCATTTACCGAAATTTTTTTTCGTAGGACTTAAAAATAAATCTTTCGTTTTATGGATTATAATAATAAGGATTAATTTCAGATGATCAGGAGTCTCTCTTCAGAATAAAACATCATTACAAAGTTATGTCAGTTAAACGGAAATTGACGTCATACCTAGCAAACGATTTTTTTTTTAATTATTATTATCTTTTCCTAAATTGTTTTCTGAAATTAAAAAATATTTTTTAACTTTTGAAGCATTCAAATGAACATACTACGTCATTCTAACACGTGTTTAGGTTACATAAAGTTTTTACATATATATGGGCAAAATTTTCATTTGCTGACTGGAATGACTTCTATTTCAAAAATGCAAAAATATAGCGAGAAAATCTGAATTTTTATTGGCTCGTAAAAGCAAACCGCGCGTGTTATCACTTTTTTAAAATTATTGTGCCAGATTTTAGAGAATGGCAACAGGAAAGAAACGATTTAATTAGAAAATTAAAAAGGAGATATTTCTATATTGTTAAATTACGGAAAGTACAGTGCTATGTAAACTTTAAATGGGTGCCATTCTCTTAATACTGGATATTTTTAACGCGACCTGCGAAAGGCACATCACTAAATTAAGAACTTTCCAACAAGCCATTATTCATCACTGAATGTTTTCTGGTTTGGATTGTAATTGAGTTGTTGTCTTTTCATTATGTTTCAAAACGTAAAAGATGTGGCTGAGCTCTACTATACAGCACTATCGTGCTGTATGATAACTCCATTAGATCAGGAAATTGTTTTGTTTTAAAATACCATTTTTAATAATAAACATAAATTACTTAATGACAGAAGGTTCCGTTTAAATACCCACTGGATAAAGTTGTAGATATTTTAAATAATATCTTAAAACACGATAAAAAAACCCCCACTTCTCTTTAGAGTATTATTATAGTTGCAATAAAAAGAATTCAGGTCAAGTATTGACAAATGTGATTTTTTCCGATACTAAATTGATCTCCTGTTTTTGATAAACATAAAATATGGACTCTGAGTTTAATACAGGAAAAAAACTTACTATTTTTTTTTATTTCAAGTATTTTTGTTAATAAAATATATTTCAAAAAGAACTTGGCTACTTTTATCCATAAATATCTTTTGTCTGACACTATTTTAACCACACGTGTTACATAAAATTCTCAAGTCCTCGAAAAGCAGCTTTCTAGAAATTCAAATTTCTTTCGACTACATTTAATTTATTTCTTTTTATGAATTTTAATAAAAAAATTGACACAGTTCCAACAGATTTAAATTAGTTGGTATGCATTATTTAGTTACTTGTTCCATTTTTTTTTCTTTTAATGCTAGATTTTCTTCGCCTAAAAAGCTAAAGCTGACCCAGATTTAGAGAATGGCAAAATCAGATGCAAGGAAATATAAATTGTGTTTATCCAAAGCGCATTCTCACATTTCAATCTTTTGAAAAATGCATATATTCTGAAAATATTCCAAGAAATTTTGGCAGTGCAATTTTACAGTTCTCAGACTTTTCGAACAACTAACATAATTGCATGTATTTTAAGAGTTTAAAACTAAGAAATATATAATTAAAAGATGTATTTGAACAAATAACATCTGTATTGGACAAATCATTTCAATCAAAAAAAAATTGAACAAATAATACAGTTTGTCGAGAGTGCTCTTTCCTCCTTTTTCGAAGTTTGATTATAAAAAAGGATTTTATTTGTTTATTATTGTTCCATACTAATTCACAGCTGCAATACTTTAAGCTCTTTTCTTAACGCTATTTACGAATAGTAATATGTATCTTATTTAATCGCAGAGTTTTAGCGACTAATTAAGGCGAACATTACTGTTAAAACTGCAAAAAAGTGCAGTTACTGCAAAAAAGTGTAAAAGTTGGAAGTTTTGCTGAGGATTTATCACGCATGATTTTTTTCGTTAAATATTTCATTGTAGATTTTTTTTTTATTATTATTCACATGAAATTCTGTGTGCTTAATATTTATATTCGATAAAAATTTGATTTTTTCGAGTACCGTAATTTCTGGCGTATGATCAGCAGATCAAATAATCCTGTTTGGACTCAGAAATTTTATTTCATAATTGCAGTCAAATATTTACCGCGATCTAATAAGTTACTTTTTATTAAATAATCTTTCTGGGTCCAATCCTGGTTGTTTGATCCGGAAATTGTGGTTATTGAAATAATCACATGCTTCTAAAACTAATATAGCTGAGGAAAATACATTCTTCAAACGAGTTGGATAAATAAAATGCATAAAATTCATTTAGAGTACAGTTTTTCTGTATTGAGAATATTATGTACAGATACAATAAAGGAAGTTTTTTATTTATTTATCCTTGTGCTGTACTAAAGGCTTATAACTCATTTTTTTCGCTAAATATTTCGTTGTCAATTATTTTAATTATTCACAAGACGACATGATAAATCAAGGGATTCAACAAATTACATATAAAAGGGTATGATTTTCCCTATTTGACAGTGTAGAAATTAATATTATGCGAAGTTTAGAGATAATTAAATTTTCGGAAAAAAGAAAAATGGTTACTTAGATCATTGCCACAATCAGTATGACGCTAGTATTTCTCATGGGCATGATATTGATTCATTTATAATATTGATGCGAATATATAGAAATGATTTTGTATTTGTTTTGTTTTTTATACGCTACTGGTGAGTTCTGCCCCCTGCAGTCAACATACGTCAATTCCCGTCCACACCCTGCAAGCTCTTAAAAATACATTAATTTGTTCTGTTCTTAAAAGATTTCTCGATTACGGAAGATTGAATGACACTGTCACGGTCAGCGGCTACAAGGGGCATAATATAATGTCTTTAGTTTTTTTATTTTTATTTTTCTTTCTTGTTTTTATATATGTCGTAGGCTAATTGAGAAATCAGGCTCTTTGCAAAGAGCCTAGGCTATTTGCAAAGAGCCGGGCTAATTCGAGAATCATCTCCCTTTTTCCAATTAGCCTGATATATTCCAGGCTTATTGCAAAGAGCCTAGAAGCCATTAGGCCAACTGAAAAATGAACACTTATTTCCCAACCAGGATGATTATTTTAGGCTTATTAAACCTTTATATACTGATGGTACTTATAAGTACCGCTCACTTTAAACATTTATACCATAGTGAATAATACTAATATTCTAACGGTACTTTGCAAAAAACGCTCTTTTAACTCCACTTTATCCGAATACATGGCAGCAGTAGTTCTAAGTTCGTTATTTTAGAGTGGAATGAGGTTATCTTTGAAGCAGTCTATGTGCTTTGTGCCGACATTTTGTACACATGGCCACGCTCGTTTTTTCATTGCTGCAAACACAGTAAAGAATATAAGATAACTGTTGGATTTTTTTATGTGTTCATTATGATCTTAAAATACAATCTGACTAATTATTTTAAGTGAACGGTGTATGTATTTGATTTAACAGTTGAATTACTTGGTGGTACTTATAAGTACCGTGAGTACACTGGGAGTTGGAGAAAAACTTCTTGTTTATTTTTAGTCTGTGTAGTTATCCATCGTTTTCATCTGCTTTAAAATGTAATTACTAAAATATAGTGTAGTAATGATTTCCCTGGCATTTCTTTTCTGTTTCATTATTATTTTTTATATGAAATCGAAAAAGTTGCGGCACCGGCTCGTTTTTGCTATGCTAGAAATGGCATATGTAAATTCATATATTGCATATGTGGAGATGCAAGAGAACACGATGTCCCTGGAATATTGACGTAGCGTAACTAAAGGACTGCTAACAAGATCAAAACCTAAAAAAAAAAAAAAAAAAAAAAAACATAGTTCTTTTTAGCCCTTTCAGGAGCAAAGCATTTTCACAGCATCATAATACTTTAAAGTACCACTTTAGTTAATTACCTCTAAATAATTAAATTTCTCACGGGTGAATATTTTTTTATGTTTATACTTTAATTTTAATTATAGTAACTGAAAAAAAAAATTCATGAAAAAAATTGCAATAGATCATAATGCCGTAGATAAAGGGTTAACCCTTAACCCGACCCGACACCGAAAAATAAATTACAACATAACGTACCCGGATCCGAGAAAGACAAAATAATTTGTTTATACGCAACCCGATCCGAAACTAAAAATTTCATTTGAAAAACAAGGAATCTGAAACGAACCAAATCTGAACCCGACAAAAATATTCCAATGAACCATAACCGATCCGAGCAATATAAAATAATTTCTGAGGACATGTAACCCGACCCGAACCTAAAAATTCTATTTGAAAAAAACTTGGAATCTGAACCCGACAAAAATATTCCAATGAAACATAACTGATCCGAGCAAGACAAAACAATTTCTAAGGAAATGCAAATGTTAATGTTAAGACTTAAGTCTGTAAATGTTAAGACTTCTTCCAAAAAACTATTTTCAAATGAAGAGAAATCAACATTTATTTTGAATGACTGCTTCATCCTTCTTTCTTCCCTTCCGTCAAAATAGAAGATACCTGAAAGAAATATTTCGATTATTGAGACAAGGAATGCATATTTTATTAAGTAAATTGCCAGATAGTACGTATTAAAGTAATATGTACCTGTAAATGATAAGACTACTGCAAAAAACTATTTTCATATGAAGAGAAATCAACATTTATTTTGAATGACTGCCTCCTCCTACTCTCTTCCCTTCCGTCAAAATAAAAGAAATCTGAAAGAAATATTTCGATTATTCAGACAAGGAATACATATTTTATTATGTAAATTGCCTGATAGTACGTATTAAAGTAGTACGTACCTGTAAATGATAAGACTTCTTTAAAAAACTATTTTCATATGAAGAGAAATCAATATTTATTTTGAATGACTGCCTCCTCCTAAACTCTTCCCTTCCATCAAAATAGAAGAAACCTGAAAGAAATATTTCGATTATTCAGAAAAGGAATACATATTTTATTATGTAAATTGCCTGATAGTACGTATTAAAGTAATACGTACCTGGAAATGATAAGACTTCTGCAAAAAACTGTTTTCATATGAAGAGAAATCAACATTTATTTTGAATGACTGCTTCTTCTTCTCTCTTCCCTTCCGTCAAATAGAAGAAACCTGAAAGAAATATTTCGATTATTCAGACAAGGAATACATATTTTATTATGTAAATTGCCTGATAGTACGTATTAAAGTTATACGTACCTGTAAATGATAAGACTTCTGCAAAAAACTATTTTCATATGAAGAGAAATCAACTTTTCTTTTGAAAGACTTCCTCCTCCTAAACTCTTCCCTTCCGTCAAAATAGAAGAAACCCGAAAGAAATATTTCGATTATTCAGACAAGGAATACATATTTTATTATGTAAATTGCCTGATAGTACGTATTAAAGAAATACGTACCTTTCAATGATAAGTCTTCTGCAAAAAAACTATTTTCATATGAAGAGAAATCAACATTTATTTTGTATGACTGCCTCCTCCTACTCTCTTCCCTTCCGTCAAAATAGAAGAAACCTGAAAGAAATATTTCGATTATTCAGACAAGGAATACATATTTTATTATGTAAATTGCCTGATAGTACGTATTAAAGTAATACGTACTTAGAAATGATAAGACTTCTGCAAAAAACTGTTTTCATATGAAGAGAAATCAACATTTATTTTGAATGACTGCTTCCTAATTCTTTCTTCCCTTCCGTCATATAGAAGAAACCTGAAAGATATATTTCGATTATTCAGACAAGGGATACATATTTTATTATGTAAATTGCCTGATAGTACGTATTAAAGTAATACGTACCTGTAAATGATAAGACTTCTGCAAAAAACTATTTTCATATGCAGAGAAATCAACAATTATTTTGAATGACTGCCTCCTCTTATTCTCTTCCCTTCCGTCAAAATAGAAGAAACCTGAAAGAAATATTTCCATTATTCAGACAAGGAATACATATTTTATTATGTAAATTGCCTGATAGTACGTATTAAAGTAATACGTACCTGGAAATGATAAGACTTCTGCAAAAAACTGTTTTCATATGAAGAGAAATCAACATTTATTTTGAATGACTGCTTCCTCCTTCTTTCTTCCCTTCCGTCAAATAGAAGAAACCTGAAAGATATATTTCGATTATTCAGACAAGGGATACATATTTTATTATGTAAATTGCCTGATAGTACGTATTAAAGTAATACGTACCTGTAAATGATAAGACTTCTGCAAAAAACTATTTTCATATGCAGAGAAATCAACAATTATTTTGAATGACTGCCTCCTCTTATTCTCTTCCCTTCCGTCAAAATAGAAGAAACCTGAAAGAAATATTTCGATTTTTCAGACAAGGAATACATATTTTATTATGTAAATTGCCTGATAGTACGTATTAAAGTAATACGTACCTGTAAATGATAAGACTTCTTTAAAAAACTATTTTCATATGAGGAGATATCAACTTTTATTTTGAATGACTGCCTCCTCCTTCTCTCTTCCCTTCCGTCAAAATAGAAGAAACCTGAAAGAAATATTTCGATTATTCAGACAAGGAATACATATTTTATTATGTAAATTGCCTGATAGTACGTATTAAAGTAATACGTACCTGTAAATGATAAGATTTCTGCAAAAAACTATTTTCATATGAAGAGATATCAACAATTATTTTGAATGACTGCCTCCTCTTATTCTCTTCCCTTCCGTCAAATAGAAGAAACCTGAAAGAAATATTTCGATTATTCAGACAAGGAATACATATTTTATTATGTAAATTGCCTGATAGTACGTATTAAAGTTATACGTACCTGTAAATGATAAGACTTCTGCAAAAAACTATTTTCATATGAAGAGAAATCAACTTTTCTTTTGAAAGACTTCCTCCTCCTTCTCTCTTCCCTTCCGTCAAAATAGAAGAAACCTGAAAGAAATATTTCGATTATTCAGACAAGGAATACATATTTTATTATGTAAATTGCCTGATAGTACGTATTAAAGTAGTACGTACCTGTAAATGATAAGACTTCTTTAAAAAACTATTTTCATATGGGAGATAACAACTTTTATTTTGAATGACTGCCTCCTCCTTGTCTCTTCCCTTCCGTCAAAATAGAAGAAACATGAAAGAAATATTTCGATTATTCAGACAAGGAATACATATTTTATTATGTAAATTGCCTGATAGTACGTATTAAAGTAATACGTACCGGGAAATGATAAGACTTCTGCAAAAAAACTGTTTTCATATGAAGATAAATCAACATTTATTTTGAATGACTGCTTCCTCCTTCTTTCTTCCCTTCCGTCAAATAGAAGAAACCTGAAAGATATATTTCGATTATTCAGACAAGGGATACATATTTTATTATGTAAATTGCCTGATAGTACGTATTAAAGTAATACGTGCCTGTAAATGATAAGACTTCTGCAAAAAACTATTTTCATATGCAGAGAAATCAACAATTATTTTGAATGACTGCCTCCTCTTATTCTCTTCCCTTCCGTCAAAATAGAAGAAACCTGAAAGAAATATTTCGATTATTCAGACAAGGAATACATATTTTATTATGTAAATTGCCTGATAGTACGTATTAAAGTAATACGTACCTGTAAATGATAAGACTTCTTTAAAAAACTATTTTCATATGAGGAGATATCAACTTTTATTTTGAATGACTGCCTCCTCCTTCTCTCTTCCCTTCCGTCAAAATAGAAGAAACCTGAAAGAAATATTTCGATTATTCAGACAAGGAATACATATTTTATTATGTAAATTGCCTGATAGTACGTATTAAAGTAATACGTACCTGTAAATGATAAGACTTCTGCAAAAAACTATTTTCATATGAAGAGATATCAACGTTTATTTTGAATGACTGCTTCCTCTTTCTTTCTTCCCTTCCGTCAAAATAGAAGAAACCTGAAAGAAATATTTCGATTATACAGACAAGGAATACATATTTTATTATGTAAATTGCCTGATAGTACGTATTAGAGTAATACGTACCTGTAAATGATAAGACTTCTTTAAAAAACTATTTTCATATGAGGAGATATCAACTTTTATTTTGAAAGACTTCCTCATCCTTCTCTCTTCCCTTCCGTTAAAATAGAAGAAACCTGAAAGAAATATTTCGATTATTCAGACAAGGAATACATATTGTATTATGTAAATTGCCTGATAGTACGTTTTAATGTAATACGTACCTGTAAATGATAAGACTTCTGCAAAAAACTATTTTCATATGAAGAGATATCAACGTTTATTTTGAATGACTGCTTCCTCCTTCTTTCTTCCCTTCCGTCAAAATAGAAGAAACCTGAAAGAAATATTTCGATTATTCAGACAAGGAATACATATTTTATTATGTAAATTGCCTGATAGTACGTATTAAAGTAATACGTACCTGTAAATGATAAGACTTCTGCAAAAAACTATTTTCATATGAAGAGATATCAACGTTTATTTTGAATGACTGCTTCCTCTTTCTTTCTTCCCTTCCGTCAAAATAGAAGAAACCTGAAAGAAATATTTCGATTATTCAGACAAGGAATACATATTTTATTATGTAAATTGCCTGATAGTACGTATTAGAGTAATACGTACCTGTAAATGATAAGACTTCTTTAAAAAACTATTTTCATATGAGGAGATATCAACTTTTATTTTGAAAGACTTCCTCCTCCTTCTCTCTTCCCTTCCGTCAAAATAGAAGAAACCTGAAAGAAATATTTCGATTATTCAGACAAGGAATATATATTGTATTATGTAAATTGCCTGATAGTACGTATTAAAGTAATACGTACCTGTAAATGATAAGACTTCTGCAAAAACTATTTTCATATGAAGAGATATCAACGTTTATTTTGAATGACTGCTTCCTCCTTCTTTCTTCCCTTCCGTCAAAATAGAAGAAACCTGAAAGAAATATTTCGATTATTCAGACAAGGAATACATATTTTATTATGTAAATTGCCTGATAGTACGTATTAAAGTAATACGTACCTGCAAATGATAAAACTTCTTTAAAAAACTATTTTCATATGAGGAGATATCAACTTTTATTTTGAATGACTGCCTCCTCCTTATTTCTTCCCTTCGGCATAAATTGAAGAAACTGAAAGAAATATTTCGATTATTTAGGCAAGGAATACACATTTTAATATATAAATTGCCTGTTCGTACGTATTAAAGTAATACATACCTGTAAATGAAAGGACTTTTTCACCGAACTATTTTTACATGAAGTGATTTATATCAACTACGAATCTATTCTTTTTTTCTTCCCTATCCACACCCTTCATATTAGATATAATTTTTTTAGCTATCTGAAAATATGTGTTCCTTTTTTGTTATTATATTTGCTATTAGTATTATTTATTGAAATTTAACTTGTGGATATTTTAATATAACGCCCCTTAAGTCCCGTAACGTGATTTCTTTTCGAATCTTAATTATGACACAAAATGTGTTAGTGTATGGCGAAAAACTATGTCACTGAATGGCTAAAATTAACATCGCCGAGAATATGACAGGATTGTCATATATTAAATCGAAATTTAGTCAAAATATTCCTTTATGTTCTAATATCCAGTGACTGCATGTTGATTAAACTAATAAGCAACAACAAAACATTTCAACGAACAATTTATTTTAAGTTTGATTTTGAATTAAAGTTTTACTGTCAGAAATATCTCATTTCTTGAATGTAGTTCATTAGAATGCGATTTTAAGCAAAAAAAAAAAATAATTTAATGTATTATAAACTTTTTTACATCTTTTGTTTCACTACGCTCAGAATAAATGGCAGTTGTTGCACATCATGTTACACAAAATTAATGAGAAAAATATATTAATAATGGAGTCTGTAATATTCATTTTAACAACTTATTACGTCCAAGAAATAATTAGTAAAAGGAAACAAATTTCAAATAATTTATGTATGTATAAAATTTTGCTAGTAAATAAAATTCAATAATGTGAATAGATTGTAATTATTTTTTTTTTTCAAATACAGAAAGAAAATATTCAACTTAGATGAATAATTACACAGTTTATGACCAAAGCTCTCGAATCCCTTAAGTCTTTGCAGTGATACGAAAATCTCGCATTTCGTTGCCGGTTTCGTCTTCAGAGTTTGTATGACCTTTTGAATTTAATTACCTCTATTTTATAAAATCCGTATTTGCTTTCGTTTTTTGCTTTAAAATAAGTCAAAAAGTTATTTTTTCGAAATGCTCGTATTCAAGTGACCTTGAAAATGTTGAAAATAATACTTGTACGACTATGTTTGCGTCAACGTGTAAGCCTAATATTCCGAGGACTGTGTAATGACAACAAAAAATATACGTGGTTCTTTTAAATAACCTAAATATCAATGAAAATTCATCTCTATTTGACAGAATGCAGAATTATGATTAAAATTAAAGAAGGAGATCACGTTGAGCAGTCGTAGAATAACATTTATGAAGTGGTGAAAATGTGTACGTAAAACTTTGTAGTTTTAAACACTAGGAATGAAATGCAACATTATTTTTCTATACCTTCGCACTATCTTATACCTTGAAAGAAATATCAATACATACATTTATCACTATTAATTAATTAAATCACAACGGCCAAAATGACTTTAAACAAATAAATATTTTGCGCGCAATATTTAAAACATTTTACAGTAGATACATGTTTAATATTTCATATATTGTTACTTATGCTAGTATGTTTAACTGGACATAAATTGGAAAGTATATTGAAATTCATTACCATAATTAATGGCTTTTAAAATCACATTAACTTAATTTACCAAAATGTTTTTATTTAATTTTTCAATATCCAATTTTCGGCGACAAATAATCAGACTGAATTTAGTTTCAGCATAAAATTGCACATGAAAACTAGTAAAGGGCAAAATTTCATGACTCTATGATAATTAGTTTTTAAATAAGAGCGCATGTTACACACACACACACACACACACAAAAAAAAAAAAAAAAAAAAAAAAAAAAAATAGAAAAACGATTTCAAACTTAAATTTACATCATAACAGCAATTATTTTACACAAAATAATTTTAGTGATAACTTCTGTTCAAATTGCTATTTTTTGAAAAATTCTTTTTGCAGAGGATTTGTAACTTTTGAAGGTATCCATACTGAATTTTTGGAAAAATCAATATTTTTTAACCTTCAACGTTATGTCACCTCCTAGGAGTTGAATCATAAATTTTTCGTGATAAGCTATCTTTGAAAAACACTCATTTAATGTTGTATTTAAAATGCATTAGAAAAATAACAAACAATTGCATATCAAGTGCACAAATACATCGTGTAAATTAAATCTAACAAAAACATAGCTGTGAAAAAAGGGAGCCAAGTTCTGTAAAGACAATGGCAAGAAAAGAAGTGATATCTAAGTGGGTGCCAAGTTCAAATAAAATTCACTCAAACTCACCTAGTGAAGCATTATAGCATTTTTTAAATTGTTTAGAAATAAAAATTATTGATAGCATATTAATAATAAATCTAGAACTTGGCAAGTTTTTACCTACAAGTCATTTATTTTTATTAATGACATTATTATATCAAAACTTGTTATTTCATGTTTGGAAGCCTTCATTTGAGTGAGCTACTTCCACTTGAACGGTGGTCGGATAAAATATATCCCACCTAATTTTAACTGCAAAATGCCACATTGACACTAGAATTCAGGACTAAAAAGTTTAATTTTATTAAATACGTGAAAAGGAGCATTTAACCATTTTTAAATAAATTTGTTTTTAAATTCTGGTGTGATTCAATCATTTCATCATGTCACGAATTAAAAGCTCTTTGCCCCTGAAGGGTTAAAGGGATGCAGTCTCTTGAGGGATGACCAAGAACAAGCGTAAGGGTATCTGTCTCTTTCTCAGGCCTTTTAGTTTGTTTGCATTGCGGTTTCCGAAGGGTGGGTGCTAGAGTGATAACCAAAGACGAGAGGGAATGTATTTTCGTATTTATTGGTTTATCAAATCTTTAACATGAGTCATTTGTTTATAATAATAACTATATTAATTTTTTTATAATGACATTGTTGTTAATATTAACATCATCATTTTATTTAGACATGAAATTGATAGGCATAACATTTATCAAAAACTTGCCAAGTTCTAGATTTATTATTAATATGCTATCAATAATTTTTATTTCTAAACAATTTAAAAAATGCTATAATACTTCAGTAGGTAAGTTTGAGTGAATTTTATTTGAACTTGGCACCCACTTAGATATCACTTCTTTTCTTGCCATTGTCTTTACAGAACTTGGCTCCCTTTTTTCACAGCTATGTTTTTGTTAGATATCATTACTTTTTGTAAAGTTACAATATATTTAGATACTTTACTTAAAGCTTTTTAATGTGTTTACATGTGAATACTTTATTCACTAAGCAACATTCAATTTTAATTTAAATTTTCTACAACAAACTATTTGGCTGTCAATTTGCGGCAGAAATCTATATTTTAATACTGCTACATTGAATGCATGGTTTGAAACGAAATGCATTGATTCGAAATTTTTATTGTTTCTGAAACAGCAATTCCCATTAAATTCCTATATTAAATTTTCCTATTAAATTTTCCAATTAAATATCGTATAGCTGGGACTGCTTTTTTGCACTGTAAGTGAAAAATAAAGTTATGTGCTTATGCCACACTATGTATCATTCATCCATGGGTGTCGGCAAAGAGGCAGTGCTGAGGAAGGACATTGCCCCTCCCTGGATTTTCAAATTTAATTAACTAAATATCCTTTTCTCTGATGATTTTGAAAATAACGTAAGTGTGATCACAGATCGCACAGAGGGTTTCGTTTAATATTCCTTTCAAAACACTTTATCCTTTTGAAAAATCTGTTAGTTCCACATTTCGCAACCAGGAGCGCACTCTATTCTAAACAAACCTCTATCCGAACGAAACTCCGTTTTACATACTATCCGTAGATATATTAGTCGAGGGGATTGAGCACATAGATAAGTCGGCGACCCTGGTGGTAAAAAGTGGAACTAAAATATGTAAGGCTATGGTGCATAATATGAAAGAATGGTCAAAGGGGTGTCGGCAAAAGTTGGAAAAGTGCTCCTCGGGTGAAAAGGGCGGAAGTTAGAAAAATTGATTAAAATACACAAGTTAGAGCCCGGAGGGGTAAATAATATAAGACTTTTAGAAAATTTTATGATTTTTCGTGTGGTTTGAGGTATTCAGCTATACGTATGCAAAAAGTCATGTCTCCAACTTAAGTAGCGGCTCCCTTTGAAAGAATTGCTTAAAATACATATGTGGTAGCTCAAAGGGTTAAGCTAAGTCTTATTCAAGATTTTATGATTTGTCGCCTAGCCTCAAGTGTTCTGCAATAAGTATGCAAAATTTCAAATCTGCAATTTAATAAGGGGCTCAGTTAGACAGAATTGCTTAAAATACTCATGTGGAAGCCCAAAGGGTTAAATGTACGACTTTTTCAAAAGTTTAAGATTTGTCATTTGATGTGTGTTCAGCTATAAGTATGCAAATTTTCACGCCTCCAACATAATTAGGGGCTCACTTAGAAAATATTGTTTAAAATACACATGTGAGAGCCCAAACGGTTAAATGTACGACTTTTTCAAAATTTTATGGTTTTTTGTTTGATGTTAGGTGCTCAGCTATAAGTATACAAAATTTCACGCCTCCAACCTAATTAGGGGCTCACTTAGAAAGAATTGTTTAAAATACACATGTGGGAGCCCAAAGGGTTAAATGTACGACTTTTTCAAAATTATTTAGATTTTTGTTTGATGTGAGGTATTCAGCTATAAGTATGTTCAATTTTACGCCTCCAACCTAATTAGGGACTCACTTAGAAAGGATTGTTAAAAATACACATGTGAGACCCCAAACGGTCAAATTTACAACTTTTTCAAAATTTTATGATTTGTCATTTGATGTGAGGTGTTCGGCTATAAGTGTGCAAAATTTCACGCCTCCAACCTTGTTAGAGGCTCACACAGAAAGAATTGTTTAAAATACACATGTGGGAGCCCAAAGGCTTAAATGTACGACTTTTTCAAACTTTTATGGTTTGTCATTTGATGTGAGGTGTTCAGCTATAAGTATGCAAAATTTCACGCTTCCAACCTAATTAAGGGTCACTTAGAAAGAATTGTTTAAAATACACATGTGGGAGCCAAAGGGTGAAATGTACGTCTTTTTCAAAATTTTATTATTTGTCGTATGATGTGTGGTGTTCAGCTATAAGTATGCGAAATTTCAAGTCTCCAACATGTATAGTTTTTGAGAACGGGCTCTGTAACGGACAGAATAACTCAATTTGCTGATTTTTTGTAAGCAAGTAAACCCAGATTAACCACCAATAAGTAAATAGGTTTACAATGGAAGTCTATGGGAATTTGGCGAAATATTAGAGATATCGCCAAGGTGGCGTCACTTTTGGCGACTAATTTTGGTCGCCAAATTTGGCGATATATCGCCATGTTGGCGAGAAACTTGGCGGTATTTGGCGACAGAACAGAGTCCCCTCCTACGGCAAATTAAAATTTTGCCTAATAGACGTAATGTTAAAGTAAAAATGGGCACCTCCAGGTGGGTAATTCATCGATTTTCACAATTTTTTTATTTTTTTCCTTAGTTTTATAGTGTAAACAAACTTCGTACCAAATTTGAAGTCTATAGTATCAGTAGATATACGAGATCTTTTTGATGAGTGAGTCAGTCAGTCAGTCAGTCAGTGGTAAAATTATCGATTATCAGACATTTTCAAATGTCATTATCTCGGAAACTAATTATGCGTTATTTATAAAATTTTGGATTTTAGGTAATTAGGGTGGCCTTACTACACATTTCGTATAACAAGTACGTAGGTCTCATAGATTTTCAGTAGTAGAGCATTGAAATTTGAAGAAAACAGCTCGAAATGGTTCGTGTAAATAACACACGGCTATGTCAGGCGAACTTGGCTGACACACTGCCGTGTGTCTAGATATAAATGAAATCATAATTACGGGAGCTTTTACTTTAAAAAAGATTATGAAATAGCACTGTTTTGCTCAGATTTTTTAGCTTTTTTTTTTCTTCTAAACAACACTTTTTTCAAATTTCTCAAATTTAAGGAAACTAACCAAATCTGCGGCGCAAAATATAATAATGTATGCTTCAAAATAAGCTTTACGGATGTACTTAAAATGGCATCGCCGGTGAGATGGCTGGGTGTGGGAAAATTAGTTGAAAATTCGTAAACGTGTTCCTACATGTTCTAATCTTCAATAATACCATGCTTATTAAAGCCGATAAGCAACAGCATAACACTGCAACAAGCAATTTTTCCATGTTTGTATCAACGCGTACGCATAACATTCAGAGGACTGTGTAATGCATATAAACAAGTATATGTTTTACCTAATAAAACTAAATTAAAAAGAAATTTTACTTTTATTTCCCAGAATAATGTAGAATTTTTATTTGCATTACAAGTAAAATGATATATTTTCGATGTAAGCAATTTTTGGAAAATGCAACTTTAATGATGCATTCAAATCACATTATAAAAATAACAATTGCACATGAAATCCACACAGTACATCCCACACAACACATACGTCCAGATTATATTCAGTTTTCATCTACCATTTCCGAAATACGTTTATATATGTAATTTGGACGTATACAGCCAGCTAAAATACGTTCAGAATTTGTTGAATGTTTTACATAGACGTAACTACGAAATAACTACAAAATATGGACACCAGTTTAACCCTCCGTCTACCAGACGGGTCCATTGGACCCGACAGGTACATACAAAATATTCATTCAAACCAGAAATTTCTTTAAAATAAACTAAGTATATAAACCAGACAAAAATAAGGTAAATAAATAAGTTAAATAGTTTTAAATAAAAATTCTGGTGTAGAACGTTTTATTAAAACTTGAATAAAATTCCCGGTAGATCTAGGGTTAAGAACATAAATTGGATGAAAATGCAACTAATCCAATTTTCGTCAACTCCCAAACTAAACCTTCACCTGTTTGTCCAATTTACTGTTTTAATAACTTAAACTGGATGGAAACAGTACTAATCTAATTTTCGTTAATTCCGGGACAAAAACCCGACCTCGCCATGTACGGACATAATCTGGACAAAAACTTAACCTATCAACCGCCATCTTAAAATGGCGGCATATACAGACTTAGGCCTCATTGACCGAAACTTGTATTATTTATTTTTGTTTGTTTTATTAATTTTTTATACAGCTTTCAACAAGTAAAGAATTTAATGCATTATTTATTTTTACCAGAATATCACTTTGTGGAGTTACGCTCCGCATCAATCAATCAACGTGTGGAAGATTTGTTTATCTCATCGCGGAAATCAAAGCCATGCGGAAATAGTGAAAATGAGTGTGAATGCAGATAAGTAAATTGACTTTGTTTTCTAGATTTATTGTGTTTGTGTGCATACTTTACATAAAACATTTCTGTCACGATTCTGTGTTTTGTTATTTATTTGATTTATCAATAGTTTTGACTTTAGTTTGGACTTTTTAATAAGATAGATCAGCGTTTGATTACGTAAATAAGAATGCTTTGTTTACATGATTTTTCTCGGTCATAATGCAGTTTTATAAAAACTAAAAAAAAAACATTTATTGGGTTGAAACGAATTTTACATTGATTTAGGGGCATATTTAAAAAAAAATTCTTTGACAATTAATATATTATGTGTTGCAAGTACGCAATTTCTAAAAACTTCCCATTTGATAGAAACTTCTTTTTTTGACTGATTTAAATTTATGTAATATCGAGTTCTTACTAAGACACCAAACTTTTTATATTTTAAATTTTCTAGTGCTCTAATGAAAGATCATTACTCAAATGTTATTCATTCATTATCATATTGTAATGTGAACTTATTTACTTAATACTAATAATTTTAAAAGAAAGTCTGAATTATTTTGTTGAACAATATGAATTGTTATATTATTGTGTGCATGAAAAATGTATGAGGAAAATTTTTACTAGTAAGTTCTAGATACAACTGAAGGTTCATTTCACAATTTTTAAAAAGGACAGGATGCATTTTGCCAATTTTAGAATAAGCAGGGTGCTGTACCCTTAAATGATGGCCTAAAAGAAACAGTACTACTAATGCTCGTATATATGTGCCTTATATGTATCATTATATGCATATTATTTACTTCTTTGATGCCATTTATACATTTTATATCATATTTATATTATATAGGGCTGAAACTAGGGGGACACAGAGAAGCAGAGGGGGTATGTGCTCCGGGTGCCAGAACGAAAGGCGAAGGGGGGGGGGGAGCACCAAATGAAGATTTTGTTTGTCGTTTCATACAAAAATGTATATATATCCCCAAAGCAGAATACTTTGCAATGTTCTTCAACAAACTTCATCTGAACAAAAATGTTCTGTGGGAATTTAAAAAAAGAAAGTTGCAGGGAGATTTTCTTAATACATGAAGAAGTGCAATGGCATCTTTTATAGGAATGCAAAATACATTTTGTAAAACGCTGACATACTCAACCGAAAGAAACTATTGGCAAATTTTGTGATTTTACTGTGGTCAAATGATGAATTTCACTGTTTTTTCCGACAATCAATTGATTTTCGCAATATTTCAGAATTTTCCCTCTGTCAACTGGCGAATTTGACGTTTTTTTTCTCTAACCCAATCATCAAATTTTGCGATTTTTTTCCCCACAACTGATTGAAGAATTTCGAGATATTTTCTACAATTCACTGACAAATTTCGCGATTTTTAACTGCAACTGGTGGGTGAATTTTGCGATATTTTTCTTTGACTGTTTGGTAAAAATCATATTTTTTTTCACATGACTGATCCATGAATTTCATGTTTTTTAACAACAACTGATTGGCAAATGTTTCAACTTTTTCTTGCTACAGATTGAAAACAATCATTGTTTTTTTTATGACTGATCAAAGAATTTTGTGATTTTTCTGACAATTTTTTTTTTTACACGTGACTGATTTGAATTTCATTATATTTTCTTTTTATCGATTTGCAATTTTTTTCTCTTTTTCTTGCAACTGATTGAATCAACGAATTTCTGATTTGTTTAAAAGATCATCTAAAGGATTTTGTGATTTTTTAGCCGCGACCGATGGGCAATTTTTGCGGTATTTACTTTCTACTTATTGGCAAACTTTGTCGGGTTTTTTGCGACCGATTTGCAAAAATTGTGGATTTTTCCATGACTGGTCGACGAATTTACAATTTTTGATGATTTTCACAGGTTGTTTTCGCGACAGATTGGGGAATTTTGAAAATTTTTCCTTGTACCGATAAGCAAATTTTGCAGCAGCTTCTTGCAACCAATTTTAGAAAATCATACATTTTCTCTGCTACTGATCAACGAATTTTGCAGCTTTTCTGATGAGACACTGATGAATTTCACAATAGTTTCTTTCTAATGATTAGCAATTTTTTCCGCTTTTTCTTGCGAACAATTGGTAAAAATCTCGTTTTTTTTTTGTTTTTTTTTGTGAGTGCAACTGATTGACTAATTTTGCGTTCTACCCACGACAGATCAGTGAATTCCGCAATATTTTCTTTCAGTCGATTGGAAAACTTCATCGCTTTTTTGCAACTCATCGGCCAAATCTCGAAGGGGAGGGGGGTTCCATGACTGATCAATGAATTTCCGATTTTTCCTGACAATCCGCTGACAACTTTTTTTTTTTTATACCTGTGACCAATTTTAAAATTTCGCAATATTTTTCTTGAACCAATAGGCAAATTTTTGTGCCTTTTTCTTGAGACCACTTAGAGAAAATCATGAGTTTTTTCTGCTACTGATCTATGAATTTCGCAGTTTCTTCCGACGATCTACTGACGAATTTCGCGATTTTTTAAACCGCAACTGATTTGCAAATTTCACGATTTTTTTTCTTGTATCATAGGCCAATTTTGAGGCTTTTTCTTGAGACCGATTAGAGAAACTCGTGGTTTTTTTTTTGCAGTTTTCTTCCTTGGTGCACTGATGAATTTCACGGTTTTTATCTGCTACTGATTGGCGAAAATCGTGGACTTTTTTCCCGCAACTGTTTGTTGAATTTTGTGTTTTCCCCCAACAGGCTGAAGAATTTAATGATTTCTTCTCCATGATAAACTGACGATTTGCACGAGTTTTTGATACGACCAGTTGTCATTTCACAATCTTTTTAAATGAAGAATTTGGCGATTTTTTTTTTTTTTTTCAGCCATTGAGTGCAAATTTCACAATTTTTCCTAAGACTGAATGGTGAATTTTCTTGGAAATGAGGATTCGAAATGTTTTGCGATGTACTACATTACATTTGTAAGCATATTCTGCTTTGATGGTATATATTATACATATATATGGAATACAAAGAAACTTGCAAGCTGATGTTAAACCTATGGAAGCATTGTTTTCAAATTTGTGAAAGTAACTTTATATATATATATATATAATAAAAAAAAATCTACAACCAAAATTGAAAAAGTAAACACTAGCCCGGTTAGAATTGAATCCTCAGCTATTCTAAGCAAGACAAAAAATCATTTAAAACTATTAATATGCAAGTGAGAAATTTTAAAAAGAACACTCTCAGAGGTTTAACATTAGCATTCCAAACTTCTACGTGTGACTAGTGTAGGCTCTAAATGCTCAAGCTAATGTTAATCCTATGGGAGCATTGTTTAGATACATCTTGCTAGCATTTTAATTATTATTAAATGATTTTTTTTTTTTTGCATAGGTTACCTGTGGTCGATAATTTTTATTGTGCATGAGGAGGAGGGGTGGGAGAGGGGTGTCAAAATCCATGTTTGCTCTAGGCGAACCTAGGCAAAAAAAGCTTAGTTTTGGCCCTGATGTTATCTGTCACATTTGACTATAACTGGGTCATATGTGTCACAAAATGTTATAGTTAAAAACATCTTAATGTTATTTTAATGTCATATATGCTTTATAATGTCACGATAAATCCTGGTTGATTGGTGATTCATTCTCGTAATAATGAATAATGTAATGGTGTAATAATGTAATTTTATGTTATGAAGCATTCAGGGTTCGTTGATATAATCTTGATATATATCCGATATTTATTTTTAAAATACCAAGATTATTGATATTTTCGATATTTTCAAATTCTTTACATTTATTTTCAAAATATCAAGATGTTTGATAGTTTGTATATTGATATTTATTTTCAAGATATCACCGTGCAAGGTAATTTTGATATTTTTCACATTCAAACCAAGTGTAAATGAAATTTTCACCTGTTATTGACTGTGTCATTCTGTAGATAATGAACTTTTGCCTCTGGCAGTGACTTTTTTAGGAAAAGAAGAAAACTAATCTTTTCCAAGCTTTATGTTTCAAACTTTTATTTTTAAATGTAGAACTAATAATTATATTAGACAGTCAATTCAGAACAGCCATTGAAAGATAAAATGTAATTTTGATAATCATTTATATACAGCCAGGGTTCGTTGATATATATCAATGGATATATATCCAATATTTATTTTCAAAATATCAAGATCTTTGATTTCAAATGAAAATCAAATTTCAAATTAATTTATTTTGCTTAAAAGGCGCAAAGGTCAACCTAGTGAAAAAGATTCCATGCCGGGAATCGAACCCGGGCCATCAGTATAGCGCACTGACGTTCTACCGACTAAACCACATGGAACGATACCCAGCCTGGAACTTCTCACTATTACAGGTTGGCAAGGCTACAAACGCAGCACAAGATGGAATATTATTCCGTGAGCCACCAACATGGGGCAAGCACAGACTCATAAATAAATCCAGCATCGATTGAATCTATATATTGTATTGTATTGTATGCAAGGCGAATTTCTCTGTCTGGAAAATTTTCCAAATATTTATATAGATCTTTGATATTTTCATATTAAATGATATTTATTTTCAAAATATCAAGATCTTTGATATTTTCATATTACTTGATATTTATTTTCAATGTATCAAGATGTTGCATATTTTCTGCATTTGATATTTATTTTCAAAATATGAATGTGCACAAGATATTTTTGATATTTTCAGTCGTAATTTGTAATATTTCAGTGTAAATTAAGTAAATTTTCAACTGTTATTGACTGTGAATCTGTAGATAAAGAAGTCTCTTCTGGATGTGTCTTTTTTAGCCAAAAAAGATAACAAATATATTTTTCAATCTTTAGATTTGAAGCATTTTTTTTTTTTTTTTTTTTTTTTTTTTTTTTTTTAAATGTTGAACTACTAATCAGACCAACCATTGAAAGATAAACTGGCTAATTTAAATAAGCAATTATGTACAGCTTCATTAGAAAAAAATCTTTTTTCAAGTTTTGGTTCAGTTGAGTTTGAACTATACAGCATGTTAGGAAATATGAAATAAAACATTTTATACTTACATTTATATTAAAATTTTTCAATTAAAAAAACCTTTTTTGTATTTAAAATTTTGTTTTGAAAATATCTGATTTTTTTATACTTGGTCTTGACACTGAATCCTATAGTTAGTTTTTTTATAAGTGTATAAATCAAATTGTTACTGTTTTCAATTATTTCATCTTCAATTTTGTTCTAAGTAAAAAAAAAGAAAAATGTATTTTTATATTATTCTTTGATTAAGTTTTCTTGTTAAGTGCAATATATTTTAGTTTCTAATCTATATTATGCTCAAAAACATTTATTATCAGCGGTAAGTTGGCTGCTTTGAAAATATCAGATATAATATCGAAAATATCGGATATTTTTGATATTTTCGAAAATGTCATTATATTTACGAACCCTGGAAGCATTATAAGCCTTTAATGCAATTAAAAGAAAGTTTTAATATATATTTTTTTAAACATTATCATTATTAGTAATTAAATAAACAATCAAGTAATTAAGTAAAGTTATGTCAATCATGTGTTCTTTATTGTAGATAATTTATTTCAATATTTTCATAACCCCTTTCTAAAGAGTATTAAATTCATGAATCAAGTTACATATGATTGTTATTATATAACAAGAGTAAGTGGTGGCATCAGTTGGTGTTGATTCTAGTAAAAAAAAGTCATCGGGTGGTAATTTTTAAAAAAGGCTATACTGTTTTCAAAAAGGCACTCTTATATAGCTCGTCAAAAAGAAAAAAAAAATTGAACTTATTTAAAGTCCCCTTTTATCAGTAGAATTTTGTGATATTTTTCTGTGACCGATTGAATTTTGTTATCCCTCCCCTTACCCCCTGATCAACTGACGAATTTTGTGATTTTCCCCATGACCTATCGATCAATCTCTCATTTTTTTTTCTACAAGTAACTGATGAATTTTCAGGGGTCGATGCAGATTTTTATTCTTGGGGCCCATTTTGTGAAAAATAACATTTTGTAATGAAAGTTGAAATCCAGTTCTAAAATTCGAACCAAGAATTTATGAACAAAAACATTCTTTAAATCCCTTTGCTAAAGTTTTTGTTTTTCGTGACATGGTTTTATTTACAAATTACACATTTTAAAACAGTTTTTATGAAAAAGAATGTTACGTAGGGGGTATATTTTATTAAAAGGAATTTTGTGAAGGGGCCTGTTAAGTTTATTTTTGTGAAGGGGCCCATTTTATTAAATTTATTTTTGTGAAGGGGCACATTTTATGAAATTTATTTTTGTGAAGGGGCCATAAATAGGCCCCAAATTTTGTCTGGATCGGCCATTGATTTTTCAATATTTCTAACGATAGACTGATGAATTTCATGATTTTTTTCCTGTGACAAATTGGCAAATTTCGCAATATTTTAAAGCAACCAACTGAAGTATTTCTCAATTTTTTTCTGAGGATCGACTGGCAAATCTCGCGATTTTTTCTGACCAGTAAATGGGCGATTCCATGCGGAGAGTCACACACGTAACGCAGACTTTAATTTGCATTTATTCAATTATTTATTATATTTTAATGTTAATTCTGTTTTTAGGTGGTATGGTAAATAAGTTATTAACATATTTTTTAGTTTAAATGTGTGTAAGTAAAACTCACAAAAATATTATCATTTAATTTCATACTCAAAATGTGCTTTTTTTCTGAAGTAGAAAAAAAGCACATTTTGAGTGATGAAATTAAATGATATATTTCTGTGAGTTTTATTGCCACACATTTAAATTTAAAAATATAATAATAACTTACTTACCATACCACTTAAAATCAGAATTAACATTAAAATTTAATAAATAATTGAATAAATGCAAATTAAAGTCTGCGTTACGTGTGTGACACTCTCCACGGAATCGCCCAAATGACAATTTTCGCTTTTTTTTTTTTTTTTGCAACCAATTGATGAATTTCACAATATTTTATCTCTACCAGTTGACAAATTTTGTGGGTTTTTTATTTCCTTATGACCGATTGGTGAAATTCGCAGGTTTTTTTTTTTTTTTTTTTTGAATTTTTGCAGAAGTTTGCAGATCTTTCTTGCGACTAATCCACAAATTTCATGATTTTCTTTTACATGAACAGTTGGTGAATTTCTGAATTTTTCCCTTTGACTTACTAGCAAAATTCTCAAGGTTTTTTTTTTTTTATGCGATAGATCGATGGATGAGTATCTTGATTTTTTTTCATGCATCTGATATATTTCACATTACTTCCCTGCAACCAAATAATTAAATTAATATTTCTTATAATCAATAGATATAAAATAATTAAAATGAGCCACTATATGCATAAAGGGCTGCCGACTCCTGCCAAATTGGCCTGGAGTCAACACTATCTTTACATTACTGAGTAGCTATGTTCTTTTATAGTACAATGGACATAAAACATTGGTTGTGGAAAGCACATTTATCAGGTGCTAATTTCTTTTGTGAACAAGACAATTGATCTATGCTTGATTCTCGATCAGAAAAGAAAACAAATTAATCTAATGTTGTTAATTTTTTATGTGTGTGTGTATGAGTTAAAGTAATCACAATATTTGCAAAATTCATGCATTTTAAAATTGCTTTAAAATAAGATTATACTGGATCCACTCATTTTTTCCCCTTTTTTTTCACCCAGTAGATACAAGCTTCTGGTCTTTGGAAAAACAACTGTTTTGTGGATATATATCATTATTGATTGAATAAAAGGTGGACTCAGCAGGACTCAACTCTTTTCAAACAGGATTTAACTTTGAATAAGGTAAATTTTCAGTTAATGTCCATAAATGCTGTTATTAAATAAATTTTCAATTTATATGTCTGTGGGTATTTGATTTTACAATTGTCAGCTTGCATAAAAAATGAATAATGTGGTACTTTTATGTTAGCCAGGTGCAAATTATGTTAACAGAATTTGTTTTTTCTTTGCCAGTAGCAACTTTTTTTTTTTCACATAGTAAATATTAGAAACAACGATTAGAAATTGAAATAAAATGTTTTGGTTTGTGTTATTGTTTCTTATTAAACCTTTGTACTTCAACTGTAATGATGAGTGAAAAAAAAATCTTTTGTTTTATTTTATTTATTATTTACAACTCAGTTTAAATATTTTTTTTATATCCCTAATCTCTTTT
The DNA here is from genome assembly GCA_963932465.1 of Maratus speciosus. Taxonomy (NCBI): domain Eukaryota; kingdom Metazoa; phylum Arthropoda; class Arachnida; order Araneae; family Salticidae; genus Maratus; species Maratus speciosus. Next base: position 132,161,778 of record OZ010794.1, read on the forward strand.
CTTATATTCTGTTACTATATAACACCATCTGTGTGTGAATGTGTCTATCTATCTACTATAAATTCTAATGTGATATTATGTTTAAACTTTTTATTGAGATACTTAAAGAAAGAACTATTTAAATTCAAATTATTCAATTTTGTGGCGGGCAGCATCACCCGCTTACAGCACAGAGTATAATCTCAGTTTCGGAAAACATATATTTATAACTCATAAAAATTTCTGTTTGGAGAGTAAACAGTATATTTTTTAAGGTTAAATTGAAATATATTGGAAGTTAGTATATATATATATATATATATATATATATATATAAAAGAATTGCAAGCGTTTCCATTTTTATGTAATATTTTAATGCCAATATTTTATGTAGTCCTTGGATACATAAATTTAAAAACATAAAACAATTTTACATGCCTGGGGGTTGAGATTTCAGCAGATGTAGCATGCCTGAATTTTAAGGTTTAGCCCTCAAACTAATAAAAATGTTGATATTAAAAATAATTGTTTAAAATTATGAGAGTGAATAGTTAAATGTAATGCAA